>VDFB02281492.1:299228295-299709252 GCA_007258455.2 Sequoia sempervirens
ACACTTGGATTGAAAATTTGAGGGACTTACACAATGAATCTTAAAAGAATTCAGTAATATGAAATTTATAATTTTGAATCTAGTTTCCAAATATGTAATTTATTCAAATACCCAAATGATAGAAATTGAATTTTGATAGGGATGTATAAAAACTACTTTTTAAAAGTCTTTTTTTTTTACCATACCATGCACGTGTATAGACACTACTTTTTGACCCAAAGAAAAGTATTTTGCTAATTCCTTTTGGGGAAAGATAGCTAACAACATAAAGATTGATGAGCATATTTTTTGTAATTTTTTTTGAATATTTTTTTTATTGAATTTTTATTGGCCTTAATTGGTGTTTTTAAAAATCAACATGTACGAATAGCATAATTGGACCTAAACTAAACATATTTTGAATATTTTTTCCATTGTGTAGAGAATTTTTTGAAGATTGATGCCATATAAATTTTTTACAAGAAAATTAACCCAAAAAAGTTATTAAAAAATAAAAAAGTCTGATATTTCAAGTTTATGGACTAGTTTGCTTAGAAATTAATTAAAAAATAACAAATATAATCCAATCTTAATAAAATATATATTTGAAAACTAGACATTGTAAGGAAAGCTAGATGTGGAAGCAACTCTCCTATGCTAAAACCTCAAGGAAGAATGTAGATATACTTTTATTTTTTTCAATTACAGTTCAATTAAGATGCATTTTGAAATAAATATCAGAAACAGAGAATTAGAAAAACACAAATGAACACCAGATTTACATGGGAAAAGCCTTACGGGAGAAAAACCTACCACACCAAGAGAAGTCACTTTGTATTATAGTAACAAATAATTACATGAAGAGTTCTGACTTATCTTTCTGATGCCAAATTACAAGAGCTTTCACAATGATCAATCTTGTATAGGAACCTTCAAGTTACAATATTTACAGAATAGAAATCACTCTGATACAATTCAAACTATTTACATAATTTTTCTTCGAACCAACCGAACCCTCAAGCATCTACAACTTCAAACTATATTCATGTCATTCCATGTCTGTCGAGCTTCCTCTCAGAACTACCACAATGAACTGTCTTCCAACGGTTCCCATTCATCTTCTCTGATTGGTCCACGAGACTCCACATAGGATGGTCAAATGGTCAAAAGGAAATCAAGTTGTGTTGGCATATCGGTGAGACACTGACTGTGTCTCCCCAATGTCAACATAGTCAACATTCGATATCACCAAGAGTCGTTTCCATTGGCAAGAAGTTATATCGCTATTCACAAGTCACAACGACTTCATTTTTCCTTTCAGCAAGACTATTGCTCTTCGATGAGATCACATATCGATATTCAAAGTCACACCGAAGAGCCATTCTATCGACAAGACATATTGCTCTCACCAGGACCTCACACCGAGCCTTCAAGTTATTCTGAATGCATCCACCAGTCAGCAAGACTCGTCGCTTTTGCCAGGACTTCATACCGAGGTCCTAAGTCATACTGAAACATTAGCATTTCCATCGGCACCCGTCTATTGCTAAGAAATTCAACTGTCACCAAGAGGATTCACCGAGATCTCTTGTGTTACTCTAAAGTCATCAACAGTCACCAAGACTATCATCCATCACTAAGACTTTACTCTGAAGACTGTAAGTTACATTGAGCACCGAACGGTCCGCAAGACTTCAATCTCTCACTGAGAGTTCTTACTGCAATCTCCAAGTTACCTCGAGTGAATCCTGTCGGTGAGACATTCCTATCGGTAGGACTTCTTACCAATAGAACATAAGATATGTCGAAGACCACAAAATGTAACATACTATCTGAGACATATTACTTGATAAGACTTCTCATTGAGCCACCATAGATTATCCCGATAACTCCAAAGTGAATGCTATCGGCGAGACATTCATATCGGTAAGACCTCATACCAAAACCTTAAATATTTCGACCAAGTCTCTCTGATATACGATAGAATGTCCTGTCAACCAATGATCTCCATGGGCACTAAGAGGTCACACCGAATTCTTCTTTTCACAGCAATAGGCTCCTTCAGTGAGAATGGAAGTGGTCACTTAATGACCTATTCAAAACCATAAGGTTGCTATTTTCGCCGGGCCGTATTATAGAATATGTCACAATCAATTTGGCTCCAATAGGTTACAACCTAATGACGCATTTAGGGTATACATTTCCCAACAATCTCCCACTCTTGACTTAAGATCACATTGCACCTCCAGAGCACAACAAAACTACTGAAATTCATGGGCACTAAGGCCCACCGAACTGGCACACCACCTGAACTTTTTTGTGCTCACTAGCTTTGTCAATGCATCTGCAACATCTCTAGATTATCAACCTTTTCCATACTAACCTTTCCATCCTCCACCATATCTTGTACAAAGTGGTACTATACATCTATATGTTTCATCCTGGCATGGAAAGTAGGATTCTTTGCCAGAAAAATTGTACTCTGACTGTCACAAAAAATAGTTTCTTTTCCTGCATCAAAACCAATGTTAGAACACAAATTTTTTAACCAAACTGCTTCTTTACAAGCATGTGTAGCTACCATGTATTCAACCTCTGAGTGGACAAAGTGACTATAGCACGCCACTTACTCATCCAACTCCTGCACCACCATTCAACATGAAAATATATCCTTGGTGGACCTCCTATTGTCAATGTCCCCTGCCCAATTAGAATCACATAGCCTCGAATCTGAGAGTCCTCTATGATTCAACCAAGTTCCCATGGTAACACAAAGAAAAATCTGAAGTTCCTTCAAATATCTAAAAACTCTCTTTATAGCATCCCAATGTGTCCTTCGGGGATTAGCCATAAACTGACTAAGAACTCCCACTGCTTGGGAAATGTTTGGCCTTGTACAGACCATTGCATACATAAGACTGCCAACCGCACTAGCATAGGGTACATTGGTCATGTCCTCCATCTCAGTAGGAGATTTTGGACAGTCTTCAACAGATCGCTTCGTTCCCTGCAAGACTGGAACAACTAACTGCTTGGAATCATTCATGCAAAATCTCTCTAGAACAGTCTTGATATACTTACTCTGACTGAGCCAAAGTTTTCTAATTTTCTTGTCCCTAGTTATCTCCATCCCCAAAATATACCTTGCTGCACCAAGATCTTTCATTTCAAACTTAGTAGACAACTGAGACTTAAGATCAAAAATCATTAGCTTACTATTGCCTATGAACAACATATCATCAACATAGAGAGTAATAATAAGGACTTGATCACTTTTAGCTTTATAATAAACACAATGATTAGATTTTGATCTCACAAATCCCAAAGACAATACAAAAGTATCAAATTTCTGGTACCACATTCTAGGTGACTGCTTTAACCCATATAGAGACTTCTTTAACTTGTAGACCAGTTTCTCTTTACCTTTTTCCACAAAGTGCTTAGGCTGGGACATATAGGTTTATTCTTCAAGATCACCATGAAGAAATGCTATCTTCACATCCATCTGTTCGACCTCTAAGTCATATGCTGCTACAAGTGACAAAAGAAATCTGATAGACGTCGGCTTAGCTACAAGAGAAAAAATCTCCCCATAATCAATTCCCTCTACCTGGGAATAACCCTTCACAACAAATCTTGCCTTGTACTTTTCTGCACTGCCATCTAGACCAATCTTCTTTTTAAATACCCATTTGTAGCCCATAGCTTTTCTGCTTTTAGGCAATGGCTCCAAACTCCAAGTATCATTCTTTTCTAATGATTCCATTTCATCATTCATGGCTTCCAACCAAGAGTCTGAATCAGACATTTTAAATTCCTCCTTTATAGTCCTAGGCTCATCAGTGTTGGAAATTAAAGCATAGGCACAAGTAGAATCTATCAGAGAGAACCCATACCTATCAGGTTGTTTTCTTTCACGCGTTGACCTCCTCACTTGCTGAGGCTGAGGTTCTTCTTCTTCTTCAGAACTTTTAGAACTACTTGAGCTCTCCTCAGTTTTAGGTACATTTTGAATTTCCAATTCCTCTCTCTCTGGTGTAGGAGGAATTACAACTACATCCTTATTGTTTTTTGACTTTGTCTCTGACTGCAGATCCAAGGTAGAAGGTTTCAGCTCATGAAATATTACACTTCTACTATATACAACCTTCTCTGTATCAAGATTCCAAAGCTTGTAAGCTTTTATACCAGCACTATAGCCAATAAAAATACATTTGACAGTCTTGTTCTCTAATTTAGATCTTTTTTCAAATGGCACATAAAAATATGCCTCATAGCCAAAAACACATACATGTCTTAAAGAGGGCTTCTTACTAGACCACGCTTCTAGAGGTGTCTTCTCAACAAGACTAGAATTTGGAGAATGATTAATTAAGTAACATGTAGTAGCAACAGCCTCAGCCCAGAACTTCTCCTCCAAGCCAACACTACTCAGCATACTTCGTGCTCTCTCCATCATTGTCCTATTGAACTTTTCTGCAACTCCATTTTGCTATGGAGTATAAGGTGTAGTCTTATTTCTTTTGATCCCATGGTCTTTACAATACCTCTCGAAGTCATCAGAACAAAATTCACCACCATTATCAGTCCTTACGCATTTAATTTTTCTTCCAGTCTGATTTTCTACAAGGTTCTTAAATTCCTTAAATCGACTGAACACTTCTGATTTAATTTTCAAAAAATAAACAAATGTTCTTCTCAAATAATCATCAATGAATGATACATAGTACCTTGACTTAGAAAGAGAAGGAACATTCACTCGAACAAATACATTAGAATGAATATAATCTAGCAAACCAAAAGATTTATGAGGACTGGAATAAAATGAAACACGGTGTTGTTTTCCATATATACAATGCTCACAGAATTCAAATTCGAGATTACAATCATCAAGCCCCTCAACCAGGTTTTTATTCTTCAAGGTTTTTAAACCTTTTTCTCCTATGTGGCCTAGCCTATGATGCCAGAGCATAGTCTTCTCTGCTGGAAGTTTTACTTCCATAGAGTTTACATAATTAGGGATATTCCCCTCTTTACCTCCATGAGTAGCTTTCTGTGACTTTATAGAGACACTGTTACATTGAACAGCCTGTGCATCCAGCTTGTACATGGTACCAATTTGAGCACCTCTAGCCAGTACCATAGAGCCTCTAGTAATCTTGCAACCATTTCCAGAAAATGTGACTTGCACTCCAATATCATTTAGCTTACTGACAGACAGTAGATTTCGAGCCAGACCTGGTATGTGCATAACATCATTGATCCCCTTCACTCTTCCATTAGGGAATTGGATTCTGACTCTTCCACAACCAAAAATTTCCAAAGTTGAATCACTTGCTAAGTACACCTTTCCACCATCGTATTCTTCATACCTTGTAAACTAGTCTCTATGAGATGTCATGTGGAAAGATGCTCCTGAATCAATCAGCTAGACATCATCTGATGCCCGCGTAGCCAAGGCTGCAATGAAGGCGTCTACATCACTATGAGAAGAATCTTTATCAGAAGAGCCCTTCTTCTTCTTCTTCTTTTTCTCCTCTTTACAATCCTTTAGGACATGACCAGTTTTCCCACAGTTCCAGCACTTCACCTTGGACTTCTTGCCAGGAGACTTTGATCTCCCCTCTGATTTCGATTTAGACTTCTTGTCCTTCTTTTTTACTTTCTTTTTCGGTCTGCCTCTAATAGAAAGGGCCTCCTTTGCCATCTCAAAAGATTTCCTTCTCATCTCTTTTGACAGCAAAGATGCAACAACATCTTCCATCTTGAAACTGGATGTTGTACTCCTAATAGCCATCACCAGGTGATCCCATGAATCTAGCAAAGAACACAATATCAGCATACAACGATCCTCTTCATCAGTCTTCACACCAATAGATGTTAACTGTGCAATCATCATATTGAATGAGTTCAAATGATCAGCAACAGAACCTCCTGCCTACATTCTCAAACTATACAACTTCTTTCTCAGGAACAATTTATTCACCAAATACTTCCCCTGATAAATAGACACTAGTCTCTTCCACAAGGAAGATGCAGTCTTCTCCTCATGCACATTCAAAAGAACGGAGTCTGCCAAACAAAGCCTTATCAACCCCTTAGATTTTCTATCTGCAAGGTCCCAATCTTCTTGCTTCATGCTTGTAGGTTTCACTCCAGACACAACAATCCACAGATCACGATCCACTAAGAGATCATGCATCTTAAGTTTCCACAACTCAAAATTGCTGCCATTGAACTTCTCTATTTCAATCTTTCCTGATGTGCTAGCCATCTCAATCTGTAATTAGAAATTGAAAATATTCTACAAGACTCCCATTGAACATAAATTGACACAAAAAACCCAATGTACCCACAAGGATAACACAACTGGTTAGGCTCTGATACCACTTGTAAGGAAAGCTAGATGCGGAAGCAACTCTCCTACGCCAAAACCTCAGGGAAGAATGCCAATATAATTTTAATTTTTTCAATTATAGTTCAATTAATATGTACTTTGAAATAAATATTAGAAACAGAGAATTAGACAAACATAGATGAACACCAGATTTACGTGGGAAAACCCTTACGGGAGAAAAACCCACCACACCAAGAGAAGTAACTTTGTATTATAGTAACAAATAATTACATACAAAGTTCTGACTTATCTTTCTGATGCCAGATTACAACGTTCACAATGATCAATCTTGTACAGGAACCTTCAAGTTACAATCTTTACAGAATAGAAATCACTTTGATACAATTCGAACTGTTTACACAATTGTTCTTCGAACCAACCGAACCCTCGAGCATCTACAACTTCAAACTATATTCATATCAGTCCCTATCTGTCGAGCTTCCTCTCAGAACTACCACAATGAACTATCTTCTAATGATTCCCATTTGGCTTCTCTGATTGGTCCACGAGACTCCACGTAGGATGGTCAAACGGTCAAAAGGAAATCAAGCTGTGTTGGCATATCAGTGAGACACTGACCATGTCTCCCCGATGTCAACATAGTCAGCATTCGATATCGCCAAGAGTTGTTTCAACCGGCAAGAGGTTATACCACTATTCACAAGTCACAAAAACTTCAATTTTCCTTTCGGCAAGACTATTGCTCTTCGATGAGATCACATATCGATATTCAAAGTCACACCGAAGAACCATTCTGTCAGTAGGACATACAACTCTCGCCAGGACCTCATGCTGAGCCTTCAAGTTATTCTGAATGAATCCACTAGTCGGCGAGACTCATCGCTTTTTCCAGGACTTCATATCGAGGTCCTAAGTCATACCGAAACATTAGCATTTCCATTGGTACCCATCTATCGCTAAGACATTCAACTATCGCCAAGAGGATTCACCGAGATCTCTTGTGTTACTCCAAAGTCATCAACAGTTGCCAAGACTATCATCCATCACTAAGCATTTACTCTGAAGACTTTAAGTTACATCGAGCACCAAACGGTTGGCAAGACTTCCATCTCTCGCTGAGAGTTCTTACCACAATATCCAAGTTACCCTAAGTGAATCCTGTCGGTGAGACATTCCTATCGGTAAGAATTCTTACCAATAGAACATAAGATACACCAAAGACCACAAAATGTAACATAATGTCGGTGAGACATATTACTTGCTAAGACTTCTCACCAAACAACCATAGATTATCCCGATGAGTCCAAAGTGAATGCTATCGGTGAGACATTCATATTGGTAAGACCTCATACCAAAACCTTAAATATTTCGGCCAAGTCTCTCTGATATATGATAGAATGGCCTGTCGTCCAAAGATCTCCATGGGTGCTAGGAGGTCACACCGAATTCTTCTTGTTACAACAATAGGCTCCTTTGATGAGACTAAAGCAGGGTCACATCGACCTGTACAAACCATAAGGCTACAAATCTACTTGTCGGCCAGACATAGAATATGTCACACCAACTTGGCTCCAATAGAGGTTATAGCCTGTGATGATTTGGGCATACATTTCCAATAGACTTGTGTTCTTTAATGGGTTTTAATTTCATAGATTGACTCAGAAAAAAAGTCCATCATCCATATTTCCAAAGTTGAAAATTTCTCTTGAACCTACCTTAGTTTTTTAGTTGCAGATCAAATGCTAAGTGTTGGGTTTCCAAGCCTTTCCCAAGCCAAAAACTAAGGAAGCATGTGGGTTAGGGATTCAAAAATTAAAAAACACGTACGTGTTACAAAATGCATACGGATTCTTTATTTGCTTGATTATTTAAAAAAATAAACGTTTTAGAAACACGTACATGTTTTGGGTTACAAAACACATACACATTTTTAAAGGGTATTTAATTTTGTAAATAAATGACTCTTACATGTTATAAAGCGTGTACGCGTTATATAATGCATAAGTGTTATAATGCATACACGCTTTTTATTACATACACATTTTTTACGCTCAGGTACCCAGATCATAACACACACATTTTTTTAATAATATGTACGCATTTCCTGCAAGATTTTTTTTTGGCTGAAACTTCCCCTCTTCGTGGACCCAACTTCTTGCTTTTACCCCTTTAGAGGCGCTAAAATTTGTAAGTGCTCCTTATAAGTGGCATGAATCCTTTTTTCTAGGCATTGTGAGTTTCTTTGGTTGAGTGGCTATCCTTGTCGATGAGAACACTCAGTCATTTCATTTTTTTATAAGTTCTCTTCTCCAGCTATTTGACTGGATAGGTGTATTGTATGAATAAATTGTGAAATTTAGAATTGCAGTGGAAGGCATGATTTGAAAAGTAGGTGAAAAATTTCATCGAGAAGCCCGATTAGCTTCTCATGTGGTTTCTTTATTTATTCTTGTTGTTTTGTTGGGTCGGTGGATCTTTCTATATCTATTCAGAACCAAGCCCTTGGTGGTACTCAACAGAATGTACAATGACTGGGAGGCGTTATTTAGAAGAATGATTTAAAACATAGAGGCATGATTTTATATTCAAAAGAGCTGATTTTCCATTGTAAACTGAGTAATTATGAAGGAGAGGCTCGATTTTCATTGAAGGGCATAGGGTTTCCATTTTTCTCGCCATTATTCTTTGTTGGGCATGTAAAAAAGATTCACTATTTTTTTAACCTTGTTGTAAAACATTTATCCCACATTTGCTGCAAAGGTATCTTTTTGGCCTTTATATACTCCAACGCTCACACTAGACATGTGAAGTGCTTGTGTGCTCCGTGTGGTGGCTTGAGTGCTTGGCGAGTTGATTTGTTGGATTGGCTTGGTGATTTGGCATGAGAACCCGCCAGAAAACGCCCATTAAGGTGTTTAATTTTTTGCTCAATTTTTTTCTTCAGATTTTCAGCCCTTTTTGTGTTATTGCTTCCTGAAGTATTTTGGGAAGGCTTCATTTATAGTATATATCATATTTGGGAGTTTCTAATTGTTGTTGAAGGTTAATTTCTTTGTATTCTTGGAGATTTTTCATAGTTCATTATGGGTTTTCATTTCATCCTGTTGTGATTATGTTGAAAAGGGGAAACTATAAACAATGAAGAGATGGTATCATAAAACATCTCACATTTCTTCATTTGTTGCCACATTTGTATAATCGAGTTCCCCCTCCTAATACTAATAGTAATAAATTTGCATGGAATTGCAAAAGGGACCATGTCCTAGGAGTTATTGCAATGCATATTGATGATGCCACTTCGAATGTTATTGGTCATTTTGAGTGTCCTCATATTATTTGGACTAAAATTTGGGAGATACATGGAGATCTTGATACTTAGCTATTCCCAAATGATTCTATTTTAGATTGACTTGTGCCTCTTCATTTTTTATATAGGATACCCTATGATCATGATACTATGAAAGAGTTTGAAGTTTTGGAATACCATGAATCTTTAGATGAGGATGACAAGGGTTCTTCAAATGCCACTTCTTCTCCATCAAAGATAGTTGATGTACCTTTACCTTCAATGATTCATTGTGTAGATTCATTGATTGAGGCTCCTATCATTCCTATTCAGCAAGACCATTCATCTTATGTTTATGATTCATCAAGAGAACATCCAATGATTCATTACAAGTATCTCATTATCTTCCTAATTGGGATTCCTATCTATCAAACATTGCATTATTTTTTTTGGAGTCTCACATTTTAGATTTGGAGGACACATTTGAGGGGTTATCTCTCCTCTTTGATGACAACCATTGCACAACTATTGTCAAACCATCATGGTCCTTTGGATATTGTTCAACACCAATTTCTGCATTGTCCTGATTTGTCACCTTCTTTATTGATTGGGCATGTACCTAATTTGATTGTGGCATCTTCATCTTCAGTGGAAAAGGAGACACATGCGCAGATTTCAAAGACATCATCATACATATTCATTCTTCTTTCTTTCAATTCCTATTTGGAATAGGAAGCATTCCTATATTTTTACTTGGTTTTGTTTCTTCCAAAAGGGAGACAAGTTGTTTGTCCACATTGAATCATGTTTTGCCTTCAGTAAATTACCATTTTTGCAGATGATTACACATTGTGGGGGATACATAGTCTCTCTCTTTCCCTCTTATGGGGGGGCTATTGATTGTAATATATGGAACAATGAAAAAAATTGTATTTTCCTTACTTTATTTGAGGATAATTAATAGAAAATTGGACTGTGTCGCCTTGGTCTAGTGTTGTGAGGTGTTTTACACATCCACACTAGGTCTTGGGCCCTTTTTAAGCTAAACAAACTTAAATTTTTCCTAATTTAATGTTGTAATTTTGTATCTATTTACATGTCTTCACATTGAATGTAGGAGGCTTATAAATTAAGTGGACCTAATCTAGTGTTGTAATATGTTTTACACATTCACATGGGATTTAGGGCTCCTCTAAGCTAAATAGACCCAAATTTTCCTTAATTTAGTGTTGTAAAGTGTATTTAATTACATTTTCACATTGGATTTTGGACCCTATTTCCTTTATAACTTAATGTCATCATTAATAGGCCCCTTTGACACCATATTGTAAATCCCAAGGCATATTTTAATCAAAACCAGACAAGATCAACATATAAACTTAATTTCTTCACTCCCTAACATTCTAGCTGGAAAAATAGCCCCTATAGGACCCATTTTCCCAGCTTAGCGAATGAGTCCTATTTGAGCTATTTTTGAGGTTTGAGTGAGAAAAACTAGGTTTTAAGTTCAAATTTCTCCTATGTCGGCCTTGGGGATCAAATTAATGATCATGTGAGTGGATTTCCTATATAAAAAAGCTTTCAAATCGTTATTTCACATTAGCATTCATCTTATCAAGTCAAACACTCAAGATTTAAGCACTCCAAGTCTTCACAAGGTCATCAAGATAACTTTCAAGATCGTTTCTAAGGCATTCAAGGGAAAAATTCTTCATCAATTGTTGTAGCAATTCAAGATCCATCATCATGGCAAGGTTATAATTGTATTATTTCATGTTCATGCTTCATTATCTTATTTCATCATTTGGTTTAATTACCTAAAAGGGGTTTGACTAAGGAAAACCCCCATTCCCTAACAATCAACAAGTTTTTCTCTCTTTATGTGATTGTAGACGTAGGTGCTTTGGAGACTTGAAGATCATTGAAGATTAGGTTACAAGATTGTTGGAGTTGCCTCCCAATTTCCAAGTTTATAATCTTCACTAAAAGGTCATCTACAACCCCGAAATCGGAGATTCAAATCCGAGAAACCTAGAGGAACAGATTGAGCATACTAAGAAGAGAAAATCCAGAATTTAAATTTCTAGAAAATCCAAACTGAAGTCATTTTCCATGAGTGGTGAATGAGTCCCACTGTAGGTGTTTTTTAGAGCTTTTTGCAGATTTGGATACCCATTTTCCCATAAATTTCTCCTGTGCAAAAATCCAGAACTGGGACTAATTCACCCAAAATGGCGAATGAGTCCTAGGAAGTCAAAAATTTAGATTTTTCAGAATTTTATAGTTGTTTCTAGTCACTTCCATATTCCTAGGTGCACACTGTTTATCTCATTTCTTTTATGTTCTATTTTATTAGCATTTAGAGGTCATCTTGTAGGTCATTGCAATGAACTAGGGTTTTTCATTTCTACCTTGCATTTCATTATCCTTTCCAAGTTTAAACTTGGTGGTGAACCCCTCATTAGATCACATTCAATCCCTAGGACAACCCTATTGCAAGATCTCATTCTCCTTTGCATTGATATATCTAGGGATCTTTCCCTTGAGTGGAATCTCTTTGAAAGTGGGTGTGAATACATCATCAATGATTTATTCCCCCATTTTCATAGGTTCTAATATATGTGTGAAAAATGGTGTACTTAGGGGCTATCATGGAGGCCACCATCCTTCCTCACATGATTTTCTTTTGTTTGCATTTTCTCTCTTTTGGAGAGGAGTTTTCTCCCACAATATTTTTCTCCTTTTCTTCAGTTGTGAGAGATTTATTTTTCTTGCATTTGTAGTTATGCATGGGTACCTAACATGGCCTTGTATCTGGGACCCATCTTGCAATTCATTTTGTATAATAATCTCCCTAAGATTGCACTTAAGGGGGGGTGTTATTGTTAAGTTTTAACTTAGGTATTAATTACTTAGGTAGTTGTTTTTCCTGTATCAGGTAGTTTTTTACTCGTCTTATTTCTCATGCCTTTAAAAGGCCTATACACTATGTATTATATCATCTCATTTCGAATATCATCTTGATATTTGGAAGAATAGTGTTTTTCTTCTCTTGTGTATCTGTGAGGGTGTTTGTTGTTATAGGTTGAGGATCATGGGAAGCAGTTTCCATCTCCTACATGGTATTAGATATCCTCCTCCAACTCACCTTCCTCGAGAGTTTCTACCAAGGAGATCTGGGCAATTTTTTTTCCTACTAAAGTTTTTTTAGGCATTTGAAATTTATTAAATTTCAAAGTTTCCATTATTGTTGATTATTCTTCAAGTTTCTTTTCTAGAGTATGATTGTGATCTGCTGTGTGGAGGACACAATTTTATTGTGTAGGAGGTGTGGTGAATTATAATTCACATAAAGCTCGAGCTGGTTTGCAAGCTATTTCTTTGAGAGCGGTTTGTTTTTCTTTGATTAGAAGTACTATTTGAAAGCCTATCTTTGTCTATCTACAACAACATTGAGTTTTTTGTCAAGGTGCTTAATTTCATCGAGAAAGAGGGCATGGATCCCATGTTTGGAGGCTAACTTTCCATCATAGACGCACATGAGAAGGTTTCCCAATAGGGATGCCATTTTTGGAGGCTCATGATTGTTCTTATTTTTGTAGTCATGATTATGCCTTTAGAGGCATTGAAATGTTGAGAAAATGTGTCTCAACCTTGAAATCACATAAGGTATTTTTGATACACAAGGTATTGTTTAGTCAATGACGATAGGGGATGAGGGTCGTGGGGGATCCCCTCCACAAGGGGTTCGGGGGGATCATCCCCCCAACTGGGGTCCAGGGGTAGCATACCCTAGCGGGGACTCGAGAGCAAAAAGAAAATTTTATTTATATTTTATTATTGTAAATCTGGACCATTCATCATTATGTCTCATATCTAACGGATGATATTTAACTATCTTAAATTTCCTTAGAAGGAAACCATATTTTATGAGGTCATTGTATTATGGTTGTGTATTGTGATGTATTTTGAGAGTCTGATAGTGACTATGTTGCCTCTGGATCTTTGAGTGGTGATACTCCTATGAGAAGCTTGCTCTGCAAGTATATTGCAATCTTTGTGATTCATGAATAATATATTGGGTGGCTTTTAGAGTGTGGGAATTTTCTCCCAAAAGGGTTTTCCCCACATAAGTCATTGTGTTGTGGTATGCATGATATTTGTGTTCATTTCTATTTAAGCTTCTGTAATTGTTAAAGATCTATAAAAGTTTGCATTATTCTCCTCTCAAGCTTAGTGTAGGAAGTTGTTCCACTATCTTAGCTTCCTTACATGAAATTTGTAAGCGCTCCTTATAAGGCACAAATCCTTTTTTCCAGGCATTGTGAGTTTCTTTGGTCAAGTGGCTATCCTTTTCGATGAGAACACTAAGGCATTTCACTTTTTTATAAGTGCTCTTCTCCAGCTGTTTGACTAGATAGGTGTATTGTATGGATAAATTGTGCGATTTACAATTGTAATGGAAGGCATGATTTGAAAAGAAGGCCACAAATTTCATTTGCAGGCCCGATTAGCTTCTCAGTGTGATGACAGAATAAGGTCCCCTTAACTTGGACTTGATTTAGGGTTGTAATATGCCTAACATATTCACATTAGATCTTGGGCCCTTGTGAACTAAATGAACAAAAATGGTACCTTGCATAAGTGTTGTGAAGTTTTGTAGCACACTTTCACACTTTTCCAAGGTCTTATTAATGAAATACACCTAATAAATCCCTTTTGTACATTAATCTTGCCTTATTTTAAAGTGTTGTAAAGTGTTGTAACACACTTTCACACTTTTCTAGGCTTGTCATTAATAGTTGGGCTTTGTTATGCTTTAATTGGCCCTATTTTACATCCACAAGCCTCATTTATGTGTATTTTCAACCTAATAATCCTGACAAAACCATTTAAAACATAAAAATCCCAAAAACCCACCTCAAAAAGCTAAAGCGGGACTCATTTTCCATTTTGGGCGAATGAGTCCCCTTAAGTGGGACCCATTCGCCCAGGGTAGTGAATGAGTCCCATTTAACTCAAAATAAAAATTAATTTAAATATTTGGTGGGATTTTATTCTCCTAGATCCAATGTCAACTTGTAGTGTTGTAATTTCATAAATTCTTGCATAATTGAGTATAAATAAAAGTTCCTTTAATTCATTTTACACCTAGCAAGTTGAATAAGCATTCTTATAGAAAGTTTGAGTTCACAAGAGTATTCAAGAAAATTCAAAAGCATTCAAGGGAAGATTATCAAGAATTTTAGAGCAGCATTCAAGCATCAATCATCATGTGTGTTATTGAGCTAACAATTGTGGTGTAGGATTTTGTGATTCAAGGAAGTGTTTCATTCAAGATCTATCTCCTTCAAGCAAGATTCATAGTCTACATCCATTACATCCATTTCAAGCATATTTGTAGCACCTCATTGCTAGGGTTTGGTGAGTTGCAACATCATATCTTGTTCATTCATCATTCTCCATTCATATTTCATTCTATTTCAAGGATTGATTTCCAACAGGGGGTTTGACCAAGGAAAACCCCTATCTACTAACCCCACAACATCTTTCCTTCTCCTTTGTGTGTGATTTGTAGGTCTAGGTTGCAGATTTCCTAAGGAGCAAGATTGGAGAAAAATTGCAAATCATTTAAAGTTGTCAAAGTTGTCATCAAGCCTTACAGAACCTTGGAGAAGACCTACAGGTTGTAAATCAAATATTCAGATCCAGAAATCACTCGAGAAGGACAAACACAGAAGAGTATGATCAACTTTTGAAGTTATAGAAAATCTCAAATGGACTGATTCGCCACTTCTAGTGAATGAGTCCTAGTTCCATTCAATTTTTAGGACTTTGCAGATTTGGATACCCTTTTGCCAGATTTATGTTCCTATATAGTTTTCCAGAAACTGGTCTGATTTTTCCAACTTTGTGAATGACTCCCAGTCAACTTTAAAGCTAGCTTTTCCATTGATTCAAATGTCCATTCAACCATCTCTAGTTTCCCAGGTGCACACCTTCCTATCTTCAATTTTTTGTTTCATTTCATTCACTTTCATAGGTCATTTAGTGTTAGTTTTCATTCAATTAGGGTTTAGCATTGCATCTTGCATTTCATTATCTTTTCCAAGTCTAAACTTGGTGGTGAACCCCTTTATAGTTTGCATTTAGCCCCTAGGACAACCCTATTATAAGATCTCTTTCTCTTTTTCATTGAGATATTTAGGGTTACCCTTGAATGAAATTGAAGGTGTGGGTATGCTCTATGACCAAAACCATATGATAGCACCATCCCACAAATTTACCATTTCATTTTGGTGAACCTGCATTAAAAAAATTTCATTTTCTGATTTGGAGTGCAATAACATCCTAGATTTAGCTTGCATTAACATTGCATTAGGACTTGCATTGGTTAATTTGTATTCTAGGGTTTTCAAATTTTACATTAGTGAAAGCTCATATAGCTTGCTTTTTGCATCTAATTTCATTGAAAATAATTTAAAATGTGCATTTGCATCTTAGATAGAGATCAAAAAACATAAAAAGCATAAAATTCCATTAAAATTTTCTATTTTTTTTGAAAAAAATCTCTCCTGGGATTCATTCGCCACCTTGGTAAAATCAATCCCTTTGCATATTCTACATTTTATTTTGTGGCACTTAAAGTTTAGTTTTTGAGTTTTTGTTTTCTGTTATTGTCTTTTTGTTTCAGTTTCCAGAATTTTTGTTATAAACATTTCATTGTTCTTAGCTTACATTGCATTTGCATTCACATTACATTTATTAGCCCTTGTATGAGTATTTGGTGTCCTATTGCTAATACTGTAGTGAGATGAAGTTTGAGACTCATGTCATCCTGCGATAGTACAATCGTTGTGGATCTTGAGTTGTCTAGCTCTTTCACTCCTAGTATTGAAACTAGTACACTAGGTATGGATCCCCCCTCAACAATTCCTTACCTTCAAGTAGTTTCATGCATGATGAAATAATAGTTGATAATATTTTGCAAGAAAGCATCATTCAAATTCATGAGGACCTAGCAAACCTACAACATCAAGTGAAAATTGACAACATTTCAACTACCACAATCCCTACTATAGATAACATTCACCGTATGCTTAAAAGTGAAGATGGCCTTGACCTTGTGAAAAACATAGTTCAAATCTTTGGAAAGCACCTCACCCCAACCACTAGTTTCCCTTTACCAAAAATCAATGCCGCAACCCAAGGAGGAACTCAAATTCCTCCTCCCACAATAATGGCCTCAATACCTACCTATACGAACCTACAAGTCACAACAACAATACAAACAACTAGTAATGTGACTCCTTCCTTGGGTATTTCTACTAATATCCCTAACTTTCTTTTGTGGCATCACACGATATATATATATCCTACCACTTTACCACCCATAAGTGTTCCATTCACTTGTCCTTTGAACACATTTACCCCCACGCCT
This sequence comes from Sequoia sempervirens, assembly GCA_007258455.2. Taxonomy (NCBI): domain Eukaryota; kingdom Viridiplantae; phylum Streptophyta; class Pinopsida; order Cupressales; family Cupressaceae; genus Sequoia; species Sequoia sempervirens. The sequence goes on from VDFB02281492.1 coordinate 299,245,360, forward strand.
TTTTCACTTCCATCTCATAACAAAAGCAATGAGATGCCCTCTCATTAACCAACTATTCCAAACTGTTTCGTCCCTTCAAAAGAAAATCTCTACCATCAACCAAAATCAAAATGGCCCACCTACATATTATGTCAAAAGCAGTCCATTATCCTTGGAGATATTGCAAACACTGATGCCACAAGGAATAGAGGTTCCTATATTTGATAAATACAAAGGAAAGGGAGATCCTTCTAACCATGTCAATGCTTACACCACCTTATGTAGTGACTTTTTCCTTGATGATAAACTTTTGGCTAAGCTTTTTCCTAGGTCGTTGAAAGACACTACCTTGGAATGGTTTTCTTCTCTACCAAACAACTCAATTTGTTCATTTGATGAACTTGTTGAGTCATTTTTTAATCATTTACAAGTGCACATGACTCCTAAGATGACCTTGGCTGATTTGATGAGATGTAAGCAAAAAGAAGAAGAAAAGATAACTGGCTTTATCTCATGCTATCAATCACTTTATTCCCAAATTGATGTCAAGGTTCTCGAACCTCACCTTCAAAAGATGTTCATAGAAAATTTGCAAAGATTCAAGAAAATCTTACCATGATGAAATTCACATCCTTCATGCACTTGTGTATTGCCCTTCGTGATTATCAAAATTCGGTTAGTAGTCAAGATACAAAGTCCACTTCTAATGGAATTGAGAAATCTGAGCCCAAAAACCAAAACAATTCCCAACCTTTTAGAAAACAGAACAAAGGGTTCCTTCAATTCAACCCTCCTCAACAAAAAACTCAAAATACCTGTTATGCCTTGCATACACGCCCCAACTTTTGCTTGGAAAATTTGGGGAACCCCTCTATTTTTCTTCATTTCGTGGTTTATTTTGTCATGGTCATGCTTTGTCGTTCTTGTTTTCATCCTTTCTCATGACTTTTTTTTGTTGTCTTTGTCGGATTCAAGTTTTGAACTAGAACTTGCACTCTACACTTTTTGGAAAGTTCAAGTTCTCGTTTCTATCCCGACTCTGATCTCTGTTTGCTTGTTGTCGTTGTTTTGTGAAGTGAGGATCGAGTTGCGGGATGGAATCGACACCTGACACCTTTTAGGGTTTCAAGTTCTAGTTTCAACCCGACTTTGATACCCTCTTTTCCTTTGGGTGTCGTTTGGGTTCACGTTTCTTGTCTAGTCCTGTATCGTCACCGTCTTGTTCTTCAACCCATTTTTTCTTCGTCTCATCTTTCATCGTGTCGCTTGTTCGTTTTCGTCTTCTTTGTTTCTCCGCATCTAGTTTTGTGTCATTTGTTTTGTTATTTTCTCTTCCCTTTGTTTTTCATTTTTTGTGTTTGGGTCACCAAAATACAAAAAAAGAGAAAAACACCAAAATACAAAAAAAATGAGAAAAACACCAAAATACAAAAAAATGAGAAAAACACCAAAATGCAAAAAAATGAGAAAAACACCAAAATACAAAATACTGAGAAAAACACTAAAATACAAAAAAATGAGAAAAACACCAAAATACAAAAAAAAAAATAGAAAAATGCCAAAATAACAAAAAATAAAAATCTTAAAACACAAAAAATTTAAAATTAGGAACTTAAAATAAGAGAAATAAATAAATTCTAAATTTTAAATAAAAATAAATCTTTAATTTAAAAAGAAGAAGATTTATATAAGGTTTAAATTTAAAACAAATGAATTTTAAAGGATTTTAATAAAGGTCTTTAAATATTTAAATTTAAAAGATTAAAAAATAAAATAAAATAAAAGTAACTAATTTTTTTATTTTAAAAAAAAGATTTTGAAAATCATAGTAAAAAAATCATAAAAAGTGAAAAAAAAAAAAAAAAATCTTTAAAAGACTTCGAAATATTAAAATAAAGGTTTTACCTTAACCGACCATCTAAGTAACAAAGAGAAGTAAAATAGAAAAAGAGAATAAAATAAATGCACAGGGTTGGAACCAGGAAAGAACCTGGGCAAATAAAAATGCAAAGTTCCTATCCGGTTCCGAACTCGATCCCGCATGGGAACCGGAAGGAATATTTATCCGGGCACAAAAGGTGAAAAGTTCACTTTCTAATCTCATTCCACTCCCACATGAAACTGGATCTACTCCTGCACGACATGAGGAATGGAAGCATACGCCACGACTTGTGAAAAATTTGATAGAATGCCTCAATAGATGTCATCTCAAGGAATGCAATGATTGGATGGTATGCACAAAGTAGATGTGCAGAGAATGGATTATTTAGAAGGTTTCTAAAGGATTTTACCAACACCCTCCCTGCATATATCAAAAGAGATGCATGCAGAGATGTGAAAGCATAGATGTGGGCATGTAAACTATTTGACAAAGAATTCCCAAAAGAAATGTCCTCTCACGCATCCTTCTCCATTCTGACATACGGATGAAGGATCTTGGTAAAAATCTGGAAGTATATACATGGCATGTGAGTTGTTTGTTAAAATGCCTCCAAGAAATGTGATTACACGGGATGCAAGGTCACAAGAGCTACGCAAAATGAAATTGATGAAAGTTTTGAAAAGAAACTTTAAAATCAAAGTCAATTGGCAGGCATCAATGTGGATCCATTGAAAGAAGTTGAAAGCCTTCAGAACGGGGACCCAACGAGAATCCTGAACTAGGTAGGAGAAAATTGTCCACATTCCAAGTCTAGTTATGATCCTGCACGGTATAAAATGGAAGCCTTGAAAAGAACAATGAATTAACGTTTGATAGAATGCATCAAAGAAATTTCATAGCGAAGCATGGCAACAAAGTTGTTAACCATTTGACAGAACGAATCAAGGAGATATTGTTGGTTATACATAAAAAATGGATCTGTTAAAAGTTAAGATATTTCAAAGAAGAATCCAATCTACAACCTTTACTAGCATCTTCCTTGATTTAAAATGGGGTATAAATAGGCAATAAGGTGCAAAGAATGGGGAAGTTTTTTTAATTGTTGCAAACATCGCGGTAAACATTAAGGCAGAATATGGTGTGCAAAATGGATTGAATAGATTGGGTGGAGGGTTTTGAAAAATTTCAAGTAGATGTAATCTTACGAGGAAATATGAAGGCATATACGATGAATGTGAATTTTTTGACAAGTTTCCTCGAAGAAATGCAGTCATATTAAATGTAGTGATCATAGATTGGGCGCAATAGGGTAGCGAACTATTTCACATAATGCCTCCAAGAAATGCATTTCATGAAATACAATAATTGAAGGGCTCACAAAATTGATATGTTGAAAGGATTTTTGAAATATTTTCAAGCAAAGAAAAAGGTAATGATTCCTGGTGTGCACAAAAGGGTGTCAAATTTAAAATTTTTAGAGGAATTCCCAAGCAAAGGCAATTGGCAAGGCTATGTAAGAGTGGGCATGTGGAGTGAGGCTCAAATGGTGAAGAGATTGATGAAAGATAGAGGAATTTAAAATACCATTAGGTATAGTTGGATTGAATGCCATAAAATGGTACATGCTTTTACTGTTGGAGGAAGATCATAATCCACATACATAGAAGATTTATGCAAAGTGTTGAAGTTGAAATTACCCTAGTAATCATGCATGCAAGGAGTGAAAATTGTTGTAAAAAATACCTCAAAGGATTAATGGTTGAATCAATGAAGGAAGTTTGTGTCTCAAAAATTGAAGATCTGTGCACTTTAACCTTAGATACTGATAAAAGGCCTTTTATTCACAAAAATCCACTACTGTAGCTGAAGCGTGAAGTGCAAGGATAACCTTTTCAAAATAACCTCAACATAATTTTTTCCATGTGAGGCTTCAAATTTGGACACTCTTCATGGCAATACCTACAAAACTAACACGGTTGATGAGAAATATGAGCATTGCCATTGAATTTTCTAGAAATTAATTATCAAAGCTTAATTAACTCACACCCTTTGAATGAATTAATTAATTGAGAAAATCAATTTGGTAGTTGTCATTGAAAGGTATTAATTTGATGAATTAATTATATTCTTTTGGTGGATTGCAATTTTCGTCAAGGTTGGTGTAGGATATTAGGATCCATATTGAGCATCGTTTAATGTTGTTTTATTTAAATAACATTAATTTAGGAGGATTTTAATTTTTATTTCAATTAAGGTGATTAAAATTCATATACATTTAATTGAAATATTATGGAAATTTAATTAGTTCTCAAAATTAATTGAATGTTGTTAATTGATTAATTCTGAAAATTCATTAATGCACATTAATGTTTACAAGTGTTTTTTGAATTTTTCAAAAATATCTTGGAGATGATTTACAAAATTGATGTACAAAGAGGGAATATTTTCTGAAAGATCTTTGAACTGGTAGTGAACTGAGCGTTTGGTGGTCTCACTTGAGTTTATTTCTAGAAAAGGATGTTGTTGCAAATCATGCAAAGAAGTAACTCAAAGTTAAACTGGAGGATGGATTTTTAACTGAAATTAACTGAGATCAAATAGAGATTTGAAACATAGAGCTTCTGATTGATTGCTACAACTTTTGATAAGTTGTTTGAGCAAGAATTATGTAAAAATTAGTGAGCTATTAATTGTCAAATGAAGCTCATTGTAAAGGGTTAGAAACTTAGGAAAATTAGAGAGACATTTTTACAGATTAGCTGATTAGAGTTAGCATTAGAGTAGATGATACAATTTTCTAGAATTCTTAGTTTAGCTGAGGTAATTTGAAGACATTGGTTTTTGTACACTGGTGAACTTGCAAGATTTGTAAATGTTGTTTATCTATTTTGCAACAGTAGAAGCAACCAGATTTAAACCTTCTTTGAGTTATGCTCTAGGATGATGTTTTTTTTGTTAATCATTTGATTTGGAATATTTCGGGGAATGAAATTTTATCTTTTCTTTTGTTTGAAATGGTGATTTGTGATTTGCTGTTAAAGTTTGCACTATGAATGAATGTCTTGCTTTGTATTGATTATAGGTTGATTTGTTCTACAGTTCAGTTTAGGAATTCCTTGGAGAGTAACAAGTTTGGTTAACTAAATGAATCGACATTCTTTTCAATTTTACGTCCCTGATCTATCTTTTTCCTTTTTTTATATACCCCCTGTTAGAGTAGGTTTAGATAGAAGTTCAATTTTACAACAATCGAGAAGCTCAATAACCAACAGGCCCCTTGAACATTACATCCTCACTGACCGCTCAACCAAACAACACAATTGAGAAACAACTACAGAGACCTTGGAAGATAGGTGGTTTTAGATCAGTTATCTTTTTTAGGAGAAACAAAGTAGAAATAATTTGTTTAAATGTTGTTGTGTCAATTTGGCCATCAACAAAATTGGCACTAGAAGGAGGGCCACTTGAGAAATTTTTCTTTGTTGTTTGGGAGTGGGTTAGATCCTAGAAAACCCAGCTCCGATGGGAAGCCCTTTGTGTATTCCCAAGATTCTTAATGAAATTCCTTATCAGATGCATAATAGGCTTCCATTATTTTTCGCTAATAGTGGAAATTTTTTTAAAGATCATGTTAAGATTTGCAAGGATTTGATGAGTCTTCACCAGATTCGTCATGAAGTTACAACATATCAAATTTTCATCAAAACACTGCAAGGTAGAACATGGCAATGGTATGTTAATCTTCCACCAAATTCTATTTGTTCATGGATGTAGTTAGAAATTTTTTTCGTGGATCAGTTACCCATCGTTTGAATTTTCAGCTACAAAAAGGACACCATCTGAATCAATTTACCAGTTCAATCACAATTTTTTGTTGATGTATCAAGAGTTCAAGATTTAAATTTGTTTATTAATGATTATATGCTAAAGGAACATTACTATTGGGGTTTGAATCCTTCGTTTGCAAAAAAAAATAGATGTTGTGGGGAGGTTACCTCCCTACATGATGTATTGAACAAAGCTCTCTTACTAGCACAAGTTGGACATGACGTGAGAAATTCAAGTAACAAAAATCAGGATTGTAATACCTATGTGCTTGCAAGATGTCATCCTTTGCAGCCTTATGCCACTTTACCCACGATACCTATCTAGGTGCAATCATTCTCACAAAGTAGCTACAACCTTCCTAATCTTCCAAACACAACGTTTTCTAACGCTTCAAATCAAGTCAATCCCATGTAGGGTCGATGGGAGAATCTATCTTTGTAGAAGCCAACAACAGAGGTAAGTATTCCACCTGCCAATGAAGTTGTGACTATATCCTCTCTTTTAGGTCATACTCCAACACATTATCCATTACATAGAAATGAAATTTTAAGCAAGATATTTGATGAGAAAATATATCATTTTGATGTTTTATTTGACAAAGAGTATGAAATGGATATAAAGTTAAAGCATAATGAAAATATCAGGTTAGAATCTAGTTTCGTTGGAAGTGTTAATACTAACAATGATGGTATTGAAAGAGATAATGTATTAACACACGACTTTTGTCATGAAAAATCAACAATTAAAGAATCTCCTTCCAACACTTTGAACATTTATTCTGAGCAAGATGGACAAAAAGATGATGGATGGAAAAAGAAGCATGGTTCATGTTGGCTAGATATACCATGTATACAAATCAAATAAGGGAGAATTTGGAAGAATTAGGAGATATGAAACTATCAGAACTTATTGGGACAAATGGATGTAGGATAAATGGAACAAACCAACATTCTCAGATGGATTTCCATTTTTTCCTTGGTAGGATGGAGTTATATTTCAAACAACTAATCACTATTGAAGGAATACTTATGGAAGATTCTTGGAGTACGTATCCCCTTGATGAGGGAGATGGACTAGTCAACACACATGAAAATGATAATGACTCCATTCAAAATGATGAGAGTAATTGTGAGAACATGTTGAGCTCTTCCCCATCATCTGATGACATTGATCCTTGCATTGAGATGGATCCAACAAATAATGAAGTTTCCCTATTTGGTGTCGACTTGATAGATGTGGAAAACAAGTTTATCAATGCATTCATAGGTTCTTTTATGATGGTGAACAAGGAAGAAATTCCCTGTGGTGAGCTAACACAAGAAAATGACTCTGCTGATCTGAATGATGAACATATAGAAACAAAAAGCAACATATTTCTGGGTGAAATTGAAAATGGATCTCATGGTAAAAGGAAAGAAGTTGAGTGCCAAATTGATTTCTCAAAGGAAGGAGATCAAATGGATGTCCAAATCACTCTCAAGTATTGCCCGATAGTCAATCAAATTAGGCTTACCTCTATGAAGAAAATGGATTCGATTTTAATGCTAATCAAAATATTGGCATAGATGAGTTTAGTGTTTTATTGCAGCAAGGAATGTATGATGAGATTGAGTTGGATGAAGCAAAAGAATATCAAGCAGAATATCAAGAGGTTGTTTCAAAGATTGAACAACTTCACCATGATGAAGAGAATGAAATGGAGGAGCATCCTCTTAGTTTTGATTTTGTTTATTCAAATGTGATGTTTGAAGAAATTCCTTGCTTAGCATGCATTAGTGAATTATACCTTAACAGTGATGAGCTTGATGTTGACTTGCACGTTCTAGTTGATATGCAGAAACATGAACTGAAGAATTGTTTTCTTGGATTTGACTTCGTGCATTCAAATGAGTTGTTTGAAGACAATCCTTGTTCACCATGTACCAGTGTCTCTGGAATTAATTATGATGAGTTGGATGCTGACTTTAAAACTCTTTTGGGGACATGTTTGAAGAGAGTGTTGATAGCAATGCTTCATTTCTAGAGGAAAAGGGTTTGCATACCTTTCAATTTGACAACATGGGTGATTTGTTGTTGAGTCCATTTGAAGAGATCGAAGGAATCTAGGACTCCACATCTAAGTGGAATATAAAGATGTTGGTAAATGGATATTCAAATTGCATAACGAACCTCGTTGTAGATGACTCATGTAAGATCCGTCCTCTTGGTTCACATCCTGAGGTAAGTTGTTCTAATCTTTTGTTGTCCAGAAAGATTGCTAAGTCAGGTAAGGAGCATGCTGAACAAATTGCTTTAGAGGTTGGCTAAGGTAAAGATTTAACTGATGATGTTTGTATTTTGAAAAAAATGATTGAAGTTAATGGTCCGTGTGAAGTCAAACACGCTAGTTGGTTGTTCGAAACTAGTGTTGATTATGATGAGGATATGCATGAAATTTTTGAACTAGGTTCAGATGTCTTGAATGCTAATGATACATTGCTAATGGTTGTCCTTTATGTTGACATGCATTTACTAGAGCGAAATGGAACAATTTTTAATGAGTTGAGACCTTGCAAGAAGGAATTCATATGACATGAGCATGCAACAAAAACTAAAGATCCTCTAAATCAAGTGGTGTCTTTTCATTACCCTCTGTGTTTCAATGATTTTTAGTTTGATTATGACATTGGGGAAAATAAAATGTGTTTGTGAGTGAATCACTACTATATTTGACTACAAATTTGATGAACTTTTGGTGACATATCGACAAAATATTGTCGACTTACTGACACAACACTGATTTAAATTTCGTCGTTGGATTTTCATCGCTTTAATGACCAAATTTTATACGTAGAAACCACAACCCAACATCGTCAGTCAGCACCACATAAAATGTTGGTGGTGTCCATTGTAAAATCAATGTAACTTCCTCCATCTATTGACGCAAAAAAAATCATAAAATGTTGTAGAACGCCCATTTGAAATTGTCAAAAAAACACCAAACGTTCATCCATTTTCTGATGAGGTTGAGAAAACCATCGTTGCCATTACGACGAAAACTACATCACATGTACAACAACCTCGTCACAATTTTTTGTGGTTCATCGGACTATGTTCATCAAAATTGCGATGAAACCCTGTAGTTTTTAAAAAAAAATTATTCGTTCAAACATATTCCCTCCCTAACACGGTTATATGAAGCCTTTTTCCCCTGAAAGTAATTGAATCTTCATTTTTGAAACATGATGTAAGATTTTTTCAATTTATTTTGTGTATTGGAGGCATTTCAAGACAACTTTCTTTGTATATATGGCCTAATAAGGGCTCTTTTGGCAACATACAGTCAGTTTTATTGATGATTGTTCCTAACATTGATGTTTGGGATTGTGGCATGTTAAAGATAGTGGGAATGGGTCTCAAAATTTGTGGACATGCTTTGAATTTGGAATGATGCCACTTGATACATGGGTTTGATGTCCTACTAGTAGATTGGTGTGTAGATTGCTCATAAGATGTGAATCTGTTAAACAGTGAAAGAATGGATGTTTTATGATGGGAACCTGTCTAAATGTAATTAGTAAAGGTGCGTAAATTCTTGGAAGGAGTTTAGAAGATTAATTGTTTGGAATTGTTGATTAGGGCAGGCTGGTTTCTTTGTGCAAAATGGTAATTTGAATGTAGAACCTAATATTATGATAAAACAATGTTTGAATTATGATCTAATGCTGCTTTATTGATGTTAAAAATGATACCTAAGTGTTTTATAAGGATTGAAGGTAGGTTGAAGGACTTGATGTATTGAGCAAGGTGAATCCTATGTGGAAAAGGCATATAGATTGCAAACCAAGGGCAAGTCTGATGGGTCAATGATTGGTGAGTAAGTATTTGTGTCAAGAACATGATGTTCAAGTTGTTTGAGTAAGTGATGATTGGATTGTTGTTAATTATCCTTGTAAAGTAAGTTGCTAAGATGAGTGGATTGGTACTTGTAGAGAGTATGGATTGATTTCAGTGATTCAAATCTGGTTATTGATTGTTATAGACATTTTGATGGTGGATAAGTTGAATTAAAATATGATAAAGGGTTTGAACTACTAATTTTGTGTTTGTGATGTTTGATATCCTTATGGTTTAAAGAGGAATTGAGGATTTTTGGTGAATGAAAGTGAATTGTTGAAGTTTTGTGTATTTGATCTTCTCCTAATTCTATTTGGGACTGAAGTTCCCTGATGATTGAGTGTTTTCCTATGATACTCTTCTTCAATGTCTTCTCTCATAGTGGAATAAAGTAAAATATGTTCTTAAAATTTTATAGGAAAAAGTTAGTGTAAAGACAACATACAAGTATGTTGATACCATCATTGAACTGCACACCAAGCTCATGAATCAAAACAAGTATTGTTCTCGCAACGTATGAATCCCACCTAATTACAATTGAGTTCAAATAGAAATTAAATCCACAACTAATGAGTTCAAATATAAATTAAATCCACAACTAATGATTTCCAAATAGTACAATTCAGTTCAAATATAAATAATACTAGTTGTGTTATAGGGCTCTCTCCTAGACCCCTCATACCCAGACCTAGTTCAAACCACATACCAGTCTCAAGCCAATTCTTGTGCTGAAATGGTTGGGCTCTTCTCTTTTGTTTCTATGCTATATGAGTACATCCCAAGTTTGTCTAATCCAAACTCGTATATCCCCAGACACGGGATCCATCCGTGGATAGCTTCCCCTGCAAAATATTTCATAACATATGAGATGTGTTAAAAAGTAAAATAAGTACAAAGGGTAACATATTGAAGCAAAGAGAACTAATGAAAATTGCATAAGCTTAAAAGTGCAACATAATGAAATATTGAAAAGTGCATTACCTTATTCATGAGCTTCTCTTTGTTTCGAGAATATTTTAATATTCTCTACTTAACAGGGCCAACCACGTGATGGTGAAAGCTCATTTGGCCCCTCCCCCCCCCTCACATCTCTCTTAATTCCTCATACCTGATCATATAACATTAATCATTCATTCATCCATTAATAACATATAACATTCATTCATTCATCCATTAATAACATATAACATTCATTCATTAACATATTCACATTCATTCATTAACATATAACATTCATTCTTTCAGTTTTTACATTTTATCAAAAATATGGTTGTCAAAAATATCAGTTTTTAACATTCATTAACATATTATCAAAAATATGGTTGTCATAATATGATTACAATCACTATTTTTTTGTTTCTTTTTTGCAGCTAAAAGAAGAACTGGAGTATTTTTTCTAAATAATTTGTCCCCCCTTTAGTTGTTTTTCCCTCTGCTCATGATCTTAATGTATGCCTAGTCATGTACTCACGATGTGGAGGCCACTGCAAGGGGGGTTCTGTTGCAATAACAAATAAATGTTAAATTGACATGTTTTATTATTATTGTTACAAGTATTTCATTAATTAAAATAACATTAGAGTGGTGCTCTTTACCTGATGGGGTCACATCATGTTCCTGATCTTGTCTTATAGCCTCATGATCAACATGTTGAACACCCTCTAAATCCTCTGGAGTTGAAACATGAAAGGTTACATTAATTAATACACCAATTGCAATTAAGTATGTTTAAAAGAACATTAGAGTGGTCCTCTTTAACTAATGGGGCCACATAATGTTCCCGATCTTGTCTAGCCTGATCATGTTCAACATGTTGATCATGCTCTACATGCTCTAAAGTTGAAACACGAAAGGTTACATTAATTAATACACCAATTGCAATTAAAGATGTTTAATTAAAGGTCCCATTAGTGTTCTCTTTCGGGCTTTCCCTAGTGTTGGAATATGTACTGTTCTTTTGGAGGTTTGGTTGAGTCAGTGAAATATTTGGAAGTTTTCAATGGCTCCTTATCTTTTTTTCATCTCTTGTACTGGTGTAGGAGCACCTTGGCATAATTAGGCCTCTATGAAACAATGTTTTGAAATTTGATTCAATGTTATTGTTCCTACTTTTTAAATCATGTTATTAGAGTCATGTTTCATATATTTGAGGCCATGTTGAGGTCATTTGGTGTTTATTAAGTCCAAAAGTGCAAAAATGAAAACAATATAAAAAGTTGCCAACTTAATAAAAAAGGCAATATTAAGAGATGAAGAGTCATTAGGGTTGGTTAGAGGTAGTTAGAAGGCTAAAAGTTAATTTTTTTTCCTTTAGAAAGTCCCTTATATCTTTTAGAACTTCGAGGGTGGTTGAATAAAGAATAAGTTCAAGGAAAATCTTTGATTTTTAATCATTTTTCTTCAGAAATATTGCATTTCTAGGCATTGTATGAAATTGTACGACCTTGAAGGCATGGAAGAATGGTTGTATATGGTAATAATCTCAATCACCTTCCTGTTACATCAAATTTCATGCATTTTAGTTAATATCTATATGATTTATTGTGGATTTACTTCAGACTATTATGTTTCTCCTTTATTAATTGGTGGAATCTTCTGGTTTCTTGTGAGATTATCCTACTATGAATGTTCTTTCATGTTTCAATGGATTTAGGGAAAAATCATAAAGATAAGATGCAAGGGAATGAAGTTTATTGACTAAAAAATTGTGTGTATAGTCTGTGAACAGAGTAATTATGAAGGTTAAGCCCTTAGGGTTTTGTGAAAATACTTTGTAAACAAACTTTGATCCTTTGAAGTGACTCCCATAGATACACCTATCAAGAAAGCATCGTGGAGCCAAAAATAAACCATCATTGTGTCTATAATGGTAGGGAAACAAAAAAATATCTTTCATTTTGCTAATTTCGATTACTTTGATTTTTTTAAAATTTTGAATATTTTTAACCATCGTAAAAAAAATTTGAATTTTTTTGACCATCGTAAAAAAAATTAGCAGAGGCCAATTTTCCCTCTTCCATTGTGCAATTTTGGGTTGAAATTTTCTCTTTTGCAATATTTTGGCCTATTGGGCCTTTTTGAAGGATTATTTCTTTGTTTTATTGCAAGAATTTTGTGGCTTGTATAGCCTATTTGCAAGATTTACATCTTTCCAACACCTAGTTTCTGGGACATTTTTTGTCACAAATTGGCAATGGTTTGTTTGTTATTATTGATTTGCTAGATGGAAATATTTTGAAGGCCCGGATCTATGCACATTTGAAGACTCCTACCTACAAATGTGCACATCATGCGGCCTCCAAGTGACCTATAGTCTTGGTATCCAAACTCTACGGTTTGAGTATATCTCCCATTGTCATGTTGATATGTGACAATTGTTTTTGATCTTTGGGTAGGCTTTGTCAATTGGTGAAGGAAAGGAGATATATGGCGATGGGTTTTTCAATGGGACATTGGCTCGAATTGACCAAAATATAGCATGCAACACCTCAATGGGAACAAACAGAGTCTAAATCACTATACTTGCAACAAGATTTCTAAATGTGGGGGAAAAATCACTTACAATCATTTTCCCTTGGTCTATTTTCCCTTTTTGAGTGCCCTCACCTCTCACTCTGGCTTTCCTCCTGCCAAAAGGTTCCTAGTCTTCCTCCTCGACTCAATGGCCTTGTAGCACTCGTCTAGTGAAGTCTCACAACTCTCCACTCATGGGCTAGATGCAGTGGTTCTCAGTGCAACTCTCTAGTTAGGGTCTCAGTGTAGTATGCTATGTCGTGCTCCTGTGCGCGCGGGGCCAAAATTCAAAATATATAGTTTATATATATGCTATGTCAACATATAGTTTATTTTATTTTCTAAAAAATATAATTTTTGTATGGTGGCTTGTTGAGCTTATATAGTTGGTTTTCTCTTTCTTTATAATTTTTTATGATTTATTTCCTATGACATGATTGAATATTATCTACAGTCCTATTGATTGTTAAAAAGGCTTATGATATGTGATGTTTAAGCATGATGGATGTCTAACAATCAATGATTGAAATACTACTTGACTAGAGATTGAGCTATCTGATATTTTGTCATTTAAACATCATGTCCAGAAATGCTTGCAATCAATGTCTTATTAATGTAGCCTACAAGGTTTCTTTGGTCCTAGTTTTTTTTGGTCCAATATTCTTGTTATGACTTATTTTTTTACATTGGTCTATTACAGTAATGGGGAGCATATCTAGTGAATCGATTCTTTTAGTCTCTTTGATTCTTATCCTTGTCATAATGAGTTTTCTTCTATCCTATGATTCATTGATTGTTGGTTTAAAACACTCATTACAACTAACATGGATATGAATTATGATGTGGGTGTGAGAAGGGATTGTTGAATATGAAGGAATGGTTTAGGAAAGTACTCCTTAATCCAAATGAGTCATTTTCTTGTCATGGAATGTGTTAAGATACTTTAAAATTAATATATTCAATCTAGTTAATATTGACACATCTAAAGCATGCCAAAGGCACTTCAGAGATATGCTATGACATAAAGAAGATTGTTAAGGTGATGTCAAGTCTTGATCCATTAGGGTAGGAAAACATAGATGCATTGGTACAAAAGGTTCCATTCAACTTGGAGGAAATGGATAATTACCTAAGGGGCTAATGTGAGATTGGACCAAGTTTATATTATGATACAAATAGCTTGGGAAAAGGGATGATGAAATGGTTAAGTATGGGAAATTGTAGAGATAAATATAACACCAAGGGAAGAACACTAGAACTAATTTTAGCACTATGGATTAATCCAAGACTCAAAATTCCACTAAGAGGCATCCCTTACCTCTTAAATTAATTCCATAGGTGGGTTTATCCTCCAATATAGTGCCATTGGTTAGCTTATCATGTGAACTTCCGCTATAAGTAGGATTACCATACACTTTCATAACATGCATGTGTGGTTTCAAAAGGTTTATACGTTCTTGTGAATTTGAAAGAAAGGCATGTTTTGAACTTTTCCAATAGGTGTTAGGGGTTAATTTGACTTGGTTTTAGCATTAGAGTGACAAACCTTGTGGTTTAGGTTCCATAAAACAAAATATACTCATTTTTTTAGCTTCCTATTATCATCTTTATATTCAATGAGATTTTTAAAGATCATCTAAATATTCATTGCTAATGAAAATGCACAAACTGATGTGTAATAGATCCAAGGTGAGGCTCAAAGAGCCTCATCTTTTGAAACCATTAACCAAAGAAATGCTAAGAAAATATATGAAAGAGATGAAGAATAAGGAAACTTGTATTATTAGGAAGGATGAGATTCCTTTATATAGCATGACCTCATGTTTGAGTCTCGAAACCCTCCCATATCATCAACGCATGCATCTAGGCCAACCATGTCAAGTTTCACTCCATACAAACAAATTGAAAAAAAATCAATGTTGGCCCTATTCACATGTCACTATCTGGGGTCAACATGAGGAAACACTAGTTTTTTGGGAATGAAATAACAAAAGATATGATCAAATAATATCTAATAAATAGTCATAGAGTAATTAGCATTTGATCATATGGAAGTTTCTAGGAGAGCTACAATAGTTGTAACATCATGAATTAATTATGTAACCATATAAGTCAAATATAATTCTATCAAGAAATCAATATCAAATAGATAATATAAGTGCATAACTCATACATTTCAATGTCATTGATCTTCTTCTTCATCCAACTCTTTGTCTATATCATCCAATCCAGATTCGACATTGTAAGGATTGGTCATATCATCATTATCATCATTGATATCAGTTTTGATAATGTCATCATCCACATGGATATCATCTTCATGAACATTAACTCCTACATCATCATGATCTAGTTCCTCTTCTTCGACATCTTCGCCAGGCATATCATCAACTAACTGTTGATCCTGATCATCATCTACATCATCTTCTAGTTCTTCGGTATCTTCTTCTTCCACCACATTATACTTTACCAGCCTTCCTCTTGGATCATTTCTTACAAAAAATGACCAACCCGGTTTACCTGGAACCTCTGAGTAAAATACCTGCTCACATTGGCTTGGAAGAACATAGGGCTCATTTCCATCTCGCTCGATCGACCTTGTATTAACCATGGTAAATCCATTATCATGTTCAATAATAGTTCTCTCGGGATCATTTTCATTCAATCATAGCATGCACCATTAGACGACGGACATAAATAATTTGAAGGACTTAAAGTCACACTCAAGTCTATCATCCAAAATCCCATAGTATCAATTTTTTGAGACTTTTGGATGTATGTTGCTTCTAGATGAAACATTAGTCACCTAAAAGACTGCAGTTACCTAGAATCACAGAACAGCATATGTTTTGAAATTTGCATTTGTGTTTTACTACAATATCATGAAAACATGCAAATTATTGCATAAAATGGGTTGATAAACATATTTATTCTTGGCGAATGTATGCAAAGAAAATAATCTCAACATACATATACATCAATATACTTGAAAATAATTAAATAATATGGGTGATTAATATATTTATACGTACCTATTTATCTCTTAAACCATATGCTAAATCAATTTCCCTTTGTGTAACATTAGAATCTCCATTACGATGAGCTTCTTTAACCAATGAAGCCACACCTTCTATGTTAATGGCAAGCGGATTGTTGACATCGTTCAATCCATACCGTCATCCAATTAAGATTGTTTGTGACGTACAAATGTAGTGCATCCCACTCTCGACCAACTGTATAAAAAAATTTGAAATTCACAAATGACATATATAATTAGTTAATTACCATGGTATACGACCTTAATTTATAATGTATGTACCTAAAAACCTAACATCCCATTATCAATGATCTTATTATCTTTCGTTGTTGGATGAATTCAAACTAAAGGACTATGCACAAAGAATGAATTATGACCCTAAAGGGTACATACACTCTTGTAATAAAAATAAAAACCTTAGTGGATACACCCATGTTCCTATACTGGGGGAAGATGTGTTTAAGAACAAAGAAGACAAAGAAGTAGAGGAGGTTATAGAAAATTTCATGGAGTTAGAGAAAAAAAAGCAAAGGTTGCAAGAAATGGATGATTCATTTGAAGAAGAATTTGTTGGAGAAAATGAAGCACAATCACAATAGAGAACAGTCTCTCAGATGATGAATGATGAATATGAAGAACTCCCTGACAGGGACTTACAAGTAGCCAAGGAATTGCGTGTAGATGAAGATGATAGGTGTTGGAACTATAAATTTTTCAAATTTTATAGTAATTTGTACATAGGAATGTCCAAAGAAAGCCACAGCTTGAGTATACAATTGTTATAATCTCCTTTGAATATCATAATTACTAGTGATTGCATTAGTTTTGACCTTTTGGTACCTTAAAATCCCTTTAAGCAAAAGAATTTGAATAAATAATCCATATCAACATGAGTGGGTGTAGGTCTCTCTGATCCATAAGCTACTATATTCTAATACAGGTGATTTGGGCATATCAACAAGAGGTCAAGACTGTCACACCAATCAAATTTCATAGGAGGATACATATCAGGAAAATACAGCTCATGGTCTCACCGACGAAGAAGTTCCCCAACAAGACAAATACTCCCAGAATGAGATCTATATGTCAGCCCGAGCATACATGTCTCGCCAACAAAATACCATTGGCGAGATACCCATCCTGTCTCATCGACGAAGCATGAAGAAAATCCCTCGGTGAGACAAATACTATCCAAATGAGTTTGAAATGTCTTCCCATCATGCCGATGGAAGTTACATTGGCAAGAGTCTTGGTGACACACTCGAGATCGAAGGAATGAACATCAAAGAGACTTATAGCATTGGGGAAATTGCTAGATATCTCAGCGATACATGATCTCTTGCTGATAAAGATACAAATGGATCAAAAGATTCATCGGTGTGATACTTGGTGATATCTATGTAGTATGGATTAGAAGGATAAATTGTGTGATATCTATCAAAAGGATATATTGTCTCCTTGACCAACAGGGTGTTCAGTGAACGTTGGATTAACCCAAATAAAAGGATCACCCAGATGGAAGTTACATCGGTAGGAGTCTTGGTGACACACTTGAGATTGAAGGAATGAACATCGAGAAGAGACTTATAGTGTTGAGGCGCTGGAGATATCTCAATGATACATGATCTCTGCGATAAAGGAATCTGAATGGATCAAAAGTTCATCGGGTGATACTTAAGTGATATCTATGTAGTATTAAGGATCGGAAAAGGATAAATTGTATGATCTGGGGTGAAAAGGATATATTGTCTCCCCAATAGCAGGGTGTTCAATGAGCGTTAGTTAGCAAATAAAGGATAAGCCTAGAGTTTCAAAAATTTCTATTGAAAGCTTTTGATATAGCCAGTGGAATTTTTGAAAATTTTGCAAACTCATACTCGGAAGTTGAAACATTAATGGCCGAGAATGAACACATAATGGAATAGATAGAAGTTCTTGAATTAAAGAATAATAACTAAAGAGATTTTTTGTAGAATTGGTAGTGGGAATGGGAGAGTGGATGAAAGGCTAGAGAATTTTTGTAGCGAGGAGGACTTCAAACAAAATCTTGTGAGTTCTTTGCAATATTTATTTTCCAATTCTGTGATTTTGAGGAAATATAATGGAAGGTATGAGCTCAGAGAAAAAAAAAGGAAAGATATAGGGTGAAAGTAGTCACCCTAAAGGGAAAAGGAAAAAAATTGAAACTAAAAATGAGCCAAGAGTAGTTGAGAGGAAACTGAACCAAGACCTAATTGACCAATTTTCCACCTCACGACCTAAAGCTAGGTGATATATGTAGCTTAGGGAAAAGGTGGAAATATGGGAGTATAAGTACAAGCACATAGGTGATTTATGGACCTTGATTAGGGGTATGAGCTATTCATTTTTCATTACCACCGAAGGAATCGGTATGAACCAGTGTGTAATCCATGAAAATTTAACCTAGGAAAATTGGTCTTCCCAAATGTGTTTGTGGATGTAGAATTGGTAAAATTTCTAGCTTCTGATTATGACCCAAAGCTCAAAGATATTTGTGATCCATTGAGAAAACCATTCATACACATATCAAAGTCTACAATTTTTGAAGTGTTTGACCTAGAACAGGTGTGTGATGAAAAAATTGTACATGAAGAGCTAGAAAGAGAATTATAGAGAATGGACACCATATACAAGGGTTGTAGGTTACCATTGCTCATACTAAAGAAGGATGGAAATTCAATTCCACTAGAAGATAGTGATGGCCCCCCATTTCATGTTGACTTATTTGAACCATGTACCTAAAATACACATATTTTTTCAGCATGCCAAGTATTAGGGATAGAGGCCTCTTAGTATATGTAAATTGTGCCAATGGTGGTTGCAATGGATGTTTAGTGCCATAATTCTATACCTTTCGATTATGCCTCACATATTTTCAAAGGGCTTGATGTAGGATTACTAGAAATAAAAAATGGATCTCGTGTTTTTCATTTGAAGCATTATTTAATCTTTATGCATATAATATTGTACTATGGGAAAGGATTGAGGTTGTGGCTTGAGAAGTTAAGAGTTTCATAGTTGGATAAGGAAGGAAGACTATTACCAGTTCAACTATGGACTACCATATGGGACAACATATTTTCTAACTCTTGTTTTATACATTTTGAAGAGTATTTTGTGAAACCACTGTATAGATTTTATAACCATCCTTGTGAATATTCATTGTCTAATGAGATAAAAAGGTTTCTCAGACCCAAGGAATTCAATGGGCCTATTAACCACAATTGGGGAGACTAGTATTGTTTAGAGGGTGCAACCATGATAAAAATATATGGGTTTGAAGATACACCTTTTATCTTTCCCAAAACAGTGCTTGACAAGATCGCTTACTTGGAGATTGCTAGGTAGTTGGATTATTCAGATGTCATGAACCTAAGTTCTTTTGGAAAATAGGAAGTTGTGCCCAACACATTGTGCTTTTGTGATTTCATTGTGTTATCAAGGGATGGGTATGATATGTTTCTAAATAAACTGTTGCAATATAATATGAAGAGGGGTCCACCATGAAAGGGATTTGATCTAGAGGGGTTCATCCACTGCACTAGGAATAAAATTAACTTGGGCAGGTATGATCATATAACCTATCAATATGATGATCTAATTATGAATATGGAGGAGGAAGAAGTAGAAAGGGTTGTTGATGAATATAATAAAGGATTGCTAGATGTAGAAATGTTGTCTTATAGGGAAGAGACATCTGGTGATGATAGGACTCAACATAGTTGATAAAATTTCCATATTAAGAACCCAAGATTACCAATGTCCTTCTAGGGAACCAAATGCTGAAGAAAGTTTAGATGTAGACACAAGGTGGATGGCATACAGATCATTTGTGGCTAATAATGAATTTTTCAAGACTCCAGAATTTAAAGCTTTCTTATACAAGTAAAAAGGAAAATCAATAAGGGATTCCATTGAAAATATAGCACCAGATAATGAAAGGAAATTATTGAATAGCTTAAAGTTAAGTGTGGAGAAAGAAATGGGAGACATGACCCCTAAAAAGGGAAGACAACTATTGGACGATGTAGGAGTTATGATTTTCCCTAGGTTAGATTAAAATTTTTCTTTAGTTTTTTTATAACTTCTTGAAGGGGTAACAAATGTGTATGTAGGATCCAAATATAATCCAGATGAAGAATCACTAATGATAAGGGCTCTATATCCACCACACAAGAAATCTATTATTATTGATACTGAGAAAGTTTTTTGGCATGTTATAACATTGAAAGTTGGTGAGGTTGACCCCATAGCTATGAAAAATATCTGTATCAATGTTTCCAAATTGAATAAAGCCAAAATTCAAATGTTAATTAAGGAGAAGGAAATGTACAAAATGAATAATGAAAGATTACTTAGAGAAAATGATTGTATGAAAGATATGATGGCAATTACACTGGGATCCTCATTGTGAGAGTTCTCAAGAAAAAGATAAATGGGAGGGATCAAATGCATATTCTCACAGTAAATATGATACACATGTTGTAGTGATCAAAAAGAGACAGACCAGTTTGATGATTTGGTTGAACAAAATTTGGGGAAAATATTCAAAGAATTACATTGTGGAACAAGAACATAAGAGGATTGATGGTAGAATCAAGGAAATTTTCCAAGAGATAAACAAGAAGGATGTTCCTAACAATGTGGCTATTAATACTGCTAACCATATCATAAAGAAACACAAAGATTTCCAAGAGGAGTTGTAGGAGGATGAACAAGGGATAATTGATGCCATAAAAAAGGAAATACCACCATTATTTGAAGATGAAGGAGAAATTAAAGGAAAGGCCAAATGGATGGAGGAATGTGAGTCAATGTTATGACAAATTCTAGAAATAGCTACAGGAAAAGACTTAACACTGGATGAGGCCTCTGAATTGAATGAGAGGATGATGAAAATTGAGATATCAATCTGGAACACACTAAGAGATTTTGACACTCATGAGTGACAAGATTATTTGGACCATTTTTCAAGAGTTCATTTGTGGCTAAATAGAACCTAATTGCTCATTTTAGTTATTGTTGTTATTAGCATAAGATATTTCTGAAGGGATGTGTCCCTTCACAATTTTGATGTATATATATCTATTTCGAAGTGAAAAAATAGATATAGGGGGATAGGAGAAATATACAATAGATAATTTTCAATGATGTTTTCATCTAAAAGGACTCAGATGCATGCATGAATTTTGATGAAGTTAATGAATATATCTTAATTTGTGGCTTAATCTTGGTATCAGCTATTTGTTGGAATTATACAGTTATTTGATTGTCTCCATTTCTATACCATTTTGTTGTTTAAATTGAGATATCAAGCATATATTCAATTTATCAATACACATTTTTTGTACTTGTGTAGTGTGATTATTTGGTTCTTTCAAGAAGAGATTAAATCCTTATAATCAATTATAGTAATTAGGGAGTATTAATTGGATCAGTAAGAAGAATCACATAACTAGGGTTTTCATTCTATCTCAAGTAGAGTTTGTCAATCATTTATTTTCTTATTTATACAAGTTATAAACTACATTTGTGTTCCAAATAGTTTGAATTATTTCCATCATAGATTACACTTTTCTAGACCTTCTTTAGACTCCATATACCCAACAAGGAACTGGTCTCATTTATTTCATCTCTTAGTTCATCCATTTTATTTTTTACATCTATTACCTAAACATATTGATCCTTACTACTCATACAATCTATACCAAATTAGGATCTCATCTCTCCACATTAGTTTTCCATTGTGGATAGATTTCTTAGGGACAAATCATATAATTCAAGTCTACATCAGATTTGGAAATTACTACCATAAAAGATGGTAGAATGACGATCACCTCTAGAACTAATACAGAGTTGTAGAGTGAATATGAGAAGTTGCAAGAAGAACATCAATAGCTAGTAGAAAAGATGAAGGAACTTCATTTCGACACTATGGCAATGATGTTACATAAGAGATTTACAAATCTAAAGATATTCCTTGATGATTTTTGGCATGTTCACAAAAAGAACTATGAATCCATTCTTGAGCATGGGAGAGTGAAAAATAGATTGGGTACTAAGAGACATGATATGCAACTACATGAGAGATCTAACACCAATTCCATCTTGGACATTGACATAATCATGAGAACGCATGAAAAATATGTTGAAGACTTAAACTCAGAAAACATAGGGTTTGACGATACTATAAAGCTGGGATTACCCAAATTATGTGGTAAGAATGGGTTTTTGAAGGAATGAGATGATTGGATGGATGAATGCAATAGAATACTTCAAGAAGCATTGGATACAGTCAAAACATAAGGGCTATTACTAGATGGAGCATGCAATCATATGGAATTGATGATAAAAATTGAATATGAAGCCCAAAATGTAGTGCATGATGTGGATATCCATACCTTGGAGGAGTATAAAAAATATCTCTCAATATCTAAGTCAATGTTAGGAGAATATTAAATTGATTTATAAGTTTACTTAAGATCAGTAGTTTGATTATTTGCTAAAAGAAAATCCAAAGAGACAACTTTGTTGGGTCTTCTTCTTATATATATGAAATTCAAATTGTAATATTTGATCATCAACACTTTTTAAGATTTTAATACTTTTCAGCAGTGAAAGACTTAGTTTCTAGAGTAGTACAATACCAGTACTTTTCTATTTGTGTGTGGAAGATTCTTTCATTTGGACTAGTTCTTTGTTGTTTCTTTTCAAGCAATTGAAGGAAGTGTAAAATGTATTCTAATTAATTTCCATGACCATCTTATAATTACCTCTCACTTTCCTCAATCTACCTTTCCCCATCAGGTACTCCCCTTCAAATTTTTTAATGGAGTTGGGATCCCAAATGCAATCTACATGGATCTTTGCTGCGAACTTAGGAAGATATCTAGTAATGTACACCATGGTCTGGTATAACATATATCCCTCCACCATAGAACCCTTAGGATGTGCTCTTTTTCTAACTAAAACCTTCAAAAATTTCAAGTTCCTCTCAACCATCCACATTGACCTTGTGTGTATAGGTCCACACAATTCAATCTCCTCAACTTGGTGTATGAGGTAGTGTTCTTGTACATTGAAAAATGTCGAAGGTAGACACTTTCACATTTCACACATTAGACAAGGAATTTTTCTCCTCTAATAATTTATATCTTCTTTATGTATCTCTCTAGATGACAACCATCTACAAGTGCTTCAAGACGCAAATATATTAATGAAATTTAACAAAAAATACAATATATTACATAACAAGTAAAATAAATGGAAAATATAAGATCTATACAATGAATTAAAAAAATATCACTACTTACCTTATGGATTTTCCAAGATAATATATAACTTGCTTGAAACTATTGTCGAAGTTTTTTGGGAGAGATAGAGGTAGAATGTACTGCAACAATTATAAAATGTTCTTTTCATTATTTTTCTAAAACTAGTAAACATAATACACTAAAAAGTACTTGCAATATACAAATATATATAAAATATACTAGAATAATTACCTTAATGAAGGTATGCCAGCCATGCATTTTCATCCCTAAACCAAATTCACCTTTCTTTGTTATGATATTGTTTATGTTTGCAACAAATCTTGTGGGAAATTGAATATTTCGTATGACTTATTTTATAGCATTGCTTTTCTACTCCATTAATAACCAAGGAAGGGAGCTTATATCAATTTGGTCTCTATCGCTATTTAATTGAATGACATTTTTCATTGCATGATTGGCTTCTTGAATGTCACTACAAATTTTGACCATTTTTTCTTTGTCATGCCCTCCATCCAATATTTTCCATAACATTTTTGTTATATTCTTTCTGAAATGCATTGTATCAAAAAAATGAACAATTTGTAGCTTCTCGTAGTAGGGAAACCTACTAAATTGTCTAAGATAACTTTTTCAGTCCCTGTGGAAGCCAGCCATTAATGCCTTGACAACCTTTGAATGAAGCATATAATTTTAAAAAAATAACAACAATCATTTTCAATTACAACATGAGTGAAAAAAACACAGTATAAAAAGATAAATTCCAAACATATCATATAAGATAGATAAACAATTTGATCTAATGTATAACCTTGATGATTAATTCTATTATATTCCAACTTCCATAGGCGACGCGTCATTCTTTGTGGTTTTGATGTAGTCTCTTCTTTCCCATTGAAAAGATGTTTTTCAGTAGTTTGATACTTACGATTTTTGCAGAGGAAGTGCCTATACTCATCAAACACCTGCTTTCCTAAACTTGTTGAATGATAAGATTTCATCTTTGAACCACAAATTGGACATGAAAATTTTCCCTTTGTTTGAAGACCTGTAAGATCATATATAATTGGATTAAATATGTCAAGTTTTATAATTATATATAATGAATAGATTATTTAAAAAACATGCATTATATCTACTTCATAAAATTAAATATCATTAAAGTGTAGTTGAATGCTATAACATACCACCAAAATGTGTTAGCCTTAGGGCATCATGAATTTTCCATACAAGCATTGCATGGAATTGAAATTGTCTTTGTCCTATTGGTCTAGAGACATCATACATAGTGATGCCATTCCATAACTTTAGTAATTCATCGATAAGAGGCTTGATATATACATTCATATATTTAACTTGGTACTTACCTAGTTGAATGAACATAAACATTACATAATTATTGTAACCATTTTACTGAAATATATATAAATTAATGTACATGACTATTAAATGGAAAAAATATGTCATTATGTAACAAATAAGACAAATGAGATGCTACTATGTTAAAGAAAATTGATGTAAAGAAATACTTGGAACAATCATTTCTAGCATTATGTGCTCCCTCTTTATTAACATCCATGGAGGAATGTTATTGTTGATAAAAAAAACATGCCACACCGATTAAATGGATCTTAGCTCTCCAAATGGATTGACACTGTTCACTAATAATTAAAGCCTGAGATTACAAGGTTCTTTAGAGTGTGGTCATTTTTTCTCCATGTCCCTAAATGCAGAACCATCTATAGGAATTCAAAGAATGTCATTTCCACTTCTATTCCATGCATGGTAATCTATAAATTGTGTTAATCTTTCACACCTAAAAAGTCATTGCATACATGGAATAATGGGAATATAATGAAGAACCTTGCAAGACACCTTTTTTTTTAGTTGATCTATTTGATGTCTACTAATATGACATTCTAGGCATTCTGTTGAAAATTTATGTTGTTTATAATATATAATATGATCATTGGGACATACATCTATTACTTGATACTCCATTCCAATATCTTTCATAATAGTAGATAAACCTCGATATGAGTGAGGTAAAATATTTGATGGTGGTAACAAAAATTGACCTATCAATCTACAACAAAAAAATAATTTGTTAATATAAAGAATATTAATGGTACATATTTCATCCTTTATTTACCAGTGATGAACTAACAACAAAAATAGATAAAAAAACATGACATTTATTAAATACCTTAACATCTGTGAGATTGCTATGTTTGATAAACCATTCATAACCTTCAAGTTCACCAACAACAATATAGTAGAGAGAAGAGTTGTTTGGGAGCCTTCATAAAGAGGCTCATATGCCTTCTCAAGTACAAGTAAATCATGAACATCATCAAAGTCATCTCGATCATCATGATCAACTATGCCACTAAATGTGTCATGAATCAATGTATTTATACCATCATCTTCAACTGTATTTTCTGGTGCTTGATCATCTTCTTTCATAGGATCATTAAGTTCATCTTCAATATTCACAACTCCATGTTCCTTTTTTTGCAAAATTACATTCTCTAAGCTATGATAATCCATATCATGTGCCCTAGGGTGCCCCACCTTTATAATAATTATTGACACAAATAAACCATGATCATGATCAAGTGATTTTTTTTATATATATAAAATGTTAAAATGACAAAAATTTACAAATTAAATCAATATAAAGACATATAATGAACAACTTACCAATAGACGATAATCACGCCCCCCTTCAAAATGACCATGCTACCTACAATGTTTCTTAGCTATTGTGATTAAAAGTCTTCTCGTATTTAGCCCTTGCAAGTATTGTAAGGACAATAACATTTTCCATCACCCTTTCTTTTTAATCTAGCTCACAATCTAGCCAGTGTCTCTTCATTTTTTTCTACACTAATATTATCTAACATGATTTTTCTTTACCAAGCTTGAATATTTAGATCTTAAAAAAATATCAAACTCACACTCCAATAATTTTTCATCATAGACAGGTAACAAAATCTAATAATTCTGATATTTTACACTAAAAAATTTGGCCTATAACCTCCACAAATTGTCACAAGTATAGGAAAACACTGTCAAAAGTATAGATAAATAGTTGAACTCACTTTTATCTATTAAAAAAAATCATCAAAACCTTGATGAATGCTAACCATATACTCATTGGCCAAAAAAGTGTATGTCAAAATACCAACGAAAATTATGAAGCATTGCAATTTCAACGAATGTTGAGCATAAATTTAATTTTTTTTTGAAAATTTCACTTTAAATACATAGGTACTCGATGATACATCTAATTATACATATTTTGTCCAAAAATTTTGTCATATTTTGTAGTCAAGTGCGTTAGTGTTGAAGTATCATCAATAAAATTTTGAATCCTACAATAAACTTCAATCTGCTTTATCGAATTATCAAGTTTCTCCACATCCAATTCTCCATTATAAGTTGGTAATTCAAATTTAACATCAAGCTTTAACAAAGGTCTATTAGATTTAGGTTCCATAGGTTGTTTCTTCTTTGAAGATGAAGTAGATGAAGCAAATGAAGAAGATGAAGAAGGTGAAGATGGAGGTTCAAAAGGGTCACCATCACCTCCTACTCTTTTACCTTTGTCATTTTTCAAAGAGGATTTGTTGATGGTGTTTTTTGCACAACAACTTAGACAAAATATGATATTCTATCTCTCTTGAAAGGTAATTCTTTATCAACAAGCCTCAAGAGATAACCCCAAGGTATCTAATGTTAGGTCTTGACAATGCATAAACAACTCAGTGATAATGTGAAAATGCTAGTAATCACAAGGGGCCTTACAAATGAACAATGCTAGAAGCATACTTTCATCAGATGCAACAATGTGGTGATGCTTTTAGTCCTAAAATTAACCCAGATTCAAAATAAAAAGAAAAAGAGATAAATTTTTTAGAGAGATTCAACTCTAAACTAAATCCTAAGATCAATCACAATAATGATGAATGTTGCAAATGGATAGATTTTCAATAAAACCAATCTCTGCTTGATCAAGGAAAATCCCACAACTCTACATAAATGGTGCAATCTTCTAAGGAAATTGAATATTTTTAGACTATGGATATTCATCCACATACCCAATAATTGGTGCAATGTAAAGAAACATCCACAATTTAACTTAGCACAAAATAAGGCCCAGACTAACTTTACACAACAAATTACAATCAGAAAATTGCTAAAAGTATGGTCTGGAGATCGATCAACATCATTAACATTTTACCATTATTGCAAAAGAACTGAAATCTAACATCTAACATTGAGAATTGAGAACAAGAAACCATAAACTGTTAAAGCGTAACACAAAGCTTGCCAAATTGACAATCCAATTGCATTAACTTCTCTAGGATTACATAACAATTTCCAGTCTCTCCTCTCTCCTACAGCTACTGACTTCTCTAACTTAGCGAATTCTAGCTTTTACAGCCTCTATTAAGCTCTTCTAATCTAGTCTAACCCCTTACAAATGAGAAGGCACTGGCCTTTTATAGAAAATTACATTTTGAATCGAAGGCCAAGATTAAATCAATCAAATGTCAAAAATTACACCTCTAGAAGCATCCAACAATTACATTTAATTTGGGAGCTCATTGTACATCATCATCCAATTGTATAAAAGTAGTTACACCATGGAACAATGAGAAAAAAATATTATGTTAGCCTGTCATTAATGAAAATTCTAATTGGATGATGAAATCAACTTCACATGTCTTCCAGAAACTCCTTCCAGCTATAGACAGTTTGGGCACAAATTCTTATGCAAGTTCCACTTTTAAAATTTGAATTGAACTCTTCCATATTTCCCTTTTGGCATGAATCCATATGTAAGTTCCCCATTTGATATTTATTTACTCCTAAAAAATAAATATCATCATTAGTAGCTCACATGTTAAAAATCAAATCCAAATTAAACTTGAATAAAATTTTGGCCTTTTCAAAAACTTACAATTTTTTGTGGAAACTTTCCATTTTCAGAAATTTTTTATTTTCAATTTTTTCTCCATCTCAAGAATTTAATTTAAAGGAACATTTTAAAATTTCAAGGAAAAATTTCCATTTGTGGAAAAATTTAGGAAAAAAATCATTTTTCAAATTTTTTCCATTTTTGGAAAAAATTCAAAAAAAAAATCATTTTTGAAATTTTTTAGGTTTTTGAGGTGGTCTTGGAATTTTCCAAGAATGGAAATTTTGAGATTTTCCATTAGGGACGGAAATTCCTGAATTCCCTATAGGGTCGAAATCCCCTAAACCTCATAACTTTTTTTTCTGGAATGAATTTTCAAAAAATTCAAAAAGCAACCCTACCTAATTTTTTGTCCTCTATCCGTGGGTGCACAAAAGAAATTTTTCTAGTTTTGAAAAATTTTGGGTTTTAGGGGGTCTTGAATTTTCCAAAATGGAAATTTTGGGGTTTTTCATTAGGGGAGGAAATCCCCCAATTCCTTGTAGGGTCAAAATCCCCTAAGCTCCATAACTTTTTTTTAGAAGGAGTTTTCAAAAACTTCAAAAATCAACCTAGACTAATTTTTTGTCCTTTATCCATGGGTGCAAAAAATATTTACATATAACATTGAAAATTCACTTCAAAATCCCCATTTTCAAATTCCAAGATAGGCAAATTTCCCCTAGAGCCTCAAAATATTGCCTCCATCAAACCTAGTCTAGACTCAATCCCAAAATAACCTCCCAAAAAGAGAAAAACCAAAATTTGACCAAGCCAAGAGGTAGAGATGCAAAAGAAAAAAGGGGGTCCCCACCTTCGATGGGCTGTGTGTGCAAAAAATGCATAACAAAATATTGCCTCCATAAAACTTGGTTTAGACTCAATCTTAAGATAACCTCCCAAGAAGAGCAAAACGAAAGTTAGAACAAGCCAAGAAGTAGAAATGCAAAAGAAAAAAGAGGGTCCCCGCCTTTGGTGGGGCATGTGTGCGAAAATTGCACAACAGGATTCCCCTTTCTCGTTCTTCTTCTTTTTGCTCTTATACAACTCTTCCACCATCATCTTCATGTCTAGAAATGATTTGCAATTATTTTCTTCATTCTCAAGGATTTCAAGATGGGGAGATTTTCCTTCTTTCGGTTGTTCCATTGTTTGTCTTCAAGTAGCTTGCCTTGATCCGATCTCTAGATTAATCTCCTCAAGTTCACCTTCTCCTTGCTTTAATTTCAACCTAGTTAACATCCACCACTTGCAATTTTTCCTTTTAAGCTTCTTTGATACCAACTTGATTTGTAATTAAAGATTTACAAAATACTTTCACTTAATTCCAATCATAGATTTTCCCTAATTGTAAAATAGAATTGCATGGTTATGTTTATTTATCCATTAAAATTTCAACATTGAGTTCACTTAATCCTTTAATCAATCTAATAACATTAACTAATTACTTAAATATCCTATTAAAATTCAAAGAAGGAATTAAATACTAAGAAAAAAAAGAGAGAATAGAGAGACGATAGAGAATTTGTTAATAGAGTTCACCCATATGTTCGAGCTACGTCTTTGGGTCCGCTTCTCAATGTAGGACTAATTTATTAATGACGTCAAGCTTTAATTTTCTTTGTACATCATCCAAGTTTTAGACCTACATTACAATTTCTCTCACAATCTCTCTCAATGTAATGCCCCACCACGTAACCCTAGAGGAAGTTGGAATTAACTACTCAAATGAACTAATTTTCTTTTTAAAGTACAATTACCATGCGAGTTCACTACCCATTGCAGAAACCTCTTAGGTTAGGAGACTGAGATTACTTAAAACCCAACAAGAAACATGAAATGAAAACATAACATTTAATTACTTAACAAATTAAATACACATACATGCCATACATGATAAAATTGCAACAAAGGAATAAGAGAAACCACATGCTTTCCATAACAAAATTAACAATATGATTACAACTCTCATTCCCCAAATGAGGTCAATCCAAATAACAAGGTTACAAATTACATCTTCCACCTTGATACAAAGAGGGGTAAAAGAATACAATAATAACTAAAAAGAATAAAGCATGAAAGTACTAGATCCCATGAACTCTCCAACTAGAAATATCATCCACATGAACAAGAAGATGACCCAATGGATTAAGGTGCACATTCCACCCAACCATGTGATACCCAAAGGCTCACTCCCCATGCTAGGAGATAGTAACAAGAATTCCTATGCAAGACCATCAACCACTAGACACAGGCAAACTCACATTGACACAACCAATCCCATGAACCATACAACCATACGAATAATGCAAGTACAACTCTAACATCACTGACATAAGTCACATTTCTTCCAAAAATAAAATAGATTGAGAATGATAAGAAGACCATACTCTTAAAACCAAATACCAACTGTTGTTGTAGAAAGAGTTTCATCACACAACTCATCATGGGATCTCCTCTAGGAATCTTCATAGGCTCCGATCCCCACTATGAGTTTCCCTAGTGGCCTCTACCGAATCCCAACACACATGCTCACTCATGTAGAATCAAATACCTCTCATAAAGACAAGATAGATGGCATTTCCATTCTAGGCCTTCCCATCCCATGCCAAGTCTATACAAGCCCTTGCATCCATGAGCGAGGCTCAATTATCTTAATTAGTGTGAAATACTACCTAACTTCTAAGTACATTAATTTAGTTATCACTTGATTAAACCACTTCAGAAGGTTTCCCAGTTTACCTCTAACAGAAGCCACTCTTCTACTTGACAACATACCCAACAAAACCAATTACTAAGGGAATCCCAAGTGCATACCAACAAGATAAAATCACTCCAACTCTAGGAGGAACACAAAATGAAAACTCACTCCAAACACAGGATGCAACAAAAGTCAAAACCCTCTCCAAAGATTAGAGGCAACAAAACACATATTCCACTCCTTCCATAGGAGGCATGAATCACAAAAACCACTCCTAATCCATAGGAGACACAACCATCCCCATTGTGAAAACTGGGTAAAGCAATAGGATAAAACTATACACATTTCCCAAAGCAAAACAACAGTTGACTAACATAACAATGCAACCCCAAAATTTAAACCCTTTTGGAAGACTTAACAACCCTTCAATTCAAATTCATCAAAGTGAAAATAGAAGAAGTGAATAGTCAAGAAGGGTGATCAAATAGGAATTAAATCTATATTTGGATTTCCTAAATCCACTTCAATCATTAACAATCAATAATTTATTGCCTTAATAAAACTGATTTAATAACGTCTCTTTCAGACAAAAGATGAAATTTAAAACAAATATTTAATTCCCTAATTGCTTTTAAATAATAATAAAATAAAAATTTACTTCTTTGATTTAAAACATATCATTTTAAAATAACTATTTCTCATGTTGAAATATTCATCTATTAAACCATGTGCATTTTATCTATTTTCCTTCATTACCCAAAATGATCAATATCAATTTTTAAATACAATTATTTTAAAAGAATATAATTAATTCCTTTTTTTTGCCCAACATCACAAAAGAAAGAAATTATGTAATGAAAGGGAAATTTGGTGATTTAATCACCTACTTTAGGATTTCTTAAATCCAAGCCAAACCATGCCATATTGCATGTAATCAATTTAACTAATTAACGCTAATTAAAATCAGAAGTTTAAACTAATTGTTTTCTTCCAACTTCCTCAATTACAACTAATGATCAAAATCAATTTTCTAAAAACACCAATCTCTTAACAAATCAATATTTGCATCATTAAATAAAATATCCCTCTTAAACAATATATTTAAATATGAGTATATATTAAACCTATATATATATCTATATCAATTAAATATATTTTTTATAAAAATTAATTCCAACTTCAACTCATATAAATCAAACCATGTTTAATTAATATATATATATATATTTATTTAAATTATAATATATTATATGTATATAATATATATACATATTATATATAATATAAAAATATTATATATATAATATATAATATAAAATTAAATTAAATTAAATTAAAAATTAAAAAAATGACTTACCTTTTGCTCTACCCGCGGCCCCCACTATGGGAGGAGGACGCAACCATAGGCTGTGCCTAGCCTCCTCTGTGGAGGTTGTGTTGCCTATGGTAGTGGCTTGGGTGCGCAACCATAGTTGCCCCCTCCCCAAACAATCAAAATAAAATATTATTTTAAATTATATTTTATTTTCAATAAAATTTTAAATAAAGTCCTCCCCTACATATTGCACAAAATTTTACTAGAATTTTTTGTGTAAAAGAAATTTTCAAAATAACATTTCCCAGAGCAAACACAATTTCTGAGTTTGAATTTCAAACTTGACATGAACTATTTCAAATCCAAAATAAAGGTTTTCAAATATCATTTTGTTTCTTTCATTTTCTATTGTTGAAATTTGTGGCAAGTTTTGTTTTCAAGAAAAAAGATCTAAATTTCTTCAAGATTTCAACTAGGTTTTCAAGAATGACTGCAGCAAGTTTTCAAAGAAAAACCATATTTTCAAAACAATACAAGAAACAAAGAAAACCTGTTTGAAGCTTGAAGAAAAAATGAGATTTGGAGTTGAGCTTTCTTGCAAGATCCAGATTCTCCTTCCTTTCAAGATCTCCACTTTCAAAATCCAAAATAGATGAAAAAACCCAAAACAAACCCTCTTTCCTTCTTCACAGCAAATTTTCCTCAAGCATGAATAATCCCCAAATCCTTTCCTTTTTTTCCCAAATTAAGTCAATGCCCTCTAGAATAATATCCCAGATATTTTATTTTTCCAATTATAAATATCTTTCAACTCTATAGATATTTTCATGCATTTACAAAATATCTCACTTTTAATAATTTAAAAACAAAATTCTTTTTCAAATAAATTTAATTCTTTTAATTTATACATTCACAAGATATTTGTATTTTAAATACTTTAAAACACAATTTATATTTCAATTAGATTTAAATCATTTTTTTTATTATAAAATTTCTATTTCAATATGAATTTTAAGCTTTTAATAATTTCTTTTTCAAAAAGCATTTAAACTTTTTAAAATTTATTTTCAAAGAATTTAACACTTTTAAAATTCCAAAATGAATAACTCAATTCATTTCCACCTAATTAATTTAATTACTCAATAAAATAAATCTAATCCAAGATTAAATTATTTTATTAATTAAATTCAATAATATTTCTAGCATTATAACTAAATAAATTTAATAAGCAACTTAAATACATAAAGCCATTTATTTACCTTTTCCACTTACAATTAAATAAAAATCAGGGAGAGATGAACAAAAAAGAAACAACTTAACCCAACTAAACCCGACGACACACTATGATTAGGGTGATGACTCGGCATGAAACACCTAGCTACTATCTCCCAATTGATTATCGTTGGTCAATGGACATGCTCACACCTGTGAAATCAGGTGGAGTCGATGTCCTGTACTTGTCAATCTGCAAACAAAGAGTATATCAAACATGCATATATATGATATAATAAGATACACTGTGAAGGGGAAATCCTAGAATTGTAGGGCACTTGCAAGTGAGTGATACAATCTCATCCCCTTCACCAATATAGACTTTCTAACTGATGCATCTAACATCAATAATATAATTAAAAGCATTAAGCATCATTAATGCAAATAGTACAGACTTTCTAACTGATGCATCTAACATCGATTTACAATTTGTGATCAAATAGTAACCAAGTACCAAAGTCATAACATAATAGGAACACATAACAAAGAAACCACTACCGATCAAAAGATCCAAAATGGAGGGGTGTTACACTCAACAACTAAAGACACTTCCATACTCTCCTTCTCCAGCATTCAAGGGTTAGGCTTCAATAGCCTTCAAAAACCCAATTACGCTAAAAGGAAATACAATTTACAATGCCTTTGTGCTTGCATTAAACTCCAAAACTACAAGATTCCTCCTAAGGAAATTCTAATTCCTCCTCCAAAGTTAAATTGATCTCCCACAAGAGAAAAAGTCCCCCTTTTATATAATTTCACATACTATATAGGGGTTACAACAATAATATTTTCAATATCTCCAACTATAACCCTTAGCCTCTCCAACTATAACCCTTAGCCTATTTAAAAACACATAAATGAAGCCCTTATATCTTTTAAATATTTCCCTAATCTTTAAACCCATGGTTTAATATTTTTAAAACAAATAAAAATCCTTTAAAAAAAACATCGGGCTCCTAGGTTTTGTTTTAACCACCAATACCAAGGGATCTCATTATTTTGATCCCCCTTATCAAATCTTCTAAGAAAATCAATCTCTAATGGTTGTTTTTACTATTATTAACTTTTATAGCTCTGAAATTCACATGGGTGTAGCAGTTGTGAGAGAAGAGTGGAGATTTTGGGAAATGGGAGATCAGGGATTAAAACTCGCCAAACCTCCTCTTCCCTTTATTTCATTGACTATTATACTTTAAATATTAGTTAATCCCTATATATATTGAAAAAATGGTGAATGGCCTAATAGTATGAGCTATTATTGGAATGGGGGAGGTCAAGTGTTTGAACCTCCCTCACATATTTTGAAAAAATGAACTTCACAAACCAACCCACTTGGAGCTCTACATGATTGCCATGTGACACCTATCCATTGGGCCACATGGCACCATTTTCTTTTCTTTCTCCTTGACATAGGGTACCATTTGATTGGTCCACATCACTCATGTCTTCCACTTCATTATTCTTCCACATGTCATCACATGGTTGGTCCATGTCACTTGTGTTTTCCACCTCAACATCCTTCCATGTGTCATCACCTAGTTGATCCATGTCAATGACAACTCACTACTCCTACCACATCATCCACCATGTGTCCTACCACATGTCAAGCTTTGGTGATGCCATGTCAACCCATTTTTCTTCACAACTTTGATCGGCCATAACTTTCACATATAGACTCTAATTGACATGATTCAAGCACCATCAAAATTATCTCAATGAGCTCTTTGACTTGGCACTATTTCAAATGGATTTGGATATGATCAATTTTTTGGCCTTGAGTCAATAGATGAATCTCTGGCCCCTCCAAACTTTTACTAAGCATAACTTTCATGTATGGTCTCCTTTTGACATGATGCAAGTTGCATCAAGATCATGTCAGTGAGATCTATGCAATGATGCTAGTTTCATCAAATTATGAGACCATGAATATTTTAGGTCTTTTGGAATCCTCCTAGATCACATTGCTAGAGGAAGAATATCTTCAAGTTGAAATAAAATCCTATAACATTTATCTCATAGAGAGGGACACTAAAATACAACTACAAACATTTATAGAGGATAAAAAAATTATAAACAAACTAATGATCCTATGATTGAGGATATGTTATAGGTAAAGTTTATAATGGAGAAGATAATATGGTTGAAGCAAAAAAAATAAAAATAGAAGAAGAGAATGCAAAAAGGGAGAAAATACCAAAACTAAAGGTGGAAGAATGATACGTAATAGAAGATACCTCTACTTGGGATAAATAATACTGGAAGAGAAAGATAAAACTATAGAATATAGTAAAAAATATTAATAATTTTGATAGGTTGATATATAAATGACACAATAGAAATTATTAAGGATTATATGGTAAGGTAGAGAAAATGGCTTTAATCGTCACCATGAAACAAGAACACTTGTTAGCATATCATTAGGCTTATGGTTTGATCTTACTCAAATTTTACCTCTTAAAAGTTAGAAAATACTTCATTCTTTTAGTAGTCATAAATGTCTTACGTAACAAAAGTAGGGGAAAGGGCCCCTAAACCCAACCATAGTGTAGAATGAGGCCTAGAGGTCACCAAAATTAATAGAAAAAAAAATGGGATATAGAAGCAACCACCACCCTACAGAAAGACTGACACTAGAGTATAAAAGACTTCCAAAAACCATAAACCAACATAATAGTGTTCTTAAAACCAAAACTAAATTTACAAAGGGCACATAGGCCCATAGAGAGTAATGAGAAAAAAACCAAAAAGACCAACCACTAGACCTAATTACTCCTTCAAAAGGTAGATAAGGTTACATTCATTCTCAAGTTGTTCCATAGGCTCACTTTATTGCTCCATCGATCCAGTCACACCTCCTTCCAATTGCTCCTTTTCCTCCCAAGTTAATTGTTACTTGCGATGAACTTTCCTAGCCTTAGTCACCCCACTAGCCATTCCAAAGATGGCCTTACACATTATACCTAGGGTGATAACCATAAGCTTGTTTAAGGATCAATCTATTTTTTCCACCTTCTACTAAAGCTCACAAATTTGTGAGGCATATGACTCCAGGGATGCAACCATGTCCTGCTTAACCCCACTCTTATCCTTTAGAGACTAAATATTCAAAAATTTGATGGCTTCATTAACTACCTCCTCAATTTCACACTAAATATTTGAAGCCCTTCTTCCTCCTCATCCTCTAAATCTTTCATCATCGGTTGATCATCACCAACCAATTCTTCATCATGTTCACTACTTATAGAGTCTTCCAAGAGGTCTTCTCCCAACACAATCGATGATTCCCTCTTAGATTAATAAGGGGTGGAATTTCCTACTTAGTGTCATCCCCTCACTCCTAAAAATACAATTTATTTCCTTTGGTAGACTAGCCAACAAGCATATCCAAATGCCTCTCACCTCTCTCTCTGCTAGAATCCTCCAAATTATCTTGCTCCTTGTCATCTCTTATTTCAATTGTGACTTTCTTGGAAGTTTTAGGATCAAGTATTTCACAAGCTTTCCTTTTATTTCCAGAGTTTCCTAGGGGGTAGCCTCCAAATCCTTTTCCTTTAAGATTTTGAGTAGAAGGGTTACCTTGCCTAGAAGGCCTTTAATTGAAGATTGTTTAAAACTAGACGGGCCAATAGGAGGATTTTTAAGAGGAGGCCTAATTGAAGAGGGACCCACATTAGAGGAAGTGGCTAGAGAAGGGTAAGGGAGAGTTTTAGCATGATAAATAAGTGGGATAGAACTAATAGGGATTCCCCTTGGGGATCCCGACAGGGGGTAATAATAGTAGCATAATTATATAAGCTTTGGATTAAACCTTGATGGAGAGGGGGAGAGGTACCCTCATCCTTACATTGCTTTAAAGAAAAAAATAGAAAGAAAGGAATATTTATTCTTTCATTCCTATGAATATGGAATAGAAAAGGGAAATGGTACCCATGCACTATGGTGAAGTTCCCTTCTAGAGTGATTTTTTTCATTATGTGAACACTAACTGTAACGCCCCGCCGTGCGAACCCCAAAGGACAATTACACAATAATTACAGCACAATTTTTTTTTTAAATACACATAACATACATGTAATACATATTAAGTCATAACGTGAATTTCATTTAAATAGATTCATTAACACATACATCCTTTGGGGTACACGAAGAGTCATTACGTGACTTAAATCCATACAATAGCAATAAAGAATAAAATCCAAAGATATAAGGTAAACAATAACAAATATAACACATACATGAAAAAAAAAAAAATCATTGATAAGAAGCCATCTACACATAAATACAACATATGCATGATTAACATAACACATTGAATAACAACTACCATGGTCAATATCCACACCAAGTTTAACATTTCATTACAGTACAATGTTCAAGAAGTACAATGATGTAAAAGTGTTCCCAAACATAAATGGAAACCATACACAAGATACCATGATACAAATGAATAGATGAATACTAGCATCAAAACTGGCTCCAAGACAATACAACTTTGGAGTCGCTGCAACAGCACCAATCCACACCTCTCGATCCTCGACTAGGTACCCAATGGGGTGCTTAGCACGTTCCACCCGACCATGTGAGTCTGAAGACCCACCCCCCGTGCTAGGAGCTAACAAGAAAGAGACCCCAACCAAGAACATCCAACAGAGAACCACAAGACTCATTTTCATAACACTCAGGAATGATATAATCAACCACATCCAAGAGTCATAAATCTCATCACATAATTCAAGGCAATAGCCAGTAAACAAGGAACCAAAGGAAGATCATAAAACACTTTCAAATCAAATTGAATTAATAAACGTAACACAATTCTGAATCACAATGACACAATACAATAACATCATATCACAGTACCATAAGAGTACAAGGTCAAAACCCAACATCCACAAGATTTATACAAGACCAAAGAATACACCAAAGATCAAATAGGGTAAACCATAAATCAATTCAAAACAACTATGTTTCATCAGTTCAAGACAAAGAACCACTTCCAGAGGGTTTCCAAAGAAGCAACATAATAAGGAGTGTTAGAGGAGAGTGTCATCGCATGGCTTACATGGATTATCTAGACTACTACTAACGCAAGGTGCCGCCTCCGTCTACTGACGAATGATCCAGACAAAACCGAGCGCTAGGAGCCGCCTCCATCTATGGTTATCCAGACTACCTGTCTCAAGGCGCCGCCCCATAGGGTTGCTCATGTGGATCTGTTACCCTTTGTGAAGACAAGGCAATGAACATGCCAACCACGGCCTTCTCAATCCCCTTTAGCCTGTGATAGCACTAAACGATGGATGAGGCATCAATTATCTTTTTAATGTGATTCTACCCACCCCCTAGTTAATTATTTAAATTATCACTTATTAATTTCACTCTAACGAGGGCTATCCTAGTGCCCCTTTGTATGCCGACCACCCACTTAGAGCCACTCTCTCTCTCTAGACACTCAAAACACAAAAGACCAAAATCCAAGGGTTGTACAACATAACAAGAACATTAGATCACAAAAGAGAAACATGGGAGGCATTACCCATCTCACTATAAACACATAATCAAAATATTACAATTCTCGTGCAACCCTTTTGAAAATCCAAATACCAAGGCATTTACCACATCAAAGCACATAGAGAGAGGACATTGACCAATCATGAAAACAAGCCTCTGGAAGATTCTCAAAAAGTCACACTAGGATTTCCCCATCAAAGAACTAACAACAATAAATTGCAAGACCTCAAGGAACTATTTCCAAATCAAATATAATGAGTGAATACACCAAAATAAGATCAACAACTCCACTCAACAACACCAACAACTTCGATACGAACTAAATCGAGAATCCAAGGGAAACCTCTATTTTCTCCTCTCGGAGTACCCATAACTCAAAGAACTTTTCAATTTGACTCATCAAGTAGAACCATCAATCATGACAAAGATAACCTTAACCAAATTGCCACTTAGGTAGAGAGCAAAAGAAAACATATAGAAATGTAAGTTAAATGAGAGAAAGTCCCTAACTCAAAATCAGCTCACGAAAAGTCACATTGAAAGGACCTATCGAGACAATACATAAAACCACTAATTCAAATATAATATATCCATTCATTCAATAAGAAGTAACTTGAAACCATCTAAAAAGAACATTATTCTAACGATCAAACATTTTCATCATTTAAAGATATCACAATATTGCAAAGTGAAGATATAATCTGATGTTATAAGCCACAAGACACCAATTCTCAATCATACTCTTCCCAACCCAAATTAAAACAATCATGAACAATAATACGGGTTCCCATTTTACACACACATAATTACATACAAGAACCATTAGACACATCAACCTTGAAGAACACTATCTTAAAACACTTACAATGAACAGGCCATCGAGACATCTCCACAAATATTCCACAAATCACACCCACCTTAAAACAATTACATAACACTTAAACCAATAACCAAAACACTTTGTTTAAAACAACAATCACTCACACCTTATAACCATAAAGACATTCCTTTAATTTAGGCATTATTTCAACGTTCTTATCACTTACTTTAAGGTATCCACTTAATTTAATTAAAAGCATATTTACTACAAATAATTATATTTAAAATAACTATATGGTTTATAAGATAACCAACTCCATCGACTGTTTAATATGAATCCTAATTATAACTTTAAAATGTAATACTAAGATGACAATTCTATAATTTACAACTTTATTATAATACTAAGGTGACGACACTAATGAATTATTTCACCCAGTAGTTTGCTAAATAATTATCATTCACAGACTCATTAGATAACAAAAAGCTAATTAAAACCATTTAACATTTAATCAGAAATCACCTCTTAAACACAAAATAAATTATCTAAGAAGGCCAAAATATTTCACATAATAGCCACACAGAAAAATTTCATCTTATTTTTATTTATTTAGTTATAATTACCTTTGCTTCAATCAACTTGATTCTTCTAATAACATAATATTTATACTTTCATTATATTCCATAATCAACTACTTTTACTTACGCAGAGCAAGCACATACAAAACTCTACTTTTCACTATTTCTAATTTAACTATTCCACTTGGAACTAACCAAATTAAAAATAAACTAATTTACCAATGTTACACAATAAGTTCACATAGGCAAAATGTATTCTTTCATTAAAACCCTATATATACGCATTAATATATTTTCCTTTAAACTTAATCTACTTCAATTCACTTATTTAACTAAATCTCTATAAAAATAAGTAATTACTTATTTCAAATTAAAGAGAAAGATATTTATTATTCCCAATTAAATACTAAATATTAACAATACAATAATCCATGTGTCCCTCACATAATTAATACCCAATCTATATATAAATATTTATATACTTATACTTGAAAGAGAAATTATAAATCAGTCTTCTTGAAAGGTGGAACAATACCAAATTAGAGCTCATTATTAAATTCTTTATTTATTTATTTAAGAGGAAAAAGATAAAATGTTTAGGTGACTGAGATACAAGAATAAACTTTTGGTTAACTATACTCTTCACAACTTTCCAAACATTTATAATATCTAAATATGTTTGACCACATGTTATACCTTCACTTTCCTATGATTTAAATTCTATACTCTATTTAATCAATACATACTATCCATTTTAATTCATTTTATTGTTTGTTATAGCCATATTAATGATAATAGATTCTATGAAATCTTTTAACAAATACATTTAAACTCATTTCATCTTGAAGAATTTAGAACAGCTAGTTTTTGTGCTAAGTTCAATACACTGAATCAATTATAGAAAATAGGTCATTCAACAAGAATATATATAGTTTCTACCAATAGAGAACAAATACGTTGAGAAGACAAGACACCAGGCAGCGCTTGTAAGGTTTCAAGTTAATATAGTTTCATTGTTCCTAATTACTAAGACTATCAAAGGCAGAAGCAGATCTGAAAGTACAAAAACCTAAATGTAATGCAAGTTACAGAAGAAGATAAGTCTGATTTACCATAACCAGAATAACGCCTTATGCAAAGTAAACTCCCTATGAAACTATACCCTTATTCTTTTTGTCAAAAAGAATAGCCACGACTGCAAGATGGAAGACAAAGAGGTGCAAGTACGTGACTAAGAGAAGAATAAATTTTCAAGTGCAGCAATGCGATAGATTGACAGCAGAATCAAACAGGTTATTTAAACCCTTGAACTTTCCCGATATATTCAAGCATGGCTGAGACAGGTTGGTCAAGGAATTAGCAGGATTATTTAATTTACTACATCTTTGCAAGTCTAAATGTTGCAGCTGTGACAGTTTTCCAATGGTTTCAGAGAGATTTATAAATTTAGATTACCAAACTATGTGAAGGAGCTCATCTAAGCGTTGTATCCAATAACATCAATTTCTCTCAGCTTTGACTGAACAGAGGTAACTGGCAAGGCTAGAAACATTGCGTAGACCAAGAGAATTAAATAATCTGCTCATTGGTCCTCAATTTCTTCACTTGAACAATCTGCTCAAGGACGGCATCAGAGAAGACACGAACCAAGCTTTCCTCCAAGTTGGAGATGGTTACGGTTGCAAAAATGTGAGACGCCATTTAGAGAAGGTAAATTTTAGAATTTGGAAATATCGCCATTTACTTGTATTATTATCAAATCCCGAATGTTTATCCACAAAACTAAAAAGAAGGAGAAAGGTGAGGCGCAAGTATGGGGTTTAAGAGTCTTTCAAGGAAGCGCAACTAGCAGAAATAAAGACATCATCTCAAGGAATGCAGTGATTGCGAGATATGCACAGATCATATTTGATAAAAAAAATACTTAAGGAACTTTCAAGAAATGCCACAGTAGAATTATTGCTGGAACACAAAGTGGTCCAGTTGCAAAAATAATAGGGCACATTCTCAGAGAAGAAAAAGAGAAATTTATTTACACGAGGTTCCTGTTATTTGTGCAGATTGTTTGAAACATGGGAAACGGTTTTAACAAAGGAAATCTAATATAAATACAATACAACCATTAATGATAGGTAGAAACTAACGCAGCCATTCACTATCAAATGTACTCAAGAAAAAGTAACATATCAATCCAAACAGAAAATATAGGTTACAAGTACATGATAACATGAGGAATTCTGCTAAAAATTCAATCTTTCAAGTTCCAATCAACAAAATTAAACTGTACACTTATATCTGATTTCAAAACTAGTTGGTTGAAGGAATGGAAAGATAATGGAAGGGAAGCAATAATACATTTTGATCTAAATTAAACCTGATCAACTAAGATTAAAACTTAACCTTTCTTGTACGACTTAATAAT
Organism: Sequoia sempervirens; assembly: GCA_007258455.2. Lineage (NCBI taxonomy): Eukaryota > Viridiplantae > Streptophyta > Pinopsida > Cupressales > Cupressaceae > Sequoia > Sequoia sempervirens. The sequence goes on from VDFB02281492.1 coordinate 299,288,352, forward strand.
TTGACCCAAATGATACATGCATCAATAAGTTATCTTGAAACTTGTCAACCACACAATGCATAAATGAGAAGGTGACAAATAATATTTTGCAATAGCTTATATAAATAAAAAGCAAGTAGGTTGAGAATCATATCTCTGTTCTTCACGTAGATCCTCCTGTCCAAACCAAAATTCATCACCATAAGCTACTTGCAAGTGAAGATAGATTCAATGCCACAGGCATCCGGAGTTCCCATCGCTCTTATTATATATATTTTTTTATCAGAGGAGAAGGGTGAAAAACTTCTAAAAGAATTCCTCCCCCAAAAAGAGTAACTGAAACCCTTATTAAGAAGGAGGAATCTACTCCTCTCAGGAAACCGTTGAACTTCCAGCAGTTATGAATGAATGAAAACCCTTAATTATTATTTTATAATCTACTCTCAAATAGGTCATCTATTAGATATTCAATAAATATTTAATAATTTAATCATTCTTTTAGTTACAGATAAATATTTTCTCCTTAATTTATTTATCGAATTTAAACATTAAATGATAATTACCTTGCAATATTCTCGTTTTATTAACAATGTAATTTTATTCTTTCATAACCTCTATTTATATTAAAACATTTATTTAATTATTTATTTCACAAAGAAATTAATAAAAATCTTATTTTATCACATTGTTTAATTACTCATACTTCTTTTAGTTATTATTTTAATTTAATAATTGACCATCCAAAAATAGTTACCGTATCATTTATTAATGTAGTTCATTCAGTTATAATTTCACTTCCCAATTAAATTAAGTTCCCTTTTAACCCTTTTTAATTTAATTAATTAAAATAATCAAAACTATACAATATTACAAAATCACAAAATCAAGACACCTTAAAATCAACTTATCACACTACTCGAACACGCGAAAATGACATAACCACCCAATGGTCAACTTACTTAACATCACGACAACCGAAATGGAGAGCACTACACTAACAAACCCAAATGGATTTGGGAAGTGTTCTTTTTCATAACCATTTTAGTTTCTCACCAGTTTCTCATCGCCCTCCAAGAAGCTATCCGTAAAACATTGTAATTTCCATTACTAATCTTGGGAACCCTTAAAATGTTGTACTGTAGGCATGTCACTATAGCAATCAACCTAGGAGAAACTTCAAATCCAATACTTCCAAATTGAACTCTATCCTCTCTCTAGGAATTATAAAACTTATTAGTAATTTCATCATTGTATCCATGCAACACCATAAAGAATGGTGTCATATCAGCCTCCTTGAAAAGCCTCTAGAGCTCAACATTTTTCCTTAAATGAACACAAGATAACGACTTCAACCTTTTTTTGGGACCCCCCATCGAATAACAGTTATAGTAGTGAAGGAAAAAGGAGTCATTTTTTTCCAACATTCGAGTTACCTTTCTCAACAATAGCTTTAGTGAGAGAAGTCACAATAAGGAAAGAAATAAAATAGTTGGTACCCCAGTTTGGTAGAAAAATAGTAGAACACTCCTCCGCCAGTAGGGAAATAACATCACATTGCTTCCAAAAATATCTAGTTAGAGTCATGGAGTAGGTTAGACAGGGATAAAATGCCATACAAATTTAGTAGGACCATCATAAACTCATAATCCATGTGAGAATTTCCACTGTAAATAATGAAAGGACATGTAAGGGATTGGAGCATAGGAAACACATGAGGGTGTGATGAAGAGGAGACACCATGATGATTTGTCATCATTAAGATATGCCTTGAATCCATGCCTTCAAGTAAGAGAGGATCTACCATCGCATCAATCAACCTTTCTATGAAAAGAGATATATTTAAAAAATTAACCATCTCAAATAAGATAATAATTAAAGAAAGAGTCCATAAAGGAATTATTCAAATATGAAAGCTTGAAATATCCCATGGCTCAAGATGAAAACTAATAAGATTCCCCATCAACATCAAATATTTTACATGATAGTGCCAAGTCACCAAGGCATATGAAGTAATGAGACAACATAGTTGACATCATCCAATCCACATCGAGGCCTTCCTTTCTGCCACAGTAATTAGTTCACACCATCAATGCTAGAGACAAAAAAGTGTGTTGAGTAAAGCGATAGGCCTTCCACACCTAGACCACATGCGATAGCCACTTCCAAGTCACAAAAGAGAGAGGGAAAGCAAAATCCAACTCAGAAAACATCATCCAACCCTCACCAAAGTCAGTATTACTATGCCATTGTGTACACATCTTCCCAACCATAGGATCCATGAAGCATGCCACGTAGCCACCCAAGTTTCCAACCACCTAAGTACTTGACATCCCACCATCCAACTACCACAAGTCTCTTTAACTTTGAAAATAGGGTCTAGGCCCTTACCCCATGTTACCTTATGACTGTTAAGATTCAAATTCAAATTTGAAATAAGGAACCACTATTTAAAGAAATCCATCATGCAAAAGTCATTGTGAAAAAAATTTAAAATCAAAAGGGACTAGGAGACTAACACCTCAAACATAGCAATAGGACACACAATAAGCAAGGAAAGCATCAACATCATTGAATATTTAAAGGGTCCCCACCCATTATGTCCTTGGCTAACCAATCCCTGATATGAGTCAACAGGTCCCAAAATTTCAAAAAATTACCACTAGGGAAATGGAAGCCCCAAATTGGAAATAACATCAGCTAGGTCATTTCCTTAAATGTAAATATGAGAGACTAAAATACCCACCATTGAAGAGAGCACCCATTTAAAGTCCAAAATAAAGCTATTGGTATTCCAAAGTGGGGTCAAACAAGCCATTAAGATAATCCACAATCAATTTTGAATCACCCTCAATCATGACATGGTCAAAACCCAGATCTCTTATCCTCTTAATTCATCTCTAGGAAGCCACAATAGTCATAAATATTAGAAATTTAAAACATATGAATAACCAAGATCTTTCTATGAGAGAGATAAGCTATAAAACTATAAATAAAATAACACAAATACAGACCCAAATTTTCAAGTGATGTAAAAATTTCAAGATGAAAATATTACATTAGGAGCTTAAAAAAAGTTTTAGAAGAATGAATACAAGAATCACAATACATGAATAATCCAAAGTATGCAACAATAGATATGCAAGAATATCAATCTACAAGATAGATAGTGAGTTTATATAAAACTAGGGAGAGGATCGAGGTGCAAAATCCAACCAATGGGGAGATATCATTAATGTTAATAAAGTGATCAAAATAGTAATTGCTCCACCCTTTTAGGATAGTGACACCTCATCACCTTATCTCCTATTTATTAAATAATTAAACTCACTTTAATAACCTAAGAAAGATTAATAAAAGTGTAGAAAAATCCTAGGACTAAGGGAAAATAAATTAACCCACTAAGAAAATAAAAAATTTCTAACACCCCACCTTAAGTGTAGCTAAGGTGGGTACAAATATGATGATGGGTTCAAAAAAATGAAGCAATGTTAGGTACCCATGCATATATAAAATTCCCTAGATAAGAAGCCCCCTCCCACAACTAAGAATTACTCCCCCCATAACAGAGAGAGGAATAAAGTTAGAGGACAAAGAAGCCCCCCCAAAGAGATCTAATGGTAGATGTTCAAAATTGGATGTAGAAGATAGTCTATGATAATTGAACAACATTCCTCCCCTTATGAAGAAAAAAAAAAGGTGTATGCAAGCTATCTCTCCACTCTTGAAAGGAATATGTCCTAAAGAAAGATTAAAATGTATGAAGTCTTTGAACTTAACTCAAGCATCCCCATGTCGATGTTAAAAGTTGTCACAATCAAATTAGGAATTTTGGGCCACACTATTGAAATGACAAATTATAATCTCCTAGAGACCAATGTATAGAACACAATCCAAAGACTCAAGCATCTTCTCTAACGATTTCTCCTCCAAATGTTGATCCAAAATATCCACACTCATGGCAAGCTGTAATGAATTATCAAGTAGAGAATGAGTAATAGGGCTAAATTTTCCCCTCACAATAACTAAATTAGAGTCAACTCCATTAAAGAGAAGATGAATGTAATCATTAGTGTTTCCCAAATGTACAACATGCATCTCCATAAACAAGTCTAAAATACACATCAAGAGATCATCCCTCAAAGCTATATTTGAAAGGCTATGTGCACCATGTTGTAAGAAGTCACTATAATCTTTTGAAGAAGCAACACTAAAATTTGAAGTAGTAACTAGTGATTGATATGAAATCTAAAAATGAGGATAAGTAAGAAGATAATTATTTATTTCATCTAAATGTTCAAGACCTGCAAAGTACTTAAGCTCCTCTAACATATCATCACCATACATTATGATTTGGTGTTGTAAACCATTACATATATTGATTTATTATATATTTTAATTAAATAAATATTTAGTGTGTTACACCTAAGAGGTTTGTTTAGCCACATTATGTTATTATTTAGGGCCACTTGTAATGTTCTATTGTAACATTGGGTTATTTTTTTATGTGTAGGAGATATAGGATAATGATTTAATATTTAGGGGGAGTGTTTAATAATATAAAAAAATAGTACCCAGTATTAAATTAGGGGTCAATGGTTTTGAGTTCACATGGTTGTGTGGCACATGGTTTTATCTTACCACTTTGTTGTATTTGTGTGATCTTGTGTCTACAAAAATAAACACGTGATTAGTGGTTAAGGTTGGTTGGGTGAGTGGGTTGTCATATTATTGAGTCTTTTAGGAGTGCATATGTGAACCATGGCATGGATGTGTGGATTCATTCTTGGACACATGGAGGATCCATTGAATATGACTAGTGTTTAAGAAGTGTTCATTGTAACTTTGTTGGAAATGTATGTCTCAATCATCACAGGTCGAAACCTCATTAGGAGCCAAGTCGGTGTGATAGCTTCTATGTCTAGCCGACAAGTAGTTTGGAACATCATGTTTTGTACATGTCGTTGTGACCTAGCTTTTGTCTCATCGAATAGTTACACTTTGGAGCCTATCACTGTGACATGTTATATTCGGTGTGACCTCTTATCACATGGAGATTTTTGGCCGATAGGCCATTCATATCAAGTGTCAGGGAGACTCATGGTGACCACAGGTTTCGGGATAACCTATACCGGCTCGGTGAGAAGTGCCAGCAAATTATCAAAGTCTCGTCGATAGAGTTTGGTTTGTAGTCATCGGGGAGACTTGGCCTAAAGAAATGCTATCGATAATAATTCCTACCAATGTGGAAATGTCTCACTGATGGAGGCTCAAGTGTTGGTCATCAGAGTAACACAAAGGATCTCAGAGAGAGTTCTTAGCGACTCGAGGATGTCTTGTCAATAGCCTATGGCTATTAGGGTAACTCAATGGTCTCAAGAAGAAGTCCTAGCGAAGGATGTAACTCTCGCCGATGATAAGGGATCTTTGGTATAACTCTTGGCAAATGGTGGACTCGGGGTACCTTGCAGAACTTTGATAAGACCTCTCAGTGAAAGACATAGGTCTTGCTGACTATTCTTTAGCACCCAGTATGACTGGAGGTTTCAGAGTAACGTCCTAGAAAAAGTGGTATAGTCTTGGCGACTGTTGTTGGCTTTGGTGTAACTTAATGTATCTTGATGAAAAATCTTGGCGAGTGATAAGTCTTGTTGATAGGAATGTTGAGATTGGTGTACTTTGATGTTTTGATATGACATCTCACCGAACGTGATATGTCTTGGTAATAGATCAGCTCTTCAGTATAACTCATGGAACTTGGTATGATCTCCTGGCGACATAAGGATGCTTTAGCAATAGTCTCCTGATCTCGATGTACCACAAGATGGCTTGTTGGGATGTCTTGGCAAGAATGATACTCTTGCCGAAAGGAAAAAAAAGATGATACAATTTTTAAGCTCGGTGGAACTCTTGGTGACATCAATATGAAGCTTTTGGGCATCGGGGAGACACTGTTTGTGTCTCACTGAGATGCCAACAAAGCCTGAATCTCTTTTGACCATTTGACCGTCCTATGTGGAGTCTCATGGACCAATAGGAGAAGTCAAATCTAAACAGTTGGAAGTTTTTTCATTGTGACAGTTCTGTGAGGGAGCTCGATGAACATGGAACAATAGGGTTATACTCTGTGATTGTTGATTGTGATTGGTTGGTTGCATCGAAGGATTGTTGTGTGGGTGTATGATTAGTGAATGAATTCTACTTTGTAATAACTATAATTTGAAGGTTCATGTACAAGACTGTTCATGGTGAATGCTGCTATAAACAGACACCAAAAAGATAAGTCTGACATTTGTATGTAATCTCCATTAGTGTTATACAAAGTGATTTCTCTTGGTGTGGTGGGTTTTTCTCCCGTAAGGGTTTTCCCACGTATATCTAGTGTTCATGTGTGATTGTCAAATTCTTTTTTTTGTTATCTATTTCGAAGTGCATCTTAGTTGGACTATAATTGTAAATTTTAAAGAGAATTTTCATTCTTCCCTGAGGTTTTGGCATTAGGAGAGTTTTTTTCACACCTTGAATTTCTTGACAAGTGGTATCAGAGCCTGGCTAGTTGTGTTATCCTTGTGGGTACGTTGGGTTTTTTGAGTCCATTTTATTCAGTGGGAGTCTTGTAGAGTTTGTTGTTTCTAATTATAGGTTGAGATGGCTAGCACGTCAGGAAAGATTGAAATAGAGAATTTCAACGGTAGTAACTTTGAGTTGTGGAAACTCAAGATGGAGGATCTTCTTATTGATTGGGATCTGTGGCTTGCAGTGTCTGGAATGAAGCCTCAGACCATGAAGCAAGAGGATTGGGACCTAGCAGATAGAAAGGAAAAGGGGCTAATAAGGCTCTGTCTAGTAGACTCTGGTCTTCTGAATGTGCATGAAGAAAAGACTGTAGCCTCTTTGTGGACAAAACTGACATCATTTATTAGGGGAAGTCCTTGGTGAATAAATTGTTCCTGAGGAAGAAGCTGTATTCTTTGAGAATGTAGGAAGGAGGGTCTATAGCTGATCATTTGAATGCATTTAATATGCTAATTGCTCAATTGACATCTATTGGTGTAAAAATTGAAGAAGAGGATCGATGTATGCTTTTGTTGTGTTCTTTTCCAAACTCTTGGGATCATCTAGTGATGGCTATTTGGAGTACAACATTGAAGTTCAAGATGGATGATTTTGTTGCATCTTTGCTGTCAAAAGAGATGAGAAGGAAATCTTCTAAGATGGTGAAGGAAGCTCTTGCTGTCAGAGGAAGGTCAAAAGAGAAAGGAAAAAAGAAGGACAAGGAAACAAAATCAAAATCAGAGGGGAGATCAAAGTCTCCTAGAAAGAATTCCAAGGTGAAATGCTGGAATTCTGGGCAACCTGGTCATGTCTAAAAGGATTGTAAAGAGGAGGAGAAGAAGAAGAAGGCTTCTTCCGATAATGAGTCTTCTCAGGGTGATTCATACACCTTCATTTCTACCTTGGCTACACATGCATCAGATGATGTCTAGCTGATTGATTATAGAGCATCTTTCCACATGACATCTCATAGAGACTAGTTCACAAAGTATGAAGAATACAATGGTGGAAAGGTGTACTTGGAAAGTGATTCATCTTTAGAGATATTTAGCTGTGGAAGAGTCAGAATCCAATTCCTTAATGGTAGAGTAAAGGTAATTAATGATGTAATGCACATACCAGGTCTGGCTCAAAATCTACTATCTGTCAGTAAGTTGAATGATATCAGAGTGCAAATCACATTCTCTGGAAATGGCTACAAGATGACTATAGGTTCAATGGTGTTGGATAGAGGTGCTTGAATTGGTACCTTGTGCAAGCTAGATGCATAGGTTCAATGTAATAGTGTCTTTGGAAAGTCACTGAAAGCTATTCATGGAGGTAAAGAGGAAATTGTTCCTAATTATGTAAACTCTATGGAAGTAAAACTTCTAGTAGAGAAGACTATGCTTTGGCATCATAGGTTAGGCCACACAGGAGAAAAATGTTTAAAAAACTTGAAGAATAAAAGCCTGGTTGAGGGGCTTGATGATTGCAATCTTGAATTTGATTTCTGTGAACATTGTATATATGGAAAGCAGCACCATGTTTCATTTTATGACAGTCCTCACAAATCTTCTAGTTTGCTAGATTATATTCATTCAGATGTGTTTGGTCCTATGAATGTTCCTTCTTTGTCTAAATCAAGATACTATGTGTCATTTATTGATGATTATTCAAGAAGAGCATTTGTATATTTTCTGAAAAAGTAAATCAGAGGTATTCAGTCGGTTTAAAGAATTTAAAATCTTGTAGAAAATCAGACTGGTAGAAAAATAAAATGCTTAAGGACTGATAATGGTAGTGAATTTTGTTCTGATGAATTTGAAAGATACTATAAAGACCATAGGATTAAAAGACATAAGACTACACCTTATACTCCATAGCATAATGGAGTTGCAGAAAGGTTCAATAGGATGGTGATGGAGAGAGCATGAAGTATGCTTAGTAGTGCTGGCTTGGAAGAGGATTTTTGGGCTGAGGCTACTTCTACTACATGTTACTTGATTAATTGGTCTCCAAATTCTACTCTTGTTGAGAAAATACCTTTGGAAGCATGGTCTTGTAAGAAGCCCTCTCTTAGACATATTCGAGTCTTTGGCTGTGAAGCATATGCATATGTGCCAGATGTGAAAAGATCTAGTTGGAGAACAAGGCTATCAAATGTATTTTTATTGGTTATAGTGCTAACATTAAATGATACAAGCTTTGGAATCCTATTACAGAGAAGGTTGTATACAACATAACTATAATCTTTCATGAGCTGAAACCTTCCATCTTGGATTTGTAGTCAAAGACAAAGTCTGAAAACAATAAGGATGTAGCAGTAATTCCTCCTACTCCAGATAAAGAGGAATTGAAAATTCAAAATGTACCTAAAGCTAAGGAGAGCTCAAGCAGTTCTAAAAGTTTTGAAGAAGAAGAATCTTAGCCTTAGCCAGTGAGGAGGTCAACCCATGAAAGAAAACAACTAGATAGGTATGGGCTCTCTTTAATTGATTCTACTTGTGCCTATGCTTTGATTTCTAGCACTGATGAAACTAGGCCTATAAAAGAGGCAATTAAAATTCCTAATTTAGATTCTTGGTTGGAAGCCATGGAAGAAGAGATGGCATCATTAGAAAAGAATAATACCTGGAGTCTGGTGCCCTTTCCTGAAGGAAAAAAACATATGGGCTGCAAATGGGTATTTAAGAAGAAGATTGGTTTGGATGGCAGTGTAGAAAAGTACAAGGCAAGACTGGTTGCAAAGGTTATTCCCAGGTAGAGGGAATTGATTATGGGGAGATTTTCTCTCCTGTAGCAAAGCTGACATCTATCAGATTTATTTTGTCACTTACAACAACATACGACTTAGAGGTCGAATAGATGGATGCGAAGACAAAATTTCTTCATGGTGATCTTGAAGAAGAAATCTATATGTCCAACTGGAGCACTTTGTTGAAAAAGGTAAAGAAAAATAGGTATGCAAGTTAAAGAAATCTTTGTATGGGTTAAAGTAGTCACCTAGAATGTTGTACCAAAAATTTGATACTTTTGTGTTGTCTTTGGGATTTGTGAGATCAAAATTAGATCATTGTGTCTATTATAAAGCTGAAAGTGATCGAGTGCTTATTAGTGCTCTTTATGTTGATGATATGTTGTTCATAGGAAATAGTAAGCTAATGATTTTTGATCTTAAGTCTTAGTTGTCTACTAAGTTCGAAATGAAAGATCTTGGTGCAACAAGGTATATTCTAGGGATGGAGACAACAAGGGATAGGAAAAATAGAAAAATATGGCTCAGTCAAAGTAAGTATATCAAGACTATTCTTGAGAGATTCTATATGAATGATTACAAACAGCTAGTCCAGTCTTGTAGGGAATGAAGCTATCTATTGAGGACTATCCAAAATTTCCTACTGAGATGGAGGACATGACCAATGTACCTTATTCTAGTGCAGTTGGAAGTCTCATGTATGTAATGGTCTGTACAAAGCTAGACATTGCCCAAGCAGTGGGAGTTCTTAGTCGGTCTATGGCTAATCCTAGACGGACACATTGGGATGCTATAAAGAGAGTTTTCAAATATTTGAAGGGAACTTCAAAATTTTCTTTGTGTTACCATGGGTACTTGGTTGAATCACAAAGGACTCTTAGTATTCATGGCTATGTGGATTTTGATTGGGCAGGGGACATTGACAGTAGGAGGTCCACTAATAGATATATTTTCATGATGAATGGTGGTGCAGTGAGCTGGATGAGCAAGCGGAAAGTTGTAGTCACTTTGTCCACTATGAAGGCCAAATACATGGCAGCTACTCATGCTTGTAAAGAAGTAGTATGGTTGAAACGTTTGTGTTCTAACATTGGTTTTGATGCAAGGGAGATAACTATTTTCTATGATAGTCAGAGTGCAATATTTCTGGCAAAGAACCCTACTTTCCATGTTAGGACAAAACATATTGATGTGCAGTATCACTTTATACAAGATATAGTTGAGGATGGAAAGGTTAGTTTGGAAAAGGATGATACTCTGTAGAATGTTGCAGATGCATTAATGAAGCTAGTGAGCACAAACAAGTTCAAGTGGTGTGCCAGTTCAATGGGCCTTAGTGCCCATGATTTTTAGTAAGTGTTTTGTAGAGCTCTAGAGGTTCCTGTGTGATCTTTGTCAAGTGGGAGATTGTTGGAAATGTTGTCTCAATCATCATAGGCCGAAACCTCTTTAGGAGCCAAGTTAGTGTGACAACTTCTATGTTTGTCCAACAAGTAGTTTGGAACATCATGTTTTTTACATGTCGCTGTGACCTAGCTTTTGTCTCATTGAACGGTTACACTTTGGAGCCTATCACAGTGACATGTTATATTCGGCGTGACCGCTTATCACGTGGAGATCTTTGGATGATAGGCCATTCATATCGAGCATTGGGGAGACTTATGGAGACCATGGGCTTTGAGATAACCTATAGCAGCTCGGTGAGAAGTCCCAACGAATTGTCAAAGTCTCATCGACAATGTTTGGTTTGTAGTCATCGGGGAGACTTGGTCAAAAGAAATTCTATCAGTAAGAAGTCCTACTGATGTGGAAATGTCTAACCGATAGAGGCTCAAGTGTTGGTCATTGGAGTAACACAAAGGATCTCAAAGAGATTTCTTAGCGACTGGAGGATGTCTTACCGATAGCCTATGGCTATCACGGTAACTCAATGGTCTTGGGAAGAAGTCTCGTCAAAGGATGTAAGTCTCGCCGATGATAAGGGATCTTTGGTATAACTCTTGGTGAATGGTGGACTCGAGGTAGCTTGGAGAACTTCGATAAGACCTCTCAGTGAAAGACATAGGTCTTGCCGACTATTCTTTGGCACCCAATATGATTGGAGGTTTCAGAGTAATGTCCTAGCGAAAGAGGTATAGTCTTGGTGACTACTGTTGGCTTCAGTGTAACTTAATGTATCTCAATGAAACCTCTTGGTGAGTGATAAGTCTTTCTGACAGGAATTTTGAGATTGGTGTGTCTTTGAAGTTTCAGTATGACATCTCACCGAAAGCGATATGTCTTGGCAATAGGTTAGCTCTTCGGTATAACTCATGGAACTCGGTATGATCTCTTGGCGACATAAGGATGTTTTAGCGATAGTCTCCTGATCTCAGTGTAACACAAGATGGCTCATTGGGTTGTCTTGGTGAGAACGATACTCTTTCCAAAAGGAAAACAAAAGATGATACAATTTGTAAGCTCGGTGGAACTCTTGGTGACATTTATATGAAGCTTTTGGGCATTAGGGAGACATTGTTTGTGTCTCACCGAGATGCCAACAAAGCCTGAATCTCTTTTGACCATTTGACTATCCTATGTGGAGTCTCATGGACCAATAGGAGAAGCCAAATTTGAACAGTTGGAAGTTTGTTCATTGTGATAGTTCTGTGAGTGAGTTCGACAAACATGGAACAACAAGGTTATACTCTGTGATTTTTTATTGTGATCAGTTGGTTGCATCGATGGATTGTTGTGTAGGTGTATGATCAGTGAATGAATTCTACTCTGTAATAAGTGTAATTTGAAGGTTCATGTACAAGATTGTTCATGGTGAATGCTGCTATAAATAGACACCAGAAAGATAAGTCTGACATTTGTATGTAATCTCCATTAGTGTAATACAAAGTGATTTCTCTTGGTGTGGTGGGTTTTTCTCCCATAAGGGTTTTACCATGTATATCTAGTGTTCATGTGTGATTGTCAAATTCTTTTTTTCTATTATCTATTTTGAAGTGCATCTTAGTTAGACTGTAATTGTAAATTTTAAAGAGCATTTGCATTCTTCCCTAAGGTTTTGGCATTAGGAGAGTTGTTTTCACACCTTGAATTTCCTGACAAACTTCATAAGTGAATGTATTGGTTTATTTCTAAATAATATACATGGAGTATGGATTCTTAAATGGAGGCTTGATTTTTCCCTCTTGAAGGTTTTTCTAGGGTATATTTTGTTTTATCTTATGGTTTTTCTATTTTATCTATGCATTATGGTTACTTTGCAAGCTTATATATATGTTTTTTCTCTCATGGAGTTGTGTAGGAAATATTCGAGGCATTAAAAAGTATGGAGAAAATGTCTAGGTGTTGTTTTGTAGATTTGTTGGGTTTATTGTAGATCAGGGGTTTAATAAATTTGGATTGAAAGGGTTTCCTAGATTGTGGTTTCATATGAGAGTGTTTTATGAAAATTTTTAGATATGACCTCTTGAGATAGAAAAAACCTCACCAATGGGCCCAAGATGCCTGAAAAATGAAAATTAATATAAAATTTTCCCTATTTTGGGCATTGCGAGAAAATGTAAATATTTTTTTCCCAATTAGCCCTCAATTGTATGATCACCAATTCGTAGTTTTTTTTAAAATCCTACATAATAAAAAATTTTAGTTTAAAATTATTCAAAATTAAAAAAATTAAATGGGGGTGGGGTCTGGAAACCTCATACGCCCTGCCTCCCTCCTGCCACCCTACACAATATGTTAACAACATATAGGCAGTAGAAGTACCACTTTTCAACCATGTCGTCCACCACTTAGACCACCAAAAATCTCCCTAAAAAATAGTTGTCAACCAATAGGGGCTTAGCCTCCCCATCATAGCCCATGTTTAGGTGGGGGACTGCCTCCTCCAACTCACAAGGCTAAACAAAATTTAACCACCCAAATTTATTAAATAAATTTAAAATAATTTTTAAATATATATAAAACACATAGGTGTTACCTCCTCCACCCCTTGCACTCAAATATATAATTATTTTATAATCACAAGGTTGAGACACCATTTTTCAAACACCTTACAAGAGAAATGAGAAGATCACCACCATGATTTAATTTTTAGGGGCCAAGTGTTGCATCTTGATAAGCTTGATTATCACTGATGTCAAAATTATTGTTAGAATTGTATATTCTTGGGATATTGTTAGTGTGTGAAGACATATAATGGTCCAAGTCAACATTTTCATGATATGGAATATTAGTAGCCAGTCTATTACCTAAGTATGATGTGGTTATTGTTACATATGTCTAGATATGTTTTCAAGATTCCTACAATGATATTTTTTCAGTTTGGTGTACAACACTCGGTGACATAATATATTTTCTGAATCATCCCAAAGATCAAGATCTAGTCTTGTGGTTCAGAAGTTAAATACATTGAGATGTGAAGGTGTTATATCCAAATTTTCATGACAATATTCCTTTTGTAAAGAAAGTTAGAAGTGATAGAGTACTAGATTATGTTAAGTCAGTGCAAAGTGGTTAAGAAAGCTTTTTGGAATGGTCCACATTCCTTTGCATGAGAATATTTGGTGAAGAATCTTTGAGGACATGCTCAATAATGTCTAAATTATGTTATATTGAAGTTTCAAGTCATTTAATACTCCACAAGTTTAGCTTTCAAAGTTTCAAATTGATATAGTTGGTTATAGATGCTTAATCTTCATCAAAAAATGTCGTTGAATACTTGCACAAGAAAAACTTGTGAAGTTTACTACTATGAGTTTTTGTGGACACTCTACATGTCTCATAGTGTGTAAGGTATGAAGAATGTGAAGATCTTTCTTGTTTCCAATATTGCATAGTTGTTTCAAGTCATTTTGTGAAGTTATGATTTTTGTTGGGGCCAACTAAGGTACGTTGATGGTGTGCACCACTAATTCAAGTTTGATTAGAGCTTAAGATTGATTGAAGATGTTGTATGGGTCATGTTGACTCACTTGGAAGAAATGAAAATATTTTTTATTAATCTTCTGTGTTGTAATTGGATATGAAGGCTAACATGCTACAAGTTACATATTTTTTCATTTATGGCCGACTTAACTTGTATTTGCAAAGTATGTGGATGATATATATAAGATCAAATATGAGAAGAGATGCAAGGTGATGTGACAAGATATGTAAGTTTATGAAGAGATCATAGTAAGGTTTGACATAGACCTAATGTGCACAATTGATGACTATTAGCGGGTTAAGGCCATAAAGTCAATCATATTCTAGTTTTTTTTCTAATGAGGGGGTTTTAGCTTCCTTGGGTGTAACCCTAAATTTGTAATTTGGAATTTATAGATTCCTTTGGTTGTAGCCCTAAATAAAAGTTGTAATTTTTGCTTATTTTTTAAGCTAGATTTGGACAATAGATCCAAGCAGTATTTCTCAAGGTAGTTTTCCCCTTGTGGGATTTTCCACATATATCTAGTGTCAACTATGTTCTTGTGCGGATTCTTATCTTATTTCCTATTTTGACTAAGTATATGTGTAATGCCCCGCCGTGTGAACTCCAAAGGACAACAACACAATAATTACAGCAATTTTTTTTTTAAATACACATAACATACATGTAATATACATTAAGTCATAACATGAATTCATTAAAGTAAATTCACTAACACATACATCCCTTGGGGTACACGAAGAGTCATTACGCAACTTAGATCCATACAACAGCAATAAAGAATAAAATCCAAAGATATAAAGTAAACAATAACAAATATAACACATTCATATTTAAGCATTGATAAGAAACCATTTGGGTACGCATTGAATAACAGCTACCATGGCCAATATTACATTACAGTACAATGTTCAAGAAGAACAATGATACAAAAGTGTTTCCAATCATGAACGGAAACCATACAACAAGATAACATGATGCACAATATCATAACTAGTTCCAAGATAAATACAATTCTGGAGTTGCCGCAACAGCACCAATCCACACCTCTCGATCCATAACTGGGGACCCAATGGGGTGCTTAGCACGTTCCACCCGACCATGTGAGTTCGAAGACCCACCCCCCGTGCTAGGAGCTAACAAGAAAGAGACCTCAACCAAGAACATCCAATAGAGAACCACAAGACTCAATGTCATACAAAAGTATCATAACACTCAGGAACTACAATGACATAATCAACCACATCCAAGAGTCATAAATCTCATCACATAAATCAAAGCAATAACCAGCAAACAAATAACCAAAGGATGATCATGAAACACTTCCAAACATAATACAATTCCAAATTGTAATTAACCAACACAATAACATCATATCACAGTACCATAAGAGTACAAGGTCGAAACCCAAATTATCAACAAGATTTATACAAGACCATAGAATACACCATAGATAAAATAGGGTAAAACCATAAATCAATTCAAACAACTATGATCCATCAACTCAAGACAAAGACCCACTTCCAGAGGATTTCCAAAGTAACAACATAAGGAGTGTTAGAGGAGAGTGTCATCGCATGGCTTAACATGGATTATCCAAGCTACCTACTGCAAGGTACCGCCTCCATCTACTGATGGATTATCCAAGAAACCAAGCACTAGGAACCACCTCCATCTATGGTTATCCAGGCTACCTATCTCAAGGAACCGCTCCATAGGGTTGCTCATGCGGAACCATTAACCTTTCATGAAGACAAGGCAACGATCTTGCCAACCACAGCCTTCTCAATCCCCTTTAGTCTGTGGTAGCACTCAAAGGCGGATGAGGCATCAATTATCTTTTTAATGTGATTCTACCCACCCCCTAGTTAATTATTTAAATTATCACTTATTAAATTCACTCTAATGAGGGCTATCCTGGCGCCCCTTTGTGCACCGACCACCCACTTAGAGCCACTCTCTCTCTCTAGACACTCAAAACATAAAACCAAAATCCAAGGGTTGTACAACATAACAAGAACATTATATCACAACAGAGCAGCATGCAAGGCATTACCCATCTTGCCATAAATACATAATCAAAAATCTCCATGATTCTCGTACAACCCTTTCAAAAACATGAAACCAAAACATTTGCCACAACAAGGGCACATAAAAGGAGGAACATTAACCAATAGTAAAATAAACCTCTGGAAGATTCTCATAAAGTTACACTAGGGTTTCCCCATCAAAGAACTGACAGCAATAATTGCAAGACCTCAAAGAACTATTTCCAATATAAATATAATGAGCAAATACACCAAAATAAGATCAACAACTCCACTCAACAACACCAACAACTTCGATACGAACTAAATCGAGAATCCAAGGGAAACCTCTATTTTCTCCTCTCGGAATACCCATAATTCAAAGAACTTTTCAATTTGACTCATCAAGTAGAACCATCAATCATGACAAAGTTAACATTAACCAATTTGCCACTTAGGTAAAGAACAAAAGAACACATACTGGTTCCCAACGAATAGCAACATAAATAAAATGAGAGAAAAACTCCAACTCAAAAATCAACTCAGGAAAAGTCACATTGAAAGAATCCATAAAACCACACATTCTAATAATATATCCATTCATTCAATAAGAAGTAACTTGAAACATTTTAAAAAGAATATTAGTTTAAAGATCAATCATTTCCAACATTTAAGGATAGCACAATATTACGAAGTGAAAATAAAATCTAATGGTTTAAGCCATAAGACACTATTCACAAGTATACTCTTTCAAACACAAATATATTCCAATTTACACATTATAACAACAATCTCCCTTCGAAGATCAACCCACTCAAACCAACAATTTGATCTTGATATCAATCACAAGTATTTTCTAGAACTGTTCTTATAGAAATCCCACAAATCAACTATTAAAAGAATATGAGGGAAATTGACTTAGAAAAGATCATCTAATTTTATTCATTTACATAAACCCTTTGTTTAACTAAATATAATTAATCAAAACATTTATCGAATCAACAATCATTCACTAGCCTTTATCGTAATACCCAACTATTTAAAGTTTTCAAATTTATTTACTTCCATTTATCTTATAAATCAATTCTCCCACCTAAACAGAAATAATCCTTATCGCCAATATTATCTACATACATCAACAACATACAAAACTCTACTTTTCATTATTTCTAAGTTAACTATCCCACTTGAAACTAATCAAATTGAGAATAAACTAATCTATCAATGTTACCCAAATTATTAACATAAGGAAACTCTCTCTCTAATCACTTTACTAACCTACTCAATAACATAATACCTAACTTAACTACCTAATAATTCTAATTTTCTAACTCCTATAAATAAATCATTTTCTGAATATAAACACATTAATTACAAAGTCTTAAGGAATAATTCCATACAAGGAAACCATCAAACACATCAACCTTGAAGAACACTATCTTAAAACACTTACAATGAACAGGCCATTGAGACATCTCCATAAATATCCCACAAATAACACCCATCTTAAAACAATTAAATAACACTTAAACCAATAATCAAAACACTTTGTTTACATTTACTCACACATTATAACCATAAAGACCTTCCTTTAATTTAAGCATTATTTCAACGTTTTTACCACTTATTTTAATATATCCACTTAATTTAATTAAGAGAGTATTTACTACAAATAATTATATTTAAAATAACTATATCATTTATAAGATAACCAACTCCATCAACTGTTTAATACGAATCCTAATTATAACTTTAAAATGTAATACTAAGATGACAATTCTATAATTTACAACTTTATTATAATACTAAGGTGACGACACTAATGGATTATTTCACACAGTAGTTTGATAAATAATTATCATTCACAGACTCATTAGATAACAAAAAGGTAATTAAAACCATTTAACATTTAATCAGTATCATTTAAATTAATTAACCTATGAACCTGGGATTTATCCTCACTTAAAAATAACTTTATCATTAACCTTCAAGTAAAAGAAACTATGTAAATGTAGAATCACTTATCTTCTTTAGTGAACCCTAAAACTTAATTAACCATACAAATCGATTTACTTTAACTAAAGACACAGTTCATTTATCTACAACAAAATTAAATACCTAATTCAATAATGTTTATTCCGTTAAAATCTTTTGTTAAATAATATTTTACTAAGCAACCTATCGTAATAACCATTTTCTCTTTAATTATTTACCTAATTAATTCCCTGGCACAATAATTCACAAGTAATTGTAGCAATATTTTATTCTAAGTAACCAACTACCTATTTTCCAAGAGTATCCATTAGCCAATCCTAAAAGCATGCGAGGAGTTTAGATATTAAGATAACATTTATTTCATTCTAAAAGAAATATAAAACAATTAAAAGATATCATGAAATTCTTAACACCTAATGACTAACTACCTGCAAGATTTCATGCCAACAATTAATAACTTTATTTATTCAGAACAAGATCCTCTAATTATATCTCACCTCAAACAATATCCAACCTAATTATTATAAACATATATATATATATATATATAATCTTCACTTTCTGATTAAAAATAAGAGATCATTTATCTAGCTAGGATAAAATCTAATTCTTCACAGCACAACCTTAACCTAAATAAAATTAATATTTTACTTATGATTGATTTTATATTTTATTTATTCAATTCTTTTAATATAAATAAATCATTTCCCTCCAAGTATTACTCCCTAATAATCAATTTATTTTAACCACTAAGTTTAATAATTAACAAACTGCAGCTTATTTTATAATAAACCCTTAACATCTTTATTATTTCTCTATTTATCTCAAAACCTATCATACTAGCAGACCAAAATTTAATTTAACTCTTTATAAATTATATTTATTATCAGCAAAACGCAACCATAAGGGAGCAGCTTGACAGCAGCCTCGTATTTTAAGCATAACGCCAAAACTATAATCTGGGTATTTGAGATTTTTGGACAGCAAATAGAAAACTGGAATTTGGAGAAACCCTTTAAATTTACCAGCAAACTAGTTTGTATAAAAAATGTTATGGATGACACAACTAGACTGTTTGAATAGAGTCACAGGAAACAGTTCATTTACAGACAGTTTACAGTCTCAAAATACATATATTGAATACCATATTTATGTAAGTATATATAAAATGAAAGGAAGGAAAATACAAATTTGTACAGCCCGAAAAATAAGACATTTAAAATACTCAGCTAAATTTTGAAGTTGGCATACAAAAGATTTCAAGGAAGAAGGAAATCTTTCACAGGAAAACATCTATTCACTATTTGTAAGGAAAATATTTAAAAGAAAACCTGGAAGTCGCTTTCCCTTTTGAATTCCTCTTCTTTCTTTCTTTTCAAAAAAAATCTCTTTTCTTGTTCCTTCCTTCGTGGAAATTGCTTTCAGTAAAATTCCTCCCTCTCTTCACAGGTTGCCAATTATCTTCCCAAAGTCCCCCTTGGCATTCGGAAAAATCACCCTCTTATTTTCTTTCTTGGTCAGTTACCAACCAAGAACGAATTCCCAACCACCGAATGACTTTTCACCTTCCCCAAACCGAAACTTGAATTTCAAATAATATTTATTTGCATGTTTATTGTTTATTTAATTATAATATTCAAGTTTGATTTATTTAATTCATTTAAACCATTAATAATATTTTATTTGCCAAAACACAGAAGTATCATAACTTTTATTTCAAATCATGCTAATCAATTAAAATCTATTGGCAATAATATTTACCCTTTTAAACATTAATAATATTTTATTAGAATTTATTTCGTCACATTACTTACCATAATAACATTATTAACTTATCAATTATAATTAGGTACCAACTTTTACTGGCTTTTCTCGTTTTTACCTTCATTCAAACTTAAGTAAAATTTTAATATTTAATCCTTTCTAATATTTTCTCACTTTAATTAATCATTACTTTATGTATTTATTTTATTTAATTTCAACCAATAACTTCTTTTATTTTAAATTACTTCCACTTAACTCTAAATTTTAACTAAAACAAATTTTCATAAATAATTAACTTTTAATTAAAATATAATTCAATAAATATTTTTACCGTAATTTATTTAAACTTAAGTACAATTTTAATATTTAATCCTCTTTAATATTTTATCACTTTTAAATTTATTAATTGAATTTAATCATTAAATGATAATTACCTTTCCTCATTTAATCTGATTATTTTAAATAACTAACTCCCAACGATAATTAAATTGATGTTTATCATTGAATCTAATTCTTTATTTAATTCCAAATGAAACAGGTAACCTTATAATTAAATTAATTTTATTAATCAAATCCAAACATATTATTAGTGTTACCTCATAACCTTAAAATTAAATTAAATAATAAAATCACCACATCATCATGACATTACCAACAACAACTTACTTAACATCAACGACGACCAAAATGGAGGGCACTACATCCTCCCCCCCTAGGCTTCAACTTACTCCTGGAAGTTGAGCTCAAGTACAAACAAAAACATATGCACATCAACACCACAAGTCAAATCATCAATTAAACATCATCAAGTAAGCAATGAAAAATTAAACAAACCAAAATAAGGAAATGATACCAAAATGATAATAGTAACGGGGTTGCAACCAAAGTAATTTTCCAAACACTAGGATGGAGTGGACAAACTAAATCGAGGAAACTTTCTTGTCAGCTCCTATGTTCAACGTCAAGCCCATTGGGTGTTTATGATGCTCGCCCAGTCCTGACAATGCAGGTGGAATCGAGACTTAATTCCTTCAATCCTGCATGGAAACAAACGTTGTGCACGATACATATATATCACAAATACATCGTGAGAGGAAATCCCAGCATAGTAGGGCACTCGCAAGCGAGTGATACCACACTGTCCCTCCCACTAACCACACATAATAGTCAAAACAATTCTAATAACTCATAAATAGTTTGCTTCTTACTAGTTAAACAATATTCTCATAAGGATGCTAACCATAAACCTAATCCATCTACTATATCACAATGAATTACTACTTGAAATTATAAGTACCTATACCTACATATTATAATTACATTACCTTCGTCACTATGCTTTCTGAAGCCAAGTTCCTGTAAATCAAAAGCTAACATAGAACATTGCACATTAGTACCAATAATTCAAGTTGCATTTTAACCTCAAGATACTATATTCTGCTAAAAATCATAGAATAATTATCCACCAAACCTCATATTTTCGTTAAAACTCATAATTTTCACCCAAAGAACTCCACGTTAACCATTATTCCACACCAAATCCCACATCAATTTCAACAAAAAGGCAAAATTTTACACCTTCACAGATTCAAGAAAACATAATTCATCACTCAAAGACAACAAAATTGCAGATTTCACACACACTTGACATATTCACACACATAAAACACATCACCAAGAAACACATCACACTAAAACTCAAGGGTCCATAGAGCATCCCCGACAAAAAGGATATCGGTGCATTGCGCACTACACCGTGGGTCCTATCCTTTCAATCGGTTTCTTGCACCATTGACCCAATACCGGTTAACAGAAGAAACTCAGGTTCACAACAATGACAACAGAAAAGTGAAACTCAAGACGCACGGGTCTAAGCGCAAGGTTACATAGTGAGCACAAATAGTGCCCAGTGTATGAACCTATGCTCTGATACCAATGTTGTAATGCCCCGCCGTGCGAACCCCAAAGGACAACAACACAATAATTACCATAATTCTTTTTTTAAAATACACATAACATACATGTAATATACATTAAGTCATAACATGAATTCATTAAAGTAAATTTACTAACACATACATCCCTTAGGGTACACGAAGAGTCATTACGCAACTTAGATCCATACAATAGCAATAAAGAATAAAATCCAAAGATATAAAGTAAACAATAACAAATATAACACATTCATATTTAAGCATTGATAAGAAAACATTTGGGTACGCATTGAATAACAGCTACCATGGCCAATATTACATTACAGTACAATGTTCAAGAAGTGCAATGATACAAAAGTGTTTCCAATCATGAACGGAAACCATACAACAAGATAACATGATGCACAATATCATAACTGGTTCCAAGATAAATACAATTCTGGAGTTGCTGCAACAGCACCAATCCACACCTCTCGATCCATAACTGGGGACCCAATGGGGTGCTTAGCACGTTCCACCTGACCATGTGAGTCCGAAGACCCACCCCCCATGCTAGGAGCTAACAAGAAAGAGACCTCAACCAAGAACATCCAACAGAGAACCACAAGACTCAACGTCATACAAAAGTATCATAACACTCAGGAACTACAATGACATAATCAACCACATCCAATAGTCATAAATCTCATCACATAAATCAAAGCAATAACCAGCAAACAAATAACCAAAGGATGATCATGAAACACTTCCAAACATAATACAATTCCAAATTGTAATTAACCAACACAATAACATCATATCACAGAACCATAAGAGTACAAGGTCGAAACCCAAATTATCAACAAGATTTATACAAGACCATATAATACACCATAGATAAAATAGGGTAAAACCATAAATCAATTCAAACAACTATGATCCATCAACTCAAGACAAAGACCCACTTCCAGAGGATTTCCAAAGTAACAACATAAGAAGGAGTGTTAGAGGAGAGTGTCATCGCATGGCTTAACATGGATTCTCTAGGCTACCTACTGCAAGGTACCGCCTCCATCTACTGACGGATTATCCAGGCAACCAAGCACTAGGAACCGCCTCCATCTATGGTTATCCAAGCTACCTATCTCAAGGAACCACTCCATAGGGTTGCTCATGCGGAACCGTTAACCTTTCATGAAGACAAGGCAACGATCTTGCCAACCACGGCCTTCTCAATCCCCTTTAGTCTATGGTAGCACTCAAAGGCAGATGAGGCATCAATTATCTTTTTAATGTGATTGTACCCACCCCCTAGTTAATTATTTAAATTATCACTTATTAAATTCACTCTAACGAGGGCTATCCTGGCGCCCCTTTGTGCGCCGACCACCCACTTAGAGCCACTCTCTCTCTAGACACTCAAAACATAAAACCAAAATCCAAGAGTTGTACAACATAACAAGACCATTATATCACAACAGAGCAGCATGCAAGGCATTACCCATCTTGCCATAAATACATAATAATAAATCTTCATGATTCCCGTACAACCCTTTAAAAAACATGAAACCAAAACATTTGCCACAACAAGGGCACATAAAAGGAGGAACATTAACCAATAGTAAAATAAACCTCTTGAAGATTCTCATAAAGTTACACTAGGGTTTCCCCATCAAAGAACTGACACAATAATAGGAAGACCTCAAAGAACTATTTCCAATATAAATATAATGAGCAAATACACCAAAATAAGATCAACAACTCCACTCAACAACACCAACAACTTCGATATGAACTAAATCGAGAATCCAAGGGAAACCTCTATTTTCTCCTCTCGGAATACCCATAATTCAAAGAACTTTTCAATTTGACTCATCAAGTAGAACCATCAATCATGACAAAGTTAACATTAACCATTTTGCCACTTAGGTAAAGAACAAAAGAACACATACTGGTTCCCAACGAATAGCAACATAAATAAAATGAGAGAAAAACTCCAACTTAAAAATCAACTCAGGAAAAGTCACATTGAAAGAATCCATAAAACCACACATTCTAATAATATATCCATTCATTCAATAAGAAGTAACTTGAAACATTTTAAAAAGAATATTAGTTTAAAGATCAATCATTTCCAACATTTAAGGATAGCACAATATTACGAAGTGAAAATAGAATCTAATGGTTTAAGCCATAAGACACTATTCACAAGTATACTCTTTCAAGCACAAATATATTCCAATTTACACATTATAACAACAATCTCCCTTCGAAGATCAACCCACTCAAACCAACAATTTGATCCTGATATCAATCAAAAGTATTTTCTAGAACTGTTCTTATAGAAATCCCACAAATCAACTATTAAAAGAATATGAGGGAAATTGACTTAGAAAAGATCATCTAATTTTATTCATTTCCATAAACCCTTTGTTTAACTAAATATAATTAATCAAAACATTTATCAAATCAACAATCATTCACTAGCCTTTATCGTAATACCCAACTATTTAAAGTTTTCAAATTTATTTACTTCCATTTATCTTATAAATCAATTCTCCCACCTAAACAGAAATAATCCTTATCGCCAATATTATCTACATACATAAACAACATACAAAACTCTACTTTTCATTATTTCTAATTTACCTATCCCACTTGAAACTAATCAAATTGAGAATAAACTAATCTATCAATGTTACCCAAATTATTAACATAAGGAAACTCTCTCTCTAATCACTTTACTAACCTACTCAATAACGTAATACCTAACTTAACTACCTAATAATTCTAATTTTCTAACTCCTATAAATAAATCATTTTCTGAATATAAACACATTAATTACAAAGTCTTAAGGAATAATTCCATACAAGGAAACCATCAAACACATCAACCTTGAAGAACACTATCTTAAAACACTTAAAAATAACTTTATCATTAATCTTCAAGTAAAAGAAACTATGTAAATGTAGAATCACTTATCTTCTTTAGTGAACCCTAAAACTTAATTAATCATACAAATCGATTTACTTTAACTAAAGACACAGTTCATTTATCTACAGCAAAATTAAATACCTAATTCAATAATGTTTATTCCGTTAAAATCTTTTGTTAAATAATATTTTACTAAGCAACCTATCAAAATAACCATTTTCTCTTTAATTATTTACCTAATTCATTCCCTTGCACAATAATTCACAAGTAATTGTAGCAATATTTTATTCTAAGTAACCAACTACCTATTTTCCAAGAGTATCCATTAGCCAATCCTAAAAGCATGCGAGGAGTTTAGATATTAAGATAACATTTATTTCATTCTAAAAGAAATATAAAACAATTAAAAGATATCATGAAATTCTTAACACCTAATGACTAACTACCTAGCAAGATTTCATGCCAACAATTAATAACTTTATTTATTCAGAACAAGATCCTCTAATTATATCTCACCTCAAACAATATCCAACCTAATTATTATAAACAAATATATATATATATATATATATATATATAATCTTCACTTTCTGATTAAAAATAAGAGATCATTTATCTAGCTGGGATAAAATCTAATTCTTCACAGCACAACCTTAACCTAAATAAAATTAATATTTTACTTATGATTGATTTTATATTTTATTTATTCAATTCTTTTAATATAAATAAATCATTTCCCTCCAAGTATTACTCCCCTAATAATCAATTTATTTTAACCACTAAGTTTAATAATTAACAAACTGCAGCTTATTTTATAATAAACCCTTAACATCTTTATTATTTCTCTATTTATCTCAAAACCTATCATACTAGCAGACCAAAATTTAATTTAACTCTTTATAAATTATATTTATTATCAGCAAAACGCAACCATAAGGGAGCAGCTTGACAGCAGCCTCGTATTTTAAGCATAACGCCAAAACTATAATCTGGGTATTTGAGATTTTTGGACAGCAAATAGAAAACTGGAATTTGGAGAAACCCTTTAAATTTACCAGCAAACTAGTTTGTATAAAAAATGTTATGGATGACACAACTAGACTGTTTGAATAGAGTCACAGGAAACAGTTCATTTACAGACAGTTTACAGTCTCAAAATACATATATTGAATACCATATTTATGTAAGTATATATAAAATGAAAGGAAGGAAAATACAAATTTGTACAGCCCGAAAAATAAGACATTTAAAATACTCAGCTAAATTTTGAAGTTGGCATACAAAAGATTTCAAGGAAGAAGGAAATCTTTCACAGGAAAACATCTATTCACTATTTGTAAGGAAAATATTTAAAAGAAAACCTGGAAGTCGCTTTCCCTTTTGAATTCCTCTTCTTTCTTTCTTTTCAAAAAAAATCTCTTTTCTTGTTCCTTCCTTCGTGGAAATTGCTTTCAGTAAAATTCCTCCCTCTCTTCACAGGTTGCCAATTATCTTCCCAAAGTCCCCCTTGGCATTCGGAAAAATCACCCTCTTATTTTCTTTCTTGGTCAGTTACCAACCAAGAACGAATTCCCAACCACCGAATGACTTTTCACCTTCCCCAAACCGAAACTTGAATTTCAAATAATATTTATTTGCATGTTTATTGTTTATTTAATTATAATATTCAAGTTTGATTTATTTAATTCATTTAAACCATTAATAATATTTTATTTGCCAAAACACAGAAGTATCATAACTTTTATTTCAAATCATGCTAATCAATTAAAATCTATTGGCAATAATATTTACCCTTTTAAACATTAATAATATTTTATTAGAATTTATTTCATCACATTACTTACCATCATAACATTATTAACTTATCAATTATAATTAGGTACCATACTTTTCAAACTGGCTTAGGTCTCGGCTTTTCTCATTTTTACCTTCATTCAAACTTAAGTAAAATTTTAATATTTAATCCTTTCTAATATTTTCTCACTTTAATTAATCATTACTTTATGTATTTATTTTATTTAATTTCAACCAATAACTTCTTTTATTTTAAATTACTTCCACTTAACTCTAAATTTTAACTAAAACAAATTTTCATAAATAATTAACTTTTAATTAAAATATAATTGAATAAATATTTTTACCGTAATTTATTTAAACTTAAGTACAATTTTAATATTTAATCCTCTTTAATATTTTATCACTTTTAAATTTATTAATTGAATTTAATCATTAAATGATAATTACCTTTCCTCATTTAATCTGATTATTTTAAATAACTAACTCCCAACAATAATTAAATTGATGTTTATCATTGAATATAATTCTTTATTTAATTCCAAATGAAACAGGTAACCTTATAATTAAATTAATTTTATTAATCAAATCCAAACATATTATTAGTGTTACCTCATAACCTTAAAATTAAATTAAATAATAAAATCACCACATCATCATGACATTACCAACAACAACTTACTTAACATCAACGACGACCGAAACGGAGGGCACTACAATATGAATGCTTTAATGTTATAACTTAGTTTCAGTAGTTAAGGATTGAAATTGAAATTAAAATTGAAATATACTGATTCACTCCCTTTTAGTATTTTGGTGTGTTCAACAACAAGATACCCATAGACTCAAAAGATAATTTTAACTTCTCTTTTCTCACAACCTTAGTTTAAATAATTTTCAATATTCCTTAAAATCTTGACCTTAACTAGATTCACTCTACCATCCTTGACCATATCTTTAACAAAACTATATTGTACATTGATGTGTTTGGTCTTGGAATGAAATTTTAAGTTATTATATAAGATCAAACTCTAACTATCATAATAAACTATCACTACACTTTGTTTTATTCTAATTTTTTAACACAATCTCTTAATCCAATGGATTCTTTATAAGCATGAGTAGATATAAGATACTCAAATTCAATAGTGGATAAAGAAACCAAATCTTGTCGCTTACTCATCCAACTAATTGCACCACCAAATAAAGTAAACATATAAAAACTAATGAATTTTCTACTATCAACATCATTTTCCTAGTCTTAATCCACATAACCATGAATATCAAGGGAAACTTTATCTCCCATGAAATTACCATGACAATACAAGGAATAATCTAAGCTACCTCGTAAATATATGAAGAATATTTTAATTGCATCCCAATAAAATCTACCAAGATTAGACATATATTTATAAATAACTCATACTTCTTGGGAAATGCTTGGTATAGTGTAAACCATAGTATACATCAAACTTCCAACTACACTCTAGTAAGGAACTATGCTCATGTCATCCATCTTTAATCAGGATGTTGGATAATATGAAAAAAAAAAAATGTCTTATATGTCAAAAGGAAGACATGATAGGTTACAATACTACATGTTAAACCTCTATAAAATTAAATTGCCATACTAACTATGGCCAAGCCATAGATTTCTATTCACTCTATCTCTTCTAATTTCCATCCCAAGAATGTGTTTAGATACACCAATATTTTTCATTTTAATTTATTTGCAAGTTGAAACTTTAGTTTTGAAACCATTCCTTTCCCTTTACCAATGCATGGTCTACTATCATATCGCCAATTCTAACTCTTACAACCCTTAGCTAATCATGTTAACTATTTATACACACACACACAAATATATATATATATATATATATATATATATATATATATATATATATATATATATATATATATATATATATATATATATATATA
Organism: Sequoia sempervirens; assembly: GCA_007258455.2. NCBI lineage: Eukaryota > Viridiplantae > Streptophyta > Pinopsida > Cupressales > Cupressaceae > Sequoia > Sequoia sempervirens. The sequence continues at coordinate 299,316,916 of VDFB02281492.1, forward strand.
GACATATATGTACATACATATATAATCAATTAAGGGGTTATATATTACTTGAAACATCATTATGATATTTAATTATAACTTTAAACAATATTATGGTACAAATTGAAACAACATTTTCATACATGTAAGAGTCACTATTTTTGAAGAACAAACAAAATGCACATCTAATTAACTTCAATGTAAATGGACAAGGCTATATGTGAAATGAAACAAGCAATGCATGTTATACTATCATATCCCCAATTCTAACTCTTACAACACTTAGTTGATCATAGAATATACATATTATTTCATATATATATATATATATGAAAGAATGTATAATGCATACAAAGATATGCATATACAAACAAACATATCCATGTATGCATGCACACATATGCATATACATATAGACATATATATGTATGCATGCATGCATGTATGCATACATACATATGAATGTATGTACATACAAACATATGCATATATCATGCATGACATATGTATGTGTGCATATGTATGGAATACATACATACATGCACAAAGATTTGTTATATATATATATATGCAAACATATGTACATATGCATGTATGTATATGCATGCATTTATACATTCCATACATGCATACTAAATGTATGTATGTCATTCATGTGTACATAAATATACATACTTACATTTTTATATAATATATATATATATCCATAAAATAAAAATTTATTACCCATTTAAGGGGGTGTGTGCAAGAAGTTGAGTCCACTTGTTGACCAAAAAGTGAGTTTTTTCTTTGATTTTTTAGAATTTATCACACTTGACCTTAAAAATTGAAGCTCTTAGAGATTGAATCCTAAGAAAAGTCAATTAATATAAAATGTAGTACTTAGAGTCTAGTTTCCAAACATGTAATTTATTTTAATACCCAGATGATACAAATTGATTTTCAATAGGCATGTCTAAAAACCATTGTTTAATAGTAACTTTTTTTTTACCATACCATGCACATGTACTCCATCCATATATTGACCTAAATAATTGGATTTTTTTAATCCTTTTGAGAAAATATTTGTAACACACTAAATAATATGGATGATATTTTATTGTAATTATTTTTATTAATTTTTATTGGCCATATTTGTTGTTTTGAAAAATCCTCATGTACATCACACATAAGATGACCTAAACTTATCACTTTTTGATTTTTTTTTTTAAATTGAAAAGAATTGTCTTAAGAATGTGGATGTATAATTTTTTTCAAAAAAATATTTAAATAAAAAGTTATTAAAATAATAAAAAACCTTGATATTTCAAGTTTATGGACTAGTTTCATCAAAAAATATTTGAAAAGGAGAAAAATGAATCCAATTATAAAAAAATTACATATTTGGAATATGCACAATCTCATTTATAATGGGTTTTAATTTCATCAAAAAATTCTACAAAAAAGGTCTTCAAAAAATGTCCAAAGTCACCTTTTTGTGACATTGACATGACCTACAAGTTTTAGGTCAAACCAAGTCCAAAGCTTAGGTTCAAGTCCCCAAGCCTTTTCCCAAATAGAAAACCAAAGCACAAACCCAACTGACAATTCAAATTTTAAGAAATGGGATCCCATTTTTTTTAATTAATATTTTGAATGTTGAAAAAAGGAACAAGATCCCATATCAAAAATGGGATCCCATTCGCTATGAGATATGATTTAGAAAATGGGATCCCATTTTGTAAATAGGATTTTGTTCCATTTTGACTATTTTTTATTTTTATTGCTAAAAACTATTGTCAATTTTGTAACTTGATAGTATACGGCCCATAGCAACTAATTCTTCCATTTTCTATCATTTTCCTTTAACACCTAGAATACTAAGAGGGAGGGTGAATCCATATTCTATTAACCATTTATTCATAATCCAACCAATTATCAAAACATATTTAACTATAGTTGTGATGAATATATGAAGAAAATCACAACACCACATAACACATGAACACTAGGACTTTTACGTGGAAAATCCAAAGAGGGAAAAACAACAGTGACGATTAACTCACAATATATTATAATTGGTTATAAGATATTACAAGGCTCACTATTAGGACTTATAGTCCTTAAAAGGTTCATAGCCTGGATATAGATACAAGAAAAAAAATGGCTACACAGTCAAGGTGTGAACTGATGTAAGATGCACCTTGTGCTGAATTTAGTTCCAATGAAGTTTTGAATACAAAATATTTCTTTGCTCTATAGTCACTCATCATACACAACAATTCTACCCTTATTTTTATTTCTCACATATAAATTTTCAAGTTCACATAATCTCAAATTTCACACACTCACTTCTTCACTTTTTCTCATTCTTGTGCAACTCAAGATTGTTCCACATATATATACTATTACATCTACATAAATCAATTAGGCTAGCCTAGTTAGATGTAGCCCCATTTCAATTCAAAAACACTTCTTTGGCTTCATACATGAAAAAAAAGTTGTTTTACTCAAAAAAAATGTACAACACTTGAATTAAGGTCGACATAGATCTAAAATAGATCCCCTTAACATCCACAATACATATTAATCTTCATAGCACAACTTCAAGCACTAGGTTGGATAGGATTGGACTGAACCACAAAATAAGACAATCCATCTAACATTTATCATCCATATAATCATATAAGCAATCACAATCTATAATATGTGTAGTGTTGACACCTATAAATATTCCCCCAAAATTGTAGATTCTAAAACCAAGCACTAGAGGAATGTAGACCAAATAACTCTTATCAACTTTTATTGTATAAGCCAAAATACAGTTTTCCAAACTTATGTCAGTTTTAATTTTTAGCTTGATTAACCAAAAAAATTGAAATCTTGAACATAGATGTACTTACTAGTCCCAAACAAGATACTATAACTACATAAGCCGATCTTAAAACATGAGTGAATCTAAACTAAATTACCAAATCAAAGTGACACAAAACTATTTTACTAGATCAGACAAAACTATCAACAAACATTGTTGGCATCAATGACAACACATAAAAGGGTTCCTTCTTCAATATTTTAACAATATCCACCTTTCTCATTGATGGAAATGTGTGCCAAAAATGAATTTCAACAAATTCAATCTTCAAGTAAAAACTTCTCCCCCAAGCACAATATCTAAATTCTCCAAACATCTCCAACACAATTTTAGCATAAAAATATCTAGACTTCTCTTAAAACTACTTCAACTTCTCTAGATTTATCCCACTTTGATATCAAGTACAAAGGGTGTGACAATGAGACACATGAAGTGACTAGCTCCCCCTTAGGGAGTTATCCCCAAAATTACATTGGATTATATGTATAGAAAATAAAAATTGAAAGCAATTGAAAAAATATATACAAGGTAAAATATGTTCACTTAGAGGAGGAATCACCTTCAAGCTCCTTGAGAATGGACTCGCAATTAGATTTACCTTCATCCCAACTCTTCTTAGTTGGAACAAGCACCTTATGCATGATTCCAATTTCACCAAGCTTTCCTCTCCCTCTTTTGGAGTATTCAGATAAGGATTTATCTTTCCAATTTCTTTTCTTTCAGTGAGAGAACTTTCTATAAGTATATGCTTGCACTTTACCAAGTCTCCAAGCTAACTGAATCACCTTATAACATCCTCTTTATATCTTTGGAAGGTGAAAAAATTATTTTGAAAGTTTGAAATGCAGTCCAACAGGCATAGTTTTTGTTTTTTGTGAGGTCATAAGTTTTATAGGAATTGGTTTTTTGTGACTCCATTGAGTCCATTAGGTCCTTAATTCCTTGAGTAGTATTTGGCCACCTCATGCAATGAAAGAATATTTTCTAAGCCTCATCTTCTCATTCCTTCACTTCTTACAATCATTTCATAACCTTGTTATGTGTAGTTACACATTTATCCTAAATTTCAAGCAATATTTTCTCCACAATCCTTAACTCAACATCTTTTGTAGCCTACTCCTTTAGGCTAGAAGTATATTCTCTCAAAGAATTAATCAAAAAATTCAAATTATCAATAGGTGTTAAATAATCATAAATAGTGGTACTGAGGGTTGTGTCCTATAAAAAATTGATGGCATCATTGATTAGCTTAGTCCCCCTTTGATGAGTTTCTATTAAAAATATTTCTTAGAGGTGATAAAAGTGTCTCCAATATCCATTCTCTAAATAGGTGTGATTTTATTGAGATCAACATATCCCTATTGTGATGGGAAATGAACCAATTGGGGAGGAATTATTGGTTGAATCCTTATTTTTCTTGTTAGATAATCCTTGAGAGTGTGGATAGAGGATTCTCGAAGTGACTTTGTTGACTTTAAGGTCTTATAGGTTTCTTCTTCATAATTTCTTTCAATTGTAGATTCTTCTTTTTTCTCATCTTTCTCTTCTTCTTCTTCTTCTTCTTCTTCTTCTTCTTCTTTTCTAGAGGTGTTTTCCTTTTTCATTTATTTCTTTTCATCCTCCTTTTTATCTTCATCATCCTTCTTATCATTATTCTTGTCATCTTTACCTTCTTCTTCTCCATCTTTATTTTATTCACCTTTATTTTTGGTATCCTTATTCTATTTTTCATGTTGGTCTTTAGCATTATCATTGACATCATTCCTATTATGATCTTCATTACTTTTTTTGGTTGTGTTTTAAGTGTCTTTCAGAGGAGTAGATGTCTCTAGAGGGGAATGTGTATCATCAACCATATTCCCTAGGACATCCAAATGTGGATTCTCATCTACAAAATAAGCATTTACCTCTTTTGCTACTACTTCTTGAAAAAAATATAAATTGGATATGGGACAAATATTTTCCTCTTCATTAGTAACTTTATCATTACCAAGCTCCTTGAATTGAGTTGTATCATATGTAGGACCAAAAATCATCTTGTATTGCAGTGCCATGTCTCTCACTATAACAAAAGTTTCTTGTCTCAAATTTTCTGTGCTGTCCTTCTCTTTGGTCAAAAGAATGGTAACTCTTTGTTTTACTCTGAACTATTGTATTTAAGACTCTAGTAGGGTGGAAATATCATCCTTAGACAAAGAGGATCCAATCTTGTTCAAAGTATCAGTTTTGATCTTTTTTCTTCTTTGACAAGTTTTTTTCTTCTTTTTAGTATATCTTTCCATACAACATCAGTTACCTTCTCCTTCATGTTTTCTGTAACACCCCTCCATTTTGGCTCTTTGATCGGCAGTGTTTTCTTTGTAATGGTTGTGTTTGATTATGCTTTGACTTTGGAACTAGGCTGCTTTTGATTGCAATTGTTATACAATGTGGATGTTATATTTCGATGTGATGTTATCCTAATGTTACCCTTATGGCATGTTTTGGATTAACTTAGAAGATATTTGATTTAACAATGTTTTATGTTGATGATCATGTTATTGATGTTAGATGCATCAGTTAGTGATAGTGTATTGGTGAAGGGGACAAGATTGTATCACTCGCTTGCGAGTGCCCTACGATTCTGAGACTTCCTCTTCACGGTTTGATTGATCATATTATATATATATGCACGTTCGACATGCTCGTTGTTGCAGGTTGGCAGGTACATGACATTGACTCCACCTAGTTTTCAGGTTTGAGCGTGTCCTTTGACCAATGGAAATTAATTGGGAGATAGTAGCTAGGTTTTTTGTGTCAAGTCGTCACCCTAGCATGTGGTCAGGTTGTTGTCGGGGTCAGTTGTTTTAACTTGTTCAGTTTTCCTTTGAGTGTTTATTAATTTCAAGTTAAAGTTTATTAAATGACCTGAGTAGTTTAATTAATGATTAAATGTGGTTAATTGTAAGATAAAAAGTGATTAAATGGCTTTTGAAAATTATAAGTGATGATTGTTTCATTTTTTTTGAAATGTTGGAAAATTGGTGATTAATTAATTAATTTAATTTAATTAATAAAATAATCTGATTGTGAATTAGATTTATTTTATTGACTAATTAAATTAATAGGGTTAAATTAAATCAATTTGGTTGGGTTGGCATCTTTAGATTTTTTGGATTAAATCAAAAAAATTAGAATTATGCTTTACATTTTACTTTTAGAAATAAAAGTTGAAAAGAATTTAAATTGGTGAATTGATAAATTCAATTGGTTAAAGAAATTTAATTAACTTTTGGGTTATAATGAATCTTATTTAAAAGAATATTGTTGCAAAATGCATTTGGAAAATGAAATTGTTTTATTAAATTTCAAAAAAATAAAAATATCTAATTTAGCAATAAATTTTGGTGGGTGAGTCCATTTTAGGGCTTTGACAAATTTAGGGAAGGATTGCATAAGGAAAAGGGATTTTCTTTTTTGAATTATCTTTTTCATAATTGGAAAAAAATTGGGAGAGCAAAAACTTGGTTTTGGAATTCTTGGAAGGATCCTTGGTTTTGATTTTGGTGGAGAGCTTGGAGGAGACTAGAATTGTGGAATTGAAGGAGGGCTTGGGATTCTCCATTGTTGAAGCTTCCAAATTTGGAGGAAATACAAGGTTCCATCACTCTTTCTTCTACTTCTTGCTTTGTTTTGAATGAGGTTATATGATTGAAAATGTAATTTTAGATTCAATGAAATTTATGGAAGAGCTCTCATATTTGCAAAATTATAAATGGATTTGGGAATGGAAACTAAACAAGGAATTTGCACCAAGAAATAGAGAAAAAAAATAAAGAAAACTCCATTGTTGATCTAGTTTTTGAAAACCCATTTTGTTGTTTTGAAAATAAGTTATATTATTGAAATGGGTTTGGATTATTCTTGCAATTTAAGTCTGAAATAAAAAATCTGGGTACATATATGAGTAAATATGCCCATGCATTTCAAAACATGGATATATTTACTCATATATATACAGAAATATATATTATTGTATTTGAAATTTTAGATTTGGGGTTTAAACCCAGAAAAAAGCATGTATTTTCGCCATAGGCTATGGCTGTGCCTAATAAAATAAAAATAAAAATTTTGTTTTGTTGATGTGGGGTGGGAGGTCAAACCCCACCACCACACACACGCAGGCCGCGGCCGGAATGGCCACGGACTGTGTGTTAAACACACAGGCCGCGGCGGCCAGACTGTGGCCACACTGACTGTGTGTTAAACACACAACGGTAAGGCCACACTGTGTGCCGCGGCGGTAAGGGCTTCGTGGCATTCCAATGAACCTCGGATTTCATTTTTTTTTATGATTTATTTTATAATTATTATTTAATATTATATTAATATTAATATATAATAATATATTTATATATTATACTATATGTATAATATATAATATATTATATATATATAATATTATTATAATATGTAAATAATATTTAGCTATGTAATAAATTGTAGAGTGTAATTAAATTGCCTGTTTAAGAGGATTGAAAAATTTGATTAAATAGATATTTTTTTAATGGAATTTTTATATACTTTAATGGATATGGAATTTTATTAAGAAATAGGTTTTATTGAATAGGATAAATGCCTTGATTTATCTAAATGTTTTGAATATGAAAATTATAGGAAATTTGGAGTAAGTAAAATGAAATAGATGTTAGTTGAACGACTTAATTGTTTAAGTGTTCGATTACAATTATAGTTGTGAAATTGTGAATCAAAGAAAATGTTATTTTAATCAAATGATGTTAGTCAATAAATTGGTTGATTATGATTTGGTTGTGGTACTAAGGATGAAGGAACGACTTGATTTATTGCAATGATGTGGAATGAAATTTAGAGTTTTGATTAGATAAATGCAAGGAAGGAATACTGTGATTGACTGGGTTTAGGAAACCCGAATTTTAGTTTATTTAATTGCTAGAAATACTTTTAATGTTTATTCTTCCTTGCTCGATGTTGGGAGTATGGGGTCATTGTTTGAAGTCTTCCTGATAGGAGATTTGTATCCTGTTGTGGGTTGTCGTTATGAAAGTCACTTTTGGTGTGTCGTGGAAAATGTGCATAATTATACCATGTGGATCACCCAGTTTTTTTCTCGAACGGGGATTTGTGCCTCCTTGGGTATAGGAGAGGGTAATGTGATTTGTACCTCCTTGGAAGGAGTGGGGTTTGTATTTGATTTGGTTTCCTCCAATGTTTGGAGTGGGTTTTGTACGTTGTTTTCTCCAGTGTTGGAGTGAGTTTCCTTGTTCTGTTTCCTCCTTGGTTTGGAGAGGTCGTGTTATCTAGTTTCTTTTTGTAGTTGTGTTGTCGATAGGAGAGTGGCTCTTGGTGGGGGTCCGGCACACAAAGGGGCGCCAGGGTAACTCACCTAGAGTTTAACTAAGTGATAATTTAAATGAATTAATGGGGATCTTTCACACTAATAAGATAATGAATGCCTCTCTCGTGAAGCAAGTGAATGATAAGGCTCGAGAGTAGATGGGACGTATAGTTTTGCGTGAGGGTCCGGCGGCCTGTAGAGGCAAGCCAGGGTAACCCAGGATGGGGGTCTGGTAGCCTAAGAAGGTTGAGCCAGGGTAACTCATGGCAATTTATGCATGACACTCTTCCTATGTCGACAGTTAATCAGTTATTGTGCGATGTACATGATCATTGTTCTTTGGAAGCATTGTAACCTCGTGTTAAGTGATGTTGTGGCTGTAGTGGCTAAATGGTATTGTGTTTTGTGGATGTTAAGTGACCTTGTGATTGTAGTTGTTTCAGTTCAGTTTTTGTGTAAGCCTGTGTCTAGTGGTAAATGGTCTTGTCTAGGAAATTCTTGTTACTATCTCCTAGCACAGAGGGAGTGGAACCTTTTGGATTCCATGTGGTCAGGTGGCGTGCATCTTTCCGTTGGTTCTTCTTCTTGTTCTTGTGGTCGTGATTTCCAGTTGGAGAGCTCGTGGGAATCAGTTTCTTCTCATGCCTTGTCCTTTCAGTTGGTTATAGTATTTATTACCCCTCATTGAGATCGAGGTGGAATTTGTATTATGCAATCTTGATTATTGGATTTATCTCATTCGGGGAATGAGTGTTATAATTATGTTGTAAACTATAATATTGGAATCCAGTGGTATTTCATATTCTGTGATGTAAATTATCTTGCATGGAATGTATGCGTTCTCATTTCCTTAAGTAATTAAATGTTATGTTTCATTTCATGTATGTGGTTTTGTGGGTTTATAGTAATCTCAACCTTGTAGCCTTAGGGGATGTTGGCAAAGTATAGTGAACTTGTATGTCAATGTTCTTATTTAAAAAAAAAAATTGTTGTGTTTGGTTAGTGAATTGCAACTTCCCCTAGGGTTGCGTGGCGGGGCATTACACATGGTATCAGAGCCTAGGTTTAAACACTGGGAACTCTGGGATTATGTTGGACCCATTATGTTGTAAGTTGTGTAGGTTTATATTCTGGGCATTATGAGCCCATTGTATTGACCTAGTTGTTTTTCTCTTTTGGGTGGTTTTCCTTTTTGGGTTGATTTCTCTTGTTTGCCCAGAAGTTGTCGTTAAGTGGTATAGGTCCAATGGTGCAGGAAACTAGTGGAAAGGATAGGATCCTTGGTGTAGTGCGCAATGCACCGATATCCTTTCTATTGGAAAAATGCATTATGGACGATTGTGTAGTGTGTGATTTTGATGTGTTGTGTGTGGTGGATGACAATCAGTTTTGTTGTTGTTTCCACCCTTGCATGTCTTTGGTTGAATGCTTTTGTGAGGATTAGACTCGCAAGCCTACCAAGGGGTGTGTTTTGTTTGGCTTCCTTCTTGTTGCTTGACTTTTTCATTGTGTAAAGGGTTGAGACCCTTGAGTGGATTCTTGAGTGTGGTTGTAGTGTGTTTGTTGGGTGTATTCCAAGTGCTTGATATGGCAAGATAGACATAGACCTCTTTCCTTGAGTGCCTTAGTATGGCATTTGTATCTTATGAGAAAATGTTTATGTATTCATGAAGGTTTGTTTCCTAGATCAAACCTTGGGTAAAGGACCTAAGTCCCCAAGTTGCATTCATAATCATGGAAAATGTATAATCTGAATAGGGAATCATTTTGTGGTAAGTAAAAGTTTAGAGAAAGAAAAGGATTAGTGAAACCATTGCATGTTAATGATAATGTAATAGGTGCATCTTGTTGGTGAGGCCTATAGTCCCCAACTTTATTGTTAAGTTTTAAGAAATCATGTTGATGTTAGATTATTGTACCTAGATTCAAAATGCAAAATGTTAAATGAATGTTGAAGTGATAATGTCGCATACCTTGGCTTGAGTAAACTTTGTAATGTTATCGCACTATATGTGATTGTATGGAGTTTGTGCTAGGGGTACTTGCAGGCTTCCAGGAGTAAGCCTGACCCTAGGGGGGGAGGATGTAACACCCCTCCATTTTGGCTCTTTGATCGGCAGTGTTTTCTTTGTAATGGTTGTGTTTGATTATGCTTTGACTTTGGAACTAGGTTGCTTTTGATTGCAATTGTTATACAATGTGGATGTTATATTTCGATGTGATGTTATCCTAATGTTACCCTTATGGCATGTTTTGGATTAACTTAGAAGATATTTGATTTAACGATGTTTTATGCTGATGATCATGTTATTGATGTTAGATGCGTCAGTTAGTGATAGTGTATTGGTGAAGGGGACAGGATTGTATCACTCGCTTGCGAGTGCCCTACGATTCTGAGACTTCCTCTTCACGGTTTGATTGATCATATTATATATATATGCACGTTCGACATGCTCTTTGTTGCAGGTTGGCAGGTACATGACATCGACTCCACCTGGTTTCCAGGTTTGAGCGTGTCCTTTGACCAACGGAAATTAATTGGGAGATAGTAGCTAGGTTTTCTGTGTCAAGTCGTCACCCTAGCATGTGGTCGGGTTGTTGTCGGGGTCAGTTGTTTTAACTTGTTCAGTTTTCCCTTGAGTGTTTATTAATTTCAAGTTAAAGTTTATTAAATGACCTGCGTAGTTTAATTAATGATTAAATGTGGTTAATTGTAAGATAAAAGTGATTAAATGGCTTTTGAAAATTATAAGTGATGATTGTTTCATTTTTTTTGAAATGTTGGAAAATTGGTGATTAATTAATTAATTTAATTTAATTAATAAAATAATCTGATTGTGAATTAGATTTATTTTATTGACTAATTAAATTAATAGGGTTAAATTAAATCAATTTGGTTGGGTTGGCATCTTTAGATTTTTTGGATTAAATCAAAAAATTAGAATTATGCTTTACATTTTACTTTTAGAAATAAAAGTTGAAAAGAATTTAAATTGGTGAATTGATAAATTCAATTGGTTAAAGAAATTTAATTAACTTTTGGGTTGTAATGAATTTTATTTAAAAGAATATTGTTGCAAAATGCATTTGGAAAATGAAATTGTTTTATTAAATTTCAAAAAAATAAAAATATCTAATTTAGCAATAAATTTTGGTGGGTGAGTCCATTTTAGGGCTTTGACAAATTTAGGGAAGGATTGCATAAGGAAAAGGGATTTTCTTTTTTGAATTATCTTTTTCATAATTGGAAAAAAATTGGGAGAGCAAAAACTTGGTTTTGGAATTCTTGGAAGGATCCTTGGTTTTGATTTTGGTGGAGAGCTTGGAGGAGACTAGAATTGTGGAATTGAAGGAGGGCTTGGGATTCTCCATTGTTGAAGCTTCCAAATTTGGAGGAAATACAAGGTTCCATCACTCTTTCTTCTACTTCTTGCTTTGTTTTGAATGAGGTTATATGATTGAAAATGTAATTTTAGATTCAATGAAATTTATGGAAGAGCTCTCATATTTGCAAAATTATAAATGGATTTGGGAATGGAAACTAAACAAGGAATTTGCACCAAGAAATAGAGAAAATAAAATAAAGAAAACTCCATTGTTGATCTAGTTTTTGAAAACCCATTTTGTTGTTTTGAAAATAAGTTATATTATTGAAATGGGTTTGGATTATTCTTGCAATTTAAGTCTGAAATAAAAAAATCTGGGTACATATATGAGTAAATATGCCCATGCATTTCAAAACATGGATATATTTACTCATATATATACAGAAATATATATTATTGTATTTGAAATTTTAGATTTGGGGTTTAAACCCAGAAAAAAGCATGTATTTTTGCCATAGGCTATGGCTGTGCCTAATAAAATAAAAATTTAAATTTTGTTTTGTTGATGTGGGGTGGGAGGTCAAACCCCACCGCCACACACACGTAGGCCGCGGCTGGAACGGCCACTGACTGTGTGTTAAACACACAGATCGCGGCGGTAAGGCCACAGACTGTGTGTTAAACACACAGGCCGTGGCCGGAACTGCCACGGACTGTGTGTTAAACACACAGGCCGTTGCCAGAACCGCCACAGACTGTGTGTTAAAGACACAGGCCGTGGCCGGAACTGCCACGGACTGTGTGTTAAACACACAAGCCGCGGCGGTAAGGCCACGGACTATGTGTTAAACACACAAGCCGCGGCGGTAAGGGCTTCGTGGCATTCCAATGAACCTCGGATTTCATTTTTTTTTATGATTTATTTTATAATTATTATTTAATATTATATTACTATTAATATATAATAATATATTTATATATTATACTATATGTATAATATATAATATATTATACTATATGTATAATATATAATATATTATATATATATAATATTATTATAATATGTAAATAATATTTAGCTATGTAATAAATTGTAGAGTGTAACTAAATTGCCTGTTTAAGAGGATTGAAATTTTTGATTTAATAGATATTTTTTTTAATAGAATTTTTATATACTTTAATGGATATGGAATTTTATTAAGAAATAGGTTTTATTGAATAGGATAAATGCCTTGATTTATCTAAATGTTTTGAATATGAAAATTATAGGAAATTTGGAGTAAGTAAAATGAAATAGATGTTAGTTGAACGACTTAATTGTTTAAGTGTTCGATTACAATTATAGTTGTGAAATTGTGAGTCAAAGAAAATGTTATTTTAATCAAATGATGTTAGTCAATAAATTGGTTGATTATGATTTGGTTGTGGTACTAAGGATGAAGGAAGGACTTGATTTATTGCAATGATGTGGAATGAAATTTAGAGTTTTGATTAGATAAATGCAAGGAAGGAATACTGTGATTGACTGGGTTTAGGAAACCTGAATTTTAGTTTATTTAATTGCTAGAAATACTTTTAATGTTTATTCTTCCTTGCTCGATGTTGGGAGTATGGGGTCATTGTTTGAAGTCTTCCTGATAGGAGATTTGTATCCTGTTGTGGGTTGTCGTTATGAAAGTCACTTTTGGTGTGTCATGGAAAATGTGCATAATTATACCATGTGGATCACCCAGTTTTTTTCTCAAACGGGGATTTGTGCCTCCTTGGGTATAGGAGAGGGTAATGTATTTGTTTCCTCCTTGGAAGGAGTGGGTTTTTTTTTTGTATTTGGTTTCCTCCAATGTTTGGAGTGGGTTTTGTACGTTGTTTTCTCCAGTGTTGGAGTGAGTTTCCTTGTTCTGTTTCCTCCTTGGTTTGGAGAGGTCATGTTATCTAGTTTCTTTTTGTAGTTGTGTTATCGATAGGAGAGTGGCTCTTGGTGGGGGTCCGGCACACAAAGGGGCGCCAGGGTAACTCACCTAGAGTTTAACTAAGTGATAATTTAAATGAATTAATGGGGATCTTTCACGCTAATAAGATAATGAATGCCTCTCTCGTGAAGCAAGTGAATGATAAGGCTTGAGATGAGATGGGACGTATAGTTTTGCATGAGGGTCCGGTGGCCGGTAGAGGCAAGCCAGGGTAACCCAGGATGGGGGTCCGGTAACCTAGGAAGGTTGAGCCAGGGTAACTCATGGCAATTTATGCATGACACTCTTCCTATGTCGACAGTTAATCAGTTATTGTGCGATGTACATGATCATTGTTCTTTGGAAGCATTGTAACCTCGTGTTAAGTGATGTTGTGGCTGTAGTGGCTAAATGGTATTGTGTTTTGTGGATGTTAAGTGACCTTGTGATTGTAGTTGTTTCAGTTCAGTTTTTGTGTAAGCTTGTGTCTAGTGGTAAATGGTCTTGTTTAGGAAATTATTTTTACTATCTCCTAGCAGAGAGGGAGTGGAACCTTTTGGATTCCACGTGGTCAAGTGGCATGCATCTTTCCGTTGGTTCTTCTTCTTGTTCTTGTGGTTGTGATTTCCAGTTGGAGAGCTCGTGGGAATCATTTTCTTCTCATGCCTTGTCCTTTCAGTTGGTTATAGTATTTATTACCCCTCATTGAGATCGAGGTGGAATTTGTATTATGTAATCTTGATTATTGGATTTATCTCATTTGGGGAATGAGTGTTGTAATTATGTTGTAAACTGTAATATTGGAATCCAGTGGTATTTCATATTCTGTGATGTAAATTATCTTGCATGGAATGTATGCGTTCTCATTTCCTTAAGTAATTAAATGTTATGTTTCATTACATGTATGTGGTTTTGTGGGTTTATAGTAATCTCAACCTCGTAGCCTTAGGGGATGTTGGCAAAGTATAGTGAACTTGTATGTCAATTTTCTTATTTTAAAAAAAAAAATTGTTGTGTTTGGTTAGTGAATTGCAACTTCCCCTAGGGTTGTGTGGCGGGGCATTACATTTTCCATATTTTCATCCATAATAATCATATACTAAACAATATCATCCATAATATTTTTTTGATCTTCTCCATCAACTTCATTACATAATTTGGAAATGGATTCTAATAGTCCATCATGTTCTAACATATTATTAACCAAGGATTCCAACTTTATAGGAGGACAAGCTCTTACTAGAGGAGTCTTAGGCTTCTTTTTCTTAGCCTTTGATGTGCCTTCATCTATTTTCTTTTCCTCTTTCTTCTTGCACATAAGAATTTTGAAGGATTGTTTCTCCTTTTCTATCTCCTTTTCTTTAGAAAAATCCACAATATTGACTCTAGACCTTTTTGATTTATTACTAGCCTCTTGTGAGGCACCTTCACCATTGATAGAGATATTGCTTCTTCTTTTTCTTTTCAATTACTTTTCTTCCTCTAAACCAAGTTTAATTTCTTCTTCCACAACATCACTTAAGTTCCAATCTCTAGATGCTTTTTGTTTCTTTCTTCTTCTATAGGTAGCATGAGGTGCTACCAAACACACATCCTTCCTCTTTACGGTGTAGGTGTTGGGTCCAGAGGGTGTAGGTACATCAACTGTAGTCAAAGCATTGGGATACACCTTCTTCCCTTTAACAACAATTTTGGCAGTAGGTTTTGGCATTACAAAGGTAGGGGTGGAAGCTGATCTTCGTAATCTACATGGTCCAAAGGACTCACCAACAATAAAAACTATTTTAGCCTTTCTCTCTATTGTAACTTTCATCAATCTCTCAACATCTTCTTTTGAGAATCCATGCATTCAAAAGAGTTTTCCAACTTGTTTGTTCACCCTTTTTGTTCTAGCAGGTACTGAAGTCTCCAAGTATACTTAAGTAGATTTCTCCTCATATATTCCATGTCTAGGAAAAGAGGTGTCCTTAGGTCTACTTAACAATATTTCAATGTATCTCTCAACCTCTTTCTCATCAATTTCATATCCCAAAGCTTCAATACATATTTTTCTAGGTTCTACCACCTCTATTATGCATTCATTAGTGCAGATAAGAAATGTTATGTCATTTTCATACTTATCCACTAAAATCTTAAGAATTATTTTTGTCCCATACATGTTCCTTTGGAATACAAAGAGAAATGTAGTCAATGCATTAGTGTGTGCATTATATTATCAAATTTTGTGTAAATAGTCAAAAATTTGGTGTGCAACTAGTCTACTTATATCCCATGTAATGTTATTGCTTCTAGGTAGATCTCTCATAAAGTAGAAAAGAAATCAAAGAATTAGTTTTTAATACTTGAAAGCATATTTCCTTTTTTTGGTCTGATGAAAGTTCTCTAGAAGTTGTTTTCGAAGAAAATCACACATATCATAATCCTTCCCATTTACCACCTAGTGGAACCCCTCAAAAAATTTGTGTTCCACTACTAAGTGTTGTTAAATATGATTTTTTTCTTGATCTCGACATGCCTTAGGGCTTAGGGTTTCAATTGTCTCATGTTCTAAGGTTTATTTGTATGCCTTAAACCCTCTAACAAACCCTAAGTTTTTTATCCCTTTTCAAGCATTCTAATTCATTGTTGATTGGTGGTTACTTGTTCTAGGTATTTTAAGTCATGTCTTATGCCATTGAGCCCATTTAATCATTAGCCTCGTAAGGTTAATATTCCTAGTTGTTACCTATCAAATCATTTTAATTTTT
This sequence comes from Sequoia sempervirens, assembly GCA_007258455.2. Classification (NCBI taxonomy): domain Eukaryota; kingdom Viridiplantae; phylum Streptophyta; class Pinopsida; order Cupressales; family Cupressaceae; genus Sequoia; species Sequoia sempervirens. Next base: position 299,333,127 of record VDFB02281492.1, read on the forward strand.
TCTTTATATCCATGTGGGTCATAATTATTTAATTTTTTGCATGATCCTAGGTCTATGGATTTAATATTTTGACATTTTTCTAAGGTCTTTATTTTACATTTATGTCCCCCATCACTCATTGGCCTAGTTAGGTCCCCTTTTTAAGTACTAATTTGGTGTACATGCATCTTTAATATTTTGATGTAGGAAATCTAATGATTAGAGTTGATCCTAACTATTCCATGTTCCCCCATTGGGTTTTAATTTCAACTAAAATATTTGGGCTAGCTAGTAGGCAAGCACCATGTGTTCTTTCTATTAGTCAGACCATCAACATATGAAAGGCAGTGAAAATTTAGTATGATGAGATCGATGGTTGAGATGAGTTGGCTCAAGTTAATCCTAACCCTTCCTTGCTAGCCCATGAGGACCCACTAGAATCTCTCATCCCTTAACAAGGAAGTAGGGAGGTGCCATGTGGAACAATCTGAACCATCAATAGAAATTTAATGAGGTATGAAATATTAAGGAAATATTTTGACTATTGAGAGGTGTCAATGCCCATCCTACTAAAAGGTTCTTTCAAGCAAATGATAAATGGCAAAGAAAGATGTCTTAATCTAGGCCATCCATCAAATCCAAAGGTTATGTATTAAGGTAGAAGGATTGAGGTGTAATGAGCAAGAAATTTAAAGGCAGTAGATTTAATTTAGGCTTCTCCCCACCTCCCCATTGTTGAAAGATGTACATGGGTTAAACCCAATGGGGATACAAGGAGGATAGCACATAGCCTTTTTCATCTCTCATGGAGATGGTGGAGACCACAAGGTGACTTGTGGGAAAATCCACATGGTATATTTTGGTTGCTCGATGGAAATGTAAGTATATAGTTGAATTTTTCAAACTTATTTGATTGGATCTGGTCCATTCATTGAGCCATCTCACTACAAAATCAATGGCTAAAATTCAAAGTTTAGATTAAGGTCAAGTGAACCATTCTAGTTGGCATGAGTGAACAATAATGGTAGATATGATGTAAAACTACCTAATTGATCCATCATAAAGCCATAAAAACTTTCTTTAAATCATAATTACAAATTTTTAAAGCATTCCATGTGTTTGAGGACTTCTGGCTGCAATTTCAAACTCATTCAATGACCAAAATTAGGGTTTTTCAAAATGAATATAATCCAACAAGTGAAATAAATAACTTGTTTCTCAATTTCTTAAAATTCACCAAAATTATCTTTCTCTATCATTTTTTCAATAGGGTTTCTAGTTTTTTACATTTCTTTTAAGGCTTGATGTTGAATTTAAATGACATTTTTGTTGATTCTTGGTTTTCTATGTGTTAAACCCATACTGTAGTTGTAAGCCTATAATTTGTTGAGAATTAAACTCTAGCTTACATAAACCTTGTAACATGGCACCTAAAGTCAAAATGTTTGCATCAAAGGACCAACCCTCTGGCTCAAAGCTTCTAGTTAGACCTCTGGTTCGAGATTTGACTAAACAATTAGAACCCTCAACATTTGAAAAACCTAAGGGTCAACTATTGTTTAGACGCACATAAATTATGGAAGGGATTATTGATAAATAATGTAATATCAAAGACACCACATTACCATACACTAGATGGGTATAGTTTAATTGTTGGTTTGGCAACCAAAACTATGGCATCCCTACTAGCAACCCCTGGAGATTGGACATGGGGAAGGTGATAGTGCAAAATGTTTATATGGATGTTGACATGCTAAGGGGAATTGTAACAAATTATGACCCAATCTCAAGAATTGTGAGGACATATGATGGTATTGAAATGGTCATGTTCTAGGGATGAGATTTTTGAGGTCTTTAATTTGATTGAGTGGAGTGAAGATGTGGTGAAAATTGATACACAAGCACTTTAGGTAGAATATGAAAAGGTGGGACATAATTTCAAATTCTCAGTGTTTCAACACTATTTGGAATCTTTCAAAGGTCAAGGGAAAACAATTTTGGGCCCATCAAATAAAGATCCATACCCCATCAACTATATTGTATCCTATTTCCAAAGGGCATTCTATTCATTGTGTCGAATAATAGGTTATGACCCAACTACAGGTATACCAATGGTTGAGATGTATATGGCTACACAAATTCAACACCCTGCATGCAACACACTTTTTGATTATGGGTCATAGTTGGATGAGAAGATTCATGAGGGCCTATTTGCATTGAAAAATGATGAATTTGGGATAAGATTCTATTGGTATTCATTATTCATGCATATGTTTCTATTCGAAGGATCTACATACTTTGTAAAAGACATGACATTGGACAAAAAGGAATGTAATATGGATTTACCTATCCAATTTTGGACCACGCTCCTTGATAAGAATGACAAAAAATCTTATTATGTGGTGTTTGAAAATATTTTTTCCTCCAAATTGAGGATATTTTTTATTCTAGACATGTCTAGAATCCATGTGGCTTTGCATGACTGTTTGAGGCCTAAAGATGGGAGGTTTGAGCTAAATTTTGGACACAATTGGTGAGAAGTTATCCATTATCCTAGTTACACAATTATGAGGGTATATGGTACAATGGTTATGCCTTACATACTGCCAAGAGATGTGCCATTAACAGTGTTCCTTTTAGAAGTAATGTGGCAATTAGGAGATGTTGAAGATAACCATTTGAATGATCAGGGTAAGGGAACGTTTTTCCCTACATACAATTGTTTCTCTAATTTTTTCATTAGGAAGGGAGGATGGAGAAAGCTTTCATATGTACTTAAGCCTTTTGGGATGAAGAGATTAAGAGAAAAAAACTATGATCCTAAGGGATTCATGGCATGATTGAAAACTAGAATCAAAAGCTCCAAATTTTTCTACAATTTCTATTTTTCGAAGGATGTGATAAGAAATATTTTTGACTTCTAGAATAAATATGATAAAAATATGAAGTGGATTTATTTTAATAAACTGGAAATGTAGCAACAATCTAAGGACCCACAATTCTTGGCTCTTGCAGACATTAAAGATTAAAATTTTTTTTAGACTTTTGAGCAAGTGTTCAGACAACTGAAAGGTGAAAAAATTGATGAAAAGGGGAAGGATGATATAGTAGAAGAAAAAGGTGAGGGGTAAAACCTTGTGATGGAAGAGAGACTAACCTATCAACCCCCCAATAATGTATTTTTTTTCAAAAGGAGGAAGGATGGAGTGAAGGAGAAGAAAATAGTGACTACTTCTTCTTGACAAGAGGAATCAAGATACCCTTCATTGGTGAATGAAATTCCACCATTGTCTCCTCCTAGGTCAATTGGCCCTATGATTGTGGAAATTGATTCATCACCAAGGAAACCACCTCCTAATAGACGAAAGGTTGAATCAAGTGGCTTGGTGGATTATGATGAGGATTCTGATGATGATATATTGGTCATTGGAGAAGAGATACAACAAGGTATTCCTTCTCCTACTAGGGAGATGGTACCTCAACAACTTGGTCTCAAATTAAGCAAGGTGGATTTAATAATCATGAAAAACACTAATGATGTTAGAGAAGAGGCCTGTATAGAGTTTGTACATGATGACTCATTTTTCAATTCCTTAGCCTTCATGGAATTTTCTTTGGAGATCAAAGAAGGATGAATATGTTAATAACATTGCAAAGAAGAGGAGCCTTCACCTAGAGTTTCCTAATCAATTTATTCATGCCCAAGTCATAAAAGAGATGAAAGAAAGCTTCCAAAAAAAAATTACACAAGAGGGTAGAGAGTTAGTGAGAAAAAGTGGTGTACTCCTACTACTAGAGTGGGACCTAACCTCTATAGTAGCCTTTGAAATAATGAATAGGTATGATAGGCCTTTGTACAATTATGAGGAGGAAGTAAATATTTCATTGCAAGGATATGCATTTAGTGCCTAGTGCTTGACACTTTGGCTATATGGGCCCTAGATCCAACTTTAAAAAATAAAGAAGTTACAGAGCCATCTGTAGAATATAAAGAGGGTATCTAATACCTCAACCATTGAAGCTACCACTATGTCAGTGAATGTTGATCAATTTACTAAGGCAACAATGGAATCAATGACCAAAAAGAAAGAAAAGTTCAAAAAAAATGTACAATGATCTATTGGTCAAATATTCCAAGGGCCAACAAAAGATAATGGAGTTACAAACATAGCTAGCATTGTTGAGAGAGAAGATGGAAAATATGAAATCGCATGTTCCAATGTAAATAGATTCTACTTCTCCTACCTCACCACAAGGATAAACACCTTCTAACCCTTCTCCCATAGATACTTCAATGGAAATTTAGCCTTACAACATGGAAAATGTGCCTATTTCAATTGAAGAGCTAGGTACATTAGAGGATCAACAAACAAAAAATCAACAAAGATGATTTAATTGAGAAGTTGAAAACATATGAAGAGAGGTATGACCAACATGACATAATGATCCTAGTCAACAATTTAAATATTGTGATTGTGATATTAGAACAATTAAATAGGGGAGTTGGTAAGAGATTAATTAGCATCCATCCTAATTACTCTTCCATGATTGATGTTGTGAATAATTTTGATAGAGACAAGAGGCAATCTCACTCATGGAAAAATGGATTCACAAACTACAAGATTTGAGGTTGATGGGTGTGGGATCCAAGTATGATGTGAACAAGCTAGATAACATCCAACCTAAAACTATACTAGTGAATGCAATGCAATAATTCCAAGGAAAGATTAAGCCTTTGGAGTAAGGGATTTGGTTAAAGGATTTGATGAGATGAATTTTGGTCTCGTTCTTGACATTTTGAAGGAGAATGGTGAAATTAAATCTTTGCAGGACTAGAGAGGACAGGTAAATGAGGTAATTTCAATCAAAGCAACCCTAATTTTTGAGGGGATTAACATGAGCATGCTAAAGAAAAACATGGACATATTTTCCTAAGCAGGGGTTTCTTTAGAAGAATTTGATAAGGAAGCCAACCAAGTTGTAACAAAATATGCTCCCTACAAAGAAAAGGATGATAGTGTTATAGCATTCAATTGGCTCTCAAAAGAGGAATTTCAATCATGGAAGGACAAGTACCTAGACATCTTGGAATATTAGGTTATTGTGTGGGGTTGGTTAATACAATTTTTCTCTTAAACCTACAATAATGGAGAGTAACAGATGGGAGAATACAATACATGGATTGCAACTAGTACTGGTTAGGCCTTTAATAAAGTAAGCATAAAATATTATATTCTCTCTAATTTGAAATTGTTGACAATGATGTAGATGTGGAGGTGATTTATCCTATTTCTCTTTCTTATTTTCATGCTTTTCCTCTTTCATGTTTGGTGTACGTGGACATGATTTTGAAAACACATGAGTATATTACTACAACAAATAAAAGGTTCCTTTTAGAAGGTGGGATAGAATATTCATCAATAAATATAAATGGTTTTTGTCCCATATGATATTTCCATCCATTTGAAAAACAAACATAACTACATTGGGGAATATTTGTTGTATTGATCAAATAAGAAATAGAAATTATGGCCCAAAGCTTATTTTCTCATTCATTTCTATAAGAAGGAATTCAAGACTAGATGTATGGGTTGTTTGTTGATTTATCATAGAGAAGAGTTAGAGTTTTGGTCTTAGGTTTTGATTCTGGTTAATATACAAATGTAATTTTTGATAATAGTACTAGCAATTTGTTGTGCATGTTTTGCACACACACACCACCATAGGCAGGGACCCCCTCTTTTTCATTCTCAATGGCTCATTCCTACTCCTGTTGGGTTATTTTTTCTCTTGCATCAATTTTTACACCCCTTTCCTAGAGCCTAAGGTGTTCACATGCCTTGAAATGATTGAACACCCCTTGACAAAATTTGTTTTCCTACCTGAATTTTGCTAAGTCTTTTGCCTTCGTGGAAGTGCCCCTATGGGTTTCCCTTCACTCATTGCTCTGGCATCCTCTAGGCCTCATGGACTTGCAACTATGGTTCACCACTCATGTTTCACCACTAAGTGGTGACTTATGCCTAAATTTTGCCCGCATCTAGTAGGATTCACACTTAGTTTCTTTGTCTCATCCTTGACCAAACATCCAAATGAGCAATAGATTTCACATCTCACCTAACCTGGGTCTGCCATACAAAGAAATCAATGCATACCATTAATGGGAATTAGCCTATAAACACTACTCCCTGACCTTCATTTTACCTAGGGCATTCAAATCTAAGAGAGAAGTAAAGTACCCCCTTCCTTTTCCACCTTTTGCCTTGTTCCTGTTGACTTGGTCCTTGCTCGCTTGATTCACTTTTTCCTTCATTTTTTGACTTTGGGGACAAGTTTCCTATGGATTTGGGATTTTTTTTTTATGCCTAAGTGAACTACCAAGGTTTTCTTAAGTTTTGGGAAGTTGAGGAAATTTCATGTCGAACTACCATCTCTCTTTTGTTGTTGGAACTTCCTTGTTGGGTTGTCATCCCTCTGGTGCCATTGGAACTTCCTTGTTGGGTCGCCATCAGAACTTCCTTTTCAGGTCATCATCCCTTTGTCATTTTTAAAACTTCCTTGTCATGTCATTGTCCCTTCGTTGTCATCGTAACTTCCTTGTCAAGCCACTATCCCTTCATTACCATCAAAACTTCCTTGTTGGGTCATCATGTGCTCATTGCCATTTCAAAAGGGTGATGAACCTCAAACTTCACCCTTCCAAATCTCTGCATTTCTAGAATGGGTGAAAACTTCAAGTTTTCATTATCTAGGTCCCATAAAGTGAGTAACTTCACAAACCTAAAGGGGTTTGGATCAAATTTTCCATGTGTTTAGACATTGTGAAAATTCCCTTTTAGGCCACCATCCCTTTGTGGCCATTCAGGAACTTCCTTATCAGACTATCATCCCTCTATCACCGTCAGACCTTCCTTGTTGGGCCATCATCCCTTTGTCACTGTTAGAACTTTCTTAGCAAGATACCATCTGTCCATTGCTATCAAAACTTCCTTGTTGGGCTACTGTCCCTCCATCGCCATCAAAACTTCCTTGTTGGGCTTGTTGGCCTCCTACAATGATCTCATAACTAATCTTTTACAACCATGATTTAGAGACTGGGCATCTAACCTGAATAGCTATTCAATCATCATGAAGGTGCATTTAACTTTTCAACCCAGGGACATGAACTTGAAAAGGGTTAGCATAGTATGTGTACTAGGGGCTCAAGTAGTTATTGTGCTCTATAACTAAGAAACAAAATACTGAAAGTAAATTGCTTAAAAGGAAATAAAGAAAATGTTGAGTATCAACCAACAACTATGCTAAGTTGAAATGTAGAACAAGCATGAAAATTTGAGTGACAAACAAGAGACTACTCTATCTAATTTGGTTGCAAGAATAGTCAGAGAATGAAATTCTAGTGGTTGCAGGAACAATCGATGTCATATTTCTAACTAAGTATTAAACAATAATTAATAATATACTAATGCTAAACTAAGAAGATGAATTACTCACCAAGTGGTCCCCCTTGGATAAGTATCCTCTAAACTAACAAAAACTCAGATGCTCAAACTCAAAACTTTATTGTATTCACTATAAATCATACATACAAAGAGTAATGTATTTGTATTACTGAAATTGGAGAATGAGAGAACAATGTCAAATCATGCAACCTCCTGAAGAAGGAGAGTTAAATCATTATTTATACTATAGCTAAACAAGGTAGTCAACTCCACGACTAGGAGGATGCCATTTAGGGAAAGTAGGGGAAAGTGGACCGATGGTGGTTACACATGCATGGAATCTAGTTAGACATGCAAGTCAAGTGCAGATCCATTACAACAATAATGCCCATGCATGCTAGATCATTAAGGTCCACTACAAGGTGGTTACATTTAGTTGCATGAAGAATCTTTCATGCCATTTGCCTCTAACTTGGAGTGATTTCTCAGCTGGAAATTATGGTACATGCCCAAGTAGTGGTGTCTTCCTCAACTTGGTGTATTAAATCTACATGTCAAGGTTAGTACGCATAATAACTGCACATCTATAACCACTCTAAGAAACATTAATTAATCACATGAAAATCAATATAGATGACCTACATTTTATTCCAAATATCATTAAAGCTTGCAGAGATAGGATAATATCAAATGTCAATGGTTTGATGGAAACATTATGTCAATACCAACACTTAATCATTAAAGTCCATGAGATCTATGAACAAATAGACTATATATTCTACCCAAAACTAGACCAAAAACTAGGCTCATCACTGCCCCCAACCTAACATTTTGCTAGTCCTCTAGTAGGGGAAGAGTTGTTCTTCTGATTGGTCAAAGTTTTGAAATTTATCGCTGAGAGCTATCCAACATTAGTGGCTACAATATATGAGTCAAGGTCCCAATAGAATCCTCTCAATCTATCAATCATGTTCCATCTTTGCCTCTCTACAACAGTATCATATTGGTAGAATCTAAAATTTGGAATAGGCCACATGAGCATGGGTGGCTAAAAAGTCAAGGGAAGCCAATGTTATTCTTGAGTTCTCCCAATCTGAATATGTCTCTGAATTCTTTCTAATGCTGCAACATAATTGTGGATGGAATGAGGCTCACCCTATTTAAGCTCATCAATCAAACTATTCCATCTTTGGGATAAACATTTCCTCATGGTTTCCTCCTTTGCTACTATTTTTACCTCATACTCAATGTAAACTACCTCAATCCAAGGCATAATCCTATTGACACAGCTTGGTTTGAGCAACATTCTATGCCATTCTCTATAAATATCCCTTGGGTTGTTTAATTCAGCTCTAACAGGTAAAAGGATATCAGACTCCAATTGTTTATAAGCACCATGTTGTTGTCCCCAACTAATATCATTTTACAAACAAGACATGAATGCTCTCAATTGAACATATCCAACATAAAATAGTAGATTCCAGTCATGGTCTTTTGTGATAGCATAATTATGTAAATAAAATTCACATAGAAAATTCTTCATTTCAGGTGAGGCAATCCTATAAGCATTGAAAATTTTCATAGGGGTATAAATAGAAGGATTCAAACTTGAGGCAAGTCTTGACATCTTAAAAGAGATATACTTCTCTTTCAGGAGTAGAGCATAGATCCTTAGAGGATCTCTACATTCTAGAATCTTTGGTGCCAAAGCTGCCATATCACCTACCCTTTGCTTTAAGGTGGCAATTTCTACATATGTATTCTCAATTTCTTCATCCTTCTTTTGAATTTCCTCCTTCAACTTCCTTTTTTTTTTCCATTTTTCCTCCCTTGTTTGTATTTCTCTCCATAAATTCAAAATTGTTGCATGTACTATAAAAATAGGAGGATTATGATTCCCTACCAGTCTTTTTGTTGATGGCAGCTCCTCATATATCACTATTTGCATGGACTTGGGCTATCTAGTTATCTTTGGCTATAAGGGTGTTGTTTCTTCTTCCTTTTGCTACAAGGACTCTTGTTCTTGTTTTGGCTGAAAGAACTCTTGGTTTGGTTTTGGCTATTACTATAGGACTTCATGCTATAGGACCTCTTGTTCATGCTATAAGACCTCTTGCTCATGCTATAGGAAGTCCTGATTTTCTTCCAATTCTTCTACAATGTTAGCAATATCAAATAGTGTCATGTTTGTTGCTCTCCTAAATATATCTTCTCCTTCTTCAATATTATATTGCTCCATTGGACCTTAAGGGTCCTCATGTGAGGTCTCACTAGGTTTAGGGATTTCCTACAGAGGCATACCAATCGCAAGCCTGACTAGTCTTGATTTCCTAGGAGGTTTCTCACATTTTTTTTGGCTACAGGATGAACAATATCAACCTTCCTCTTCTTATATCTTGTCAGTTTTCTTTCTAAAAGTTGTGTTTTAGCCTTCCATTTTCTCATTTCTACCTCTCTCTATTGTGCCCTAGTTTTCATGAGGGTTTCAAGTGGAACATCATCAACAAAATCCAAGGAAGAGCTTTTTTTTTTCTAAGTGCTTTGTTTCAGAAGAACTAATTTCTATAGCTTCTTTTGTTGCCTAAGGATTCACACTAGAGCCAACACTAGAGGTTGAAGCACTAGGAATGGCTTCAGTAATGCTTACTCTCTTGCTAGACCTATGGGATTGAGGTATAGCTCTAGGTGGAAAATGCTCAACATTGACAAACTCATCCTGATGATAATTTTGATCAACTTTAATAAACTCTTCCCAAGTCATTCTGGATACATCATGCAAAGATTTTTCAACTAGAAATTTAATAAAACAATGGTGGGAAATAGAATTATCCCTACCTTCTTGGGTCTCATCTGCCATGATTGAGAGAAGATTGTACAACACATTGGGCACATCCATCCTCCTTCAATGCCTCATGTGATTCAAAAGCTTGAAGTGGATAGAATGAAAATTTGAATGGTGACCCTCCCGAGTGATGTATTTGATGAAATACATAGCTATCTACTTCCATGACTTGGGAATATATGTTCTCTTTGCAACCTATTTTTCTATGCTCAATGGGGGGTCATTTGACTTTATAAATTTAGCCCTGGCTGACCTGACATCTCTAGAAGTAGGGTAATTTTCACCATCAACAAGTAACCTTTACAATTCTTTCCTTTGTTTCTGCAACTTCTAACCCTTTTACTATGGCTTTTCCTTCTAAAAATGTATGGGAAAATTGAAGGGAAATGCCTTCATCAAAACCATCCAACTTCAAAAAGTAATCTATACATCCACAATTTTGAAATTCAGATAGGAATTGTGTATCCTACAGTAAAATATCATGCACCATGGGTTAGTTTTGAATTAACCCACCTCCCATTGTCTGCAATCAAACAAATGCTTTGCAACTTCATTTCCTACAATTCCCCTTCTTTCCTACAGTTCCCGTCTAAAAATCAAATGCCCTTCCTTATAGTGTCTACTAAATTTTAGTACCAACCTACTAAATTTCTAGTGCTAGTGTCAACTAAATTTCCTTTCTTTTTCTTTTCCTTTTTGCTTGCAACTCGAGATTACGATAGGGAAATAATGGTAAGAAAAGGAGTGATAAAGGAAAATTATGATAGGAAGAAATGGTGGTTGCAGCTATTGTCACTTCACACATGCAAGCCGTCCTTCCACTTAGATTTCAAATCAGCTCATTTTTAAATTTCTGACATAGCCTAATATGGTTTGACACATGGACAATAAGTTCACAAAATATTTTCATCTTTTTCGTTCCCCTCCCCCCAACCTAAATTTGGACATGTGTCCACATATGTGACATGGGAATGGTGATTAATAGGTAATGATGGCATTTATGTGACTACCTATACTAACGTACAATGATTAAATGAATGCACTTAAAATATGATTAAGGATAGCAATTAATGCACACATACCTAAATGTGTGGAAGATTTGTTGCAAAGATCACAGATAAAGTAGCTCTCGCCTTGTTGGAAAATGAATTGAGAAATAAATGAAGATGAGGTGGAATGAAGTGATGGAAGACAAAGAAAGGTGGTGATGGATGGTTGGATGGGTGGATGACAAAGAAATGGGCATCCACGTAAGTGAAAGTCTTTATAATGAAAAGTATGTACCTCTCTTAGGTTGAAGGAGGGACAATAGGTCCACCACCTTTGGTTGCAGGAAGCTCTGAGTACTAGGCAGATTGCTATAGGAACTCTTCTTTAGAAGATAGCTTATGATATAATCTGAGGTGATGACCATTGACAAGTAATTTGAACCTGACAGGGTCAATGGTGGTAAGCTGAATAGCTCCATTAGGAAAGACCTTAGCAACTTCGTATGGTCCTAGCCACCTTGTCTGCAATTTCTTGCATTGTCCTGCTATCTTAAATCATAGTGCAAGGTCCAATCTCTTGGTTTGAACTTCTTGTCCTTGATAAATTTATCATGTCACTTGATTCTCTAATTTTGCACTACCTTTGTATGTTGTAGGGCTTCTCTTCTTATTTCATCCAAAGCATTTAGCTGCATGATACTTTCTCTCTGTGCTTCAAAAATATCCATCCCTAAATCCACTATAGTTTGCAGAGTTCTATGTTCAAATTCAATTGGCATCATAGTTGTCTTTCCATACAAAAAATAAAATGGGGTGAAGCTTGTAGCTGTTTTCCATGTTGTCCTATAGGACTAAACAACTTCTAGTAATTTTTTTGCCCAATATTTTCTATGGATAGCTATTGTTTTATTCATAATGGCTTCAATCTCTCTGTTGGTAACCTCAACTTGGACATTAGTCTAAGGGTGACAAGGAGTAGACTTTTTGTGCCTTATATTGTACTCATTGACTAGCGCTAGAACATGAGTTGATGTGAATTGTGTCCCTTTATTAGTCACTATTTCTCTTGGGACTCCATATCTTGTGAAAATCTCCTCATAAAGAAACTCTACAACCTTGTTATCTCTCGCCTGCTTCATGACCTTAGCTTCTACCCATTTTGTTACATAATCAATACATACCAATATATAAGATTTACCACTTGATGGAGGGTCAATTGGTCCCAAAAAATCCAATGCCCACTTTTCAAAGGGAGTGATTACTATTTGAGGAAAAAGTGGCATCTCATCATATTTGGTTGGTCTTCCCATTCTTTGACATCTATCACATTTTATGGTATACCTTCTTGCATCCTTGTGGAGTGTTGGCCAATAATACCCTATGTTCAAAACCTTCATTACTATCCTCTTGGCTACAAAGTGTCATCCACATGGTTCATTGTGACATGCATGCAAAATTTTATATGTCTCATCTTCTCTCACACATCTTGTATGCTTGTATAAAACAAACATCCATCAATCCAAGATAAAGAAAAATATTTTTCAATGAGTACCCTTTTTTCTTTTGGGGAGAAGTGAGAAGGAACTCTACCTATAACCAAGTAATTGGCTATGTCAGCATACCAGGGTATTTGTACACTGAGAGAGAATATATTCTTATCAGGAAAAGAGTCATCTATAGGCTGATTGTTATTTGATGTAGTTAGCCTTGAAAGAAAATCTCCAACATTAGTGTTCCCTAGCTTATCCATAATGGTTATATCAAACTCTTTCATCAACAATAACCATCTTGCCAATCTACCTATGATCAAAGGTTTATTCATGAGATATTTAATGTATGCATGATTAGTGTACAGAAAGATTTGGTAGCCTATTATATAAAATCTAATTTTTTTCAGTGCATAGATTACTACTAGCATTGCTTTATCTATCACTGTATAATTGAATTCAGCTCCTTGCAAATTTTTGTTGACCGAGTGAATAGCATTTTCAACAACTCCCTCTTTCTATCCTAAGACCACTCCTATGGCATAATTTGATGCATCAGTGTGGATGTGTAAAGGAATCTCCCAATTGGGTCCCTTGAGTATAGGAGCATGAGTCAAAGTTGCGTTCAAGTCAAAAAATGCCTTGTCACAAGCTTTAGTCCACTGAAATTTAGCATCTTTAGTGAGAAGGGTATACAATGGTGTTGCTACCTTGCTAAAATCCTTGATGAATCATCTATAATATCTTGCATGACCAAGAAAATCCTAACATCCCTTTTTTTTGTAGGTATAGGAAGATTTGTGATTACCTCAATTTTTGCAAGATCTACTTGAATTCCCTTGTTGGAGATGTAGTGGCCAAGAACTACACCATTTTGCATCACCATGAAACACTTTTCACTATTTAAGGACAATTTTGTATCCTCACATCTCTTTAGGACTCTCCTAAAATTCTCCAATGCTTGATTAAAATCAGCACCATAAGTGGTGAAGTCGTTCATATAGATCTCCATGCAATCATGAGAAATGTCTAAGAATATGCTAATGACTACCCTCTAGAAAGTTGTAGGTGCATTACATAAGCTGAATGGGAGCATCGAATAGGCATAGGTCCCCTATCGATAGGTAAATGTGGTCTTCTCCTAGTCTTCTAGTGCAATTTGGATCTAGTTTTAGCCACTGAATACATCTATAAAATATAAGTATTGCTTTCCTACAAGTGTGTCTAAAGCTTGATTGATGTAGGGTAAAGGAAATCGATCCTTCTTGGTGGTAGCATTAAGTTCTCTATAATAAAAAAACTCACCATTTCCCCCATTTCTTGGACACAATCACTAATGAAGATACCCACTAACTATCTAAAATGGGGTAGATGAATCCCGCGGCTAGCAATTTCTGCAGTTCTCCTTTCACAATTTCTCTTAGTGTAGGGTTAATTCTTCTTTGTGCTATCTTAGTAGAGTGCAATCATCTTTGACATATAATTTTTTGGGTACAAATTTTAGGATCTAGTCCCTTCATATCATGATAATCCCATGAAAATTCATGTTGATGGTCCCTTAATAGGTTTTTCAATAACAATTGGTGCCCTTCATTCAATTTACTATTAACATTAAGATATTTTCCCTCTAACACCTAGACTTGTGTAGTTAACTCTATGATGGTTGCTTAATTAATACATTGTACCTTTAGTTCATATGACAAAAATTTATGGAACATACTTGTTGCTATAGGAAGTCTATCTGCAGGAATAGTGGTTGCAGGAACAGTGGTTGCAGAAAGATCATCTGTAGGAAGAATGTGTGTAGGAACAATGGCGGTAGGACGAGTAGGCAAAAGTGTCCTAACCGAAGTAGAAGATGATGCTTTATCCACTTCATAATGGTTTTGAATGAGATTAGCCAACATTTCATCCTCACCTTTGAGTTGTATGAAAGTGCTTATGCCTAGCATCATAAGTTGTGCCACAAAATTAACTTTCTCAGCCTCTTCACCAACTTGTGGCCATATAAAATCTTTCTCATCATGAGATGGTTGAGCAGGTGGATAAAGAACAATTTTTTTAGTACTCCTTCCATCTAATATGGTCATGTCCCTTGACCAATATCCAATGTATGCATTTGTTGTTGTCAACCAAGACCTTCCAAGAGTGACGAAATACCTACCTAGTGTAGCCTTAGGAGAAATAATCATAAAATTTGTTGGGTATTCCTAGGAGTCTAGAACTACCACAAGATCCTCCACTACACCATCAGGCTTAATAGTAGAGCTATCAACAAGTTGTAGGATAGTAGGAGTAGATCTCAGACTTGTAATATTTAGTTGTTACAGGATGTCTTTGGTCATCACAATTATTGCTTCCACTAAATCAATTAGAGCATTCTTCACTTGGATCCCATTTATGAAAACTACTACTACAAGACTATCTAGGTCATTATACTTGGGAATAGTCACTTTTCCTAGTAGGATATTTGCTAGCTAGCCCACCACATGAACTATAGTTGGGTCTCTCTTCTTCCTTCTTGGATTCTTAAGGCAAGCTTCCTTGATAGCTTTGTTGTAGGTTGGAACATCCTTTATGGCCTGAAATAGGGGTATCTGAACACATATATGCTTTAGTTAATCCAGGATGTCAAAAGTGGTATCCTCCTTTTCTTCTTTCTTCTTGGGAACTTCCAATCTCTAAGGAAATGGCAATTCTTGCTTGGTCTACTTGACTTAGAATATTTCAAGATTCTTTGGTGCATTTGGTTGAAAGGGATAATTCAAAGGCTCCTCCTTCTCTTCCAGAAGAATTTTAGTGGTAATTGGCTTAGAAGAGGCTAGTAGAGTAGTTCTTGAATGCAAATTGATGTCACCTACACTCAAACATATGCAAGGAATTGATTTGAATTAGAAAAGTATGTAGGCTAGTACTATGGTTTTTTATTAGGATTGGGTTGGGGCTGAGCTAGTAGCTAAGTTGGTTTAGGTGCATTTGAGCTTGGATTAGTAGGTGGAGGCATTATCGTAGGTTTTTGGGGCTAAGAAGGTGGCTACATGTAACTAGTTGTTAGATTAGGTCATTGGTGTCCTCTTCTCCATTGATTTGTTTGCTTCCAATTTCTTGAAGGTGGTTGCCAGTGCCCTTGAAATTGCTTCCAATTCCTCTGAGGTTGTTGCCACTAAGGTGGAGAACTTTGATGATTGGGCCAAGCATTTGGAGGGTTAGTCCATGGCTATGGTGGATATCATCCATAACTAGATGGATATGGGGGCTACCATTGGTTACCGGATGAATAAGAGTTAAAATATGGTCCAACATAGGATAGTGGATTTGGTGGAATAACTTGTCTTGGAGCCCAAGGCTTCCTTTGTGCAACATAGAAGAATTAGTCTTCTTCAATCTAAATTGGCTTGAACTCAGGTGGAATCTTCTTGCTTTCCAGGTTAGCTACTATTTTACATTTGCAATCCTTCTTTTGTCTATAGTGAGGAAAATACTCTGTCAACATCATCTCTACCTCTTCTTGCTTCTTTTTGGCCTGAAGTATATCTCGTTGAGTAGCTAGATTATTGATAATTTCTTTCTTGAAGTATAAAAACAAATGAGTGATCTCCATCCTTGAAACTCCACCGGTAGTTGACTTAACCATGGAAGATTGATAAACTCTCCCTTTCTTTGAAGCTGCCCTAGAGTAATTCTATCATATTTTCTTGATATCCTCCCAAGGAACTTGAGAGATATCTCCTCCTTCCATGAGGTCCAAGGCATCAGTGAAACTGTCATTAATTCCTTTGAGGAAAAATAACTTTTGTGAGTCCTCATTAAGTGCATGGTGTGGGGACTTTTGCAAGAAAAATAAAAAACTTGGAATGTAGTCTTCCAAGCTCTCATCTTCTTTCTGTTGCATCTTGAAAATGTCACATCATCTCATGTCACTACCCCTATAGTATTCCTTGTACTTCTCAAAGAATTTTGTCTTCATGTCTTCTCAAGTTTCCACATTATTTCTACATAGGCTCATGAACCATCTTAATGCAACCTCTTTCAAGGTGGTGGGAAATAACTTAAGCCTATGGGAATTAGTAGTGTAATCATATCTCCTATAGAGTATGTCAAACTCAAATAAGAAGGTATCAGGATCTTCTATCACAAGTCTATAAAACTTGGGGAGTGTTGAGGCAAGAATGTTCTTGATGTTGTCAACTCATTTTGATGGGTAATGGGGAAAGGAAAAGCTAGTTGGTTTGGTCTATTCCTATTTGCATCACCCATTCCTACTTGATGTGGTTCGAAGACAAGAGTTTTCAAGCCAATTTTGATCTTCAGAGGAGACTTCAGAGCTAGTTAGATCAGGATAGACATTAGCAAAGGGGTGTGGATTTTCTTCTCCCTCTTCTTCTGGTAGGTTCTAGTACTCAACTAGCTGGAATGGATGAGGATTATTAGGAAGAAATATACCATAAGCATCCCTTATCCTTCCTCTATGCATGCAATATCACTCACTATTAGTTAGCTCACACAAAGAATTGGTAAAGAATCAAGGGGGTCATTACTTCCTAAATGAGGATATGCTAAGAAAAAAAATTAGAAACACTACAACAAGAAAAAATATAATTGACTCCAAAAAACTTCCTAGCTTGACACCATCCCCAACAATGGCACAAAAAATGTTGGCCTCCTACAATGATTTCATAACTAAGATTTTACAACCATGATTCAAAGATTGGAGATCTAGCCTAAATAAATATTCAATCATCATGAAGGTACATTTAACTTGTCAACCTAGGGATGTGAACTTGAAATGGGTTAGCATAGTATGTGCACTAGGGTCTCAAGTAGTCATTGCACTCTACAGCTAAGAAACACAATACTGAAAATAAATTGCTTAAAAGGAAATAAAGCAAATGTTGAATATCAACCAACAACTAAGCTAAGCTAAAAAGGAAAACAAGCATGAAAATATGAAGGACAAACAAGATACTACTCTATATGTTTTAGCTACAAGAATAGTCATAGAATGGAATTCTAGTGGCTATAGGAATAGTCGATACCAAATTTCTAACTAAGTACTAAAAAAAATTAATACTAAACTAATGCTAAGCCAAGAAGACAAATTACTCACTAAGTGGGCCCCCTTGGATAAGTATCCTCTAAACTAAAAAAAACTCAAATGCTCAAACTCATAACTTTATTTTATTCATTGTAAATCATGTATACAAAGAGTAATGTATATGTATTACTAAAACTGAGGAATGAGAGTACAATGTAAAATCATGCAACCTCCTAAAGAAGGAGCATCAAATCATTATTTATACTATAACTAAACAAGGTAGTCAACTCCATAAATGGGAGCACGCCATTTAGGGAAAACAAGGGAAAGTGGAGTGATGGTGATTACACATGCATGGAATTTGGTTAGACATGCAAGTCAAGTGCAAATCCAACACAATAGTAACACCCATGAATGCTCAATCATTAAGGTTCACTACAAGGTAATTATGTTCAGTTGCATGAAGAATCTTTGTCGCTAGCTACCTTTGACTTGGAGTTATTTCTTAGCTGAATGTTATGGTGCATGCCCAGCTAGCAATGTCTTCCTCAACTTGGCATATTAAATATGCATGTCAAGGTTAGTATGCATAATAACTACACATCTATAACCACTCTAAGAAACATTATTTGATCACATGCAAAATCAATATAGATGACCCATATATTATTTCAAATATCATTAAAGCTTGTAGAGATAGGATAATATCAAATGTTGATGGTTTGAGGGAAACATTCTACCAATATCAACACTTAACCATTAAAGTACATGACATCTATGAGAAAATAGACTATAGATTCTACCCAAAACTAGACCAAAAACTAGGCTCATCAGGGTCACTGTGTGCTCATTATTGTTTCACAAGGGTGGCAACCCTTCGGCTTCCCCCTTCCAAATTTCTTCATTTTTCAAAAGTGAGTCAAATCTTAAGGAAATATGTCTTCAAACTCTTTCTACCCCTTTTTTGATGAGCTAAAATTGAAAAATCTCAAATTTGCTAAGTTTTGTGAAGTTTAAGAACTTCCTTGTGGGGCCACCATCCCTCTGTGGCCTTTTGGGAACTTCTTTGTTAGGTCACATCCCACCATAGCCATTTTAGAACTTCCTTGTCAGGCTGTCATCCATCCATGGCCATTTTGGAACTTCCTTGTCAAGTTGTCATTCCTTTATGGCCATTTACCATCCACGTTTGGTCCCCCTTCTATTCCTTGTGAAGCCATCATCCCTCTATGGCCATTTACTATCCACCTTCAGTCCCCCTTTTGTTTACCATCCATTGTCCACCTTTTTTCTGTTGTCCACCTTCTTTCTACCATCTGTCTTTCTCCTTTTGTTTATCATTCATCATTTACCTTCAATCCATTGTTTACCTTCCTTCCATCGTCCACCTTATGTCTATCATCCACCTTCCATCCACCTTATGTCTTTCATTTTCCCACCATTTGTTATCCACTGTCCTTCAGCCCTATTGCATTTGCACCCTTGAGCATGCATTAATGTTTATGGTTCAAATGAGCTCCAAATGTGGAAAAATGATGAATATTATTATCTTTTAATGATGCATGGGTGAATCTAATAGGGATTTTGTAGGATTTGAATAATGTTTTCCTTGATTTGTGTATGAAAGAATAAACGACACTTCATGTATGTAGGATTCAAGAAACCTACCATGGGTTCATTGGGGAGGCCCATTGAGAAAGCTAGACAAGGAAATGACACATTGCTCCTTTCATCACTCATTTATAATCACCTCTTTCCCTAGCACACATCAATAGATATGGCATTAGAAGTAGGCCTATTTCAAGGGATTCAATTAAAAATCTATAAAGGGTGGCCTTGAAGGTGGTGGGAGGGAGCAGTTGTTTCCTCCCTCAAAAAAAATGACCATGATCCATCAAGAGTCGTCTCATTAGATCATTTGATCCATTTAACAATGATGCAAATTTGTAAACAAGGTGTATTTGATTGATTGAGAGATGTTGTGAACACATCAAGTAAAAGGTAGCTTTTGAACAATTTTAGCTACAAAAAAGGGCAATCAACTAGAAGACTAAATTGCTATAGTGATTGGCCACTACAGGACAAAATAGAGAAAAGACAAGGAATGTATTTTTAATTGCTATATAATGAGAGGTAGGTGAAGCCCTAGTGCAATCAAATCTGAGCCACACAATGTAATTCAATCCTAGCCATTCATTCAGGCTTTGGAAAACTATAAATAGGGGTCCTCACCTCATTTGTAAATGGTTGGAGAGATGATGTAAACATATTCTATAGCAATAGAAATTTACATTGCATGATCTATGGGTGTTCCTTTTGAGTTTGCTCATTATGTGTGCATAGTTTTACTTCCTTGTTAGTTTTAGTTGTTAGTTGTTTGAATAGAAGTTATGATGGTATTTTATATTATGGTATATGATGAACTTGCAGCCCATACTTTTAGCACTTGTTGATAACAAACTATTGTGTAAAGTTAGCCTAGGATTCTTTATTTTAATGTTGCAATTCAGTTCAATTACATGTTCATGATGTGCATGTGCAATTTGAAAATATGCAATCCTTTGAAGATTGCACTAGTTTTGTGTAACTCTAGGATTGTCTTGGCCAAACACAACCTAGTTTAGGAAGTTTTTCTATTGTAGCAGCCTCCATGATTATTGTTCATTCATAGTTTTAGGTCTAGGAACTTCCTCTCTTCCCTACCTCCTTTTTTTTTTAATAAATAACCTATTCTAAGGTTCATTGCACATTGTAAAGCCAAATATAAAGTTGAAATAGGATTTCAAGACTATTATTTGAACCTAAAATAACTAAACAATCATTTCCTCATCTTAAGAGCTCCATTTGCAGAACCAACTTCCCATGCTTTGTAACTCATCTGTAAGTCTACCTTGTGATTCCAACAAATCACATGAATCAACTAAGGTATTCTAACAAATCATGACCTAACACCTGAGAGACCTTGGGGTAATTTTTAGCAACTTATTATTGGATATTTCCTTTCAAGAGAGTTGATGCACCTATGCATTACTTGTGTTGAGAAGTGCATAAAACATCCATCAACAGAACTGGAACTAGAAGGAGGGTTGGCATGTTGAGGCTACAAATTTGAAAGTTGGGAGTTGAAAAGAGCACTTTCAAGAAGAAATATGAGATAAGAAGATCTCTTTTAATGTTGAAGCTTAAAATTAGAAAATTTTGAAGGCAAAAAAAAATTGAGTTGAAATGGAGCAACATGTGCAAATCAACATCACTTAGCTACATCCAAATTTAAATAGGAGATTGAAGAGAC
The DNA here is from genome assembly GCA_007258455.2 of Sequoia sempervirens. Lineage (NCBI taxonomy): Eukaryota > Viridiplantae > Streptophyta > Pinopsida > Cupressales > Cupressaceae > Sequoia > Sequoia sempervirens. Next base: position 299,354,193 of record VDFB02281492.1, read on the forward strand.
CATAGCAAAAATTTGCATTGGAAAAAAAATTTCAGATCCATGGCACACATAGACACAATGAGTTCAGGTGTCTAACATTCTTGAACAAGGTTGAAAGACTCTTGCAAGAATAAATTCCCTTTTGGGAAATATATCAACATTTAGCCCTTGCAGACCCAGAGGAAGAATTGACAACCATGGCAGCTAAGGAATTCAAGGAGCTGATCCAAGAGCACTTGAGTAGCAAGGATTAATTAAGATTGGAGGTGGTACTAATGTCAACTTGGTGCAGATTTCACAATGCACCTCACTCAGAGTTAGCTTATTCTTCTTGTGAGAACATCACCCAAGTTGAGGGTTTCTTGAACAAGTTGGAGTAGCCAACTTTCAAAGAAGATGAGGCATCCCATGAGGTAGAAGAGTTGTCAACATCTGTAGGACATCACCTTGATGGTAAACCAACTAGTTGGACACTAGTTGGTGTTGGGACAATAGACATAGAAAATGAAAACCAAGAGGGAGGAGCTAAAATTTTTGGGGCAACAAAGTGCATTGATGAAAATATGATTATAATCAATTTAGTAGGCTTCCCCTCCATCAAAGAAGAGTAGTCCTCCACTCAAGAAGAGGAACGAATGGTAGTTGAAGATGAATTAACATAATTTGTAGTAGCACATGTTGGGGAAGCTCATGAGGATGTTGAAAATCAGAAAGAGAAAAAGGATGATAGCCTTGTGAAAATAGTAAATGATGACAAAGACATAAGTGAAATTAGATTAGAGGTCCTCTCCATCTACAATGATAGTGACCAAGCATCTAAAAATGTAGATTTTGAGGAGTGGGAACAACCACTCACCGTGGCTCTCTACTATCTAACTTCCTTTCCAAGTGATGATGAAGACCCAATAATGGAAAGATATGATCAGATCATCTCTAGATTAGCAAAGGATTGGTCTGAACTAAGACATAAAGTGGATTTGGAGGTATTTGTACTACCGAATTGGTGTAAAGTTCATGATTCATCATACTTCTATTTCACATCTGAACTATGCCAAGAAGCCATCGAGCCAGTGAAATAACAAGCAAGGAAGCCAAGCACACCACTTCCTGTAGTTGCTTCAAGGATGAAACATGAGGATAAAGAGCCCAAGCCAAGTGAAAACCTAGATGATGGTAGTCCTTATGAGGATGTTGAGACAAAAATGGAAGAAGACCAACACATCTTCGAGGTTCCAAATAATGGGGAAAAACACATGGAAATGATATCCATCAATCATCAAGAATTTCTTCCTCTTGAAGAGCATTTGTGCACCATGAATGATAGGATTTAAGGCAAGTCCTTAGTGGGAAATTGTGTAGTAGATTTTTCTCCCCTTGATGAGGTGTTGTCAATTGATGACTTCTCTCCATTAGGAGTTTTATTATGGAGGTATGACCATGCCAAGGAAGAGTACATTCTAGAAGATGGTAGCAATGAAGACATACTCCTTGAGCCTCCAAATGGTGATGCACTAGCATTTTTGGATTGGGGGAGGGGTTCCTTCTCCATCTATACTGATAGTGAACAAGGAGAAAAAAGTGAACATCATGATGAGATACATGAAAAACAAAGGGAAGAAGACAAAAGTGGGGGTGTTTTGATTGTTTCCAACATGTATGACACACCAATCAACTATGAGATGCAACTTGGAGTCCTTCCACCATGATCATGACTGATCCTCCTTCACATTCAGAGAGCTACAATAGGAAAAATTTGTGCATGTCATCATCCCATGAAATTGAACATCATAGAAAAAAGGTTGACACTTGGCAAAGGAGATGGGACAACATGCTACCTTTTGAAATCAACAATCAAGTGGACACCAGATTTGCAAAAGATCAATGGGATGAAGTATATTACTTTGAAGAATAGCCGATAGGGGCTATAGGTCCCATTGGTAGCTTGGAAGAGGTGCTTGCTACCCCATCCTCCCATCCCTATCCATTCCCAAGGATAGAAATACTGTACTCTCCACTGTGCCCACTTGAGGTTGCCAATGTAATGATTGACAATGCAGTGCTCGCTTTCAACTATCAAACCCTGCCATCTCTGGATCATGACATCTAGGTTCTATCTTTCCTTACTCCTATGAATGCTTATAGTAGTGTTTATCATTTAGATTATGGGAACAATGGAAAATGAATGTGTTTATAGATTAATCATGGGCTTAACGAATCACCTCAAGTGTTGATTTCTACTAACTATATGATTAAATTTGAATGTTGCAATGTTGAATTTTTTTTTCTAAGTATATAGATAAATTTGCATGGCTTAGAATTGTAATGATTTCCCTATTAATTGTGCATGCATTACGAAATCCAATGGGTATGAGTGTCATTTTTCCTTGCCTAAACATAGTGCTTTGTAAATATCTTTATACATAGCCCATTTTGAGTAGTGTAGGTTTCCTATAAATGCTCCACTTTCTTGCTTTCCTTAGGTTAGTTGGTTTGTTGTAGGTTGTTTTCTTTAGAGTAGTTTCTTTGTTGCTTGCTTTCACTATCCTACTTTGGTTAGTTTAGGTGTTTACTTTTCATTTGCTTCTATTTTATTTTTGTTTACTTTCGCTTTGTTATTGCTTTTCTTGAGGTCCCTCTGCTTTTAGCTGGGCACATCTATGCACACAACAACCATACTTATGGCCTAGGGTTGTTCTACATATTTCTTTTTTAAACTCTAATCAAGTTTTTAGAGTGGATGGTGAAGGTTTTCTATTAGTTTCAAGTGATTTGGAAATTTTATTCAAAGAGGATAAGTCATTGGTTTAGTTTAACTCGAGTGTATTCTAAAATCTTATATCTTTTACACATTCTAAGAATCCGAAGGTCACTGTGGGCCCTATTGCAAAGTCTAGTTAAGTGAAAAATCTAAAATTATGCTTCAGTTCCATTGTGATTCTCAACCCTAAATGTGAGCTTCATTGATTACAAGCTAAAATGAAAGGAATTGAACAATGAAAAATAAAAAGAAAAGAAACAAAGCAAGAAAAGAAAAACATTGAAAATAAAAAAAAAGAAGAAATTCAACCTTTCAGGATGATCTGAACAATGCTACCAAGGATGTGGACACATGGCTGATAGTAGAGCAATGTTTGGGAGAATCACAATGACAACCTCATCGGGGCTATGGATGCCTAACTAGCAACATGACAATGTCCCAGATCTTTTTGGAGTTAGAATAAACTACATAGCTTAACTTGATAGAGCTTGGGTTCTTGTAGCAACCGAAGGATGGTAATTAATGCAATTGCACACACTTGGGATTTTCAACATACTAAAGGTTGGGTTGGCTAGTGGTTTTGATCCTTTAGTCAAGCATCTAGTTTATTTTCCTTGGTTTGAAGATCAAAACTAGAGATTTTGAGGTAGTGATTCTAGTTTATCATCAAAATTCTCTAGATCATTTCCCCAGTGAGTCATCATTTGTTGTGTATGTTTTGCACACACACCCCACCATAGGCAGAGACCCCCTCTTTTTCATTATTGATGGATTTTTCTTGCTCCTATTGGGTCATTTTCTCTCCTTCCTTGATTTGTGTGCCCCTTTCCTAGAGCCTAAGGTGGTCACATGCCTTGAAATGATCAAACACCCCTTGACCAAATTCATTTGCCTACCTAAATTTTTCTAATTATTTTTCCTTTGTGAAAGTTCCCTACGAGTTTCCCTTCACTTGTTTCCCCAACGTCCTCTAGGCCTCACATGCCCATAGCTGCAGGTCACCTCATGCGGGTTATTGCTCATGTTTCACCACTATGTGGTGACTGATGCCCAACTTCCACCCACATGGCAGGATGTGCACTTAGTTTCTCCTTTCTAGCCTTGAACAAGCATCCAAATGAGCGAGAGATTCCACATCTCACCTAACCTGGGTCTACCATGCAAAGAAATCAATGCATACCATTAATTGAAATTGTCCTATAAATGTTGCTTCCTTCCCTTAATTTTACCTAGGGCATTTGAATCTGAATGAGAAGCAAAGTACCCCCTTCCTTTTCCACCTTTTTCTTTGTTCCTACTAACTTGGACCCTGCTCGCTTGATTACTTTTTCCTTCATTTTTTAACTTTGGGGACAAGTTGCCTATGGATTTGGGATGTTTTTGTGATGCCTAAGTGAACTTCCAAGGTTTTTTTAAGTTTTGGGAAGTTGCAAAAATTTCATATCAGGCCACCATCCCTTCATTGCCATCAGAACTTCCTTGTTGGGCCACTATCCCTTCGGTGCTATCCAAATTTCCTTATCAGGCCACCATCCCTCCATTGTCATCAAAACTTCCTTTTCGGGCCATCGTCCCTCCATCACCATTGGAACTTCCTTGTTGGTCCACCATCCCTCTGTCATCATTGAAACATCCTTGTTAGGTTTCCCTATGCTCATTTTCATTTCAAAAGAGTGGCAACCCTCTAGCTTCCCCCTTCCAAATCTCAAAAATTTTAGAATGGGTGCAAACTTCAAGTTTTTGTTATCTAAGGCCCATAAAGTGAGTGACTTTGCATGCTTAAAGGGGTTTGGATCAAATTTTCCATGTGTTTGGACATCGCAAAAATTCCCTTTTGGGCCATCTTCCCTCCATGGCTATTTGGGAACTTCCTTGTCAGGCCGACATCCCTTTGTCGCCATTGAAATTTCCTTATCGGGCCATCATCCCTCCTTTGCTATCTAAGCTTCCTTGTCAAGCCACTATCTCTTTATCATTGTCAAAACTTCCTTGTCATGCCACTATCTCTTTATCACCATCAAAATTTCCTTGTCAGACCACCACACCTCCATTGCTATTAAAACTTCCTTGCCAGGCCTTCATGTGCTCATTTCCATTTCAAAATGGTGGAAACCCTCTTGCTTCCCCCTTCCAAATGTCCACATTTTTCAAAATGATTCAGATCTTAAGGAAGTATGTCTTGGCACTCTTTCTACCCCTTTTCCCATGCACTAAAATTGAAAAAACTCAAATTTTCTAAGCTTTGTGAAGTTTCAGAACTTCCTTGTCAAGTTGTCACCCCTTTGTGGTTGTTTGGGAACTTCCTTGTTAGGCTACCATCCCTCTGTGGTAGTTTTAGAACTTCCTTGTCAGGCTGCCATCCCTTTGTGGCCATTTCAGAAATTCCTTGTTTGGTCGCCATCCCTCCATGGTCATCCATCAATCACCTTCCATTTGTCGTCCTTCTACACTTGCGGGTCTACCCTTGTGAAAGGTTGTCTATTGTTTGCTATCTACATTCTGTTTGTATTCTATCCACCATATTTCCATTGCTTACCTTCCATCCATTGTCTTACTCGCTGTATGTCATCCACCATCCTTCCACCCTATGGCGCCCATAGCCTTTAGTACACATTAATGTTTATGGTCCAAATGAGCTCCAAATGTGGAACAATGATAAATATTATTATCTTTTAATGATGCATGGGTGAATCTAACAAGCAAAATGCAGGATTTGACTAATGTTTTCCTTGATTTGTGTATGAAAGAACTTACCACACTTCATGTATGCAAGATTCAAGAAACCTACCATGAGTCTGTCAGGGAGGCCCATTGAGAAAGCTAAACAAGGAAAAGGAACATTGCTCCTTTCACCACTCATTTATACTCACCTAATCCACTAGCACCCATCAACAAAGATTGCATTAGAAGTAGGCCTATGTTAAGGGAGTTAGTGACAAATCTATAAAGGGTGGCCTTGAAGGTGGTGGGAGGGAGCAGTTGTTTCCTACCTCCAAACAAATGATCATGATCCGTCAATAGCTATATCATCAGATCTTCTAATCCATTTAAAAACGATGAAAATTTTCAAACAAGTTGTATTTACTTTATTGAGGGATGTTTAGAACACATCATGTAAATGGTAGCTTTTGAACAATTTCAACTACAAGAAAAGGGCAATAAACTAGAAGACAAAATTGCTACAGTGATTGGCCACTACAAGACAAAATAGAGAAAGGACAAGGAATCTATTTTTAATTTCTATATAATGAGGTGTAGGTGAAGCCTTAGTGCAATGAAATTTGATCCAAACAATGTAAGTCAATCCTATCCATTCATTTGAGCTTTGGAAAACTATAAATAGCCCCCCCCCCCCCAAATTTGAAAATGGTTGGAGAGCTGATGTAAAAACATTCTACAACAATAGAAAATAACATTGCATGATCTATGGGTGTTCCTTTTGAGTTTTCTCATTATGTGTGCATGGTTTTACTTCCCTATTAGTTTTACTTATTTTTTTGAATGGAAGTGATGATGGTGTTTGTTGTTATCGTATCTAATGAACTTTTAGCCCATACTTTTAGCACTTGTTGATGACAAACTACTATGTAAAGTTAGCCTAGGCTTCTTTATTTTAATGTTGCAACTTAGTTCAAGTGCATGTTCATGATGTTCACATGAAATCTAAAAATATGCATGCCTTTGAAGATTGAACTGGTTTTGTATAACTATAGGATCCTCTTAGCCAAGAAAAACCAAGTTTAGGAAGTTTTTCTATTGTAGGAGCCTCCATGATCACTTTTCATTCATAGTTTCAAGTCTAGGAACTTCCTCTCTTCCCTGCTCTTTTTCTTTTTTTTAATAAATAACCTATGCTAAGGCTCATTGCACACTGTAAAGTGAAATCTAAAGTTGAAATAGGAATTCAAGACTATTATTTGAACCTATAGCAATTGAACAATCATTTCCTCATCTTAAGAACTCCACTTGTAGACCCAACTTCCCACACTTTGTAACTCATCCATAAGTCCACCTTGTGATTCCATCAAACCACATGAATCAATTGATGTATTCCAAGAAATTGATGACTTGACACCCAAGAGATCTTGGTGTAATTTTTAGCAACTTATTGTTGGAGATTTCCTTTCAAGAGAGGTGATGCACCTATGTATTACCTATGTTGAGAAGTGCATAAAACACCCATCAACACAATTGAATAGAAAATGGTGCAAATTCAAAGTCATTAGTGTACTCATTTCATGAATTATTAATAAAATATCAAAGATTTTTTCTTTGGTCTTCATTAATTTCTAGTGGATGTATGGTTTTTTCCTTGTTTGTAATTCAAAGAATTAATGAAATTGTGTGGATGAAGCTATAGGTTCATGTAATTCAAGTATAAGGATCTTTATAATGTAAGGAAAGCTAAGGTGTGGAAACAACTCTCCTAACGTCAAAATCTCAAGGAAGAATGTAGATATACTTTTAATTTTCCAATTACAGTTCAATTAAGATGCACTTTGAAGTAAATAGCAGAAACAGAGAATTAGAAAAACACAGAAAAACACCAGATTTACGTGGAAAAACCCTTACGGGAGAAAAACCCACCACACCAAGAGAAGTCCCTTTGTATTACAGTAATAGAGATTACATAGAGAATTTTGACTTATCTTTATGATGTTAGTTTACAATAGCTTTCATAATTAGAAAACTTGTCTAGAAAATTCACGTTATAGTCTTCACAGAATAGAATTCATCCACTGATCATACACTAAACTATTCATCCAACTATTGATCAAACAAAAAATGAACCTTTGCAAAATTATAGAATGTATTCATATTGTCACTAGTCTGTTGATATTCCACAATGGTCCAACTGCTAGCGGTTCCCATTTGACTTCTCCTCTTGGTCCAACACAAGCCATGTAGATGGTCATCACTCAGTCAAAAGAGTTTGCATTATATTGACATATCAGTGAGACAATCGTCCTTTAGTGAGACCACATACCGATATTCAAAGTCACATTGAAATGTCACACTGTCGGCAAGAATTACCGCTCTCGCCAAGACATCCCATCTAGCCTTTATGTTATTTTGAAGCATCCAATAGTCTATGAGAGCTATTGATTTTTCTAGGACATCCCACCGAAGGCTTAAGTCATACCGAGTGCCAAACAATAGTCAAAAAGACATATCACTATTGCAGGAGGTTACATCGATGTTCAATAGTTACTCCAAAGTATTCAACAATCGACAAGACTATCATCCTTCACTGAGATTTCTTACTAAGGTCTCAAGTCATACCAACAATAGACTTCCTCATTGCTAATGCAAATTTCCATTGTTGAGACTTTACTTCGAAGACTTTAAGTTACATCGAGCACCGAACGGTCAGCAAGACTTACCACTCTCGCTAAGAGTTCTTACCGAGTTCTCCAAGTTACCTCGAGACCACTAGTTGCCAGGTGTCATACTAAGAATAAACTACATCAGCGAGACATTAACACATCACCCAGACTTCATATTGAGACATTCATGTTACTTTGATAAGCATCAGCAAGAGAAACACATGTCACCAGGAGTTCATAGTGAAGTCACATGTCACACCAAAGACTCTAATGTGTAACTATTTGGCAAGACATTCACACATCGGTAAGACTTCTTACTGATAGTATTCCTTTTGGCCAAGTCTCCTCGATGAATTCAAAATGTGAAGCTTTCGGTGAGACACTCCACATATACAAGACTTCTCACCGAAGTATATAAGATACACCGAAGACCACAAAATGTAACATACTATCGGCGAGAAAAAATATGTTGATAAGACTTCTCACTGAGTCACCATAGGTTATCCTGATGAATCCAATGTATAAGTGTTCGATGAGACTCCTACAAGATCACAATGATCTATACAAATCACAAGATCCAAAGCTGCTAGTTGGCTAGACCCAAAGCATGTCACACCGACTTGGCTCCAATAGAGGTTATAGCTTGTGATGATTAAGACATATATTTCTAACAATCTCCCACTTGAAAAAGATCACATAGGCACCTCCAGAGCACAACATAACTACTAAAAAACATGGTCACTGAGGCCCATTGAATTGGCACACCACCTGAACTTTTTTGTGCTCACTGGCTTTTTCAATGCATCTGCAACATTCTCCAGAGTATCAACCTTTTCCAAAATGATCTTTCCATCGTCTACCATATCTCATACAAAATGATACTACATGTCTATATGTTTTGTTCTGGCATGGAAAGTAGGATTCTTTGCCAGAAAAATTGCACTTTGATGTCACAGAAAATAGTTATTTCCCCTACATCAAAACCAATGTTAGAACACAAGTGTTTTAACCAAATTGATTCTTTACAAGCATGTGTAGCTACCATGTATTTAGCCTCTGTAGTGGACAAAGCGACTACAACCTACCGCTTACTCATCCAACTCACTGCACCACCATTCATCATGAAAATGTATCCACTGGTGGACCTCCTACTGTCAATGTCCCCTACCCAATCAAAATCTACATAACCATGAATGATGAGTCTTTTGTGATTCAACCAAGTTCCCATGGTAACACATAGCATATTTTGAAGTGCCCTTCAGATATCTGAATACTCTCTTCACAACATCCCAATGTATTCTTCCAGGATTTGCCATAAATCGACTAAAAACTTCCACTGCTTGGGCAATGCATGGCCTTGTATAGACCATTGCATACATAAAACTACCAACAACAATAGCATATGGTAAACTGGTCATGTCCTCCATTTGAGTAGGATATTTTGGATAGTCCTCAACAGATAGCTTCATTCCCTACAAGACTAGTACAACTAGCTGCTTGCAATCATTCATGCAAAATCTCTATAGAACAGTCTTGATATACTTACTCTAACTGAGTCAATTTTTTCTATTCTTCCTATCCCTAGTTATCTCCATCCCTAGAATATACCTTGCTACACCAAGATCTTTCATTTCAAACTTAGCAGACAACTAAGACTTAAGATCAGAAATCATTAGCTTACTATTTCCTATGAACAACATATCATCAACATATAGAGCAATAATAAGCATTCAATCACTTTTAACTTTATAATAGACACAATGATCAGATTTTGATCTCACAAATTCCAAAGAAAATATAAAAGTATCAAATTTCTAGTACCACATTCTAGGAGACTCTTTTAACCCATACAAAGATTTCTTCAACTCGCATACCAGTTTTTCTTTACCTTTTTCAACAAAGTGCTTAGGTTGGGACATATATTTCTTCTTCAAGATCACCATGAAGAAATGTTTTCTTCACATCCATCTGTTCAACCTCTAAGTCATATGCTCTTGCAAGTGACAAAAGAAATCTGATAGATGTCAGCTTTTCTACAGGAGAAAAAATCTCCCCACAATCAATTCCCTCGACTTGGGAATAACCCTTTGCAACCAATCTCGCCTTGTACTTTTCCACATTGCCATCCAGTTCTTAAATACCCATTTTTAGCCCATCAATTTTTTGCCTTCAAGGAAGGGCACCAAACTCCAGGTATCATTCTTCTCTAATGATGCCATTTCTTCTTTCATGGCTTCCAACCAAGAGTCTGAATCAGACATTCTAAATGCCTCTTTTACAGTCCTAGGCTCATCAGTGCTAGAAATCAAAGCATAGGAAGAAGTAGAGTCTATCAAGGAGAACCCATACCTATCAATATTTTTTTCTTTCAGGGGTTGACCTCCTCAATGGTTGAGGCTGAGGTTGTTCTTCTTCTTCTTTTGAATTTTCAGAATTGCTTGAGCTCTCCTCAGTTTCGGGTAAATTTTGAATTTTGAATTCCTCTTTCTCTCGTGTCAAAGGAATTACAACTACATCCTTATTTTTTTTAGACTTTTTCTTTGACTACAGGTCCAAGGTAGAAGGCTTCAACTCATGAAAGATTACACTTCTACTGTACAGAACCTTCCCAGTATTAGGATTCAAAAGCTTGTATCCTTTTATGCGAACACTATAGCCAATAAAAATACATTTGAAAACCTTGTTCTCCAACTCAGATCTTTTCTCATTTGGTACATATGCATATGCTTCAAATCCAAAGACTCAAATATGTCTAAAAGAGGGCTTCTTACCAAACCATGCTTCCAAAGGTGTTTTCTCAACAAGAGTAGAGTTTGGAGAATGATTTATTAGGTAACATGCAGTAGATATAGCCTCAGCCCAGAACTTCTCCTCCAAGCCAACACCACTAAGCATACTTTGTGCTCTCTCCATCACTATCCTATTGAACCTTTCTACAACTCCATTCTATTATGGAGTATAAGGTGTAGTCTTATGTCTTTAAATCCCATGTTCTTTACAGTATCTTTCAAATTCATCAGAAAAAAATTCACTGCCATTATTAGTCCTTAAGCATTTTATTTCTCTACTAGTCTAATTTTCTACAAGGTTTTTAAATTTCTTAAATTGACTGAACACTTTTGATTTACTTTTTAGAAAATATACAAATGCTCTTCTTGACTAATCATCAATAAATGACACATAGTATCTTGATTTAGACAAAGAAGGAACATTCAATAGACCAAACACATCCAAATGAATATAATCTAGCAAATAGAAAATTTGTGAGGATTGGAATAAAAAGAAACACGATGCTGCTTTCCATTCAAATTCAAGATTACAATCATCAAGCCCCTTAACCAGGTTTTTATTCTTCAAACTTTTAAAACCTTTTTCTCCTATGTGGCCTAGCCTATGATGCCAAAGCATAGTCTTTTTTGCTGGAAGTTTTACTTCCATTGAGTTTACATAATTAGGGATATTTCCCTCTTTACCTCCATGAGTAGCTTTCTGTGAATTTATAGAGAAACTGTTACATTGAACATCCAGTGCATCCAACTTGTACAAGGCACCAATTCGAGCACCTCTAGCTAGCACCATAGAGCCTCTAGTCATCTTGCAGCCATTTCCAAAGAACATGACTTGCACTCCAATATCATTTAGCTTACTAACAGAAAGAAAATTTTGAGCCAAACCTGGTATATGCATCACATCCTTGATTCCATTTACTCTGCCATCAAGGAATTGGATTCTGACTCTTCCATGACCAACTATCTCCAAATATGAATCACTTGCCAAATACACCTTTCCACCATCATATTCTTCATACTTTGTAAACTAGTCTTTATAAGATGTCATGTGGAAGGATGCTCCAGAATCAATCAGCCAAACATCATTTGATTCCTATGTAGCCAAGGCTACAATGAAGGTGTCTGCCACTCTAAGAAGACTCACTATCAAAAGAACTCTTCTTCTTCTTCTTCTTTTTCTCCTCTTTACAATCCTTTTGGACATGACCAGGTTGAACACATTTCCAACATTTCACCTTGAATTTCTTTCCAGGAGACTTTGATCTCTCTTCTGATTTTGATTTAGATTTCTTGTCCTTCTTCTTGCCTTTCTCTTTCGATCTTCCTCTGACAGCAAGAGCTTCCTTCGCCATCTCAAAATATCTCCTTCTCATCTCTTCTGATAGCAAAGAACCAACAACATCTTCCATCTTGAAACTGGATGTTGTACTCCTAATAGCCATCACCAGATGATCCCAAGAGTATGGAAAAGAACACAATAGAAGCATACAATGATCCTCTTCTTCAATTTTCACCCCAACAAATGTTAATTGTGTAATTAGCATGTTAAATGCGTTCAAATGATCAGCTATAGACCCTCCATCCCGCATTCTCAAAGAGTACAACTTCTTCCTTAGGAACAATTTATTCACCAAGGACTTGCCTTGATAAATAGATGCTAGTCTCTTCCACAAGGAAGATGCAGTCTTCTCCTCATGCACATTCAGAAGAAAGAAGTCTACCAAACAAAGACTTATCAGGCCCTTAGAATTTCTATCTACAAGGTCCCAATCTTCTTGCTTCATGCCTGTAGGTTTAGTTCCAGACACTGCAAGCCACAGATCACGATCCACTAAGAGATTCTCAATTTTGAGTTTCCACAACTCAAAATTTTTGCCATTGAACTTCTCTATTTCAATCTTTCTTGATGTGCTAGCCATCTCAATCTGTAATTAGAATTAACAAACTTCTACAAGACTCCCACTGAATAGAATTGACACAAAAAACCCAATGTACCCACAAGGATAACACAACTGGCCACGCTCTGATACCACTTGTAAGGAAAGCTAAGGTACAAAAACAACTCTCCTAATGTCAAAATCTTAGGGAAGAATGCAGATATACTTTTAATTTTTCAATTACAGTTCAATTAAGATGCACTTTCAAGTAAATAGTAGAAACAAAGAATTAGACCAATACAGATGAATACCAAATTTACGTGGGAAAACCCTTATGGGAGAAAAACCCTCCAGACCAAGAGAAGTCAGTTTGTATTATAGTAACAAAGATTACATACAAAATTCTGACTTACCTTTTTTATGTCAGTTTACAATATATTTCATAATTATCAAACTTGTACAGAACATTCACATTACAGTCTTCAAAGAATACACCGAACTATTCATCCAATTATTGATCAAACAAAAAATGAACCTTTGCAAAATTACAGAATGTATTCATATCATCACTGGTCTATTGATCTTCCACAATAGTCCAACTGCTAGCAGTTCCCATTTGGCTTCTCCTATTGGTCCAACACAAGACATGTAGATGGTTATCACTTGGTCAAAAGAGTTTGCATTATATCAGCATATCGGTGAGACAATTGTCCTTCAGTGAGATCACATACCAATATTCAAAGTCACATCGAAATGTCACACCATTAGCAAGACTTACCACTCTCACCAAGACATCCTATTGAGCCTTCATGTTATTCTGAAGCATCCAATAGTTGATGAGAGTTATCACTTTTTTCAAGACATCCCACCATAGTCTCAAGTCATACCGAGATTTTTGGTTTTTTAATTCGTTGATACTTTTGTACCACATTTTTTGTTGTCAGTCTCTTGTAATTATTAATTGGGAACAACAAAAATTTTAATAGCTTCATTTTTTAGTAATCTATATTTTATTATTAAAAATTTCAACCTTATTATTTAATATTGCATTTCAATTTATAATTCCTTTTGTTTATCTATTATTCAATTTCTCTCTCTTGTCTCTTGCTGAATTTTCTTTAGGTTGTAGTCCTCTTTCATTTGTCTTGTGATTTTCATTTTTTGTTGTTGGTTCTTGTTAAATTTCTCACTCTTACATTTATCTCTCATTCTATTCCTATCCATTTTTTCAAATTTCTCACCATTCTTACCTTATCTCTCTCATCTTGGGCTTTGGAACCATCTCTCCTCAACCTCTCACCTCTCTTCCTTTTAAGAAAAAAATTAAGTTTGCATCTAACCATTTCTCATCTCCTATGCTCTCTAGCATCCTGATGATGGATCACTGAGTGTGATCCGAAACGTTGATGAAAAAACTCCAACACAATCTCAAAAATCCAGAAAATTAAAAATCTTCAGCACTATGGATTGTGGAAATCTTATAGCATTAAAATTATGGTTGTCAAAATGCTTGTAAACCAGTATGTGAAATTCTGCTCAATTGCTTAAAAATTGCTAAAATTATTTTGCTCTATCATTTTTTAGTAGTGCTTCTAGTTTGTTGCATTTCTTTTAAGGTTTTATGTTCAATTTGAACAACATTTTCGTGGACTCTTTTTTTTTTCCTGTGCATGAAACCCATACTCTAGTTGTAAGCCTATAATTTGTTGAGAAGTAAACCCTAGCTTGCATAAACCCTGCAACATGGCAACTAAAGTCAAAATGTATACATCAAAGGACCAAACCTCTATTTTGAAGCCTTTAGTTATACCTTTGGTTTTGGATTTGATTAAACAATTAAAACTCTCAACATTTGAAAAACCTAATGATTAGCTATTGTTCAAAGGCACATAAACTGTGGAAGGGATTATTGACAAACAATGTAATATCAAAGATGCCACATTACCATACACTAGATGTGTACATTTTAACTGTTCATTTTGCAACTAAAATTGTGACATCCCTATTGGTAACCCTTGGATATTGTACGTGGGGAAGGTGATAGTGCCAAATATTTATATTGATATTGACCTTCTAAGGGAAATTACAACAAATTATGATCCAATCTCAAGAATGGTGAGGACATATGATGGTATTGAAATGGTAATGGTCACCAATGATGAGATTGTTAAGGTCTTTAATTTGATTGAGTGGATTGAAGATATGGTAAAAATTGATACAAAATCACTCAGGGTAGAATGTGAGAAGGTGAGACATACCATCAAAATCTCAGTGTTACAACACTATTTGGCATCTATTAAAGGTCAAGGGAAAATTATTCTGGGCCCATTAGATAAAGAGCCATACCCCATCAACTATTTTGTTTCCTATTTCTGAAGGACATTCTATTCATTGTTGCATATCATAGGTTATTACCCAACTATAGGTATGCCCATGAATGAGATGTATATGGTTTCAAAAATTCAACACTGTACATGCAAAAAAAAATTGATTATGGGTCATAATTGGCTGAGCAGATTCATGAGGGCCTAGTTGCATTGAGAAATGGTGAATTTGGGATAAGATTCTACTATTATTCATTATTCATGCATATGATTCTATTGAAAGGAGCTACATACTTTGGAAAAGACATGACATTGGAAAAAAATGAAGGTAATATGGATCTACCTATCCAATATTGGACCACACTCCTTGATAAGGATGAAAAAAAATCTTGTTATGTGGTGTTTAATTTTTTTTTTTCCTCCAAACTGATGAGAGTTTTGATTATGAACATGCATAGAATCCCTACATATTTGCATAACTTTTTGAGGCCTAATGATAGGAGGCTTGAACTAAATATTGACCAAAATTGGGGAGTTGTTATCCCTTATCCTAGCTACACAATTTAGAGGGTATATGGTATAGGGATTCACCTCACATACTACTAATAGATGTTCCATTAAGAGTGGTATTTTTAGAAGTAATATGGAAATTAGGACATGTTGAAGATAACCATTTGAATGATTAGGGTAAGGGAACCTTTTTCCCTACATACACTTGTTTGTCTTATTTTTCATGAAGAAAGGATGATGGAGCAAGATTTTTTATGTACTTAAGCCTTTTGGGGTGAAGATAGTAAGAAAAAGAAACCATGATCTTGAGAGATTCATGGCTTGGCTGAAAACTAGAATTAGAATCTCCAAATTTTTCCATAATTTCTATTTTTCAAAGGATGTGATAAGAAATATTTTTTACTTCCAAAAATAGGATGATAGAAAGATGAAGTGGATTGATTTTAATAAAATATAAAGGGAGTTACAATCTAAGGACCCACAATTCTTAGCTCTTGTAGACATTAAAGATGAAATTCAAAGAATTGAATATGTTTTTAGGAATTTTGAGGAGGTGGTGGGACAACTAAAAGGTGAAAGGTTAATCTAGGATAAGGGGAAGGTTGTTGTAGTAGAGGAACAAGGTGAGGGGGAAACTCCTATGATGGAAGAGAGACCAACCTATCAACCACCCATGAATGTAATTGTTTTGAAAAGGAGGAAGGACATAGTGAAGGAGAAGTAAACATTGACTACTTCTTCTGACAAGAGGAGTCAAGAGTCCGTTCACCAGTGCATGAAATTCCAATATCATCTCCTCCTAGGTCAAATGGTCCTATGATTATGGGCATTGATTCACCACCAAGGAGGTTATCACCACCAAGGAAACCACATGCTAAGAGATAAAAGGATGAATCAAGTGGCTTGGTGGATTATGATGAGGATTTTGATGATAAGATATTGGTCACTAGAGAAGAGATGCAACATGGTATGGCTTCTCCCCCTAGGGAGATAATACCAAAAAAAGTTGGCCTCAAATTAAGCATTGAAATTAGAGTTGAATATTCATTCATAATGGGGTGTCAAATTTTTCTAAATATTATTAAAATTCTCCTACCATTTATCATCAAGGTCATTTGCATAAATCTTCTCAAGTCCTTGTGTGTCCATGCAAGTATTCCACCTAGATTATTCAGGGTTCACTTATAAATTCTCTATATATCTAGATCCTTGTAATTATGGCAAGATCTACATTAATCACATTATTATTTTCAATTCCGAATCATTTTGGGTGGTGACTCTAAAATCTTTGCACCAATGTACATTATTTGAAGAAATCAAGAAGGTATTGAAGAAGATGAATTGTGGTAGAAAGATGAGGAAAAATCGAGCTCACATGAAGCAACACTTAGAAGAAAAGATGGGAAGTGATCTTCAAAAGACTCCCAAGAAATCATGGGTACAAAAGGATGCAAATACAAGTGTAGTTAACATCTTGTCCTTGAAAATAAAATTCCTTCAAGAATTTCTATTAGTCATGAAAGCTATTAGAATTTTCTATGGCTAGTCTATGAGGATGAAGATGATTGCACAAATAAGAGTGTTGTAAGCATCCATAAGTCAACCAACATAAATTAGAAGTAGGAGTAGGATACATCATTGTAATATTGCTGCTACTAATGTTGTTGCTACCGGTGGAATTCTCCCTCCTATAACTAATGTATATTATTCTTTGCCACCTAACTTGCTCACTAGATCCACTTATGATGCCCAAAATCTAATAGATCTAAAGGATTCTTCATGTTCTAAAATTAATCTCCCAAATCATAAAGAGCTTTGTGGAGATATTAATGCTCTCAGAAGAGAGGTTCAAGTCTAGGCTGAGATAAAGAGAAATAAGTAAAAAGAAATAGAGGAAAAGATTAGAAATGTCATGATTGAAAGAGAAACTTTGATAAGACTGATGAGTCCAGTTTATGACTCAATTTTGATAGAAGTTAATTGTCTATTTTTCATAGTTTTCATAGACTTTGATGCTTGGATGTTGATCTATTTATGATATTTCCTTAAAACCATAGACATTAGGCATAAGCTTATTTTTACAATCTTTAATGACATTGGCATGCTATATGAACTATCTGTGTTGATTTTACATATGCATTAATGAATGCTACTTTAAGATAGTTATAGAAATACAATTCTTGTGCATACTAATATTTTTATGCAGATATAATTAGCAACCTAGAAAATTGAAGAAGATTCTGCCAGCAAGTCATTCACCATAATAGTCAACAAGGTGGTCATTCAAAGGTCAATGGAGGGAAGACTCTTGACAGTGGGAGATTCCTCATTCAAATAGAAGTTGTTACTATTTTGCTAAATCTGCATTAAGGAAAATATGCCTAACCAAATTTTGTGCATGTGTAACCACCTCTCTAGTTTTTATTCTTTCCCTAAAGTTGTGTCCTCCTAATCTATTGGAGTTGATTTCCTTTCTAGGTGATTATTTAGTATCTTTTCTTCCTATAAATAAGACTTGAATTCTCCTTCAAAGGGGTTGCTTGATCTGATGATGTACTTGCATTCTTAGTTTTTTAGTAATACAATCATGTTGCTAAATTGTACTTGTTTTTTCCAATGAATAAAATGAGTTTATAAGTTCATGCATCTAAGTTTACACTTGTCTTAAAGGATACTCTTCCAAGGGGTCTAACTTGGTGAGCATTCCATCCTTTAGCTTAGTTGTTACTTTCTATTTAGTAATTAGTTAAAAATATTGCACTGAATGTTCTTATAGCCACTAGATTTCCATTCTGTGACTATTCCTATAGCCAAAGAAGATAGTGTAGTTTCTTATTTGTTCGCTTAAATTTTTATTTTTGTCATGCATTTCAACTTATTATAGTTGTTGGTTGATTCTCAACACTTATGTTATTTCTTTCCAAGCAATTTACTTTCAACATTGTGTCTTTCTTAGTTGTAGGATGAATATGGATACTTTTGATCGTTAGTGCACATACTGTGTCGACCCATTTCAAGTTCATGTCCCTGGGTTGACAAGTTAAATGTACTTTCATGATGATTGAAATAGCTATTCAAATTAGATGTCTAATCTCTGAATCATAGATATAAGGGCTTAGTTGTTAGATCATTGTAGGAGGCCAACATTTTTGGTGCCATTGTTGGGATGGTGTCAAACTAGGGAGTTCTTTGGAGTCATTGATAGTATTCTCTTGTATTATTTCTAAAAGTATGTTCTTAGAATACCCATCATTTAGTACAGTAATGATCCACCATTCTTTTTTCAATTCTTTATGTGAGTTAGTTGATAGTGAGTTGATATCATATGCATAGAGGAAGGAGGAGAGATGCTCATGGGAGATTCCTTCCTAAAAATCCTAATCCATTCTAGCTAGTTGAGTATTAGAACCTACTAAGAGAAGAAGAAGAAGACCCACACCCATTTGTTGATGCATTTCCTGATATGACTCGCTCTGAAGTTTCCTTTGAAGACCAAAATCAACTTGAGAACGCCTTTGCTTTGGAACTACATTAGGCAAGCATGAGTGATGCAAAAAGAAACAAACCTAACCAACCAGATTTTCCTTTCCCCATTGCTCATCAGAATGAAGTAGAAAACCTCAAAAATATCCCTACTTTAGTCCTTCCTAATTTCTATGGACTTTTCATAGAAGATCCTAATACATTCTTGTTTGAGTTCAATATACTTTGTAGGAGTTATGACTATACCACTGATTCCCATAGGCTTAAGTTATTCCATAAAACCCTAAAAGAAGTTGCATTAATATGGTTCATGAGCCTAGGCATAAATAATCTAGAGAATTAGGAGGACATGAAGACAAAGTTCCTTGAGAAATATAAGGAATATTGCAAGGGTAGTGACATGAGAGGAGATAACATTTTTCGGATGAAATAAAAGGAAGATGAGAGCTTGGAGGATTATATTTCAAGGTTTCTATTTTTCCTATAGAAATTTCCACACCATACACTCAATGAAGTATCACAAAATATTCTTTTCCTAAGAGGAATTAAGGAGAACTACACTGATGCCTTGGATCTTATGGGAGAAGACATCACCCAAGTTCCTTGGGAGGACATCAAGAAGATATGTTAGAACTACTCTAGGGTAGCTTCAAAGAAAGGGAGAGCTTACCAATCCTCTATGGGTAAGTCATCTACCAATGGAGTTTCAAGAATGGATATTACTCACTTGCTAGAAGACTTCAAGCAAGACATTATAAAAACTCTAGCTACTCAGCTAGATACACTTTAGGCCAAGAAGAAACAAGAGGAGGCAGAGACAATGTTGGTAGAGTATTGCCCACATTGTAGACAAAAGAAGGACTCTAGATGCAAGATGATAGCTAATATTGAAAGTAAGCAGATTCCACTAGAGTTTAAGCTAATCCAAGGTGAAGATAACCAAGTCTACTACATTGCACAAAGAAGACCATGGGATCCAAGATAAGGTATTCCACTAGATCCACTCTCTTTTGCTAGGCCATATTTCAATTCCTATTCATTTGGTAACTAATGGAAACCCCCATATCCATCTAATTATGAAGGATATCCAACAAAACCATGGAATAATCATCCAAATTCCTTGTCCAATCACCAAAAATCTCCACCCCAGTGGCAGTAACCTCAAGGGAATTGGTAGTAGTTTCAAGGAAATTGGAAGCCACCCCTAGGAAATTAGAAACAAACAAATCAATGGAGGGGAGCACAACAATGACCAAACTAGAAAAATAGCTAAATGCAACCACCTTTTCAGCCCCAACAACCTACTATAATGCCTCCTCCTACTAGCTCAAGTTAATATGCAACTAAACCTACTCAACTACACACTAAGCCCACACCCAAGCCAAATAACAAACCATGATAGCAACCAATATACTTCACTGATCCAAATCAATTCCTTGCATGTTTTGTGAGTGTAAGTGACATCCACTTGCATTCAGGAACTACTTTTCCAGCTCCTTCCACACCAATTATCACCTAGCTTCCGATGGAAGAAGAGGATCCTTTGAATACCCCCATTCAGCCAAGTGTACCTAAGAATCCTAAACCAGTCCCAGTCAAGCAGACTGAGTAATCACCCCTGTTTCCCTAGAGATTGGAAACCATGAAACAAAATGAATAAAATGACACAACCTTTGACATTTTAGATTAGTTGAAGCATATATATTTCTAGATACCTCTATTTCAGCCCATAAAATATGTTCTAATCTATGGAAAGACAATTAAGGAAGCATGCCTTAAGAAGCAAGGAAAGAAGAAGAAATACCCCACTATGATTCATGTGGTAGGAAAGCTATTTGACATCATGCTTGGGAAAGTGATTTTTCACAAATATAATGATCCAGGGAGTCATGTGGTAGGAGTTTCCAAAAATGGGATCCAAATAAAGAATTATTTGATTGATTTGGGAGTAGAAATAAATGTAATGACCAAGGATATCCTATAAAAACTAAATGTTGCAAACATGAGACCTACTCCTACTATCTTGTAGCTTGTTGATAGTTCAACTATTAAACCTGATGGTATAGTAGAGGACCTTGTGGTAACTCTAGACTCATGGGAGTACCCAATAGATTTCATGACTCTTTCTCCTAAAGCCACATTAGGTGGGTACCCCATCATTCTTGGAAGGCCAAGGTTAGCAACAATAAATTCCTATATTGGATGTAGGACATGAGACATGACCATTTCTAATGGAAAGAGCACCAAAAGGCTTGTTCTCTACCCTCCTGCTTAGCCATCCCATGATATGGATAATCCCATATGGCCACATGTTGGTGAAGAGGTTGAGGAAGTTAATTTTGTGGCATAACTTATGATGTTATGAAAAAGATATTTCATGCAGATTCAAGAGGAAGATGAATTATTTTCTAACATAATTCAAAACCAATGTGAAGTAGAGGAAGCATCATCCACTCACTCTGCTACTCCAGTGAAGACACTTTTGCCTACTCTTCCTATAGCCAAACTTCCTACAACAACAAGTATGTCTCATACATTGCTGCCAAATGAACTCAAAGTATCAAGTGTTAGTGAAACAACTATGGTAGAGATAACTACACAAGTGCAAGTGATGGAAGGAAAATATCTAAAAATGAACAACAAATTGAGTGAAGAACAACTGTTGTCATTGAAAAACTTATATTAAGGACTCACCAACATGCATTTGCATGGAACTATCATGATATGAAGGGATTGGACCCTAAGCTTTGCACTCATAGGATCTACATAAAAAATGAATGTGCTCCATTGAGACAGTCATAAAGAATAATTAACCCTACATTAAGAGAAATTGTAAAAGGAGAACTACAAAAATTGCTAGATATAGGATTTATCTACCCCATTTCAAAATAGCCATTGGGTGTCCCCATTGGTTATTGTGCCCAAAAATGGAGGGAAGTGACAAATTTTTGTTGATTACAGGGAACTCAATGTTGCCACTAAAAAAACCATTTTCGCTTACCTTTCATAGATCAAGTTTTGGACTCACTTGTAGGAAAGCAATACTTTTATTTTGTAGATGGATTTAGCAGCTATAACCGGATCCAAATTGCACTAGAGGACCAGGAGAAGACTACCTTTACCTATCCATGGGGGAGCTATTCCTACTCAGTACTTCCATTTGGTTTATGCAATACACCAACATCTTTTTCAGAGGGCAGTCATTAGCATATTTTCAAACATCTCTCATGATTGCATGGAAATTTATATGGATAACTTCACCACCTATGGTGTTGATTTTAATGAAGAATTGGAAAATATTAGAAAAGTCCTATAGAGATGTGAAGACCACAATCTATCTCTAAATAGTGGAAAGTGCTTCATGATGATGCAAGAAGGTGTAGTCCTTGGCCACTACATCTCTCATAAAGGAATTCAAGTAGATCCTACAAATATTGAGGTGATCACTAATCTTCCTACACCTTAAAGACAAAAATATTTCAGAATTTTCTCGAGCCATGCAAGCTACTATAGGAATTTTTTTAAGGATTTCAAAAAAATAGTAGTACCATTGTATACTCTTCTCACTAAGGATGTTGAATTCTAATGGAAAAAAAGACTATGACAAGGAATTCTCTAATTTGAAGGTAGCTTTGACTCATGATTTTGTACTCAAAGGTCCTAATTGGAACCTTCCTTTCCACATCCATATAGATGCATCAAACTATGCCATAGGAGTAGTTCTAGGGCAGAAAAGAGCTATTGAAATGCAATTTATTTTGTTAGCAAAAACTTGCAAGGAGTTGAATTCAATTATACAGTGATAGAAAAGGAAATGTTGGAACTAGTCTATACCCTAAATAAATTCAAGCACTACATAATAGGCTATCAAATCTTTGTACACACAAATCATACAACCATTAAGTATCTCATGAATAAACCTTAGATATTAGGTAGGTTAGCAAGATGGTTATTGTTGATGTAGGAGTTTGACATAACCATTGTAAATAAACCAGGGAAGGCCAATGTTGTTGCAGACTTTCTTTCAAGGTTGACTACATCAAATGATAATTAGGCCATAGATGACTCTTTCCCTGATGAGAACTTATTTTTCATCAGTGTGCAAACACCCTGGTATGTTGACATAGCTAACTCTCTGGTCACATGGGGAGTTCCTCCCCAATTCTCTCCAAAAGAGAGAAGGGTTCTCATTGTAAAATCATTTCCTTTTTCATGGATTGTAGGATGTTTGTTTTACACTAGGCTAGACCATGTCATGCAGAGATGTGTGAGGGAAGATGCGACATATGATATTTTTCATGCATGCCACAATAAACCATGTGGAGGACATTTTGCAGCCAAAAGGATAGCAATGAAGATTTTGAATATAGGATATTACTGGCCAACACTCCACAAGGATGCAAGGAGATGTACAAGAAAGTGTCATAGATGCCAGAGGATGAGTAGGCCAACCAAATCTGATGAGATGCCCCTTTAGCCTTAGGTAGTAATCACTCCATTTGATAAGTGGGGATTATATTTTGTAGGACCCATTGATCCTCCATTCAATGGTAGTCTTATATCTTGGTATGTATTGATTATGTAACCAAGTGGCTCAAGGAAAAATTTAGTGGTAAATCTTCACCAATTGGAAAATTCTAGGAATCGGTCAACTTGAAATTGGCCAATTTCTCACACCCACAGGGTAACCAAATCACCCAAAATTTACAAAACATAGGTCCAATGCATGTTGATTCACCAATAAATTTTTTTATGAGGCATGTTTAAGCAAAAAATTCACCATTGTCAAACTACATGTTTCAAATGGACCGACTAATATTTTTTCCTAAATCTCGGAAGCATTTAATAAAAAACACCTACATATTCGCCAATATTATTAAAATGACATTGTATTAGGACCCATTTCACCAATTAAAATTTACAAATAGTTTCTTGTGAAGACTCATTTCACCAATTAAAATTTATAAATAACTGCTTATGAGGACCTATTTCACCAATAACATTAAAAAATAATTAAATTTGAGGACACATTTTGCCTTGAAAATTACAACGTATTTACCAATTTTTTAATATACCATTTAAAAATCCCATGGAATTCACCAAATATGGAATCATGGATTGATATAAATACAATCGAAAGTGTCATTTATTCTTACACATTTTATTCAGTTTTGAGGTTCTACTTCTTGATTTGGAAGTCAGTGAAAGCCGAAAGTGTATACTTAAAGGTGAGTGATCACTGATCATTTCTTCATAGTGTTATTAGTTATGATAATAAGTTTTCTTTATCTCTTTTCCATTCTTGCTTCAGTCTTAAAGATGATATTGAGTAGGGAATGGGATCTATACTATTATTCTCTATCCTTCTTAAATAAGAAGACATTTTTTTCCAATTTTTTATTCAAAGTGAAAAATGAATATGTCGATTGAATTAGAGATTAATGTGTTGAGTGAATCAAGTAGAAATGGTAAGGCTCCTACCACTCTTGAAGGTGGTGAAACTACTTGTTCCACTCCTCAAGGTGTTGAAAGTACTCTTGCCTCTCCTCAAGGTTAGGGTGGTGAAAATACTCCTACCACTCCTCAGGGTGTGGAAAAAACTCCTATTGCTCTTCAGGGTGGTGAAACTACTCCTGCTGCTCCTTGGAGTCAGGGTGGTGAAAATACTCCTTCCGCTCCTCAGGGTGTTGAAAATACTCCTACCACCCCTCGGTGTGGTGAAGATCAAGAGATTCAAAAGCCATCAACATGTCCAAAACTTAGATGTACCATATAGTCTTACTTTGGAATTGCCAAAGCTTTTGATCGATCAGGTCAAGATGGAGCTACATCATCAACTCTTCCACCAAATATTGGTAGCATTCACAATACCACAGTGCCAGCGGAAGGTCAATTTGAGATTGTCATTGATTTAAATAAAAATGTATAAAATTCAAATGGGGATGGCAATACCACAGAAGATGCTCCAAGGGATACCCTAGTTAGCCAAAATGAGATAATTAAATTGGATGAGGGGGTGATCCCACAAAGCTGGTTTACAATTTTTGGGAGGAACTGATTTTTGCTGAAATCACATATTTTTAGAAATTATAATGATTTAAGCCTTAAAAATTTCCATTTAAAGCATTCCAATTGAATATGGTTTGATCAAACTACCTTAGATCAAACCCCCTTGGATAGAACCCCGCTAGTTTTAAACCATACCTATAACGGAGTCTCCTTTACACCTATCAAAATGCTGATAAAAAACCACTTTTGATTTAACTTTTGGGGGATCAAATAAATTTACTTAAAATTTATATTGTGTAAGTATGTAGTCCTTATTATAAACTTCCCAAAAAGTATAAATTTAAATAAATTTAATTTAATTATTATATTTATTTTTTTATTCTTGTGAATGTAGGCTTTTCATCAAAAATCAAGCTCTTTGTTCTACACATGTGGAAAAATAGCAGATTATCAAAAAAAATAAAAAAAATAATGATTGCACCAGATATTGAAGTCCTTGATCCAACACACAAAAAAATTTTGAATTTTGATACATTCAAAAAATGTTACACATTATATGGTCGTGCTATGTCTGAATTATAATTAGTTTGACTCCAAATCTTGATTAAAAAAAATGTTCAATAAAAAACTATCTAACCAAGTGGAAGCACTAGATATCAGAGTTACAAATCTAAATTTGAAATAATTAGAATTTTATCCTTTATGGAAAAACAGTTGTGTTATACGATGAGCATCACTTTTTAAAAATGTTGTTTTCTGAAAAAAACTCTTTTTTGAGGGAGATAGAAAAAGAAGTGCAATTTGATTCCAAAAATTTTGAAAAAAATATATTTAGAATCTACAGACAAAATGTCATGAAACTCTAGTTTGCATCACCTTCAAATTCCTCACGGTTTAGCCATTATAGGTGCCCGAAAGTGAAGATTTAGTTAAAAATTATTATTTCAGTGTCCAGTTTGGCGAAAAATTGTAAATCACTATTGTGGGATCACCCGAGGATGATTTTGGTAGCAAGAAAAGGAAAAAAAAAACCAAAAAGGGGGTGTGAGTGTTAAATGACAAGGAATTTTCAACTTGGTTGGTTGTCAAAGTAACCATTCATTGTAGCAGTGGGAGAATTTGATGATATTGAAAAAGAAACACATGCAAAATGTACAATTTTTACTTGGAAATTGGGAAAACCCAAGATGTTGCAGCTAAACATTGACACTATAGAAAAGCATATCGGTAAATTTTATGAAAAAAAAAATCATAGACAGAAAGGAACAATCAGTCTTATGATGGAAATCAAAGAAATAATGTCTTCATGTTAGGTATGTCATGGATTATGAGGAGCATCAACAAAGAATGTCGAAGCTTATTGCATGTAAAGGTACACTTGAGGCTCAATTTGGAGAAGCAATGGAAGGAGCAAATATGTCAAAAACTATTCAAATGAGTGTTGGTTTTCATATTTTGTCTAGAGGGTGTCCTATGATAGACTACATAGAATATTTTGGTTTATTATCTTTTTTAAATGTTCCTCACTATCCCTACACACATTGGACAATAAACGCTAGATGGGAATGGGAAAAGTGTCTTGCTGCAGTGGAAAAGGAAGATTTAAAGGAGAAAGTAAAAGAGTCAAACTTCATTGCATTATCTTTAGATGAAGTTACTATGGTAGACAATACTTCTTGGGTCTATATGTATTTGTATACTATACAACAACATGTTCACCAAGCTCATCTTCTCTGTGTTCATAAAATGAAGGAGAGTTCAATATTGCATAATATATTTGAACTAGTCAAGAAATATTTGAATGAAATTGCAGGTATGGATTAGTTGACAATTGCAAAAAAGTTGGTGTGTGTAGGAGTTGATGTAGCTGCAGTGAAGTAAGGTCAAAGGACTGATGTTTGTACAAAGTTACAAACTACTTTTGTACCATACATGCTTGGCATTCACTACATAGCCCACAGAATAAATTTGGCATTCAAAATTGTAAGCAAGTTTCCTACAATATCAAAAGTTGAAAATCTAGTCCACGAGATCTACACATACTTTTGTCGAAGTCCCAAATGTTTCAAAAAAAATTAGAATTTTGCTGAGGGAATAACACCAGGAAACACGCTTCTCAAGGATGTTGATACCAAATGGATCTCCCTGCATGGACCAATGCAATGAGTTCTTTTAGAATATCAATCCTTAATTGGAGTGATGTTCGAAAACCACAATATGATAGAAAAAGCTTCTAACCTCTTACATAGGTTAAGCGATATAGAGACACTCTTGACTTTAGCTAGTCTTCTCCCCATGCTGGATGAAATGAATAGTCTTGTGAAGAAAGCCCAAGACAGAGCTATGCATATTAATGAATATGCCAATTTGCATAAACATGCATGCTTGGCCCTCGATCATCTATATCTAAATTTAACACAAGATGGCATAGATTATAACCTGTGGTGGAAAATTATTATTTGAATGATCTTGATAATTATTTACAGTTTAATGGAAGCATACACTTATGTATCTGTGTATGTGGATATGAGATACAAATTTACTGATGTAAGACTACCAAGTACTCTAGTAGAGAAGTACCTATTAACAAGGAAGATTTTAAAGACACTGTTAAATCTGTTGGCAATAATTTGAAGGAAATTGCAAAATCTCTTTCCTCAAAGATTCATGAAAGATTCCCCTAAGATGAAATACTTGAAGCCATGAGTATTGTGTATCCTCAATTTTGGGCAAACTGAGATAACCCAAGATTTTTTTCATGCTCAAGTAAAAATCTTGATTGAATGATTTTTGAAAACTATAGCAATCAATGAGAAAAAAAATAGAAGGCATTTTAAATGAAGATAAGCTAAGAAAGCAATGTAAGGATTTTGCAATAGCTATTAAGGACTAGTATAAATCCATGGGAAAGGACAAGGCCTTTGAACCAAGATCAATAAAAGGGGTTTGTACAAGATTAGGTCAGAGTGAAATATTGCATGATAAGATATCAGAATATTTCAAACTTGATTTATGTCAAACAATGATATTGGGGTCGGTGGAGGATGAGAGATTTTTTAGTACATTAGGGTTTTTGAAATCAAAGTTAAGAAACAAACTAGACAAGAATTTGGAAAATTTCTTGAGGATGAAAGGAACTAGATATAATATCAAAAAATTTCCTTTTGATAGGGCACTCGCAATCTAGAGGTCCACATGTGAAAGAAGAGGGGCTGCTTTGTGCAACACTCTAATTCCAAAGGCTAGTACTAGTGGCATTTCCATGGGTAGTGAGACTAGGACATATGACATTGATGAAAATGACATAGTGAATGTTGAAATTGAGACACAGGTTGAAGAAGGTGAAGAGAAAAATCAAAATCAAGAGCTTTAAGACAACACTTTTACTCTATCTGATGTTGAACGCCAATTTTAGGACCCTAACTCCATTTGGGAAATGGAAGAGAATTAGTAGCTTTTAGGTATTTATACTGCACTACAAGATTCATGAATAAGTTTTCGTTGTTCCAAACTATAGTTGATGATATTTAATATTGTATTGAATGAAAATTAAAATTATGAATCATTGCACTTCATGATATTTTATTTTATATTTCACTTCATGAACCATATTTCAAACTTTAGTTGATGATATTTTATATTGTATTCCACAAAATTGTGATATTTTATATTTTATATTGTATTCCATGGTAGTGAATTTGATATGTGTTTTTGCATCATTTTTAAAGAACAATACTTATCACTCAACTCATAAATTCCTGTTGCATTTCCATTCACAAAATATTTGATAAATAACTCAAAGAATATTAATCCATTCCTTGAAAAGAAGCTAGCAGTTCAACATCCACAAATTATAAGCTAAAAAAAGTTAATAGTTCAACATAAATAACTTATAAAGACATTCACACAACTTAAACAATAAAAGAATAAACTACCAAATCACCTAAATTATTCAGAGAACTCCTTACGCGTCCATCACCATAAAATATTTATTCACATATAAACATTCCACAATAATGAAATTAACCAAAAATTTATCATTCTAATAATAGACAATCCACTGGAAAACTAGTAAGCAAAAGCACAATAAATCCACACAATACACACCATAACTCAAAGATTGTGCATGCATGAACTTCACAATTGTCTTTCTATATTGAAATAACAAAAAAGCAATAAAAATAGTAGAGTTTTTCTTGTCTTGATAATGGTTCCTTGAAGACAACCAATTTAGAAATTAAAATAAAAAGTCTTTGAAATATCAAGAGAGCCAAATTAAAGAAAATAAAATAAAAAATAAAAACTAAACAACACAGACTCCTTCTCTTTCAATATTTTCCACCTCCTCCTTCAGTAATGCCTCCTATGCCTTTAATATTTTCCTCTATTCCCAGTACTTGGTGACAATTGTGGTGATGTTTTTACTCCTTGGCATTGAAGTAATATGTAACTTGGTTCTCCATTTTTGCAAAGCCTTTTCAAAATCAAACAACATCTGAGATCTTCTCTCTTCTCTAGAATTATAAGCCTTCAAGTGGAGCTCCATTACACTGAGTTTCAAGGACTCCCATGTCACAGTAGCAGGATTATATATTTCTTTATTGAATTTCTCTCTAAACTTTAGAGAGATCTCTCTTATATCTAGAATCCTTTCATCAAACTCATCAGTAATTTCTATTCCCAGAATATAAAAATATTTTCTAATTTCCTCCAACACTTCATAATATTTTTGAAGTGTGTTCTTAATTTCATTCACCATATTATCATATATATTCAATTTCCATTCTAATGAATCAGACGAGGAAGGGTCTAGCTCCTTAGGATTATTCAAAATTTTCTCACCAATTAATATCTTCGTATCCATAGAGTTCAATTCTTTCATTTGTTGATAGAGCACATAGAGACTAGTTTGATCTTTTCTGACATCTTGAAGTTCTCCTAATAAGTCCTTCCTCTTGTCAAGAACTCAAGTGTAAAACTATAAAGATTTATCCAAAAAGATAACCTCTTGAGATTTTGCTTCAATCCCCTCACAAGCAGCTCTAGAATAGCTCAAATTATTTTTAATTTTCTCTATAGTGAGCACATCGATGCCCTCTATCTGAGGCTGAGAACTTGATGCTTCATTAGATGTAGGAGGAGGCCATGGAAGAAATAAAGTTACTCAATGCAAGGACTTGAGATTGCAGTTTTATATTTTCTTTCCTTTGTTCTTTCACTCTTTTAATCAAGGTAATGATTGAATAATTGGCATGGTACATATCACCTTCCAGTGTTGGAGGCCTCACATCAACATGTGTAACTTTGTAGTCCACTATTGTTATTTCATCTTCATTTAAATCTTTGATATGGTCAACAATTTCTAACATTTGATTTCTAGAAGCAGCATTAGTCACCATCCTTGACATCCTCTTGGATTTCTTAGGTTTTGAAGAGCTTTGAAGTAAATTTGCAACTGTATCCACTCAAATTTTCATTGTAGGAGTATACTTTCTCTTCTTCTCCACTACTTTTTTCAGCCATCCTAGGGAGGCTACTACCAAACCAAAATCTTATTTTTCAGTAATAGTTTGTTTAGGAGTGGTAGGAGTGAAAGGTGGATTATCAGACGGAGAAGAGGGAATTTCAAAGTCTTCAGACATAGGAGGAAAGATATTATCTTTAGCGATCTATTTAAAGATAGCTTCAGAACCTACATCCACAAGTTGAAGTTTTTCTTGATTGGTATTCTTCTTAGGGGTAGGAGAAAGCACACTGTCTTGTTCACATATTCTCTTCAACTTTACTATTTCTTGTGGCCTATCACCATCACCCCCTAACTAAGAATTTGCATTAGACGACCTAATAGAGGGTTTCCTCAATGATACACTTGCACCAAATTCTTGCGTAGAACCCTGTTCATTCTTCTGTGGTGAGTTCAACTCCTGAACAGGACCAACAACTTGCCACCATTTCCTATCCAACCAATCATGGGTTCTTTTAAGCACTAGGGTAACACACACCATCATATCTTAAATTTCACTTTGGTTCCAATCAACCCTAGGGTGGGATTTATTAGGAAATTTTTCATATCTAGGATCTAAGATTGTTGGATCCTCAGCTACATTTTTAGGAATGTCAAATTGAAGACTGAAAGCCTATATATGTTTTAACATTAGCCTCATATAAACTCTTCTCAAAAATTTATTCTCATCAACACAATCTTCCCAAAAATCTTTGATAGATGGGTGATGCCGATATGAGTTTCCTCCATAGAGATTCTGCTTCACAAAACCTTTACTATCAAAATTAGCTCTCATAGATAAATTATGGAGTTTATATTCCTTAAGAAGTCCTTCAACTCCCCTAGCCATCTATTTTTTTTTCAAAAAAAAGGAGTCTCCAATGGGAAGGAATACCCTTGTTTCCCCATGTTCATATACTTAATATTAACCATTTCCATTTTTTGAAAAACTTCTAGAAATATCATTAAATATTTAGGATACCAAGGCAATTCTAATGGGGCTTTCTCAAAACCCCCTATTCTTAGATAAGAAAAATTATCAAATTGGATATAAAAACTCCCATAATTTGATACAAGGGAAATGAATTTAGGGAAAAGGCACATTTTTGGATTTCCATATAGCTTCCTCATGATCTCCATAAAAAATGCATCATTAACATGACAAAAATCATCCATTCCAAATTTTTTTAGTGAACTGAGGAAAGCATTTATATACAGGCATATCAAAATTTGGGATTCCTTGTGGCTCCAACCCTAGCCAAAAGGACCTCTAACTACCTACAATGTAGGTCAGGAAAGAACACATATAGGAAGTAGTAGTCTTATGGAAATTAATTCATTTCTCATTCAAATGGAAGCAAATAACTTCAACCTAGTCAATGAAAATGTTCTCATCACAAACTGTCAAGATAAATTGGTACATCCAATCCTCAAATAACTCAACTTGTGCATTCTTAACAATGTAATGCAATAAAGTAATAGCATCTGCAATTTCTCCCTTAAAATGCAATCTTTTGAGTTTATTTGGCAGTTGCAACTTACCTTTCCTTTCAGTCTTCAACTAGGTTTTGGCCATGGAGTTCTTACACTAGTCTTTATTCGCTTTGAAAAATTCACCTGCCACTGCAAAAGATATGTCTTCTAGAGGTTCCCTTTCTAGAATCCCCAATGCTTGGGAAATAGCTTCAAGGGAAATTTCTACAATTACAGTCCTATTTGCAACTTTAATTTCCCATGTCTATGGAATGTACCTTCTCACACATGCACTTATCAGGTCCACACTCAACACAGCTTCCAGAAACCCTCCAGCCTAAGCTAGCTTGCTTTCTAAGAGTTTTATATCTAGCTCATACTTGTCATCCCTCTCTAAGTGCCCCCAAAATTCTTCTAACTTAAATGGTTTGAGCTCTGTATCCCTTACACTGACCATCCATTCACTCTGCATGAGCGCAAAATGAAAATTCGTGGAGAAATAATGTTTGCACCTCAGAAGTACTGACCTTGGAAAAGAATGAGAATGCAAGCTAAATGTTTGACTAAAAAGAATTTTTGTACTTGAGAAGTATTGGCCTTGCCAAACAATGAGAATGCAGGCTATATGTTTGAGTAAAACTTCACCACGCACTTATGTCGTTATTTTTTATAGGACATGCATTGAATGTTGTATTCAATTTCATTCCTCAAAAAGATAGCTTTGAAACATGCATGCTTTTGGAAATTCCTCAAAAGGAAACTCTAGTTTAGTCTGTACATAAGTCCATAATGTCACGTGGTCGCTAAAACTAGGAACCTTAGAACCAAAGTCTAAAGTTTCAAAGTTTTTGAAACCTCTAACCCATCGACTACAAAGATGACCAAGAAAATAGAAATGTTTGCAATTTTTCAACTCAACAAAGTGAATGAACTTGGGGAATTAGGAAGTTATGAAAATTCAAAACTTCAGGACAAGGTTATAAATTATAAAACTCTAATGACTGGTGATCGATAAGGTTATAAATTATAAATCTCTAAGGACTAGCGACTAAGGTTAGGAAAAACACCAAAACTATGACTTTGAGTGACAATAACCACAACATGTCATTAATATTCTTTGTCATTATGCATTGATGTGTGTTTTAATTCTAGATCTAGTTTAACGAACTAGTTAAAGTACCTTGATTAAAGCATGAATTCATATAAATGTTTAGTGGATCTGATAAGTAGTACTAGTCATGGAGATTGAATATCAATCTATGAATTGTAATGAAATTTAACTAAGATTATGGATGCCTTGAATTAAAGTCACCTTATATTTCATATTTTAATTTTTCTAAAAGTAAAACTTGAACATGTACTAAGTGATTCATCACTCGTTCAATGTTTAATAACATATTAGCAACAGTCTTAGTAGCATATACAATAATGAACATCAAGAATCATTTGAAGTTTATCTAGTAGTTGAAACCACTATCATACTTTTTCTTCAAATTAAAAAATAAATAATACAGATAATTTATCATTTAACATTGACACATTATTGAAGTCTGAGTTGGAACAAAGACAACTCTACACAGAGCTGAGTCAGAACTTGGAAACCCATATTATCAACAATCAAATCACTGCAACACCTTTTCTAGAAACTTCCACTATTCGGGTGGTGGAATTCTCATTTTTTCTAACTAATGTTGTTTGACTTGAAGATTTTTTAACAATTCATGATTCAAATTGGAACCTATCTTGTATTCTTTAGTTAATTTTACATTCAAGGTTAGCAATGGTTTGATGGAATCCAAGTAGTTCACCACATATGGGTTATGAGGAAACTGGCCCAAATCAATCTTCATTGCATCGTCCATCTTCTTTCTAAAATTGCCCTTTCCAATGAATCGCTTATTTGTCTCAAAACCCTCTGGCAAACCAAGTTATCTGAAGTTCCTTAACTTTTCATCTACCTTCTTCATCTTGTTTGCAACCAAATTCAAATATTCCTTTGTTTCACACATTCTCAAACACTTTTCAATGATAGATGACAACATCATTGATGTAGCAAGCTAATTAGTAATCCCTTTTGATTTCAAAACATTTTCATTGGCTTTGTAGACTATTTATTGAATTTCTTTTGTAGGTTTCTCTAATGCCAACACATTTTTGTTTTCCACTAAATATTTGTTGAGCTTCTTATGATGTTGTTTGATAGCATCAATCAATTGAAACATGTCACACAAATGATCAATCATCTGCATTATTTCATCCCAAATCTTTTGTTTCATATGGCTCATTATCTGTCTACAAAATGAAGATAACTTATTTTGACAAGTTTCAATTTCAATTTTTGCTTCCATCACCTCTGCCACCAATCTTTCATTTATTTTTCTCTCCTTTAATTTTTGTTCCCACTGTGCATTTCCATTCGCAATGCTTACTCAGCTTTTCAAAAGTGGATTTTTCCTCATCATATTTCTTGTTGCTCTCATCTACCCTTTTCTTCAGTTCATTCACTGCAGTCTCATTCTACTTATCCTCTTTGCTTGTTGATGCAGAGGTAGATTTTTTTATTCTTTTTGGTAATTCATTACTCTTGTTATCTACTACTTTCCTCTTTGCTTTCTCATTTTCTAGGTCTTCCTATAACTTTTCAATTTGAGTTTGCAACATTTTTTTTCTCTCTATCTTGCTTTAGCAATGATGTGTACACCAATTCAATGTTCTTCTTTGATACATTAATTTTGTTAGTATTTTCGAGTCCAGAAAAATCCAATTGAATATTGTTCACCTGGAATTCAGATTGAGCCATCTGATTTGCTGGTTTGTCTTGAACTATGGGAACAAGAAATGTGCACTCCATGATTTCTTTATTTGTGTCAAATGTGGGTAATACCATGGTTGTGGTAGGCTTTGAAGTTACATCAGATGTACTCTCCATTAGTTTCTTCTTTTCTTTTTTATTCATGTCTAATTTCTTTTTAAACTCTTCAATGTAATCAAAACCTAGGGACATGGGAACAATGGAATGCTTGAATGCCAAAGGAATAGGAGTAGTAGTACTTGCAGTTGCTAATGATGTCAAAACCAGACTAATTGGCACTAGGGGGATGCCTAGATATAACTCCTTTGTGGTGGATCCACTGGTAGTGTGAATTGAACCTATTAAAATCCTATGCTTCTTCTGTATACCTTGATCACCTAGTGTTTTTGTGGTATATTGTGTTGTTGTGCTCTTGTGTGTAGTTTGTTGTTGTAGCACATGTTGACCACTACTACTACTACCCATACCATCACCACTAGAGGCAGTTCCAGTTGCACTAAGCTCTCCACCATGGGAATGTCTTAGTTGTGATTGTGTCTAACCATGAGGATGAGGATTTGAAGCTCTAACAAATTGTCTTTTATGCCTTAGGTCTAATTTTTCACTTCCAATCCCAAGGCTAGAAAAATCACTTTCTTTTCTATGCTCTACATCTATTACCATCCAAGGGCCTTGTCTTTGGGATCCCAAAGGACCACCTTCATAACCCATTTTTTTAGTTGTGGCTGCTCTAGTAGTATATGCTTCTTTTGTGGCCTCACTTAAACCAAGTTTCAAATTGACATGGCTTCCTTCTTCCCTATCATGATTAGATTCATAATCACTTTATTTATCTTCTTGTTCATCTGGATGCTCTATATTCCACAATTTGATAAACTCACTGTATTCTTCGTTATCTTCATACTTTGCAAGAGATCTTGGTTCACCTAGCTCCTTCCTCATAGACCAAAAGGTAGTAATTCTTGATTGTGACCAAATTTTTTTTGTAACTTCCTTCTCTAGAGAACCTGGCATTTTTACTCTACTACATGGTTTAGCACTTTTTTGATAAAAATTTTTGTACCTCTTGATTGTCTTTCGATGCAATGCCATAATTTATGCTAATAATTGCTCAAAAGAAATACCATTCTCAGTAGCACTTTTCTCCATTGAAATTTTGACCTCACCACAAGAATCCTTGTTTCTCATGTTTTTGAGCAAGGGTTTACTTTCATATTGAATTCTACTTGTAACATTCTTATTGAGCACAATCATTGATTTAATGGTGTCACATGGATCATACTACTAGTGATAGATAGCATCAAAATCAAAAAAATTCAAAAGATTATGTGCCACACTAAATACTTTTCTCTCAAATGTGATCTCTCCACATGAAAAAGGTAAAGAAGGAAATAAGGTCTTCTTTTGTTGACTGGTAAAGTGCAGTTCATTAGTACTTTGCATCTTCCTTACATATTCCAAAGAAAAAACCCTCTTTGTCACATGTATTGGAAGTTTGTATAGTTGTACTCTCAATCCATAAAATCTTAGCACAATATATTCTTCCATTAAGTACCAATCAGCCAATTGTATTTCTTTTCCTAGTTGAATGGAGTTTCTACATGACATAGGCAATCTAGGTATTGGAGTATTTGTAATTTCTTGATGCAATGGATCCAAAAGGTAGTCTACAAAATGTTTGTAGTTCCTTCGAGAATCATGCATCCTTATAATAGTTGTCCATTCATATACTAGAGCCATTTTCTTTTCCTTAAGATTACTATAGGGCCAAATTTGAAGCTTGTTGGTCTAAAACATTCCTCTAAACTTCAATAGAAAAAAATAGCACAAGTAGGTTGTGAACCTAAATGTCTTGGTGGAACCTCCTTTAATCATTAAAAATTGTTTATGAATGGATTGTACAATGTCCTCAATAAATTTATATTTGACATGTTGAACACTATAATAGATATTATACACCATTTCAAGGAGGCATCCACCCACTTCCAAATTGATATCTAGTCTGAGGAAAACTGCTAGCATGGAAATAGTATCCTAAACCCATGGTTTAAAAAATTCCAAATCATAAGGAGGCTTATGATCACCTTTCAATTTGTTTCTATCCTGAACTATTTTGTTTAAGAAATATTTTTTCTCCATTTCATCCACTACTTCATAATCACTAGCAAGCTTTTCTAGGTTAATGTGGACATTTCCAAATTCTTTTCCTTCAGTTGTGAATGTAAACCCCAAAACTTTTCCAAGTTCTTCTGCATTAATGGATAACAATTCTTCTTTGCTATCTTTATTAAAAATTTCTCTTTTGTTATCATCATAATTTTGGGCACAGACCATGATAAATTTAGGGCAAGGGAAAACCTCATGTAACATCATGCGGCCTAATCCAGTTACCCATGTTGCACTGATACTATTAACTTGCATTTTCTTTGAGGCCTTATTCTCAGATGAAAATATAAGTTCTGAGGTACGTCTACCATAGGTTTTAGGATCATAAATATCATGGTATTCATCAGTGAAATCTTGGGTTGTAAGCAATTTTGCATAATGTATTTTTTTTATTTGACATTGCTCTATTGGTACTACTAGTAGACATGCTTATATAATGTGAAACTGTGAATTCCCTATTAGTCCTTAATTTTTCTTAATTCTTAATTCTCTTATCCCTAAACCCAAACTTCAAAGTTTGAAAAAATAATATTTTAAGAAATTTCAAATGATGAAACGTAGCCACAGGAATTCTTTCACTTGCTCGTCTTTTGATTCTTGGAAAGATTAATGCCGACAGTCATGGAAACTCAGGTTCTAGAATGGATTTATTAGAAGTGGAACTATGGAGCCCAAAATAGGGTGGTGCCATAATGCACTACAATGAGCAAACTGAAGACTAAAATCTCCATGTGTACTGACCCTCTCACTTAAAAATAAAATCACTTAGCAGTATAAACTGAAAGTTCTTTTTTTATTCCTGTATTGACAAAAAATTCTAAAGAATCTAAACTGTTGATCTTTATAAATCTAATAGTTATAGGGTGATTTTGGACATTTAGGTTCACAATCCTATCACTTCATGCATTTCATTCTAGAATGTAACTATAGTCATATGTCAAATGTTCATTGAATGGTTGAGTAATTTATGATACATATTATAAATAGTAAACATGTGTTTTAAAGTTTTTTTCAACCTTTAATGCACTAGAATTCACATCAATGCCTTTATAAAATGAATTACAATGCCACAAAGTCACATTAATAGCACAACCATTTATTTTTATTACAACTAAATGACAATTGTCAATTTCACATTATTACATAACACAATTACAAATGTAAGCGTAAGTGCCAAGCTTCTACCATGGTCTCTGAGTCCTAACTCTTTGTCGCCTAAAAATAAATTCATGGAGGATGGTCACTGCCAATCACAGTTTATGAAAAATATGCATGAGGAAAGAGGGGAAAATCAAATAGGGGAAATTGGAGCTATTAAAGATACAAAAATTACTTTTCCCCCTTGAAAATTTGAGGCATGTAGAGGATTAGGGGTTGTAAAAATACTCCCATATTCTACTTGTTGCTTCCATGCACTTGGAGAGCACTTATCTCCATTAGAGCTCCCCATCCTAGCTCAAAACCTATTTGAGAATTCTAGTCAACCAAATCAAATTCTTTCCAATTCCACCCATTTTGAACTTGAAGGAAATTGTTCTTCTACTTTGTAACTACAAAACTGTAGGAAGGAGAATTTAGAGTATCCCCACTAATACCAAATCATCTTCTTCCTAAATCCTTACTAACCCTACAAAATGAAAACCCCTATGAGAATTCAAACACTACACTCGAGAGTCAATAGTATAGCATTTATCCTTTAGTGAATTATTTTAGTTGTGCTCACTGTCCTTATTTATGGGCCAACAGTGCTGCCAATAGTGCCATGACCAGCCTAGTCCCTGTGTATACCTCACATGTGTCACATGTGAGGTTGGGTTACTATAGTGATAATCATGCTTTTTGCAAACCAAAAAACCAAATTAATTGA
The DNA here is from genome assembly GCA_007258455.2 of Sequoia sempervirens. Lineage (NCBI taxonomy): Eukaryota > Viridiplantae > Streptophyta > Pinopsida > Cupressales > Cupressaceae > Sequoia > Sequoia sempervirens. Next base: position 299,393,070 of record VDFB02281492.1, read on the forward strand.
TTTGAGTACTTAAATTTAGTATTTGTATTGCTTTACGTTTTACTTTTAAGTTTTAAATCTGCATGCAATTATTTCATAAATATATAATTTTTTAAAGAAAAAAAACTGATATGAATGGATTCATCAATTCCTTTTTAATAGCACAACCATTTATTTTATTGCAATTGAATGACAATGTCACATTATTACATAGTACAAATACAAATGTAAGTGCAAGCACCAAGCTTCTGCTAGACCACTAGTGAAAACCTAAATGTAATACATATTTTTCTAAAAGTAATGGGACATTCTAGGTCAACCATGGGCTTTGAAAATAAACACATGGGACTTCCCAGATTAGGCAGTAGCTTTGAAATTGAATGCATAGAGAAAAGGGGACCAATGAAACCAGGGAAATGGGAGCCATGAAGATACAAAATGTAATTCTCCCCTTTGAAAATCAAAGTCATGCAAAAGATGAGGGGTTGCAAAATTGCTCCCATCTTTTACTTGTAGCTTCTATGCACTAGGAATAGCAGTTATTCCCATCAGAGCACTACTCCTAGTTCAAAACTTGTCTAAGAAGTTAGGTGAACCAAATCAACTTCTTTCCAATTCCACCCATTCTGAACTTGAAGCCTGAATGAAATTGGTTGTTGACTCTATGACTACATAACTATAGGCAAGAGAATTTAGAGTATCCCCAATAATGCCACATGATCTTATTGAATCCTTATTAACCCTACAAAATGAAAACCCTTACGATAATTCAAACATTGCACTCAATAATAAGGTCTTTAGCCTTCAACGAATGATTTTAGTTGTGCTCACTAGTCATTATCCTTATTTAGTTATATCTGGGCCAACAATGCCAACAATAGTGCCACTACCAGTATGGTTCCTATGTATTCCTCACACCTATCATGTGTGCACTATGAGGTTACATATACTGTATATTTATGATTCATAATGGCGATTTGCACAAACCAAAAAACCAACTTACTCAATTTGTGTAATAGTAACTTAAGCCTTACATGTACAATTAAAACTTAAGCCTTACATATACAATTAAAATGTTTAATTTGATTAATGTTTGGCTACACATAAACTATACCTCAAGCTGACAAGTGACAAGCTGTCAAAATCACCAGATTCCAGTGTCACTCAAACAATATAAATTATGAAAATTTGAAATAATTACAAATCTTGTTTCATTAAAGCTATGACTCATGAGCTGTCCAATAAATCACTTCAGATGTTCATATGGCATTAATTGCCACCAGTAGTACAACTACCACATGTACTTCAAAAAGATTGATAATTTCAATTAAATAAAATGTAATATGTCGAGTCACTGAAAAGAGAGAAATGAGTCTTGATCTCGCCATGTGTCCATATCTAATGGTTCTAGTGTTATTCTAGAGGATTCAATTCACAATTCAACTACTTCAGAGATTTACTTGTGGAATGCACCTACAACCGTCCATCAAAAATTCATTGAATGGTCATGGTTAGATTGATTTGCAACATCCTTTGTGTAAAATGTTCTTAAGTTTTTAAGCATTGGTCCTACATTCTTACTAGGTGGTCCCTCTTTTAAAACAAACTTAATGCATGTGCATATTTCTATCACTTAAGTTCTATCGCTCATTGCCAAAATCCAACCCATTGGATTCCTTACCACGATGATGACCCTTGATCTAGCCACATGTCCACATCTAATGATTCTAGTATTATTCCAAAGGTTTCCATTCACAAATTTAGTGCTTGAGAAATATACTTATAGAATGCAACTACAGTCGTCCATCAAAAATTTGTCAAATGGTCTTGGTCCATAATGTCGCATGGTCACTAAAATTTGGAACCTTAGAACCAAAGTTTGAAGTTTCAAATTTTTTGAAACTTCTAACCCACCGACTACAAAGACAACAAATAAATAATTGCAACTAAGTTACTAAGGTAGTAAGGTTAGGAAAAGTACCTAGTCCATAATGTTGTGTGGTCGCTAAAATTTGGAACTTTAGAACCAAAGTCTAAAGTTTCAAATGTTTTGAAACTTTCAACCCATCGACTACAAAGATGACCAAGAAAGACTTGAAACTAAGTTACTAAGGTATTAAGGTTAGGAAAAGTACCAAAACCTTGAATTTGGTGAATTAAGATAGGAAAGGTGACAAATACGGTGCATTTATGGAGAAGGCTAGCGAAATGAGGTGTTATAATGACATTCACCTATCACCCTTGATGCTTCTTGGAGTTCGAGTGTAAGGATAATAGGATTGTATCCTTTTGGTGGTGGGTGATAGGTTGGAAGCCAATGAAACAAAAAAAAATGGAGGCCAATTTCACCATGACAAGGCAGAGGAAGCTAGACCCCTTTGTGGGTAAAGCGTTTGTGTAGAGGCTAAGAGGTTTATTTCTCTACAAAGAAGAGTAGGTGGTAATCAATTCAAATAATGTTAGGGAATGAATTCAAAAAATTGGCACATAGATTCAAAAAAAAAATGGATAATTATTCATTGGTCATGGCTTGGGGTTTAGACTTAGGAGAACACGTGAACGAGGTGAGGAGAGTAATGAAAACTCTGGTGCATAAATATTTTTTAGTGGACATGGAAATCATTCTACAATGGGTGATACTAGGAGTAGGGTTGGTAAAAATAGAAGGAATGGATGGTGGGGCCCAAAGCTTATGGATTTAAATCACCTCTTTATTAGATGGCCAAAGGGTCACACTAGAGACCAGTGGTGGGAAGGAGCCAAGCGTGGGTGGAAAGCACTTAAAATTTGTGCTGAGCTAATGTAATTAGAGGAAACAATAGAAAATCTAAAAGAAGTTGCTAGAGAGGAGATCTGCGAAAAGAAGGTACTGTGTTTTCAAAAGAAGCCAAAACCATTAAAGGAGATACTGTCACTAGAAATGGGCGAGTCTTCGAAGAAGAATGAGTAATAATGGCTAATGTAAAGTGTATTTTTTTGTTTTGTTTTTAGCCTCTACTACAAAGGTGTAGCTATTTAGGGAAGTTTTGATACTCTAGTTTTTGAGCTAGTTATTCAACTTTTTTGGTAGTTTTTGGATGTTGCTAAGTTTGTAGAATCTGTATCTTTTTCTTTATAATTAATAAAACAAACAATTATCACTGATCAACTTTTTTGGTAGTTTTTGGATGTTTCAAACTTTATAGAATTTGTATCTTTTCCTTTATAATTAATAAAATAGAAAAGTATCACTATCAACTGATAAAAAAAATATTCTTAAACTTTTAAGCCTTGGTCCTATGTTCTTCCTTAGTGGTTCCTCTTTTAAAACAAACTTTATGCCATCGCTCATCACCAAAATCCAACCCGTTGGGTTAATTACCATGATGATGACCCTTGATCTCTCCACACATCTACATCTAACAATTCTACTATTATTCTATAGGTTTTAATTCAAAAATCTAGTGCTTGAGAGATATACTTCCGGAATGCAACTAAAGTCGTCCATAAAAAATTCATCAAACGGTCATGGTTAGATTGGTGTGCAACATCCTTTGTGTAAAAAATTCTTAAGTTTTTAAGCCTTGGTCCTACATTCTTTCTAGGCGGTCCCTCTTTTAAAACAAACTTAATGCATGTGCATATTTTTGCCACTTAAGTTCTTCAATTGCTCATCACTAAAATCCAACCCATCAGATTAATTACCATGATGATGACCCTTGATCTTGCCATGTGTCCACATCTAATGGTTGTAGTGTTATTCTGGAGGTTTCCATTCTCAAATCTAGTGGTTGAGAGATATACTTCTTGAATGCAAGTACAACCATCCATTGAAAATTCATTGAATGGTAGTGGATTCACCACTGAATTTAATTGGCCAATGAATTTTTTTATTAGTTTGATATTATGTTTAATACAACAAATTTTTTTTCTTAATCATTTGAAAATGGGTTTAATTAGCCAATGAATTTTTTTTTTTTGAAAAAAAATTTCCAACACAATTATTTTTTCTGGTTTGAAAATAGGTTTAATTTGCCAATGGAAATATTTTATTGGTTTGAAAATAGATTTTCATCACCAATGAAAATATTTTAGTGGTTTTAAAAAAATTGCAACTCGCTAAGAATTTCCATAGAATTCTAGCAATTACAAAAGATTCACCAATGGGGAATTTTTTTTTTACAAAAAACAAAAAAAATTCCTCTAATTTTTTTTGGGAAGTATGAAACAATTGCTAGGATTTTACAGCTTCTCCGAGGGGGGGGGGTTCTTAATTTTTTCCCCAAAGTGGGTAGAATTTGAGGCCATGAAGCATGCAAGAGATAATAAGGTTGTAGAATTTCTTTATGAGTAAATTTTTTACCAGGTATGGGGTTCCAAGAGAGATAGTGACTGATCAAGGGGCTCAATTCACCTCAAGTATTGTAGTACTAGTCAATGAGTACAACATAATGCACATGAAATCTACTCCTTATTAGCCTTAGGCCAATGGCTAAGTTGAGGTGATTAACTAGGAAATTGAAGTCATTCTGACTAAAATAGTGGCTATTCATAAGAAGGATTGGGCAACTAGCTGCCAGAAGCTGTCTGGGCCTATAGAACAGCATGGAAAACAACTATAGGCTTCACACCATTTGAGTTGTATTGAAAGACAAGTATGATGCCCATTGAATTTGATCATAAAACTCTTAGGACTACAATGGAATTGAGGTTGGATATCTGTGAAGCACAAAGAGAAAAAATCATGTAGCTGAATGCATTGGATGAATTGAGAAAGGAAACCTTGCATCATATAAGGGCAGTGAAAAATTAAAGAATCAAGAGGCATGAAAAATTCATCAAGGACAAGAAATTCATACCAGAAGATTAGGCCCTACTCTATGACTCAAGGTATCAAGATAATGTAGGAAACTTGCAAACATGGTGGCTAGGACCATATCAGGTTGCTAAAGCCTTCCCCAATGATGTTGTTTAGCTCGCCACCATTGACCTTGTTAGATTTAAGTTGATTTTCAATGGTCATCACTTCAAATTGTATCACAAGCCAACTTCCAAGGATGAATTCCTATAGCAATTCACTCAGTATGCACCACCCAAACTTCCTATGGCTGAGGAAAGTAGACCTAGTGTCCCTCCTTTTGGCTAAGGTATGTGACTTGTCATAATAAAGTCTTCCACTTTTGTGGGAGTCCAATTCTTCATGCATCCACCCATCCATCTCCACCTTTCTCTCTCTTTCATCATGCCTCCATAATTTCACTTCATTCCATCATCACTTCACTCCATTCCACTCCACTTTCATTAATTACTCAACTGACCTCTTAAAAGGTGACCAGTACTTTCTCCATAATCTTTGTAATAGATCTTCCTAGAATTTAGGTATGTGCGCATCAAGTTGTTATTTCTTAATTTTCTTTTAGTACATTCATTTAATTCATGCAAATTAATATAGAAATTCTCCATAGCATGTCATTATTCCTTTCCCTGTCAAATTGTCATAACTCTCGTGCATGTGAGGACACATTCTCAAATTTATGTTGGGGGTGGAAAGTGTGAATACTATGTCCACGTGTCTCTCTATATTGGTTCATGTTAGCAAAGTTTAAATTGAGCCAATTTGATTTTTGAGTGAGATGACAACTCACATGTGTAAGGTGATATCAACCACCACCATTTTTCTTGATCATAGCCTTAATTTATTACTCCTTTACTGCCTTCATTGCTCCTGTCATAATCTTAAGCCAAAAAAAGGGTAAAATTCAAACAACACTAGCGTTGGAAATTTTGCAATGTTGTAGGAAGGAGAAGTTTAGTTTTCAAACAAAAATTGTAGAAAGGGAAACTTTGCAAAGTGATTATTTGATTGTAGAAAATTGAACAATGGGAGGTGGGTTAATTAAAAATGAACCCACAGTTCATGATGCATTGATGCAGGATGCACCTTCACAGGATGAGCTCAAAAACTATGGATGGTTAGATTATTTCCTTAAGCTTAATGGTTTTGATGAAGACATTGTGTTGGAATTTTCCCAAAAAATTTCTAAAGGAAAGGCCATGGTAAAAGTGTTGGAAGTAATGGATAGTATAGAAAGAATCACAAAAGTAACAAGATTTCCATCTGGCGGTGAAAATTACCCTACTTCCAGAGACACCAGGTTAGCTAGGGCTAAATTCACAGAACCTAGTGACGCTCCACTGAGTGTCAACAAACAAGGTGTAAAAATAACCTCTCTACGTAAGACATGGAAGCAAGTAGTTATTCATGTTGTGAAGTACATTACCTATGAAGGTCATCAATCGAATCTATAGTCTTTACACTTCAAACTCCTAAATCATATGAGACACAAGAGAAGAATGAATGTGCCAAATTTTTTATACCACCTTCTCTCAAATCATGGCAGCCAAGACCCAAAAAAGGTAGGGATAACTCTATTTCCCACCATTGTTTGATCAAATTGTTAGTTGAGAAGTCTCTACATGATGTGTCTAACATGACTTGGGAAAATTTATTAAATATTGATCAAATTAGGCCAAAGCATTTGTGACCTAGGGTTTTGCCTCAACCTCATAGGGATAGTAGAAGATTGGGCACAACTAAAGCCACCCCTAGTGCCTCAACTTCTAGTACAATCCCTAGTGTAAACCCTCCTGCAGTTGAACAAACCAAAGAGATTAGTTCTTCTAAGACAAAGCATTCAGAAAAAGGAAGTTCCTCTTTAGATTCTAATGATGATGTTCCTCTTGGTATCTTAATGAGAGGTAGGGCACAAAAGAAAGAGGTAGAAATAAGGAAGGGAAAAGTTAAAAAAAAATTACAAGAAAGGAAATGCCAAGCTTGAAGAAATGGAAGGTTGACACTATTTTTCCTGTAGCCAAAGAGAAACATGAGAGCCCTCCTAGGAAAGCAAGACCAGTTGCGCTAGCCTTTCGTGTATCTTTAGAGGGAATCTTGAAGCCTAAAGAAACATTACAAGAGGAAAAAAAAGCTCCGATGGAGTAGGTGAATGTTGGAGAAAAGGACATATTTGAAAAAGCAACAAACATAACATTGGAAGATCTTATTGATCTTGTTGAACAGTTTAAAATTCAAGAGTTTGAGGAGAATCAAGAACTCCTACAAAAAGAGTTCCTATAGCGAGAGTTCTTGCAATAAGAGAAAGAGAAAGAAAAAGAGGCCCTACAACTAGAATTGAGAGAAAAATCAGTACCCTGGTACCCAGAATTGGTTGAACAAATAGAAACCTTGTAGTTGGAGCCACATGAAGAGCAAGCAACAGTGCTAGGAAAAATTCTAGTAGGAATACACATGCCCTTTGATTTTTCAATGAACATGGTAGCTATGAATTTATGGAAGGAGATGCAAAGAATGGAAGAAGAATGGAAAGAGGAGAAAGATAGGTTAAAGAAAGAAATTTAAAAGAGAGATGAGGAGATTGAAGATAAGGATGCATAAATTGCTACTTTAGAGAACAAGGTTGACAATGTGGCAACCTTAGTACCTTAGTTATTAGAATGTTGGACTCCTCCAACGGTCTATGCTTTGTATTTGAATAAGAAGAATCTTTCTTTTAAACTATAAAGGATTGTTTTAGGTTTGAATCCTTCCATTGAGACTCCTCTTGAATTTTTCAATGCTTATCACATTGCTCCTAAAATGAAGAATTTTTTGTGTGAATTCTATTTGAATAATTATGTTTTGATCCAAGACCATGATTGGAATCCACTATTGTATGTTGGGTATGTCTAACTAAGGGCATTCATGTCTTGGATACATAATGAGATAAGTTGGGGAAAACAGTTTAGGTTTTATAGGAAAATTGAATCCAACACTACCATGTGCATCAAGGCTGAATCTAGGAATCCAAGAGACATTTTCATGGATTGGCACAAAATTCTTTATAGACCAAGCTATGGCAGTAGGATCTTGTTTGAGAGAGAAGTAGTTTATAAAGACGTAGTGAAAACCACAAGGGAATCTATGATGGGATTCCTATCACAAAGGTGGAACAACCTAACTAATGAGCTAAAACAAGTCGAGCCTCACTCTATGCAAAAATATGCTACAACACTTAAGAGATTTGATAGATATATACAAATTGGAAGTAAAAAAGGATAGTTTTAGCTTCCACTAACTTTTCAGCCACCTATCCTATTGTGGCCTATGCCAAATTTCAAGTATTACTTGTATGATATACCTGCAGAGAGACAAAGATGGAGCAGGTTGGAAAAACAACAAGGGTTCTATTGGGATCCTAATTCACGTACAATAATAATTGATGTAGGAAAATTGACAGTTGAAAATTTTAGGGTATTAACTAAGCAAAAGAACAACTCTTCTTCTATTGGATGACCAACAAAGCCGTAGGTTGGGGAGAGTGATGAGTCCAATTTATGACTCAATTTTGATAGAAGTTTACTATCTATTTTTCATAGTTTTCATAGAATTTGATGCTTGGATGTTGATCTTTTTATGATATTTCCTCAAAACCATAGGCATTGAGCATAAGCTTATTTTTACAATCTTTAATGACATTGTCCTGCTATGTTGATTTTACATGTGGATTAATGAGTCTTACTTTAAGATAGTTAGATAAATGCAATTGTTGTGTGTACTAATATTGTTATGTAGATACAATTAGCAACCTACAAAATTGAAGATTCTACCAGTTGGTCATTCACCATAACGGTCAACAAGGTGGTCATTCAATGTTCAATGGAGGGAAGACTCTCGACGGTGGGAGATTCCTCATTCAAATTGAAGTTGTAGCTTCCTTGTAAATTGTTTTAATTATCTTTTGAGAAAATATAGGTGTTATTGTTTTGTTAAATCTGCATTAAGGAAAACATGTCTGACCGGATTCTATGCATGTGTAACCATCTCTCCACATTTTATGCTTTCCTTAAAGTGGCATCCTCCTAATCTATTGGATTTGACCACCTTGCTAAGTGATTAGTTAGTAGCTTATCTTCCTATAAATAAGACTCAGATTCTCCTTCAAATGGGTTGCTTGATCTAATGATGTACTTGCATTCTTAGTTTTTCAGTAATGCAGTCATGTTGCTCTATTGTACTTGTGTTTTCAATGAATAAAATGAGTTCATAAGTTCATGCATCTGAGTTTACATTTATCTTAAGGGATACTCATCCAAGGGGTCCAACTTGGTGAGCATTCCATACTTTAGCTTAGCTATTAATTTCTATTCAATAATTAGTTAAAAATATTGCACTGAATGTTCCTACAACCACTAGAATTCCATTCTATGACTGTTCTTATAGCCAAAGTAGATAGAGTAGTTTCTTGTTTGTTCACTCATATTTTTATTTCTATCATGCATTTTAGCTTAGTATAGTTGTTGGTTGATTCTCAACACCTATGTTATTTCTTTCCAAGAAATTTATTTTTAGCATTGTGTCTATCTTAGTTGTAGGATGAATATCGCTACCTTGGATCCTTAGTGCACATACTATGCTAACCCATTTCAAGTTCACATCCTTGGGTTGACAAGTTAAGTGCACCTTCATGATGATTTAAATAGCTATAAAGATTAGATGTCCAATCTTTGAATCATAGCTATAAGGGCTTAGTTGTTAGATCATTGTAGTAGGCCAACAAAGATAATTGGATCCGATAAAACTCTTGCACCAAGATGAGCCTGAACCAATTGCTACAGGTCCTATTGTACATGAGATCCCTGGCAAGAATAGTTTTCTTGACCCTGTAAAAGATACCAGTACCAACACCCAGATTAAATCCATGGTCACTAGTACTGTTGCTCCACACCTTGTTGCAAATACTTTCAACCCACCAGTTGATAAAGGTAACCAGCCTATGAAAACTTTAACTATCAATAAAAAATCTACATCTAAAAATCCTCCTTTTCCCCCTAAATCTAATTTTGAAGTAGATCAATTAACGAAGGAGAATGAGGATCTAATAAAGGAATTAGAAAAGATGTAGATTATGGAAACTAATATTAAGATGAAAAGAAAGATTGATTTCTTAAAAACTTATTACTTAGCAGATGGTGTCATTGCATCTAGTTCACAAGATCCTTCTCATTCCATAGTAAAATCTACACCCATAGTTGATGGGAAGACTTCTAGTCATATAGATCAATCCACCAACAACTTCAACTCTCTGAACACAAGTAGTAATGATTGTACTCAAAATAAATTTAATAATAGAAATATGGATAATAAGAGAGGAGATGGAGAAGTTAATAGAGGTAATGAAGATAGATACAATTAGTTCCATAGGAGGCCTATACAGTTGGAAAATGGTGCATGGTCCCCTAAGTCTTCATGATGTAAAGGGGGGTCAAATGTTAGTTTTTGTGTGGTTTAGTCATTTTTGTTTGTAATAAGGTATATTAATACCATTTTTCATATTGTGTGTTGGTTTTGGTCATGTGGGGCTAGTTTTGTAGGAAGATGTCAATTTTACAAAAAGTTACACAAGAACTTTTGCATTTTTTATTTTTTGTGAAGTTGAACCATTGGGATTCAAATGGTAGTTGAGGAATGGTTGTTTTGGATTGTAAAATATTTAAATATTCCTTGTTATGGTTTATACAAACTTCTGGTGATGGTTTTAGTGCTCAAGCAATAAAATATACTTTGTTTTCTACGTTTTTCATTGATTTCTTACTACTACATAGGGTAGTACAGTTCTGTATGACCTAGAGATGAACTAAATTTTATTGGAATTGATGTGGGATTGGATATACTATAATTTTATTTTTATTTCATCTAGTTTCATAAAGGTTGGAGTGAATTAGAGCTATTTTGCTACAAACAACTAGGAAACCCTAGTTAGTGAGGGTTTAGTAGAAGAAAAAATGAGTTTTGGCCCATTCCACTAGTGAAAAGGCTTGATAATTGGTGGGATGGATGTAGGTAGGATTTTTTTAATGTTTTTAGTGTTTTTAGGAGTAGGGGATGGAGTTGGGTACAATTTTGATGAAACCCTAGCCTAATATCATCATGTATTAGGCTTAGGAGATAGATAGAGCTAGGGTTTTGTAGTTAAGTTGCTTGGAGATTGTTCTAGTTGATGGAAGTTACATATACATACCTCATGTGACATGATGGAATCCTTTGAGTGAAGTCTTGTAGCTTGGAGATAGAATACGATATTTTTGCTTTGTTGTTCAAGCCTAATTAGGCCTAATTGGACTTGAACAACAAAGCAACAATATAATATTGTATCTCCAAACTACAACACTTCACTTCAATGCTTTCATCATGTCACATGGGATATGTATATGCAACTTCCATCAACTAGAACAATCTCCAAACAACTTAACTACAAAACCCTAGGTCTATATATCTCTTAAGCCTAATACATGATGATATTAGGCTAGGGAATCATCAAACTTGTATCCAACTCCATCCCCTACTCTTGCAAACACTAAAAACATTAAAAAAATCCTACCTACATCTATTCCAAAAATTATCAAACCTTTTCATGGGTGGAATGGGCTAAAAGTCATTTTTCTTTTATCAAACCCTCACTAACTAGGGTTTCTCAGCTATTGTAGCAAAATGACTCTAATTCACTCCACCCTTTATGAAAATTGATGAAATAAAAATAAAATGATTGTAAATTCAATCCTAGATCAATTCCAATGAAATTTAGTTCATCTCCAAGCCAACTAGGACCGTACTACCATGTGTAGCAACAAGAAATCAATGAAAAATAGAGAAAATAGAGTATATTTTATTGCTTCATCACCAAAAACATCACCAAAAGTTTTCCTCGACCAAAGAAAGGAATATTTAAAAAAATTACAATCCAAAGAAACTATTCTCCAACTATCATTTTAATCCCAATGGTTCAACTTCACAAAAAACCAAAAATGTAAAAGTTGCTTGTGCAACTTTTTGTAACTTTTTACAAAATTGACATCTTCCTACAAAATTGACCCCACATGACCAAAACCAACACACAACATGAACCATGGTCTTAATAGACCTTATTATATAGAAAAATTATTGAACCACACAAAAATAACATTTGACCCTCCTTTACATCATGAAGACTCAGATGTGCTTGCACTAGAAAGGTATAGGTAGTTATGTTTTGATGGGATCCTTGGATGCCCAAATCCCATCGACAATGACATTAGGGTTGTGTTGAGAAATTTTACTAAAAATAATGCAATATTTGGAGAGGATCACTTAAGGGTTTTTCTTAATATTCTTGATGATTATGAAGTAGACCATGTGGATGTAGTTATGAAATTGTCCATGCAATCTTTGACAAAGTATGCTAGGGATTGGTACTGAGGTTTACCTAATGGTGGCATTGGCTCATGGGAGAAATTTAAGATAGTTTTCAAAGAGAAATATGGAGATAAGACTAACCCCCATTTTATTCTCAAATAATTCAACATTATCACCAAAGGAAAAAATGAGATGGTGTTTGATTTTAACATTAGATTTCAAAAGGTCGTGAATAGATTGCCACCAAATTTGAGGATGAATGATCCCGTATGCTTGGATACTTATTGTAATGCACTTGATGCTAAGATGGATTAACATCTAAGAGATAAATAACCTCAAACTCTGAGGGATTCTTTCTTCCTCTCCACATTGAAGTAACATAAGAGCTTCAGGTAAGGTGGGAAGAAGAGACAATGTCAAAATATTAAAGAATCTTGGGGATAAACAAGAAAAGGCCTCTAGTTAAAATATTGTTTATGATGAGAGATGGGATAAAGTGATGAATACCCTCAAGGAAATCAAATATACTATGGAAAAAAATGAAAAGGGGCTTGGAAATAATAAACAATGATTCTAAAAGAATGAAAATCCCCCAAGGCTTCAAGATTACCATTACAAAACCAACTAGAAAAGTGAAAAGCCAATCCAAAATAATGAAAAAGGTTAACAAGATCAGGTCACACCTGATCCTTTGCAAATTTCACTAATGATGCTCCTTGGTGCATAGTTTGTAAATTGCCACACTCTCCTCACCAATGTGCAGTTGCACAATTGGTGGATGTTGAAGAAGGTGTACTAGAAGATTATAATTAGTCTCATGATGATGATGTTGAAGTCAATATGATAATGATAATTTTTGATTTTGCTAATAATAAATGATCATCTGATGTGGAGTCTCATAAACTTGATTTGGATGACCAAAGGCAAAGAGAAAATGCATATCACCAAGAATTTTTCTTTGATGAAGAAAATGACAATGGACATGAAGTGTGTTCATTGGAAATAATTGAAGATGATGTGTCCTTAAGGAAGCCTTTAGGTGAAGAAATTACAAGGTTGACAATAGCCTTGGCCACACAAGAAAGAGGTTCCTATCATCTGAGAAATCAAGATAGTTGACCTTTCTCCAATTCCCACCCAACCCTATCTGGCCCCTACTTACGTAACATTGAACACCCCATCTCATTAGGCTCCATCCTCCACCCCCAGGGTATTATAGTCAGGAGTTGAACAATCAATATTATTTAAGGGGTGGCTAGGTACTCCAACAGTTCAGGATGGAACCCAACAAGGACTTGGTAATGCATTATAGTTGTTTACACCCTTCCCTTCAACTAGAGAAGATCTTGCCTCCCACCCAAAGATAGTTGAAGGAGATGGAATCCAATGCCTTCCTGGGTTAGAAAATGAAGGACTACCTGGGCTAGAGATTTGAATAGTTCATTGGAATCTCGTTGTTGATAATGAAGATAGCCTCAAACTAGAGTTGGAACCTCATTATTGAACTCCCTTCCAAAAGTAGGAGCCACCTAGCATACACCTCTAGGCTGTCAACTCGTTCTATTTCTTGGATTAGGAGCTTGAACATTGGGCAATGACCAAGGAAAAGATGCTAGCCTCCTCATCAAGGAGTAGAATAAAAAAGTCAAAGAACCAAAGGCTGATAGTAAATTGGATGGGGCTAAATCCAAGGAAGGTAATGGAGAAAAAAATTGGGCAAAGAAGGCTGAGAAACCAAGGTTGACGGAGAAGCCACTTCTCGTGCTGTGAAGGTGAAAACACAAAAGAAAAATTTTGAGCCTAAGAAGAAGGATGCTAAGCCTAAAGTTAAAATAGGAAGTGAGAAAAAAAAAGATAGAAACAATGAACAAGGTATGAGTCTAATTGATCTACTTAAATATACCCCTTTTGATATGTTTCAATTACTTAGTCATGTCAAATTTTATGTTCCTTTTCTTGAAATGATGAGAATTGATGAGCATAAACAAAAGGTAGTAGCCCTTATCAATGACACTACTATAGCCTATAATGAATTAGTGGCATCTACTCCACCCAAAGTGAGTGGGAAAGAAAAGAAATAAAATAAGGTTGAGGTAACAATCACTAAGATCCCTCACATTTATCTAGAAAATTCAATAATTGTCTATCCTCGAAATATAGATCCATTTTTTGTAACTCTGATTGTAGATGGAAAATTCTTGAAGAATTGTTTGATTGACTCAAGAGCATCTAATAATATTGTATCTATGGAAAATTAGATTGGCTAGAGGAGTTAGCACAATAACATTAAAATCCATTGAAGTAACAAAGAACAAAGGAAATAAACATAAAAACAAAAGGAACAATGTTACCATAAGTCTTCATCTTCCATGCTTCACCTTTGTTACACCTTCTAGTTTGCAGCAAATCGAATGAGGCCCTTAGATTTCAAATGAGCACCTAGACTAATGTCAAAGTCCTATGCAAAGGTTGAAGGATTTATATAAAAGAAATGACCTCACAATAGACTAAAATGACAATGACTGCAAATGACAATAATAATAACCTAAGTTGATAGAATGAGCATGAGATAGATCCCAAAAATAAGAACAAAATTTCCATTTTATAAAAACTGCAATTTTGAATGTGTGGCTAGGATGAGATGAAAAATACCCTAGAATCAATGATCAAGATTGAATGTTGCAGTATGAAATAGGGTTAGGTCAAAATTAGGGCAATGACAAGAAATGAAGGGTTGAGATTGAATTATGAGATAATTCAATCAAGGGATGAAATTAAATGAGATGTCAAGAGATAAGATTTGATTTGGAAGATAAGATTGGCACGGACAAAGAGGTTGCTGGAGAAATTAAATAATAAAAATTATTTAATTTAGGTGGCCAATGAATAATTAAATAATAAAGATATTATTTAATTATAGAGGAATGTGAGAAAATGAATCATTTTTATTAAATAATGATTTAATTCAAAATTCAAAGAGAGTGGACCAAATTAAATAAATAAAATTTATTTAATTTATGAGAGAAGAGGCTAATAAATAATTAAATAACTAAAATAATTATTTAATTATAGTAGAAAGTGAACAAAATTAAATAAATTAGAATCTATTTAATTTCAGAAAGAAGGGGACTTAATTAGTGACGTAATTAAATAAATAAAATTTATTTATTTAATAATCAAGAAGAAATAAATGACAAAGGGGAATTAAATAAATTAAGAAATTTATTTAATTAAAGGAAGACCTTAGATAATTAATGACATATTAAATAAAATTGATTTATTTAATAATCATAAGGAATAAATGACATGAATTAATTAAATAATTATGAATTATTTAATTAATAGTCGAATGTGGACCAAGGACATAATTAAATGACTTAATTATGCTAGGACGAAAGTGGTAAAAATGAAGCTTGTAGGCCTAGGTTATTTTTAGGTGTCTACAAATATTATGCCAGCTAATATTATGGAGGCAATGGGATTAAAAATTGATAATTCTCATGGAAAATGCTATGCTATGGATTCTAGAGAAGTCCATTGATTAGTGTGATAAAGGAACTCCCATATAGATTGGTTGCACTTCTAGAAAAGGAATTTATAATGAGTGTGGTTGTGATAGACATTCTACCAAATTATGGAGTGTTTCTATCAAGAAATGGAGTTCCCCCATAAGGGGTAGTATGCAATGTGATATTTCTTTTGCCACCTTCCTAATCAATGGAAAAGATGTCAAGATTGTTAGAGAATCAAAGGTACAACACATGATAGAACATGTTCCTAAAGATGACAGTTCATTTTGTTGATACCCACCTTAGTTATTTCAAGGTGGAATATTTTCCAAGAGAAAGTGACAAGTAGTCTACACCTATTGAAAAGGAGATGACCAAATTATCTAGTAATGGTGATCTTTGGAAAATGTATTTTGATGGTGCATGTTCTAAAGAAGGATCGGGTGCAAGAATATTATTAGTTTCACCCAGTGGCAACACATTCAAATTTTCTCACTTTTTCCTTTTTTTCACAAATAATGTGGCAGATTATGAGGCCTTGCTAGGGTGGAGGATAGTAGAAAAATATGGGATAAAGAAATTGAAATTAATTGGTGATTTAGAATTGGTAATATCCCAAGTTATATCCAAATATGCATCAAAGAATAAGATATTGAAGCAATATAGGAAAGTTGTTTGGGATTCCATTGATCAGTTTGATGCATTTGGAACTGAGTGGATGGAAAGAGCACATAATAGAGTGGAAATTTTTTTGGAAAACATTGCACTCAGGCCTGATGATATAAATTTTGTTAGTATGTCCAAGGTTGAGGTATAAAGAAGACCTTTGATCCCTTAAAATATACAAAATTGGCTAGTCTTCAATGATGATGAAGACATTTTAAGATTTTCAAATTTTTTAGATGAGTATGAAAGTTAGGAGATTGATTTTGGAGCCTTTCTTGAATTAGTGGATGGAAAAGATAGTCTTTGGTAATGAAGTCATTTAGTTGAAAAAAAATAATATTCCTAAAGGATTTGTAGCCTTAGAGAGATTTTTTGACAACCAATACAAAAGAAACACCAAGACAACTGCCACCCATCTAGAGGATTTATAAGAAGTAAACCTAGGAACTGAAAAATTCCTAAAAAGGTTTATGTGGGAAATAAAATGAAGCCCAAGATCAAGGAAATGTTGATTGCTTTGTTGAGAAAGTAAAAAAATGTCTTTGCTTGGTCATATGATGATTTGAAAGCATACAAGGAGGAATTGTTTCAACATGAAATTCTACTAAAGGCTAATGCAAATCCTTTCAGGAAAAAGAAAAGACCTATCAATCCAACCTTAACACCAAAAATGCAAGAATAACTAATGAAGCTAAGGGATGTTGGCATTATTAGGCCTATTAGGCATTCATCCTAGGTATCTAATCTATTTCCCATTAGGAAAAAGAATGGGGATATCAGATTATGTGTTGACTTCAAGAATCTCAATGTATCCTCATTAAAGGATAGCTATCCATTACCTAATATGGAATCTATGTTGTAGAAGGTGACTGGCTATGAGTTATTTTCAATGATGGATGGTTTTTCCGAATACAACCAAGTTAAAGTGAAGGAGTCTAAGTATTATAAGACTAAATTTACTACTCCATGGGGCACCTATGTCTATGTTAGGATGCTATTTGGTTTGACTAATGTAGGTGCTACTTTTTAGAGGGCTATGGATGTAGCCTTTTCTAATTTTATTGATCTTTTTTTGGAAATATACCAAGATGATTTCACTACTTACTCCAAGAAAGAAGATCACTATATGAACTTGGAGAAATTTTTCATTAGGGCCCTAGAATATGGGATCTCACTAAACTTAAAGAAATGTGCCTTTGGGGTTATTGAAGGCAGACTATTGGGACACATTGTGTCAAAGGAAGGAGTGAGAATTGACCTTGAAAGGGTAGCTTCCATTGAAAAAATTCCTTAGCCAAAGAATGTGAAAGGAATTCAATAATTATTTGGTAAAATTAACTTCCTAAGAAGATTTTTTTCAAATTTTGTACAAATTACTCACCCTATATCCAAGATGTTGAAAAAGGGTGAAAAGGTGGAGTGGAATGAAGAGCCAAGTAATGATTTTCAAGCAATTAAGTAGGAAGTTAAGGAGGACCCAGTCTTAAGGACCCCTAATTTTTCCAAGCCACTACAAATCTTCTCATTTGCACCATTTCACACTATTGCTACAGTTTTGTTGCAAAAGAATGAAGAGGGTTTTGAAAAACCTATCACATTTTTTAGCAAGTCTGTTCAAGTTGCAGAATTGAAATATGACTTCATTGAGAAACAAGAATATACACTGGTTAAAGTTGTAAATAATTTTAGAACATATATTGTGGGAGCTATAGTTGTGGAATATGTTCCTAATGTAGCTATTAAGGACATATTTACCCAAAAAAGATGTCATGGTTTATGAGATGTAGATGGATAAATAGAATATAAGAATTTAATATTGACATCTTGATCACCAAATTGGTGAGAGGTCAAGGGTTAGCCAAGCTAATGGATGAAGAAAATATAGATGTCAATAAAATAAATCTTGATTATGACTTTGAAAGATCACATATTTGTGATATACAAGACTGTGAATGGTATAAGAACATTATTTATTACTTGCAAAAGATGCAATTCCCTAAAGGCTTGGCTGACAATGAGAAGAGAAATATCAAACTACATTCCATCAAGTATGTGATCATTAATGGATAATTATGGTGGATAAATATATATGGCTCTATGTTGAAATGCGTTGATAGAGCAAAAGCTTTTGAGTTGCTATCTAAAATGCATAGTGGAGTGTGTGGTGGACATGGTGTAGGAGCACCCTAGCAAGTACATACCTCCATGAGGAAATCATAGATTTTTGGTTTAAATATAGTGTTTTGATGTTGTAATAAGGCCCAAGATTCCACATTAATGATTTAATAGGTCCTAGGAGGTTTTTAGGAGTTCATTTTTAAAATATTGTAAAAATTGTAAAAAATTGTCAAAATAATGTAATTGTAAAAGGTGCAAAAAAAAGGCAAAATAGGGAATTTGAAGGGTCAAGGAGGTTAAAGGACAGTTTGGATTAGTTTATTTGGTTTTAGTAAGTTTTAAAGCCTTTAAAAAGGGTATTTGCATCATTTTTAGGGTTGAAGTGTGGATTTGAAGTTGGAATGAAGGAAATTTAATTTTTTTTGTACATTTTTCAGTAATTGTCTCTGTTTCAGGATTTGGTACAGCCATGTATGGCCCAAAACCCACTTATCATTTATGGTAAATGAAATATCTTTGAATCTACTTTCCAATTCAGTTGGTTTCCCTAAATTTCATTGAGTTATGCAAAAGTTATCATAATTTTTGTAAAAGTGGTTAAGTTCAGATTTAGTAGGGGCAACAAGCAATCAAAATTCAATAACTCATAATGTCTCCAATGAAATCTCATAAAAAATGGTGTGAAGGTCTGTGAGGACATAATATTCAATATTTTCCAAGTTTTAGGGTAAAAAAATAAGTTCTTATGCTTATTTGAGAAAGCCCTATGTTGTCCTTAGTGAATTTCATTGGTTTTTGGTTCAAAATTTGTTGGCTACAAGTAGGGTTTTGTTGAAACTCAAGTATTTAAGGATGGGAATCAGTTTATTTACCATGAAAAAGATTATTTCAAGGTTATTGAAGAATTTTCAAGGAATTTGGACGTTGGTTATGTATATTTTCAACAAACCCTCATTGAATGAAGCCTAGTTTCAAGTTTAAGTAAGGGTTTCTTGATTTGCTGCTTTAGTGAATGATTGTATTTGGAAAGATTGTTCATTTAGTAGTTTTAGAACCTATTTTAATGCTTCCAAAGGTTATTTGAAGTTTTTTGGTGAAATAAAAGGTACTGACTTTGTATTTTAGGCCTGTTTGCGCCTATTTTGATGTAGGATAGTCAATTTTTTTGTTATTTTTTCTAAACCAGCAATGCCTAATATTTAAGTATGTTTAATTAGGATAAAATGGGTTCCTTAAAATATATATTTTTTAATGTAAATTCAATCTGGGTCAAAAGAAATACCCAATTTTGCTATTGTGGACTACTGCAAGAAATTGGTTTCATGCGTGCAAGTAAAAAAACTAAGGTATAAGAGAATTTCTTTGCTTTGATTCAGTCAATATAATGATGTTCAAGGTGTTTTTAGGGTTTATTATGAGTTTTGAATACTAATTGGGTGTTTTGGTGCTTTGTTCACCTCTTAGAATCAAGTGTAAATGAAGGAATTTTTATTGAAAGTTTAAGAGATCTGCTTGCATGAAAGTTTTGGAACCCCAAAACTATATCAAGAAATTACATGGATAAGAAAACCTCTCATAAGGTCTTAATGGCTAGATTCTGGTGGCCCATTATTTTCAAGGATGCTCACAAACTGGTAAGAACATGTGATGCATGCTAAAGGTTTTTTAGGAAGTTGAAATTTTGAGGTAAACTACTCCTTAGACATGTTGTAGTCTAGGCACCGTTTCAACAATGGGGCTTGATTTCATTGGATATTTGTTTGAAAAATATAGTGAAGTTCATTCTTGGATCCTAAACTACTTAACAAAATGGGTGGAAGTGATTCCAACAAAAAGAGAAACAAGTAGTGATTGATTTCTTGGTGGATAATATGTTGACCAGGTTTGGAGTGCCTGATTTTTTTTTTTCAAAAAATGAAATGTACTTTAGGTTTGAATAATTCACTAACTTCTATTCAAAGCATGGTATTCAAGTTTCCTATTCTTCACCATATCACCCATAGGGTAATGGTTAGGCAAAGTCAGGCAATAAGAGCTTGATGAAGATTATCAAGAGGATCATTGAACAAAACAAAAGAGCTTGGGACTCCAAGTTGAAGTTCGCTTTGTGGGTAGATAGAGTGATAGTAAAGAAAGCCACTGGTTATGCTCCATTTGATTTTGTCTATGGTATTACACCTAGGTTTCCTCAAAATAACCTCATGAAAATGTGCAAGTTTATCTAGGAGTATGATGAAGATATATGTGATAAAATGCAACATAGAATTGATGCATTGATGGAAGTGGATGAGATGAGAAGAGATTCTCAAAAGAAGAAATCCAAGTTGCAATTACAATTCAAGAACCTGTATGAAAAGAAAACATCTCCAAGGAAGTTTCAAGTAGGATACATGGTGTTGATGTGGAATGCAATTTCTAAGGATAAGGGAAAACTTGGAAAGTTTGATGCCTTATGGTAAGGCCCTTATTTGATAAGCAACACCCATGGTGAGGACTCTTACTTTTAAAAAGATCTAACTAGTGAAATTCTTTAACTTCCAATACATGGAGAGTTCTTGAAGCCATATTTATCCTAAAATATGTTCTCTTCCATGTACATTATAAATGTTGTAAATTTGTGTACATAGGTTTGGTTTGATTTTGTTGCATCTGGTTTGGATTGATTACCTTATCCAGGTAGTTTCTTGGTTTTGGTTCTTTGCATTGGTATGCTTCAATCTTGATATTTTTTGATCTCATTCTATTATGGAATAATAGACGTCCCAAACAAGAGCTGCTGGTGTAACCCCTCAAAAATTTTGTGTTCCACTGATAAGTGTTGCTAAAGCTGGTTGTTTTCATGATCTCGACATGCCTTAAGGCTTAGGGTTTCAATTGTCTCATGTTCTAAGGTTAATTTGTATGTCTTAAACCCTCTAAAAAACCCTAAGTTTTTTATCCCTTTACAAGCATTCTAATTCATTGTTGATTGGTGATTACCCATTCTAGGTCTCTTAAGTCATGTCTTATGCCATTCAACCTGTTTACTCACTGGCCTCTTTAGCCTAATGTTCCTGGTTGTTACCCATTGAATCATTTTAAATTTTTATTTATGTCCATGTGGACCATAAATATTTAATATTTCCCATTCTCCTAAGGCTAGGGTTTTGATATTTCAACATTTATCTAAGGTCTTGATCTTACATTTATGTCACTCATCATTCATTGGCCTAGTAGGGTCCCCTTTTTAAGTATTAACATTGTGCACATGTAGCTTTAAAGTTTTGATGTAGGTGGTCCAATCATTAGAGTTGATCCTAACTATTCCCCATGCCCCCACTAGGTTTTAATTTTTATTTAAATATATGGGTGGGCTAGTGGGCGAGTGCCACATGTTCTATCTATCAACATGACCATGAATGTATGAAAGGAAGAGAACATTCAGTATGATGAGATCAATGGTTGAGATGAGCTAACTTAGGTTAATCCTAACTGTTCACCACTAGCCCATGGGGGAGCCACCAAAATCTCCCATCCCTCAATGGGGAAGTGGGGAGGCACCACATGGAACAATCTAAATTGTCAATAGAACTTTAATGAGGTATGAAATATTAAGGAAATATTTCAACATACTATTGAGAGGTATTAATGTCTATGCTACTAAAATATTCTTTCAAGAACATGATAAATGGCATAGCAAGGTGTCTTAATCTAGGTAATCCATCAGATTTGAAGGCTATGCATTAATGTAGAAGGCTTGAGGTGTACATTCTAGCAGGTAGGTTAAAGGTGCTAGATATAATCTGGGTCACTCCCCGCCTCCCTGTTGCTAAAAGATGTACACAAGTTAAACCCAATGGGGAATTAGGGAGGCTGACACATAGAATTTTTCACAGCTCATAGAGATGGTGGAGCCCATAGGATAACTTGTAGGAAAATCCACATGGCATATTTTGGTTGGTTGATGGAAATGGAAGTATATTGTCATATTTTTCAAACTTATTTGACTAGATTTGGTTCATTCATCAAGCCATCTCACTACAAAATCAGCAGCTAAAATTCAAAGTTGAGATTAAGGTCAAGTGAACTATTATCATTCACATGAGCAAACAATAATGGTGGATATGATGCCAAACTACCAAATTGGCCCACCATAAAGCCATAAAAACTTGCAAGTATTAGATTGTTAAAGTATTTGGCATGTCTGAGGAATTCTTGCTGAAATTTCAAGATCATTCAATGACTAGAATTAGGGTTTCCAAAGCGACTATAAACTAGTAAGTGAAATCAATACCTTGCTTCTCAATTACTTAAAATTTTCTAAAATTCTCTTTCTCTATCATTTTTCTAGTAGGGTTTCTAGTTTGTAGCATTTCTTTTAAGGTTTGATGTTCAATTTGAATGAAATTTATGTTGAGTCTTGTTTTTTCTATGTCAAATGCATACCCGAGTTGTAAGCCTATAATTTTCTAAGAAGTAAACCATGGCTTGCATAAACCCTATAACATCTTACCTAAAGTAAAAAATTTTGCATCAAAGGACCAACCCTCTAGGACCAACCCTCTAGTTCAAGTATTTCAGTTAGAACTTTGGTTCAAGTTTTGATTGACTAATTAAAACCCTCAACATCTGAACAATCTAAGGGTTAGCTATTGTTTAGAGACACAAAAATTGTGGAAGGGATTACTGGAAAACAATGTACTATCAAATCTACCACAATACCATAAACATGATGGATACATATTAACTATTGGTTTGGAAACTAAAACTGTGGCATCCTTGTTGGCAACCCCTAGAGATTGGACATGTGAAAGGTGATAAAGCCAAATGTTTATATGGATGTTGACCTGCTAAGGGAAATTGTAGCAAATTATGACCCAATCTCAAGAATTGTGAGGAATATGATGGTATTGAAATGGTCATGGTCACCAGGGATGAGATTGTTGAGCTCTTTAATTTGATTGAGTGGAGTGAAGATGTGGTGAAAATTGGTACAAAATCACTTAGGGAAGAATATGAGAAGGTGAGACATACTATGAAAATCTTAGTGTTGTAGCACTATTTAGCATTTGTAAAAGGTCAAGGGAAAATTATTTTCTGCCCAATGGATAAAGAGCCATACCCCATCAACTATTTTGTTTCCTATTTCCAAAGAACATTCTATTCATTGTGCCAAATCATAGGTTATGACCCAACTACAAGTATGCCCATGGATGAGATGTATATGGATGAATAATTCAACACCCTACATGCAACACACTTTTTGGTTATGGGTCATACTTGGTTGAGAAGGTTCATTAGGGCCTAGTTGCACTAAAAAATGGTGAATTTGGGATAAGATTCCATTTGTGTTCATTATTCATGAATGTGTTTCTATTCAAAGGAGATACATAATTTGAAAAAGACATGAAATTAGATAAAAAGGAAGTTAATACGGATCTACCTATCCAATGTTGGACCACACTCCTTGATAAGGATGACTATAAATCATGTTATGCGGTATTTCAAAATATTTTTTCCTCCAAATTGAAGAGAGTTTTGATTCTGAACATGCCTAGAATCATAATGGCTTTGCATGAATTTTTGAGGCATAATTATAGGAGGCCTGAGCTAAATATTGATCACAATTGGAAAGATGTTATCCCTTATCCTTGATATATAATTATGAGGATATATGGTACAATGGTTGCACCTCACATGTTTCCAAGAGATCTACCAATAAGAGTGGGATTTTTAGAAGTAATGTGGTAATTAGGAGATGTTGAATATAACCATTTGAAGGATAAGGGTAAGGGAACCTTTTTCCCTACATACACTTGTTTCTCTAATTTTTTCATGAGGAAGGGAGGATGGAGAAAACTTTCTAACATACTTAAGCATTTTGGGATGAAGAGAGTAAGAGCAAGAAACCATGACCCCAAGGGATTCATGGTATGACTGAAAACTAGAATTAGAAGCTCCAAATTTGTGCACAATTTCTATATTCTGAAGGATGTGATAAGAAATATTTTTGACTTCTAGAAATAGGATGATAGAAAGATGAAGTGGATTGCTTTTAATAAATTAGAAAGGCAATTTCAATCCAACCCACAAATCTTGGCTCATGTAGACATTAAAGATGAAATTCAAAGAATTGAATATGTTTTCTAGAATTTTGAGTAGGTGGTGGGACAACTAAAAGTTGAAAGGTTAATATAGGACAAGAGGAAGTTTATTTTAGTAAAGGAAAAAGGTGATGGGGAAACCCCTATGATGGAAGAGAGACCAACCTATCAACCCCCCAAGAATGTAATTATTTTAAAAAGGAGGAAGGATAGAGTGAAGGAGAAGAAAACAATGACTACTTCTCAACAAAAGGAGTCAAGAGTCCTTTCACTGGTGCATGAAATGACACCATTCTCTCCTCCTAGGTCAAGTGGTCCTATGGTTGTGTACATTTATTCACCACCAAGTCAACCCTCACCATCAAGGAAGCCACCTCTTAAGAGACAAAAGGTTGAATCAAGTGGCTTGGTGGATTATGATGAGGATTTTGATGATGAAATATTGGTCACTGAAGAAGAGATATAATAGGGTATGCCTTCTCCCCATAGAGAGATGGTACCTCAATAACATGGTCTCATATTAAGAAAGGATAATCTCATAAGCATGAAAAACATTGATGATGTTAGAGAAGATGCCTATACAAATTTTATGGATGATGAATAATTTGTCAAGTCCTCAGTATTCATGGTATTTTCTTAGAGAGAAAAGAAAGATGAATATGATAATAACATTGTAAAGAATAGGAGCCTCCACCAATATTTTTCTGATTAAAGTATTCGAGCCCAAGTCATAAAAGAGATGAAAGAAAGCTTCCAAGATATAACTACATAAGAGGGCAGAGAGTTAGTGAGAAAAAGTGGTATCCTCTTGCTACTAGAGTGGGACCTAGCCTCTTTAAAAGCCTTTGACACAATGAAGAGGTATGACAAGCCTTTTTACAATTAGGTGGAGGAAGCAACAATTGCACTGCAACAATCTATACTTAGTGAGTAGTGGGGCACTTTGGCTATTTGGGCCCTAGCTCCAAATACAAAAAAATTAGAAGTTGCAGAGCCATTTGTAGACTACAGAGGGGGCTTGATTATAAAGAGGGTATCTAATGCCTTGTCCATTGAAGCTGCCACTATGTTAGTGAATGTTGCTCAATTTACTAAGGAAATAGTGGAATTAGTGACAACAGAGAAGGAAAAATTCAAAAAAAGCACAATGATTTTTTGGTCGAATATGACAAGGGCCAACAAAAGATAATGGATTTGTAAACAAAGATGGAACCCTTGAAAGAGAAGATGAAAAATATGCAATCAAGTGTGCTAGTGTAAATAGATTATGTTTCTCCTACCTCACCACAAGCACAAAAACCTTTGCCCCTACTCCTCCCATAGATACTTCAATAGAAATGTTTCCATACATGGGGAATGTGCCTATTTCAATTGAAGATCCAAGTACATAAAAGGTCCAATAGACAAAGGAAATCAACAAAGATGATCTGCTTGAGAAGTTGAAAACATATGAAGAGAGATATGACCAACATGACAAAATGATCCTGGTCAACAATTTAAAGATTATGACTATAGTATTAGAACTTTTAAACATGGGATTTGATAAGAGATTAATCAACATCCATGGTAATTACTCTTCCATAATTGATGTTGTGAGTTATTTTGAAAGAGACAATGAAGTAGCAATCTCACTCATGGAAAAATGGATTCCTATATTACAAAATTTTAGGTTGATAGCTATGGGATCCAAGCTTGATATGAACAAGACAAATAATATCCAACCTACCCTTATACTAGTGAATGGATTGCAAGAATTCCAAGGAAATATTGAGCATTTCAAGGCCAAAATAAGGGAGTTGGTTAAAGGATTTAATGAGATGAATTTTGGTCTCCTTCCTAACATTTTGAAGGATAATGGTGAAATCAAATCTTTGTAGGATTGGAGAGGGTAGGAAAATGAGGTAATTTCAAAGCAAGAAACCATAATGTGTGACTAGATTGACATAAGCATGCTAAAGAAAAAAATGGACATGCTTTCCCAAGAAAGGATTTGTTTGGAAGAATTTGATAAGGAATCCAACCAAGTTGTAACCAAATATCCTCCCTACATAGAAAAGGTTGATAGTGTTATAGAATTCAATTGGCCCTCAAAAGAGGAATTTCAATCATGGAAGGACAAGTACTTGGACATCTTAGATGATTAGGCTATTTTGTGGGGGTGATTAATACAATTTTGTTCTTAAGTTTGCAAAAATGGAGAGTAACGAATGGGATAATATAGTACATGGCTTGGAACCAGTACAAATTAGGCCTTTGATAAAGTAAGGATAAAATATTGTATTCTCTCTAGTTTGAAATTGTCGACAAGGATATAGATGTGGAGATGATTTTTCCTATTTCTCTTTTTTCTCCATGCTTTTATTCTTTCAAGTTTTTTGTACATGGACATAATTTTGAAAGAACATGGGTATATTGCTACAACAAATAAAAGGTGCCTTTTTGAAGGTAGGATAGAATCTTCATCAATAAATATAAATGGTTTTTGTCCCATATGATATTTCCCTCCATTTTAAATGAAAATATAACTGCATTGGGGAATATTTGTTGTATTGGTCAAATAGAAAATAGGAATGTGTACATTTTGGCCTGAAGCTTGTTTTCTCCTTCATTTCTATAAGAAGGAATTCAAGGCCATATATAGGGGTTGGTTTTTTATTGCTCACAAAGAAATTTTATAACAAGAATACAAAGAATATTTCAAAGTTTTTTTCTTAGGTTTTGAGTTTGGTTAATATGCAAATGTAATTTTTGATAACATTACTAGCAATTGAGTAGAAAATGGTACAAATTCAAAGCTATTTCTCTCTTGGTCTACTCATTTCATGGATTATTAATAAAATGATCAAGGATTTTTTTGTTGGTATTCATTAATTTCTAATGGATGTATGGTTCAATCCTGTTTTTTAATTCAAAGAATTAATGAAATTGCTTGGATGAAGCTCTAGGTTCATGTAATTCGAGTATAAGGATATTTATAAGAATTTATGGTTTAGGATACAATGTTGAAGTGTTTTAATGTAGTTTTGTTAAAGCTTTATGATGCTATGTACTATTTTGTTATCCAGATATATTTGTGTTGAGATTGACCCATTCCTAGGTTAAGGAATTGATCTAAGTTTTGTATTCATGATAAATTTTCTTGTTCATTTAGTAGAAAATCAATTTTCTAAACAAAATTTCAACTAAACTACAATTGTTATCATTTTATGTTAATTTTTTCCATTCTCATTCTCTAAATGTTGAGTGTTGTAAAGAAGTATCCAACTTCTTGAAATATTCCATTTATATGAGCTATTATATGAGAATTCATTTGTTATTTGCAATGTATCTAGTCATGGAGCACATAAGTCTTTAGGTACATTGTGGGATCACCCTCCTAGGTCATCTAGAGCTTGAAGTGCAAGAAACATGAATTGTTTCTTTCACTCATTCGTTGGCCAATCCCTTTAGGTTGCTAAGGATTGGAATTGGAAATTCCATAAGCTTTATTGAATATCAACTCAGTTCTTAAAAACAACCAACATCAACATGTCATGAGCAACATATATTATAGTTGTAGATATTGAGTTTTCTCTATTTTAGAAATAGATTTTGAGACCAATCATGATAGATGTATACTTCTCTCCATGATTGATGATTGGTCTAGAAGTTAGTACTCTCCTATCAAATGTGCCACTAGTCAGAGACATAACCACATCATTATTTACAAACTTCAATATAGGTATGAGTTCGGTATCACAAAATCTAGTCACAACCTTAATTACATCTTTTAAAATTAATCTAGGTATATCAGTCCACATGAATTTACCATACATTATAGTCAACACTATCTTTACATACATTGCATCCAAATGACTACTAAATTTAGGAGAATAGTTCCAAATGTCTAACTTCTTTGACACTAGGTTTCCATATTTGGGTTTCACCAAAAAATTATCTCCAGTTAACTCATTAGATCATAAATCCTTGAGCACTTGATGATCATACTCTTACATTTTCAATGTATATAGATTCTTGTGTCTTTAGTGGGAAAAACCTTAATTAGGATCTTCCAAAATGAACCATTTAGGTCATTCTAAAAAAAAATCCACGAAAACCTCTTAAACTTCAGTCTGTCTTTCAATAATCTTAACTATGATTGGAGTAGCCATTACAACCTCAATTCTATCATCAAATGCTTGTAAAATTACTTCAAATATAAACCCAATAAGAATAGATAGAAATAAATACCTTTTTTGTGCTCAACAAGAACTAGGGTTTGAACCAATTCACTTTAGATCACCTTCAATCACTCCTCAATTCATTCTTCTTTCTTTCAAATGTGCAAAACTTATTTAAAAATTCATTAGGTAATTCACTATATACATTATTGATATACCCTAATTTTATATTTAATGCTTTAGATTCCCAAAAGTTGATAAGGACTTCATTGAAACACTATAAACCCTAAAGGGCTCCATAATATTTTAGATTTTCATATTTTCTACTGAAATATTTTACAAAAACTTAAGCATACCTATCTTCACCATATATCTCCATATCACTAGTTAATACCTCATGATTATAGGGGGTTATATTTTTCTATTATTGCTCCCCTAAGCCTACCATCGACTTAGTTTTTAGAAGAAATATAGATGCACTAGCTGAAGGTATAGATGCATTTGATTCATCCTTGTTCTTAGGTTCCTCTATTTTCTTCCAAATCTTCTCCACTTCCTTATTGATTTTAGGGATCAACTTTCTTCACTAGATTATTCCTCTGTTCTAGATTAGTCTACTTTCCATTCTTGCTTTTTCATAATATTGAAATGTGTCCAAGGTTGTTGCAATTGTAGCACACAACATTTTTTTGACCAAAATAACTTCCATTCATTCTTGATCTACATTGGTTAGCCTTATGTCCAAATAAATTGCATGTATAATAGTAGACATTGAAGGTTTGAAACATTTGCTACCACTATTAAATCTATTCATCATCTAACTTCTGCACTTAGTAGCTCTATGTCCAATTTTTTTCATGCAAAATATTGTTTGAAAAAGGATCCAACATTCTGATTCATTCTACTTCTACATTCTACAACCTTATGTCCAAATTTATTGAATGAAAAACAAATACCATTGAAAGATGAATACTTTTGAGCATTTGGTTGTTTCATAAGAGATCTTCTAGTATTGCTTCTTTGATTCTTGAATTGTCTACCATTTCCTTGAGTCTACTTTTGATTGTTAACTTTGTTAGGTGTCTAATTTATCTTTGAGCTTTGTCCTTATTCAAGTCCCAAACAACCTTTATCCTTAGAGGGTTTCCTAAATTACAATCAATTCGTAAAGCATTATAGTACTTGTTTTGAATTTATCCTCATGAGCTCTTATTTTCTTTAGATTAGATCTTTGGGTTACCACTTATTCAAGCTATGTACATTCATCGTTCTTGCTTTGTATCTTATCATTTAGACAATCCTCAATTCTCTTTCTTCTTCCACTTGCAATTTTAGTCTATGATGTCTTTAGTTTCCTTCTTCAACTAGTTGTTCATTAACTTCTCTATGTCTTTTGTTGAACTTCTTGATTTGTTCTCTTAGCTTTTTGATGCATTCATATGCTTTTCCTAGGTTTTCCTTTAAATTTTTGTTCTCACTTTCAACTTTTTCAAGATCTTCAAGAGTAGCTTTAAGTTCTTCTTTGTCAAACATGCATTCATCTTATTCATATTCAATTGTAGAAATTCCTTCTGGGGGAATAGGATACCTCTTGTTAGCCATGTGTTCAAAGTAAAATATCTTCCTCAAACTATTATACTTTTCAAAAGGAACAAATCTTTGATACTAATTTTTGAACACCCAGAGTATTGAGAAAGGGGGGTGAATCAATATTCTATTAAACCATTTATTCATAATCCAACCAATTATCAAAACATGTTTAACTGCAGCTATGAATGAGTACATGAAAGAAGTCACAACACCACATAACACATGAACACTAGGATATTTATGTGAAAAAAAAAAGAGGGAAAAACCATGGTGATGATTAACTCATAAAATATTATATCTGATTCTAAGATATTACATGGCTCACTTCTAGGACTCACTATCCTTAAAAGGCTCACAGATTGAAAATAGATACAAGAAAAAAATGGCTACACAGCCAAGGTTTGAACTGATGTAAGATTCACCTTATGTTGAATTTAGTTCAAATTAAGTTCTAAATACAAAATACTACTTTGCTTTGTAGTCAATCAATATACACAACAATTTTCCCTTAGTCTAATTTCACACATATAAATTCACAAGTTTGCATAATCTTATATTTAACACACTCACTTCTTCACTTTTTCTCATTCTTCTACAACTCAAGACTATTTAACATATATACCCTATTACATTTACATACATCAATTAGGTTGGCCTAATTAGATGTAGCCCCATTTCAATTCAAATCCACTTAGTCAGCTTCATATATTAAAACAAATTTCTTTGTGCTCAAAAAAATGTGCAACACTTGAATTAAGGTTGTAAATGATCTAAAATAGATCCCCTTAACATTTGCAATACATATTAATCTTTATAGCACAACTTCAAGAATTAGGTCAACTAGGGATTAGAATTAACCAAAAAATTAGCCAATCCATCCAATATCGATCATCCATATAATCGTATAAGAAATCGCCATCTAGAATATTTGTAGTGCTAACACCTATAAATCTTCCCCCAAAATTGTAGAGTCTAAAACCAAACACTAGAGGAATGCGAACTAGATAAATCTTATCAACTTGTACTGTATAAGCTAAAATATAGTTTGTCAAACTCCTATCACTTGTAACTTTCAGCCTGATTAACCAAAGATTTTGAAATCTAGAACATAGATGTATTTAGTAGTCCCAAACAACATATTGTAACCACATAAGTTGATTTTAAAACATGAGAAAATCTAGACTAAATTACCAGATCAAAGTGACACAAAACTGTCAATAAACATTTTTGACATCAACAAAAACACATCAAAGGTATTATTCTTCATTCTTTCAAAAAAATGTCTTCTACAAGGTCTTGAACTTGCAATTTTATTTGAATTTTGAATGGAGGCAACATTTGGATAGTTTTTGAGTGGAATTGTAGACACTCAAATAGTCCTAGTGGACATTATGCATCTAATTCTGATTAATTAACATCACTTCCTCTTAAATCACCTTTGCACTAACCATTTAATTAAATAAATCTTATTATTTAGTTAAACTCATCAATTTATACTATTAATCAAATAAAACAATTTATTAGATTATTCACTAATGTTCATCTAATTTAATTAAATAAATCAAATTATTTAATTGAAACCCCTATGTCCTCTCATTTGTTTAAATAAATCTAATTATTTAATAAATTTCATAAAACCCCTAATCCCACTTAAATTAATTAATTCTAAATTAATTAACCTAATTACCCCCTAATATCCATTACCCATTTCCTTAGCCTTTAACCCCACCCTTGGTTAAGTCAACCCTTGGTCAACTAACCAAGTTGCACAAGAAAATCAATTCTTTTAAATAAGTAATTACCTTATTTATCCTCATAGAGGCATATTCTAGGGAATATTCTCTTAAAGCCCCTTTTGTTGACTTTCCCTCCCAAAGGAATTTAAACTTCTTACAAGGTTTTTCTTAGAAACCAAGATCAAACATGCAAACCAAAAATTCTTCCATAGAAGAGAAAAACAATAAAAAAGTAGAGCTTTGCAAAAAGATTTGCAAAATATTATTATTCGGGAAATCATAATTACATGAGATGATTTGCTTTATAAAAGTAAAGTATGCATAACCCTAATCTTATTTTGAGCAACAAGATAGCTCAACAAGATAAGGATGAGAATAATTAACCTAGGAATTAAAATATACCTAAGTAAAGTTATGCAAGTTTAATTAAATATTAATTATGCCAACACCCCCCATAAGTGAAACTTAGGGAGACTAAAAAAGCATGCACCTAAAACTAAGATGAATGCAAGAAAGCATGAATGGGTCTCAAAAACAAGGCCTGATCAGG
Organism: Sequoia sempervirens; assembly: GCA_007258455.2. Lineage (NCBI taxonomy): Eukaryota > Viridiplantae > Streptophyta > Pinopsida > Cupressales > Cupressaceae > Sequoia > Sequoia sempervirens. The sequence continues at coordinate 299,425,666 of VDFB02281492.1, forward strand.
TACCCATGTACAAATGCAATAATGAGGTAGAGAAGGAAAATCTAGTGGGACAAAACCCCCCTACAATGAGATGACTGCTACCAAGAAGCATTGGAAGAACACTGTGGAGTAACACTGGAACCATAATCTGACAAGCAAGGAAAGATACTTCTATCTAAAAGAAACCAAATGAGAGTCACTAAAGGACTAAGGTAGAATCATAATAATGTGACAACAGACCCGATGCCATGTAACACTAGAAAACTTACAAACTGGAACAACCCTAGAATCTATGAAGCAATAGTAGATGAAATGATGGCAGAATCTATAAACCATGTATCTTGATGCTGATAGAAAATTGAGACTAAAAATCTTCCATGGGAACAAGTACCATAAAGAATCTGGAACATTAACCATAAAAATATGGCCCTCAAACTAAGAAGGATCTGAACCAATGTGGATCAATAACCATGAACTCTCAACTTGAAGTGTGAACCGATGTAAATCTAATATGTTTGAAGCTATAAGAAAGATGTGGCCAAAAGAAAATAAGAAAGTAGATACAACCCATGTGAGATATCATCAATAACAAGATGAAGATCAAGGTGCATGCACACTTTAATTAGATTATTATGCAAGAAACCCCCCTGATGGAACTTTATATCAGTTCATTTATTACAATAACCTAATGACTGTAAAAGGAGAGTGTGCTAAGCATGCATAAACATAAAATAAAATGATGTGGTATTGAAATGAAGTACAAAGATTCAAGTTTCACCCTTCCAATTGCCAAAACATCCAAGTAATTTCCAAAACACCCATTGGGAAAAATATGGAATAATGATCAACTTGGGACAGATACAGAAAAAAGTGCATGGACAACAACATAGAGCTCCTCAATACCTTTCCAATGCCACAAAGAAGACAAAAATTGGAGATCATGGGAAAAAGTTATGAGTTTGGAAGCTATAAATGAACATCTGAATTTAAATAGAAATAAATGTAGCTAAATAGAAAAATACTAAAAATAAACTACACCACAAGAAAGTGCTCAGAACCAGCTTTTTGGTGATATATCATTTGCCTGATTTTGATACTGTATGCCCAAGTTACACAAAAAAGAAAAAAACTTCTCCTTGAAGGCATACTAGGGTTAGGAGGAGGCAAATAGGGCCAACCGTACAATGACATTATCTTGACGTCATCCATTCACGAGCTTAAATTTGATGGCCTGGAGGTCGTCAGGGAAAAAAATGCCCCCCTTGTTGGGAAATTTTCTTGGGCACCGGTTTATGCTCTGTATTGCTAGAATATTTTGCAGTCGTTTGAGGGCTGGGTGTGGGCCCTTGGTTCACCATAGGATTGCAATTGCAGGTAGAAAAGCCATCAGGGGTTGGCAGAGGGCCCTCAGTCCTCCATGTGACTAGGGAAAAGTTAGAAGGAACCTGCGGGGGTGGATTAGCCAATAGCTTGTGGGTGGCACCACTAGCTTGAGCGGCCGGCGGGTGGCCACCTGATGATGGGATCCTTTTGTACTAGAAGTGCTAGCATGGAAAATGAAAAAACACCCTTTTTAATTCTTTTCATTTTTTGTGCCTTGGGAAGTGCGCTGGGGAGGCTGTATGGCCTCCCTAGCAATTTTTTTTCCTTAGAATCAACTTTCTCCAAAATTGATGAAATGAAAGGTGATGTTAGGGTTTTTGGCCACTGCGAATGTGATGGTGACCTCTGTTTGTGCCCAAAATTCTCTAAAAATTTTCCTACCCCCAGAGCTTGCAAAAAAATCCAAACTTGAAACCCTCATAGATCTGGCAAACGATGACCAAAATCTATAAAATAAAAGCCAATCTTGACTTTTTCTAGCACTCTGAATCCAATGGTGAAGCCTGATCTAATCCAAAATGTGGCATAGATGAACTCAAGGCATGAAACCCTCAAGGAATCCCGAATGAACTCTGCAATGATTTTCTCAAAATTTTGAAAAAGGGATGCAAATCAAGGCTCTAATACCATGTTAGAAACCAAGATTAGACATGTAAACCGAAAAGCCTTCCACAAAAGAGAAAAGCAATAAAAAAGCATAACTTTGAAAAATGATTTACAAAATATTATTATTTAGGAAATCATAATTACATGAGATGATTTGCTTTATAAAAGAAAAGTATGCATAACCCTAATCTTATCTTGAGCAACAAGATAGCTCAACAAGATAAGAATGAGAATAATTAACTTAGGAATTAAAATATACCTAAGTTATGCAAGTGTAATTAAATATCAATTACACCAAAACAATTTAATGCTTCTTCCAAACTCATCAATACCTCTTACAAAGGAATTTAACTGCACTTACATGCCATCTTGCCCCTCTTACACCTTCACCAACATTCTCTTACATTTCAACCAAATTCATTTAATTATCTTACATCCTCTTACACATCCACCTATATGACTTAACTCTAAACATTCTCTAAAGTGTGCTCCACTTCCATCCATTATCCTTGTGACAAGTGTCACAATTCTATTGGCTCCCATTTTAGTTCCAAATTCATCAATTTCACTCATTCTTCAACCCTTGAATCCTATAAGTAGAGGCATCTTCTACTTGAAATGAATCCATCATCTCATTCAAAGTCATTATACTCATTTATATCCATCAATCATCCAATTTCTATTATTATCTTTGAGGGAAATTGGAACTTATCAAATCCATTTTTATCCACAATTTCATGCTTTTCATATCATTTTAGCTTGAATCTACTATCAATTTGCATCAAAATCCCCATTGTTCATCAGGATCTTGGAGCTTATCAAATTGGAATTGGGAAAATGGCCATTTTCCACATCAAAGTGACACCAATACCCCTATGGGATGGAGTTTGAGTAGCTTATATTAGTATTTCATATTCATTTACTTGTTATTTCATATTATTTTGATTGTGTTTTCATCTTCTTAGCATGCTTAAGAATCTAATAGGGAATGCTTCTTTTTCTTGTTTAAATGACTAATACTGTTGGGTTTGCCCATGTTTGAGCAGCTATAGATTAGCATTCACATTTTGGAACAAGGAGGGAAAACTTAAATATTTTGAATTTTTTTTGGATGAATTTTGTAGGTTACACCCAAAATTTTGCTTGAAACCCATCACTTTTTTTACTCATAGAAAATTGGGTAAATTAAAGCTTGAAAAACAACTATCTGGGTTTTTTAAATCCTTGTTTTATCTTTCCATGGCTTTTTACGACACTCAAGTTCATCAAGAATTGAAAAATATATTTAAATATTAAATTTTGTTGTGTTTTTTTTTTTAAATTCTAGGTTTAATCTCTTAAATGCATGATTTTCTTTCATTTTTAATAAGTTCTATATGATTAATCTTGTAGAAAGGCTATTGGGTTTTGAAGATCTTATGTTTATTTTTACAAAACACTTTATGATTTCAAAATTGATCAATATCTGAGAAATTTTTCACTATCTCAAGTTGTTTTTATAATCATCCATCATTAATTTTGCTGTGTTGTTTTAAAATTGTGGGTTTAATCTCTTAAATGCATGATTTTCTTTCATTTTTAATAAATTTTATATGATTAATCTTGCATAAAGGTTGTTGGGTTTTGAAGATCTCATGTTTAGCTTTCTAAAAAAAATTATGATTTTAAAATTGATCAATATTTGAGAAAGTTTTCATTATCTCAAGTTGTTATAATCCAATTTTTAAAAATGTTTCTCACTTAGTGAAAGGATAAAATGAATTAGCTTTCAAAGTTGGATAAAATTGAACCAAACAACCTCACATTTTTTTTAAAGTTTGATGTGTGCTTTAAATCTTGACATGTGTTTTAAATTTTTGATTTTATCTACCTTTTAACATTTCATTGACTTGTCTTTTTTGTTTTTTAGGCTAACCAGTTTTGTAGGTTTGGGTAATAAAGCTTGGAGTAAAGACATGCACCATCATTTGAATATAATTTTAACAAGTGTTTTGACACTTATGGGAAAATTATAACCCATTTATTATGCTTTATTTCATGTTTTTGGACCAACTAGTTCAATTTGATATTAAAATTAACCATCTACTTAAGCTTTTCAAGTTGGTTAAAAATTAAACTTAGAAATTTACTAGACATTGCTATGTGGGATAAAATTGAACAAGGAAAACTCACACTCAGTTTGGTGCTTAAAATGAACTTACCTTTGCTTTGAGGGTTAAAATTAACAAGTGTTTTCCATGTCTTGTGATTTTCATTTTTGTCATTGAATGTGTGTGCTCTTCTCTCGTGCCACTCAGAAATCTTGAGAATCGAAAGTATTCCTTTGAGATTTTGTATAACCACCCACATATTTCAATTTGGATTTAAAATGAACCCCATGTGAGTGCAAGGAAAAGGAAGTGTGTATTCTCTCTCCTTTCGCTTCGTGCGATCTAGGAGATTAAAAACAACATACCTCCTTGCTTTTATATACCTTTAGAGGGTCTTCCACCCCACTTTGAAAGGTGGGAATGACCCAAGTAGTAACAAGATAAAGCCAAGATCTTTCAAATCACTATATAAAAATGAGTTTGTGATGAAAGTCATAAGCAACAGGTGTGGATGTGTCATACTGACAAGTGCCACCCCTAGTGTCTGTGTGATACATCAAAATCCTTTCTTAAGAAGGGATTGGGAGGCCTCTTGATTGAAATAATCTTGAGCTAATTTTTTCACATGTATAGCCACCTTTAATGAAATCCATTACCAAGAACCAACTTTTTTAGTGACCAAAAACCTAAATTCTTGTTGGTGTAGGAACAATCATTCTAAAGCCACCTGGCATTCCACTATTCATACTTGAAATAGAAAAATCCTTTAGGGTTTGAGATTTGGTATGCATAAGAAGGGTGTGTTGTGTAAGGGTGAGCTAGTGCCACCAAATCTCTATTGTTCACTTTGTCTTAGTGTTTGGAGAAATTCAAGTGGGGACTTAGCAAGTAGTATCTCTTCAACCTAGGATTTTGCATTTTATAAGCTAGTTGAACACATTACTTGATTCCAAAATTTTGAAAAAAAAAATTAATAATCATCAAAATTTCAAACCCTTTGAAAAGAGTGACTACCTTTGAAGAGTTCAATTATTACTACTTTTCCCTAAGGATTTTGTCCTTAGAGGCTTCTAAATACTTGGGCTCATATTTCAATTTAGTCTCTTCAAAGTCAACCTATGGAAACTATGGCCTTCGCTATTTAGTTTCACATAATGGACCTTGTGGAATGAAAAGGGGTTTAGACATAGACATTTAGTTTTAAATTTAAGCAAGAAAAGTTGATGTGGTAAAAAATAATTCATTTAATCAAGATAAAAAGAAAATTGAACCCCACACATATGTCTGTCTTCATAATTTCTAGCAAAGTAAAAATTCCAAAATGAAGGTCTACTTGTGGTCATTTCAAACTTAGACACCATAGTTCAAAGTACATTAGAAGACGTATCCTAAGATAATACCGTAATAGAAACAAGTTGGTAACAAGGTTTTATAGACTTATTCTACTGAATAATCCAAACATGTATACTCAATATGAACCTCTCATTTAAGTCAACACATTGGTCATAGGATTTGAATATAGGTCTAGCATGTTCTTCAACACCTTGGTCTTGTAAAAAAAGTCTTTCTGCGTTCATCTAGGATCAAAACCAATGCCTCCACTGATCAAAACATTTATCAAAACCCATCTCACAAACTTATTTAAGAATTTTATAAAAATCATTTATGCTAGACTTTTGGAAAGTCCTTAGACCAAAATCAAAATCATCTTGTTTAGTTAGGTGTGTGGTAATTAATCCTTTCTCACACACTTAGTCAAATTATTATCCCGTTTGGACAAGTTCATCCTAAGATCACACCTAACATTTTGGGATTTATGAGTTCATTATCCAAATCAAACCAATCAAAATCAAGATCCCAAGGTCTAGTATTTATCCAAAGTTCTCAAAAGTTCAAACATCCATACCATTCACCCCTCATTTATCACATCATCAACATTTGATCCTAAAACACATCGTATAACTTCTTTTTGTACCTAAATTTTATATCAACCAAAGGAGTTAATAGTTTCATCCCCCATATTCCTAAAATTTGATCCTAATTTTATGGTCCAAACAAGGTTACAACACAAGAAGGTCATAGGGAAAAAAAAAGAAACATCAACTTCAAGTTATTTAAGTAAGAAAAACTCAACTCTAGGGTATCTATCAAACCCCCACTTAATCCCCCTCAACTACCTCAAGATGCTCAAGAGGTAGGATGTCAAGTGGAGGCTATCACAAACAACTTCAAAGAGATGTCCTAAGTTGAAATACTCGAACTAGTCCAAAATACCCATATGCACAAACTTGTCATCATAGTCATGAGACTAAATCCCACCCAAAACATGTTGGCATTGGGAAAAGAAGGGGCTAAACTCCCTTTTTATTTTTATGTAAGCACCATTGTTGAACAACCTTTGGGGAACATATCATAAACATCATTCACACCTTCATTTCCAAGCATCATCCAACAAATCAATCAACCATCATCATCTCATGCCCCAAGTCAACATATGATCACAAAGGGAAGTTCACTACTCCAATCCCTTCAAGGGAATCCACTTGTAAACAACCAAAATTTGGAAGCCAACATAAAATTGGGTATTCCAAGCACCATCCCACAAGACCCTAAGAAACCATATGTGCCACTTATCTTCCATGATACAAATAATTCATCCACTTTTCATGCTACCCCTACATACTCTATTGATACACAAGGCTACAACCCCAACATCTCCCAAGGAAAAGTGGACTTATTTGGACAAGTTGGTACTTTAAATGCTTCATCTTCACTTCCACAAGGGAACATATCACAATCATACCCACTATTCCCTATCTTGACATCATCATCTATACCAATTCAAGGTATAGGGAAAATTCCTTCATTAAACACATCAATCCAAAATCAACTAAACCAAATCAACACATCTATCATACCAAATCCTCCAAATGTTTCATTGATATTTTAAAAACAAGTGGCATCATCCCAAATATCTCAACCACTAATCACATCATCAACAACACCTCAAACATCCCATAGTCTAGTCTCACAAGCAATAAGCATGTCAAATACAATACCATCCACCACTCAACCCCTTGTCATCACTCAATTAATGCCTCAACAACCACCCCAAAAATCTCTTGTCAAATCATCTCACACCATCCCTCAAAATCCCCCACCTCCACCTCTGAATCCAAATGTAGCAAATCAATATAGTATCATATTACAAGTAGTGCAACAAGCTTACCAAAAGGCCTTGCAACAATTACAAGATCAACAAGCTCAAGTGCAAGCTCAAAAACAAGCACAAGCTTTGCTACAACAATAAAAAGCCACACAACAAGAGGGTATGTGCAGGATCATCATGGAAAAAATAGGCCCTTAAGTGGCAAAAAATTCAGAAAAATCAGAGTTAGTCAACTTCAAGTAAAAATTTGAATAAGTTATCTATATTATTTCAAAAATATGTAAGAATAGAATCTATAGAAAATTCAATGTAGTTTCTAAACTACTTGGTTTATTAAAAAAGAAATCTATTTGGTGAAAATTTGAAATTTCAATGCAGTGGTACTTAAATTTTAGGGAAAAAATAAGAAGTAGGTGTCTATCTAACCACCCTAACCAGAATAAAATGATAATATTTTTTTGTAATATTTTAGATATAAGTAGAGGACTCATGCCCGAATGTGATGCATACTTTTTTGTAATTTTTTTCCAAGTAAATAATTAATTATGAATTTTTTATTACAACTTTTTAAAAAATGTAAAAAATCATATGTTTGACCACCTTAACTTGGTCAAAAATTCATGAAATTATTTTTCTATTTTTTTAATCCTATAGTATGTGAAGCATAGAATGTGACGCATGTTTTGGATTTAAAAAATGTGATATCGTTTGAAAGTTATAGCTATTTTTCAATCAGCCTATCAATCAGGCCTTTAGTCATAATTTGAATGGAAAATGAATAATAATTACTTATTAAATTCAAAGTAAAACATAATTTATATCGGTGGAAAGATGAGAATCTCCTTTAAAAACTGTTTTTGTTTCATCAAATTTGGGTACAAAAATAGTCGTCAGCCACATACCCATCCTATTGCCACTTTTTGGCCCATCATGATCCTACACATACCCAAGAACAACAAGCATGAGAAAAATCCCAAGCACAAGCTCAATCCCAAGTGAAAGTTCACTACCAAGCACAAAAAGCACAAATGTAAGCCTTGTTACAATATCAAGCCTATCTACAAGCCTTACAACAACACACACAACAAAAAGCATTGATAGTGCAACAATAAAAAACAACACAACAATAGGCCCAACAACAAGTACTATTGGCACAACAACAACAACACAAACAAGCCCAACAATAAGCATTATTGGCACATCAACAACAATAGGCATAACAACAAGCATTGCTAGTTCAACAAAGCTTCCAACAACCTTTCAAGAACATAGAGAAAAATTCCATGAACCTTAACATGCAAGCCACCCCATCCTTCACCCAACAAACCATACCATCCCAAAGTATGCTCATACCACCACCCAATCCACAAAATGACCTTTCCACATAGGTCAAATTACTCTCATAGAAAATGTAAGACATTCAATCTAGGAAAACAAAAAAATCACACACCCAATAGAATTTGTGCCCCTATCCATTCAATGGAAACATTTCTATGGTTCTATTCCCTTCAAGATTTGAAATAACAAAATTGAACAAATACTAAAGAAAAGGAAATCTTGAGGATCATATCAGTGAATTACATGTACATTGCATGGAAGTGGCTTATGATGATTCCTATCCGATGTAACTTTTCCCCTAAAGCTTGGCTAGAACCACAATGGAATGGTTCTCCTACTTACCTCTTAGGAATCAAAAAGTTCCAAGAATTTGTGGACTTATTCATAGAAAAATACTCAATTAACCTTGACATGGATGTTATCCTAGAAGAACTATCTAGCCTTAAACAAGCTAAGGGGGAGATACTTACAACTTTCTTACAATGATGGAGATCCAAATACAACAAAGGAAAATGGTCCATGTCAAAGTAACAACAAATTGGAATCATCATCTCTAATCTCAAAGGGAATCTTGTTGGAAAAATGAAGAAGAACATCTCATTTTGTTACTTTTTTTTTATCATTGATGTCACCATGATATATGAGTTCCAACTGCAAGATCAAGACTAAAGTGACTATGGTATTCTAGTTTGGTATCTGAACTGGTATTTATGTCTGCATTTGTTTTCTGGTGATCACTATTGCTTATGTTTTTTGGAAATGGTTTGCAAGTGTCAGAAGCATGTACATAAAATATCTCTCATATCTAGTTGTTTGTATTATGTCACATTGGTGTTTTGCAGTTATGTTTTCTAGTCCATCTCTGTTCGACTTGATGAATGTATTGTGTGAATTAATATTTCCTATATGGACATATGTGTGACCTATTTTAAGTTTGTTCTGACTTGTTGAAGCATGTGGGTTATCTTTTTCAAAGCTTGAGGCTGACAATTGGTATTTTTGGTAAATGAGAAAGTGCATCTAATTAGGCCAACCTAATTGATGCTTGCGAAGAAATTGGGTATATATAATAAATAGTTTTTGAAGAAGTGAGGCAATGAAGTGAAGTAGTGAGAACATGATGAAGTGTGTCGAGTCTGTTTATTGAGCTTTATTTGGAACTAAATCTACACTCATTAAGTGTACTTTGTTGATTCATTTTTTGGCTAAAATCCATTCAATCGTTGTAATTTTGTAGGTAGTGAGCCTTTGTTTCTAAACAGTGAGTCCTAGTAGTGATCCACCTATTTTGTAATATTTTATAACCGGTTATACTATATTGTGAGCTAACACTCACCATGGTTTTTTCCATTTTGGGTTTTCCATATAAAAATTTGGGTGATCATGTGTCTTTTGTTTCCATGTTCTATCAATGCTCTTATTTATCTTTGTTATTGTATGCATTGGAATAGTTGTATTATATCTGATCAGAAAATATAAGAAGATACTAATTCACACCCCTCTCAATATCTTAGACTTTCAACAATTGGTATCAAAGCATGGTTCCTCAAATTAATCCTAACAACTTTAGGGAGATCCTAAAGATGGAAGAAATGGATGATAAAGGAGAGCTCCAGACTGCTCTTGAGGATCTTGATAAAGTTGAAAGAGAAAACAAAGATATGAAAGAGAATCTTGAAGAAGTGAATAAATGTGTCTAGAAAATTAAGGAGCAACTGAAAAAGTTCAAAGACAAGCATAAGGAAGTAAATGATCAATTGAAGAAGTCAAATGAAGAGATTACTGGTCTAAAAGTGCAAGTGGAAGAGAAGAAAAGAATAGAAGAATATATAAATAAATTGGTACAAAGCAAGTTTGAAGATTACACTAAGCTTGACCAAGAAATTATGAATTTGAAAGTGGATTTGGAGAAGGTGAAACTCTGTGAAAGCAACTTCAAAACTAGCTTAGATAGGCTTGATGAATTAATTGTAGGACATAAACTGATTTAAGATAAAGTGGTATGGGAAATGATATTGGTGAAATCTCTAAGACTATGAATAATTAGAAGACTCAAAATGAAGGAAAGAAAAAATGAAATTCAAGGAACCCTACTAGGAGACCTCCAGTGAGATCACTTAATGCACAAAGGTACCCTTATTTTAATGGAACTTTTTTTTCATGTAATAGATTTGGTCACAAGGAAATTGAATGTAGAAGTAGGATGAATCAATTCCTTGGGCCTTTTTCTAGTCAGTGTTTTGCATGCAAAAGATTTGGACATAGGGAAAGTGAATGCAAAACCTCAATGATGAATCAGTTTAATGGAAGAGTGAACCAATCCTTTAACGTCTACTATTATACTTGCAACAAGTATGAAAATAAAGCTAATTAGTGTAGAACAAGAGTTAGCATAAACCAATCTAATCAGAGAAATATTGTCTACTTTAAATGCAACAAACCAAGACATGTTTCAAGAGTTTGTAGAAGCAAGAAAATTAAGAAGATCAATCTGATAGGAGGGAATGAACCTATGAAGAAGGTTGACAAGGATAAAGTGAAGCAAGAGATGAACAAAATTTGGAAGAAGAAAGAAGAATTGGAGACTGCTGAAGTGTTTGTGCCCTCATTGAGTACAAAAATTTTCTCAGAAGACTAGACCTAGCAAGGTCATAGGGGGAGCATTATTGGAAAATCTCAAAAAACCCCTAGATAAATGTCATGTTAGAAGCTAGAACGAGGGTGAAATTTAAATAATAAATTATTAGAGGCTTTGGAAAAGGAACTAGAAGAAAATATATTGACATGATGATTTATGGACTAAATTAGGGTTTTTTGTGTTGAGAAAAATATTTTTAGTAGCTTTTTGAAATCTATTGCATTTAATGTAGATTTGGGTAGATCAATGTTTTATAAATAAATGTTTAAGTTATTTTGATCATTCGAGCTTTTGGAAGAATTGAAGAAATTTTGGAGTATTCTTGGAGAGAATTGGATTGCTAGCAGTGCAAACCCTAGTTTCAAATTCTTCATGAAGAAAAAGGTACTTTAATCTTCCATGTATTTGTGTTCTTTTGAGCTGTTTGAATTTGAAATTGGAAGTATGGCTACTCTTGTGGTAGTTAAAGTGTTAGAAAGGCTGAGACCCTCTTATAGAAGGTACTCTTGGAAAGATTTCAAAGATGATCCCATGGGAACATTTTCATCAATTCCACATGTTGTAATGCTAACCGAGGATACTAGGATGATGATTCAAGTGAAATTTAAATAATAAGATCATGCAAAGCTAATTGACATATGGTGAGATGAGCTTACTAGCGATAAATTTAGGGTAAACCCTATGTATTAAAATGTGGTTGATAAAAATTTAGACGTTTGGAGAAGTTTTCCTAATTTCAGCTATGATGACAAATTTGTGAAGTTAGTTCTAAGTAGAATCCATGACAAATTTCTATGGACTGACCAGCAACATCTTATAATGAAGGATGTATTTAGGGCCATTATTGGGTTATGGGACAAAGCTACAATGTATGTGCTAAAATATATAAAGAATGAGGTTGTAGAAGAACTTATAGGAGCCAAATATGATAAAAGAGATTTAGCATCAAAAACCATTACTAATCTAGTAGTGAAGTATGCATCTCTCATGATAGGTCACAAGATATATTTCACAAATAGAGAGAACTTTGTTTCAGCTATTGCTATCTATGCTGGGTATGATATGGTCATGAATGGTGTTGATTATGACTTGTGCAAGCTGCTCTAGTTACAACTATTTGAGAATGTGAATTAATCAAAGGAAATAAAGCACACATTTAAATTTGGTTCTCTAATTATGTGTTTACTATTTTATTTCATGAAAAGACTCCCTAGGAAGAATGAAGAAGTATTCTAGAACACATCCAAACCAATGGGACATCAAAATTTTGATCACATGCATAAACTTGGTAATTTGAACACTCAAGAGGATTCCCTAACAAAATTATTTGCTATATTCAAAAGAAATATGAATGAAAGGGATAGAATTTCAAGAAAAATTGTGAAGTATAAGAATGACATCGTATTCCATGTCTCCACTGATGAATGCATGATTGAGGCTCTAGAACCTCGAACTATCTAGATTCAGCCTCTTGGATATGAGATAATAGAAGAATAAGTTGAATATTATGTGCAAATGCTACTAAAGAATCCAAAGGACCCCAAAAAACCTTGAATTGGGACATATGTAGGGATGTCTACGAAAGTTCACTTGGAACAATATAAGCCTAAGATTACGAGAATGTAGAGAAAGAGCTGAAGAAGGATGGATTTACAGATGAGGAGATTTCCCTTGGTAGGACTAAGGGAGAACAAAGGGAGGCATAATCATCTGGTTTAAGAAGATCTGGTAGAACTACCTCTACAAAATACTATGCAACCTCTACAACTAAGATTGAGCTTGGTATGGTTGATAAAGGTAAAGGTCATATTTCCTCTAGACCAACTACAAGATTTGGGAAGAGGAAAGAGACTCCTTCGTTAGCCTCTACAAAGAGAGGAAAGAAAGAGAAAGAAATAAGTGAGAAGAATCTTAGTGTTACTGATGACCAAGATGATGAAGAAGAAGATCCTAAAGCAAATCTAGTAAGAAGAAGAAGAGAAGGTTTACCCTTCAATGAAGGTGCATCTACAAAAGTTGTTGGTTCTAAAGAGTACATATTATGTCATCATTTGAAGATGAAGAAGAGCATGATTTTGGTATACATGTGCACACCAAACCTAAATCAAAGAAGGCTAAGGTAGTTAGTGAGACCTTTGGGGATTTAAAAGATGAACAAGATATTCTGGTAAGTTTTGGCCCCTAGTATAAACTTCAACCAACTCTTCATGCCTTGCTAACTTTTGAGAATATGCTTCAACCCACAACTGAAAACTCTGATAAAGTTGGAGAAGAAGACAAGAAAACATTGCTTTTAGCTATTATTCAATACGGTATTGTCTTAGAGGTTAAATGGGATGACATAATGAAAGATGTTCCTAAAAGCATGTGGGATGATCAGATGAAAAGGAGATCTAAGGCCATTGTGTTTGAAGAAAAGATTAGAAATGTATCATATAATAAGATTAGGTCTTCCTTGACCCCTGATGATTTGAGACATCTAAAGAAGATCTATACTAAAATGTTTTGGATGAAGATTAGAGTGAATATGTTGATGACAAGAAATAAGAAATTGACAAAGAAAGTAAGAAAGGAAACAACAAAGGTAATTCGAGAGACAACAAAAAAGTATGATATGCTCAAAACTGATGATGATGCTACTGCTGAAAATGTTGAGGAAAATGTTCCTCTAGGTATAGGTAATGAGAAAATTCTTGATAATTTTGATGTTGAAATTAATATTGGTGATGAAGTTAATGAGAAAAATGAAGGAGAATTTGAGCCTAAGATGCACAATGATGCTCCTTTGAAGCATACTAATGGAGAAAAGGAAGAAAAGAGAAAGGTAATGATGAAGAAAATAAAGGCAATGTTGAAGAGGATGGACAAGGAAATGAAGAAGAAGGTCAAGACAATCCTAAGGAAGAATAAAATAAAGATGAAAAGGATGGAAATGAGGAAGAGGAAAACAATGACAAAGATAATGATAAAGATAAACATAAAGATGAAGGTGAAAAGGATGAAAAGAAAGAGGAAGAAGAAGAAGAGGTAGTAGAGGAAGATAAAGAAAAGGAAAAGGGAAAGGAAGAAAAGATAGTTATGGAATCCTCTGGGAAAAATGAAGAAGAAAAATAGATTGTAAAATCACTGAAGCATCCCAGTTATTCGTCATTTGGTGGTGATGTACTGAAAGGTTTGTTATCTAAGTAAATTATATTTCAATCGATTATTCCCCAGGAACTCTTGAAACTCCCTATGATTAAAGGATATGTTGATGTGGAAAAGATGTCTCATATACATAAAGTTATGTTGGGTGATGCTATGCAAGTATTCGGAAGAAAGGAAATTCTTGAAAAACATTAAAAGGGAATAGAATTGATAGAAAATGCTTTGAAAGCATTGCAAGAAACTATGTCCAGTGCATCCATTGATACATCCATCACCCCCATTGAAAATATAAGATTATTGTTAGACTCTTTCAAGGAGTATTCCCTTGGGCTTAATGAAAATACAAGAAAAGAGGTAGAAGAAAAATCAGCGAAGAAAAGGCTATTGACTTTACATGACAAATGTGCTCTTGCACACTCTTGTGTCAAAAAGAGTCTGAAAGAAGTGAAGGTCTATGATTTTGAGGTAGATGTTGGTCTCTCTTATTGCTTGAAGTGGTCAGATGCCACTTAGAATATCAATATTTTCATGGACTCCATTGAGTCTTAGTTTTCTACCATTTCTAGTACTTATAGTGTATCTAAAGATAAAGAAAAATCAATCTAGAAGGCCATCGCTACATAGAGAAAAACATTTTGCCTTGCAGAAACAAAAAGAATAAATTATCAAAAAATTCAGTCTATTAAGTGATATTGTAAGAATAGAATACACTCTGGTTGGAGAAGCTCTAGCATAAGTGATATTGTAAGAATGGAATACACTCTGGTTGGAGAAGCTCTAGCATACACTAAAATTCTTGAGAAGATAAACCTAATTCCTGATACTCTAGATGGTGCTAAAAAAACTTTGATAGAGTTGGAATCTCTAAACAAGATGTTGAATACAACAAAGGGTGGCTAGGGAAAAGGAAAAATAATTTGGGAAGGTATTCTGAAGGAGCTTCAAGGATCACCATCTTCCAGTTCATATATGTTTATTTTTTTCTTTGCTTTAATTTTTTTCAATTGTTCTGGGCACACCCTTCGTCCTTAATGTCAAAGGAGGAGTGAAGTGGTGAAATGTTAGTGTTAGGGGGAGAAGTACTATAAATAAAGAACTATGTAAATATTATTTTTGGTTTTGGCACATGTTACCATTAATGACAAAGGGGGAGATTGTTGAGAAAATGAAGAAGAATATCTCATTTTGTTACTTTTTGTTTTTCATTGATGTCACCACGATATATGAGTTGCAACTACAAGATCAAGACTAAAATTACTATGGTATTCTAGTCTGGTATCTGAATTGGTATTTTGGTCCACATATTTTTCTAGTGATCTCAATTGCTTGAGGTTTAAGGAGATGGTTTGTGTGTGTGGAAGCATGTACATACAAGATCTATTGTATCCCATTATTCATATGATGTCACATTGGTGTTTTGTAGTTATGTTTTTTGGTCCATCTCTGGCTAACTTGATGAATGTATTGTGTAAATTAATTTTTGCTATATGGACATATGTGCAACCTATTTTAAGTTTTTGCTGACTTGTTGAAGTGTGTGCATTATCTTTTTCAAAGCTTGAGGCCAACAATTGGTATTTCTGGTAAATGATAAAGTGCATCTAATTAGGCCAATCTAATTGATGCTTGTGAAGAGATTAGGTATATATAACAAACAATTTTTGAAGAAGTGAGGTGATGATGTGGAGTAGTGAGAACATGATGAAGTGTGTCAAGTCCATGTGCATTTTTCATACACATACCCTGCTAAAAGTAGGGACCCTCTTTTTTTTGGTCTTTTGGGTGTTTTCTATAGTCTTGCCTCTAGGACTAGTTTTTGGTCTTGGGTTCTTGTGATCCTCTAGTTGTGTGGGTTTTGACACTTTGAAACATGCTTAAATTCTTATCTTGCCTATAGAAGTGATCTCTTGAGGTGGTTCATTGAAAATCATAAGTTAAGGGTGAGCTTAGGGTTTTTCATGTATCTCATGTATTTCCTCCTTTTGTAGAAATCTTTGATTCCCATTAGTGTCTTAGATGCCCGAAGGTTATTACTTATATTGTTACATTTCAGAGATCTTGGAATTTCATAGAATTTGATATCTAGAAGAATTCTCCATATTTCCTTGAATCCTCAAATCCCTGACTTTCGTCATTCCCTCAGATCCCCAAAGTAGGGCTCAAGTGGTCATTTCACTTCATCTATGCCTATCATACGAATGTTGTAGCTTGCATTTAATGGGATTATGAGAGATTTTACGTTTGTAAATTGGTGTTATTTTTCTCATAATGAATTTGAAGAGCTTGGTCCTAGGGAGTTACATGTGAACTAGATTGTTGGAGTTGTGGGTTTCTATTTTAGGTGACATTCCTTGGCCTCATTTGCATCTATTTGGGATTTGAAGTTTGCTACCAATAATTGTCCTCCTAAGTTTTTCTTCATCAATGGTATGTGCATGATGCCCTTGCTTTAATTTTGATTGATGAGTATGTGTGGTTTTATGGTATTATGCATATTCTATGCTTGGGTTTCTATGAATTTGGAGGTTTGTTATTAAACTAGGGTTGTCCCTTTTTCACTTTGATTCCTCCCAAGAGTGTCAATGTCACAGTTCTCCATTCAATTCATAATTTAGTGATGCCAATCCTTGCTAGATTTTTCCTTTTAATTTGGTGTTGTACATGATGGTGATTTGGTTTGATGGATCTAGGGTTTTGAATGTTTGATGGATTGATGATCTAAGTATGAGCTTGAGATGTTATTTCCCATTTTTATCTGATCGTTACTTTCCTTTGAGGGTTTTTGAAGAGTTGAATAAGATTTGATTGAATGAATGAGTGTATCAAACCTTTGACTAGTTATTCATGGTGGAACCTTAGGGTTGCATATTTTGAATTTCTTGCTAAAGGATTAATTGAACTATGTTGGAATGAGTCATAAGTCAAAATCAGTAAATGAACAATGTGAAGTGAATAAAATTTTGAGCCAAATCCCAAATTTGTGATCATTTGATCAATTTGGGAAAAACTATAAAGAATCACAACTTTCTGAGATTTTAGGTACCTCATGGAATTCCTTCACACTCAAAAATCTCTAAAATTTACATCGCCCTATCATTTACCCAAAAATGCATGTAAATGCAAAATTTTTGATAGCCTTGCTAATTTCCAACCCAAATGGAAAGCCCTAAAACTTTTTGAAAATGAGAAAATTGTAAAAATGGATGAAGTGACATTGCATAATTTAATTAAAGGTTGGGAATTTCCATTACTTGATCTATACTGTTGATTAAATGATTTTTGGGGTGATAGTTGTTCTTTTGTCACTAATTTTTGCCTAGTCATGAAATTCTGGAATTTTCTCCTTGGCCTAATTTTCGCGAAGGGGTGAAAATCCCAAAGTCATGTTTGTGAGATTTTAGGATATTATGATCATTTTTTTGGCTTATTTGTATGATGAATGTGTTATTTACGATGGCCTAACCTTAAATTTTGTGTTGTAATGAGAATTTATTGTGACCTTTTGCTAAGTGTAGGATGAATCAAGCAAGGTTGTTACTGGAAAAGGAAAGAGTAAAGGAATGAATCCTGATGTTGAGGAAGATCCTATTTTAGAATCTAAAAGGATTAAGTTGGATATGAAGAGCAAGATTCCAGAGAGTAAACTAATTTCCACTTGGTTAGAGGTGACTGACACCAATGTGGGAAAGTGGGACTATGAAGAATTTAAGGCAAGGATGGCAGTAGGCGACCCTTCTATTTTGGTAAGGATATTGAGGGATTTTGAGTTGGCTCATGTAGCTAGTTTTCCTTCCATAGTGCAATGTTATGATCTTGTCTTAGAATGTTCTTGACACTATGATCAAGGTACACAAAGAGTAATTAGTCCATAGGGTAGACTGCTTACAAAATTCTCTCCTATCTCGGTTCCCCAAACATTTGACATGCTAAAGATGTCTCACATGGTGCAATTTGATATTGATGTAGCCAAGAAATATTATGAGTAGGATACAAATAATGCTTTGGAGGTTATTAATACCTAGCTAGAGAAACCCAAGGCATATATTTCTAAATTTCCAAAATAGCTGTTTAGGGTTAAGTTTAAATCAGATTACTATGATGCAATCACTCTTCTCAGTAGACTGATGGGTCTAAAGAATGCAAGAATGTTTGAAACTTGGATGTTATATTTGATAGTGAGAATGGAATAAGGTATAGACTACCATTGACAAAGAATAATTAATAAAAGAATTCATGAGCAATTGTCCAATGTGTTGTAGACCAAGAATTTCACTGACATCTCATTTGGTCTACACCTTGGAAAGGTTCCATCCATATAAGGGATTGAGCACTCAGGGAGTCTTTGGCCAATATGTAATTTATGAAGTCAAACCTTAGTTACATTTGGATAGTCCTAGCTATAGAAGGGTGAATAATGCATTGACCATGTACATTACAAGGTTGCTCTAGGGTGTAGAGCATGTTACAATTTCTAATGTTAGAGTTTGGAGAATGGTTTATACAACTTCCCACATTTTATTACATTAGGATTGATGGTTGTCAAAGATCTCCATACAAATTGCCTAGATATCCTATAGATCATATTGTTCTTTTGGAGGTCACAAGGAAAATTTGTGCCTTTGATGCAATTTGAAAAGGGATATGCATAAAACTATTTTCGATAATGAGGCTTTCCCTTCCTTGGCCACAACACAGTTTTTTGATGAAGAGATGGGTACTTTCAACTTGTCCTTACATATTAAGAGGCCTAGATTTGATAGAACGAGTGGGGCTCAAAAGAGAGGTAGTTGGGAATTTAGGCATAAAGATGAATTTAAAGACTATTGGGCCAATTGGAAAGATGAATTTGAAGTTTTAAAGAAGAATTTCTCCAGGTTTCCTACCAATTTGATCCAACTATATAGTATCAAGGCCATCCCAGATCAAATTGATGACGATGCAGAAGTGATACAACTCCATGATTATGAATTTGTTAAAGGTGAACCTTAGGTGAAATTGATTGGATGGAAGAGGAAATAACAGAATTGGAGCAAATCAATACCCCTGTGATCAAATGCACTAAGTTGTGGATCAAGCATAAGATTTGGGAGCTAGATAGTGAAGGGAAATAGTATAATTATGACTTGATGGGGAGCTTAGAATCTCAATCTTATTCTAAGGAGGAGAAGAACCCAAAAGGAAAGGAAAAGGCTAGCTCCCATTTTAAAATTAAGATAAAAGGTTTTCAAAAAAAGACTATAGAAGAAAAGAAAAGGAAGCCCATTGCAAAGATGTGAAGGATTACCTCCAAAGAGAAGAAATATGATCAAGAAGAGGAACCTGAGGAAGAGGGAAAGAAGGGTGATTTCACTATGCTTAAAAGGAGAAGAGTAATGAGAACATAAAGGAAGAAAATTATCCTCCTATAAAGGAGAAGGGTGATAGGACCAAAGTTGGTAAATATTGAGAGTTCTAGAGAGAAAACACAAGTTTATACCCAAAAAACAAGAACTCCATCTCCTAAGGAAATTTTAATAAAAGAAGTTTCCTCCATGATTCCCTCTATTACACAACAACAAAAGGATATTTTTTCCTCTCATTCTACTTAAGAATTGCATGATGAAGAAAAAGTGCCAATAAATGCAGCTATTGAGGATATCCATCAAGGTGAGGACACAAAAGAATTTAAAGATGGGGATCTTCATGGTATGGAGGTAGATATTGATAAGATTCTGCAATCTTCTTTGGTATCAAATGACGATTCACTTATCAAGGATAAAGGAGAAAAATCCATAGAGAAAGAAGAGATGGATAAAAGAACTCCCTCTCCAATTCATGAAGTGATAGAAATGCATGACAAGGAAAAGAACGAGAATCCGAAAGGAGATAAATAATGAGATAATGAAGAAGAAGATAAAGGTGAATAATATTTTGTGGTGCATGGTTCAAATGTTGACTCCTCTATTGGTCAACTAGAAAGGGATAAACAAGGTGTGCAATAGTTAGATATTTCCACTCCTAGTTGGCTCAAGAAAGGAAATTAGTTATAGATGATATTCCTCTAAGCTCAGATGATTTACTGGCTTATATTGGAAAAGGTAAAACAAAGAAGGCCAAAACTATTTCTAGGATTGATAGGGATGAATCAAATAATAGGGTGATTCATATTGCCACTCATGTAGTAGATAAGAATAAGGATGAGGTAACTCCTCAAGATTACAACATTCAAACAATAAATTTGGGGCCTACCTCTAGAAGAAAAGAAGTAGAAGAGTTCAAGGGGTCTGCTACCACAATTTTGGAAAGATTGGACAAAGAAGTGCAAGCCAAGGAAAGATTGAAGAAAGAAAATGAAGAGTTAAAGAAAGATCTATAGAAAGACATGAAACCCTTGCAGTCCATCAACCAAATTGGTTCTTCTTCATCAATAGTTTGTTTCTTACCTAAGGAGGCAGTTAGTGAGCTTGAAAAGATGAAAACTTCTACACAATCTACACATGAATGGTTACAAGGAGTAGAGATTAGAGGAGACAACTTGATTAAGGAAATTATGTCAACCTCTAGAGATGCACATAGATCATTTGAATTGTTACAAAATTTATTGGTACGAGATAAAGGTGACATAGATATTCTCCTACAAAAAACACAGACAATCATGGATTATACTAAGGAAAGATTAATAAGCAATGGAATTAAGAAAATGGTGGCATGAATTTTATGCTCCAGTTGATGATTTCCCATTCATCGCCCACCATTTGGATGATGTGGCTACATATACTACTATTATGGAGAAGTTTTAGGATATCAACGTAGAGTGGGACAAGGTCATTAAAGAATCAAGGGAGGAGATTAAATCATTTGAAAGAAGATTTAAAGTATTGATAACTCCACCACTGGCTGACCTATAGAATATCTTTCTTAGGGTGAAGGATAAATTGGGTCAAGATAAGGACAAGGGGCCAGCTAATGCATGATTGGATCAAGATTTGTGCTTCCCATTTATCTCGGGTGTTCTACACATTTCTTCTTTTAACCTCTACATGCATTGGAGTGATCTACATTGGAGAGTCTAAGCTGACTTGGAAGCAACCCTAGTATTAAATGAAAAAGTGATTATTTTATTCAAGGAAGCTTCTTGGCTGACCTATTTGGGCCAACTTGTTGTAACCCTAATTGGGTCGACTTAGTATGAAATTGCTATAAATTGGGAATTTTGCCTCATTTGTAAGGGTTAAAAAATAGAAAATCTAAGTCATAGAGCAAGAGCTAGGGTTAGGAGTTAAGTATTTTTTGAGAGCAAGTGTTGTTACATTAGATACTAGAACTGTTGCAAACATTAGGTGATTCAATATAAGTAAAGACATTATTCTTTGGTGCTCTTTCTTGTATTGTTTTATCTTGCATAGTTCTTGTTATGCAATCTCTTTGATATTGCTTTAAGATTTTCAGTTATATGTTAGAATTTATATTTAGAGGTGATGCTATGATGTTTATGGTTTGATAGTTGAAGTGTTTGAGCAATCCTTGGTCCATAATTTTAGTAAGTTGTTGATTATAAGTTGTTGTGTAAAGTTAGCCTGGGCCTAATATTTGTGTGCTAAGTTCAATTATGGATATTTATTCATTTCAATTACATAATTGGGTTGATTTGAGTGGATGCTTCATGATCTAAAAATCTTTAATTCCTCAAAAGATTGCACTGTTTCTCTGAAATTGGAGATTAAATTTGGGTTAAGTAGGAAATTGGTTTTGAAGGATCGATCCACTTTGAGTATTTAATCATTTACATTATTGGTCTTAGAATTTAGTTTAGTTTTAAAATCTCTATGAACCCTTTTTATCTTTTGCTATTTCTTTGAAATTTGAGTTAGATTTACGAATTTAAGTTTCATCATATTGCAAAATATGATAAGTTTGAGATTTACAACATTTTTTTTGTAAGGTCCCTTTGTGATTACCATCATTTTCACATTATCACTGAGTTTTTTATGCATTGTTAATACCTTACATTAGAGACCTTGGGGTTATCTCTTGAGGCTTGCTGATAGAGATTTACCTTTCAAGAGAGATAGGATATTATATTATGTTTGAGTTTTTGCTGTGCAGAAAACACCATCAATAGATTGGTGCTATGAGGGCCTGAATAAGAAAGATGGATCATTTTCTACCTACCATTTGTCTTAAAATGTTTTGAAAAAGAACTAGATCTATGCCAGGAGAAGAAGAGTTTCAAGAATTGCAAGCTCCTACCATGTCAAGAAGGACAAAAAGAAGGGGAGAATCATCTTCCACACAACCATTGCCATCATCCCCATCATCCTCACCGTCATCAAGTCCATCTTTATCTTCATCTAAATCCACTATCATATAACAACCTCAACCAACCATAAATTTTCCTTTACCACCCCCACCTCCACCAATTGCTTTCCTTGCTAACAACCCATCTCCATTATCCTTCAAAAACTACAATATCATATGAAAGAACCCATAACATTTATGTTCCATGTTTCATACTAATGACCCTAATAGGACTATAGAGGAACACACTAGGATTTTCTAGACTTGTCTTAGGGATAAGGGAATTAACCATGAGGATGTTGGATGTAGGCTCTTTCCTTATTCCTTAGTAGAAGATGCATTCTACAGGTGTAATCATTTCCTTGTTGGATCAATTCATAATTTTATTGAGTTGGAAGTTGCTTTTTTGTAGAAATTTAAGATTCTCATTCATGCTAATGAGCTCTATCTGTAGTTCACTAAAGTCAAGAGAAAATTTAATGATCCTATAGGATCTTTTAATAATAGATTCCATCATGTATACACTATATTATAGGCCCCTTATGTTGTAGATGATGCTACTACCTTGGAGGTTTATTACGAAGCTTTGGATAGTCTCACAACTACCTTATTGAAATGGAGAACTAACCCTCTGGCTACCTTACTTTATGCATACACAAAAGCTACCAAGGTTAGTGCTAATTTGAGACAACACTTATCTGGGCCTTTACTGTCATTGGGACCCTCTGTTCACCCTGGGCAAGTTCAGGATCTCAATTAGGCTCTTACCAATCATACTCCTATTATGAATCCAATACCTTAGCTGCCTCTAGTCCCTCATATAGGTCCTCCTATAAATCAAGCCCCACTAGTGATTAATTATCCTCAACAAAGTGTTAATCAATCTCTTCATCTACAACAACAAGTTGGTTTCCCTACATACCTACAACATTCTAAAGTATTGAATCAGTATCTAGGTTCTAGTGTAGTGGTAGGATATCCTCAAAACAATGTGAAGTAGAATCCCTATAATAATCCTGACAAGGAGAGACTAAATGAGCTGACAAAATAGGTGAGAAAGTTGAATATGGAAGTCACCTATCTAAAAAATCAAAATATTCAACTCTAGGTTGCCCAGAGGAATATGCATTCCAATTATAATAGAGAGAATAGGGAGCCCCAACATGGACAGAGCTTTGATAGAGGACAACATTTTGACAAAGGACAAAATTTTGAAAGAGGGAAGCCTTCTAGTTATAATTTTCATAGAGGGATGACAAGTGGGTAAGGATTTGATAGAAGACAACAACTCAAGAAAAACAAAACATGGAATATGAGGAAAAATAATGGTGTCCCTACCCCATTGGATCAACAAGATAATCAAGAAAATCCTTTGAGAGGTGTGTATCTAGCCGAGGTTGCTTTATCAGGTTGGTGTAGACTCCATAAGACAAGTCAACATTCTAAGTTTGACTGTCTTGAGTTCTAGACTATTGCATCTATCTCTCAGTATGAGGTAGAGAACAATGCTAGTAATCAAGAGTTAGTACCATTTGATCCTTATGACTCACCTATACTAGTGATGAATCATGCTCCTTTCCCACGAATTGAGGAGAGTGGACCTAAAGGGGAGTTAGGCAAGTAAGAAGAGGGAACAAACCAAGTGTGTAATGGAGATGAGATTATAGAGTTATTTAGTGAAAGCACTGAGAATGATAATGGCCCTTTGAATGAAGAAGAAATGGGTATTGAAGAAGTGCAGACATTCCAATAGCTTGTAAAGAAGTATGATTTGAGGAATAGACCTAATAGAAGCCCACAAGCTAGAGGTTTGTTTACTACTACTATTCCTCCAAACAATTTCACCACACCTCCAGATCCCAATGCTAGCAATAATCCAACATACCCTCATGCACCAGGACAATACCTATCCAAAGATGGATAAGGGCAAGTTGATTCATAAAAAGGGAAGGGTGTTGAAGTAATTAAAGAAAAGGTGGTGGAATATCTTAGGGAGGCTCATGGTGACATGAGCATAGAGTAGCTAGCTACACATGTTGTAGAGGAACTTAAAAATCTAAAGGTAAGTCTTTCTACATTTAAACTATTAAGAGTCCCTACTATGAGAAATGTAGTCTTAGGAGCTTATAGTAAAAATCTAGTATCACAAGATAGACTAGTTGGTGGACAGTTAATAGAGTACCTAGTTCTCAAATATCTAAAGATCAAGGGCAAGTTCAAACACAACCTAGGGAAAAAGGGAAAGAAAAAGATAAAAATCGAGTTGCTTAGGTTAATACCTATCTAAATTTATTCCAAGGTAGAACAAAAACTCCTCCATTTTTATTTTATGATCATCTCTTTGGAATAATTTTCACAACTAACTACTAGATTTAGGTGCTTCCACAAATGTGATGCCCTTTGTTGTCTATAGAGACCTAGGAATTACCCTTGTTGTCTCTCAAAATTAGGTCACTCAACTAGACAAAACATAAGTTAATGTGGTGGGGGAGCTAAACATGATTCCCATGAAAATTGCTTCAAACCCCAAAATTCAACAAGTTATTAATATATAGGTAGTAGAAATACCTGACACTTATGGTCTAATTTTGGAAAGAGACTTCACTAAGGCATTAAATGGATATGTACCAACTGATTAGTCCCACATGTGGCTTCCTTAGAAAGGAGTGTCGAATAAAATCAAGATAGGGAGAGCCTAGGATGAAGTATGTAATCACAAAATTTTAGAATACTTCAAATGAAATATTGATATCAAAGGTAAGTGTGGGAAATTATGTCCTGGAAGCCCTTGTTAAGGAGTCAGATGCAAAAGAAATATTTATGCTATATACCACATTCATTGATTTTACAACAAAATATAGTAGTACTAGAGCCCTAGTGGAATAATTTGAGGAAAATGATGATCCTGAGAATAACCAACTAAGCCTACTAGAAAATTTTCAATAATTCATCTAGTAGTGTATGGAGGATCATATTTTTCTGCATAGAGATATGAATTTTGAAGAGTTTCTTTTACCAAGTTGGTGTAGATTTCACAATGCTGCTCATTCAAAACTAGAATGTTGCTTGTGCTAGATAGTAGTAGATAAGGTATAGGAGTACATTAACCCCACTCCAATAGTCAAAATTAATATATAAAATACTCAAGATGATCCCAAAGGAAAGAGTGTAGTGCATTCTAAAGAACCTTCCGGCTATAACAACACAAAAGACAAAACAAAAAAATATGGAGTTGTTGGCTATTGGACACTAAGGTTTGATGGATCCAAGTCAAAGTATGGTGTTGGAGTAGGATTTGAGTTGATCAACCCTAAAGGTAAAAATTTCTTTGTTTCTCACAAACTACAGTTTCGTTGTATCAATAATGTAGCTAAATATGAGGCATTGATTCATGGATTGCTTATGGAAATGAGAAAGAAAGTTAAGATTCTACAAGTAGTTGGAGATTCTAAGTTGGTGGGAATTAAGGCTTTGTGTTGATTTTAGAAATCTCAACTATGCATCAAAAAAGGATAATTACCCAGTCCTGTCACTGGATGAGGTACTTTAGATTGTCAATGGATCTCAATTGATATATTTTCTAGATGGATACTTTGGATATAATCAGTTCATGGTACAATATGAGAATAGGCACAAAATTTCCTTTACCACCAAATGGGGTACTTTTTCTTATAGGAGAATTCCCTTTGGGCTGATCAATGTTGGATCCATATTCCAAAGGGCCATGGATATTTCCTTCAAGCACATCATTGGTAAGTGTATAATTATTTATATGGATGATTTGATAGTCTTTTCCAAAAAGAGAGGTGATCATATAGTAGAGTTGTGTAAGGTATTTCAAAGGTGTTGAGAATTTGGCATCTCACTTAATCCAAAGAAGTATGTCTTTGGATTCACTAAAGGAAAGTTACTTGGACATGTTATTTGAGAGAAGGCTATTGCTATTGGTCCTGAAAGAGTAGAGGCTATCCTTAAGATTCAACCATCTACTAGTAAAAAGGAAATGAATTCATTTTTTGGAAAAATAAACTTTTTCATGAAGTTTATCACTAGATTTGTAGAAATAGTCAAGCCATTGAATGCAATGTTGAAGTAGGAAGCAAAGGTTGAGTGGAGTGTAGAATCAAAGGAGGCAATTGCAGAAATTAAGAGAGCCATTGAAGAAGCTCTGGTTTTGGTAAATCTTGATTATGCCAAGCCTTTATACATTTATTCATTTTCCTCTGATCATTCTTATGTTGGAATGTTAACACAAAATTATGATCAAGGGAATGAACACCCCATAGAATTCAAGAGTGATCCTCTAAAAGATACATAATTAAGATATCTAAGTGTGGAAAATTAGGCATATGCCTTGGTTAGAGCTGTGAAGAAATTTAGGCATTATATCTTGAGGAATAAGGTCTTTGCAATAGTGCCTAACCCTACAATCAAGCTTCTACTCATGCAAAATGAATTGAGAGAATGTAGAGGGAAGTGGGTGACCATGTTTTAGGAATACGATGTTTAGATCTAGCCCATGAAATTGGTAAGAGGACAAGGGTTAACTGTAGGAGTTGAGAAATCCAACTTCACAGACCTCAAAGATCACCTACATGCAAATAACCTATCATAGAAAGGAAGAGATGGAGACAAAAAAGAAAGGGTGCTCTACAAGCTACAAGAGAGATTGCATTGACTGAATTATATTAATTAGAGAGAGAGATAAAATACAATAATCAATCCTTATAAAAGGAGATTGTGCAACCCTAAAGAAACCCTAATAGGTAGACATTTAATAATTAATATAATTATTAAATATCACAATATGAAAACTAAAGTAAAATATTAAGAGAGGAATAAAGGTAACTTAATTAATATAATTAATTTAAAACCTTTACTCTAACATTAACCAAGATGATGGTAGAGATGGGTCCCAATCTCACAGCTCAACATTATCACCTTGAGGATGTTTCCCCAAGAGATTCGTATGATGATATTATCTACTATCTCTTGAACCAAAAATGTCCTAAACATCTTATTTCAGTACAAAGGAGAGCTTTTTGTTTGAAGAGTGACAGTTTTATGCAGAAGGGAGTTGTCTTGTATAAGAAAAACGATGAGGGTATCTACTTAAGGTTCCTGGGAAAGGAAGAAGATAAAAGAGTAATGACAAAATTTCATGATAGATATGGCACAGGACATGGATCTGTAGCCTCCACTGCAAATCAGATTTTGAACGCTAGTTATTATTGGCCCACATTTTTTAAAGATGCACATAATCATGTAAGAACCTACCATGTGTGTCAGACTGCAACTAGTAGAGAGAAGTATTTATCTCTTCCACTTCAACCAATCGTAGAGGTAAAGCCATTTGCACAATGGGGAATGAAATTTATTGGTCCTATCAATCCACCTTCCTCAGCAAGCCATAGGTATATTCTCACTATCACTTATTACTTAACTAGGTGGACAAAGGCTCTTGCATGCAAACATTGTACTTCTGAAGTGGTAATCAATTCCATTGAATCAGGTATTATCAATTGCTTTGGTTTCCCATTTTCTTTAGTTTGTGATAATGGCCCTGCATTTGTATCACTAAAATTTTCTAGTTGGGATTTTGATAATGGAATAATTGTTAAATTTGCATCATATTATTATTCATAGGGTAAAAATTTTGATGAGTCTTGAAATAAGAATCATTTAACAATAATTTGTAAGTTGTTGGAGAGAAATCCTAAAGATTAGCACACCCAACTTAGGGTTTCTCTCTAGGTAGATCGTACTAGACATAAAACCTCTCTAGGAACTTCTCCCTAACACCTTGTGTATGGTTTGGAGCTGGTATTCCCCATTCATTTGAATATTCCAACTTTAAAATTCATCAATTATTATTATGATAAAGGTGATAAGTGTGAGGCTCATTTAGTTGAACTTCTGCACCTTGAGGAGAAAAGAAATGAAGCCTTATAAAACTTTGCTAAACATTAGGGTGTAGTTAAGAGATGGTTTGATAGGATAGCCAAGGTGAAAGCATTTATAATATCTGAATTGGTTCTCTATTGGGATAAAGAGCATGATAAGAAAGGGGAGCATGGAAAATATGATAAACTTTTAGTTGGCCCTTACCAAATTTCAAAGATATTGGGAGACAATGCTTTTTGTCTAAAAACTCTCATTGGAGAGGATGTCCTATTGCCAGTCAATGGGAAATATTTGAAGCATTACTTCCAATCTTGAGTTTCTTGCATCTTCTATATTGTAAATAGTTAGGGTAGGTTTTCCTTTTTCTTTGCTTTGATTTGTTTGTTTTCTGCTTCTAGTTAGTTTGGGTTTGCTTTGGTTAGAGTAGTTTTTCTTTCTATTTTGTTTCATTTTGGGTCTTCTTGTTTTCCTCTAGGCTTGTTGCAGCTACTTAACAATGTTTACATTACCAGGGGACTATTCTGAATGTTTCTTTTACAAAATCTAATCATCTTTCTAGAGTTAGTTGGTGGAAATCCTTTATTTGGTGTCACATGTATCAATGTTTGAGGTTGATAAGTCTCTGAGTTGAGTTGATTATGGAATGTGCTTGGGTCTCATATCCTTACACATATCTTAAGATTCCAAGGTTGCTAATGGTTCCTTATGAAGTCTAGTCAAGTGAAAAATCTTATTTTTTCTTTAGCGCCACTGTGGTTCTCAACGCTAAGTTTGAGCTTCATCGCTCACAAGGTGAAAGGGAAAGTTTAAAAAGATCTTACAAGAATATCAAAAAAAAAAGAGAATAAATAAAATAAAAGAAAATCAAAAGGAAATGCTTATCTTATCAGGGAAATCCATGTATCTCTATTAGGGCTATGGACACCTAGCTAGCAGTAGAGCAATGCTTGGGAGGATTACAATGATAACCTTGTTAGGGCTATGGATTCCTGACTCACAACAAGGCTCTATCTAGGATGCTTTTGGAGTTAGAATCCTTACATAGCTTGATTGGACTAAGTCCAGTTCCTACAACAACTGAGGGTGGGAAATTAATACATTTACAGAAAATTTCACTCTAGTACAGAAAAGGCTTCCTTGTTCATAAACTTTGAAACTCTTTTTGTGGTTGACACAATGTGAGGATCAAAACCAAAGAATCTAGGTTCTTGATTCTAGCTTGTCATTGAAATGATCTAGAGAATTTCCCCAGCAAAGTCTCCATTTCTTGTCCAGTTTTCACACACATGCCCTGCTAAAAGTAGGGACCCTCTTTTTTTGGTCTTTTGGGTGTTTTTTGTAGTCCTTCCTCTGGAACTGGTTTTTGGTCTTGGTTTCTTGTGATCCTTTGGTTGTGTGGGCTTGGAAACTTTGAAACATGCTTAAATGCTTATCTTTCCTATACAAGTGATCTCTTAAGGTGGTTCATTGAAAATCCTAAGGGTGAGTTTAGGGTTTTTCATGTATCTTGGGTATTTCCTCCTTATGTGGAAATCTCTAATTTCTATTAGCATCTCGGACGCCTGAAGGTTATTGCTTATATTGTTACATTTCAGAGATCTTGGAATTTCACAAAATTTGGTATCTAGTGGAATTCTTCAAACTTCCTTGAGTCTTCAAATCCTTGACTTTAGTCATTCCCTTGGATCCCTGAAGTAGGGCTGAACTAGTCATTTTGCTTCATTTATGTTTGTTGTATGAACATTGCAGCTTCCATTTAATGGGATTATGAGAGATTTTATGTTGGTAAATTTGTGTTATTTATCTCATAATGAATTTGAAGAGCCTGGTCTTACGAAGCTGTGTGTGAGCTGGATTGTTGGAGCCGTGGATTGCTAGTTTTGGTGACTTTCCTTGGCCTCATTTGTGTCTTTGTGGGATTTCAACCTTGCTTCCAGTAATTTTCCTCCCGGGTTTTCCTCCGTTAATGGTATGTGCATGATGCCCTTTCTTTTGATTGATGTGTATGTGTGGTTTAATGGTATTATGTGTATTCTATGTTTGGGTTTCTGCATATTTAGAGGTTTGTGATTAAATTAGGGTTGTCCCCATTTCATTTGGATGCCTCCCCTAAGTGTCAATGTTGTAGTTCTCCATTGAATTGATAATTTAATGATTGCAATACTTGCTATATTTTCCCTTTGAATTTGATGTTGTGCATGATGGTGATTTGGTTCAATGGATCTATGGTTTTGAATGCTTTATAGATTGATGTTCTGAGTGTGAGCTTGACATATTATTTCCCATTTGTATCTGATTGTTGCTTGCCTTTGAGGGTTTTCAAAAAGTTGATTAAGAATTGATTGAATGAACAAGAGTATCAAACCTTTGATTGGTTATTCATGGCTGAACCCTAGGGTTGCATATTTTGGATTTCTTGCTAAAGGATTAATTGAATTGTGCATGAATGAGTCATAGGTCCAAATCATGGATGAGAAATGTGATGTGAATAAAATTTTGAGCCAAATCCCAAATTTTTGATCATTCAATCAATTTTGGAAAAATTGTGAAGAGAAGACTTTTGGAGATTTTAGGTACATCGTGGAATTCCTTCACACTCATAAATCTCCAAAATTTCCATTTCCCTATAATTTACCCAAGAATGCATGTAAATTCAAAAGTTTTGATAGCCTCACCAATTTTTGTCCCGAATGGAAATCCCCGAAAAATTTCTAAAAATGAGAAAATTGTAGAAATGGATGAAATGGCATTACATAATTTAATTAAAGGTTGGATATTTCTAGTTCTTGAGCTATAATGTTTATTAAATTATTTTTGGGGTGATAGATATGATTTCCTCACTGACTTCTTCCTGGTCATGAAATTCTCAAATTTCCTCCTTGGACTGATTTCCATGAAGGGGTGAAAATCTTAGAGTCATGTTTGTAAGATTTTAGGAGATTATGATCATTGTTCAAGATTATTTGTAGGATGAATGTGTTATTTATGATGGGCTATCCTTAAATTTTTTGTTGTACTAAGCATTGATTGTTCCCTTTTGCTGAGTGTAGGCTAAATCAAGCAAGGCTATTACTAGTAAAAGCAAGAGCAAAGGAATGGATCATGATGTTGAGGAAGCTCCTATTTCAAAACATGAAAGGATTAAGTTGCATATGAAGAGCAAGATTCCTGAGAGTAAAGTTATTTCTACTTGGTCGGAGGTGACTAACCCTAATGTGGGAAAGTGGTACTATGTAGAATTTAAGTCAAGGATGGCAGCAGGTGACCCTTCTATTTTGGTACAGAGATTGAGGGATTTTGGGTTGGCTCATGTAGCTAGTTTTCCTTCCATAGTGCAATGTTATGAGCTTGTCTTGGAATGTGCTTGAAACTATGATCAAGGTACATAGAGAGTAATTATTCCACAAGGTAGAGTGCTTGCAAAATTCTCCCCTATCTCAGTTTCCCAAACATTTGACATGCCAGACAGGTCTCACGTGGTCCAATTTGAAGCTGATGTAGCCAAGAAATATTATGAGCAGGATAAAAATATGGCTTTGGAGGTTATTAATACCTGGATAGAGAAACTCAAGGCATATATTTCTAAATTTCCAAAATAGTTGTTCATGGCTAAGTTTAAATTAGATTACTATGATGCAATCACTCTTCTTAGTAGAGTGATGGGTCTAAAGAATGCAAGAATGTTTGAAAATTGGATTTTCTATTTGAGAGTGAGAATAGAACAAGGTATAGACTACCATTAGGTAGGAATAATTAGTAAAATAATTCATGAGCAATTGTCCAACGTGTTGTAGACCAAGACTTTCACTATGACATCTTATTTGGTCTATGCCTTGGCAATGTTTCATCCATGTAAGGGATTGAGCACTCGGGGAGTCTTATGCTATGATGTAATTTATGAAGTCAATCCTCAGTTACATTTGAATAGTCCTAACTATAGAACGGTGAATGATGCATTTGCCATGTACACTACAAGGTTGGTCCAGGGTGCAGAGCATGTGAGAATTTTTTATGCTACCAAGGAATTGATTTAGAAGTTTGGAGCATGGTTTATATAGTTTCCTAAATTTTCTTACATTAGGATTT
Organism: Sequoia sempervirens; assembly: GCA_007258455.2. NCBI lineage: Eukaryota > Viridiplantae > Streptophyta > Pinopsida > Cupressales > Cupressaceae > Sequoia > Sequoia sempervirens. The sequence continues at coordinate 299,458,283 of VDFB02281492.1, forward strand.
ATGGTTTTTTGAGAGCTCCATACAGATTTCCTACTTATCCTATGGATCATATCATTCTTTTGGAGGTCACAAGGAAAATTTGTGCCTTTGATGCAATTTTGAGAAAGGATATGCATAAAACTAGTTTTGGTAATGAATTCCCACTAAGAATTGGAGGTGATGAGGCTTTCCCTTCCTTGGCCACAACATAGTTTTCTAATGAAGAGATGGGAACTTTCAACCCACCCTTACATACTAAGAGGCCCAGATTTGACAGAAAAATCATCTCTCAAAAGGGAGTTTGCAAGGAATTCAAACATAAAGATGACGTTGAAGACTATTGGGCCAATTGTGAAGATAAATTTGAAGATTTGAAGAAGAATTTCTCTAGGTTACCTGCCAATTTGATCATACTATATAGCATCAAGGCCATCCCAGATAAAATTGATGATGATGGAGAGGTGATACAACTCTATGAATATGAATTAGTTAAAGATAAGCCTATAGGTGAAATTGAATGTATGGAAGGGGAAATAACATAATTGGAGCAAATCAATGCCCCTATGATCAAATACACTGAGTTGTGGATCAAGCATGAGATTTGGGAGCTAGATAGTGAAGGGCAATTGTATACTCATGACTTGATGGGGAGCTTGGAATCTCGGTCTTCTTCTAAGGAGGAGTAGAACACAAAAGGAAAGGAAAAGGTGAGTTCCCCTTTTAAAATTAAGATCAAAGGCGTTCAAACAAAGACTATAGAAGAAAAGAAAAGAAAGCCCATTGCAAAGAAGAGAAGGATTACCTCCAAAGAGAAGAAATCTGATCAAGAAGAGAAACCTAAGGAAGAGGGAAAGAAGGGTGATTCCCATGTGCTTAAAAGGAGAAGAGTAACAAGAACATCAAGGAATAAAAATAAGCCTCCTAAGGGAGAGTATGAGACTAGACCAAAGTTGGTAAATATTGAGAGTTCTAGAGAGAAAACACAGGTTTATACCTAGAAAACAAGAACTCCATCTCCTAAGGGAATTTTAGTAAAAGAAGTTTCCTCCATGATTCCCTCTATTATACAGCAACAAAAGGATACTTCTACCTCTCCTTCTACTTAGGAATTGCATGATGAAGAAAAATAGCCAACATATACAACTATTGGTGATATCCATCAAGGTGAGGACATAGAAGAATTTAAAGATGGGGATCTTCATGGTATGGAGGAAGATATTGATAAGATTCTTCAATCTTATTTGGTATCACATGAGGATTCACCTATCAAGGATAAAGGAGAAAAATCCCTAGAGAAAGAAGAGATGCATGAAATAACTCCCTCTCCAATTCATGAAGTGACAAAAATGCATGACAAGGAAAATAATGAGAATTTAGAAGGAGATAAAGAAGAAGAAGAAGATAAAGGTGAAGAATTTTTTATGGTGCATGGTTCAATGTTGACTCCTCCATTGGTCAAAAACAAAGGGATAAACAAGGTGAGAAACAATCATATATTTCCATTCCTAGTTGGCTCAATGAGGAATTAAAAGTTAGGCAAATAGTTATAGATGATATTCCTCTAAGCCGGGATGAGTTATTGGCTAATATTGGAAAGGTTAAACAAAGAAGGAAAAAACTATTTCCTAGATTGATAGGGATGAATCAAATAATAGGGTGATTCATATTCCCACTCCTACAGTATATAAGAATAAGGATGAGGTAACTCCTCAAGATTACAACATTCAAACAATAAATTTTTGGCCTACCTCTAGAAGACAAGTAGTAGAAGAGTTCAAGGGGTCTACTACCAAAATTTTTGAAAGATTGGATAGAGAAGTGCAAGCCAAGGAAATATTGAAGAAAGAAAATGAAGAGTTAAAGAAATATTTGTAGAATCTCATGAAACCCTTGCATTTCATCAACCAAATTGGTTCTTCTTCATCAACAAGTGGTTTCTTACCTAAGGAGACAGTTAGTGAGCTTGAACAGATGAAAAATCCTATATAGGCTACAAATGAATGGTTACAAGGGGTAGGGCTTAGAGGAGAAAACCTAATTAAGGAAATTATGTCAACCTATGGAGATGCACATAGATCATTTGAATGGTTGCATAATTTATTGGTACAAGATAAAGGTGATGTAGATCTTCTCCTGCAAAAAACAAAGACAATAATGGATTATACTAAGGAAAGATTAATAAACAATGGAATCTTTCCTTCCTCAAAGGTTTCAAAGCCTTGGGAGTGGTATGAGGCCCTGCAGATTGAGCAGAGAGTTCTAAAGAAATTCATAAACAAGGTCAATAGGTGGGGAATACATTGAATTACATTTGTAATAAATGCGGATACCTATACTGCTATTATGGAGAAGTGTTAGGATGTCAAGTTAGAGTGGGACAAGGTCATTAAATAATCAAGGGAGGAGATTAAATCAATTGAAAGAAGATTTAAAGTATTGATCAATCCACCATTGGCCGATCTAGAGAAGATCTTTCTTAGGGTGTAAGATAAAATGGGTCAAGATAAGGACAATGGGCTAGTTAATGCTTGACTGCATCAAGATTTGTGCTTCCCATTTATCTAGGGTTTTCTACACATTTCTTCATCCGACCTCTGTTGGTATGTGGCGACTGATCATGCTATACTGTATAGCCCATGGTATACTGTACACCCTGGCCCCCCATCCTCGCCGGGGTCTGGATGGGTATTTCAGTATGATAAAAATCTGGAAGCTTCTAAGCTTGGTAAAAAGGGGTTCGGATGGGTATTTCAGTATGATAAAAAATTTGATTATTCGCAAGATTGTAATAGGGTTTTTCACTGGATAATAAAAATATTGGATAGTTGCGGTTTGGTGGATGTAGCCCAAATTGGGTGAACCACGTTAAATTCTGTGTTATGATTTATTCTGTGAATGTTTTAGTTTCTCTATTTTTGTTTATTAAATCTGCATTTAATTGTTAGATCTTCCATCTCTAACCCTAACAAGTGGTATCGAAGCGGGTTGTGTTTCGATTATCGTCTGTAGGAAAGATCTCACGGTTGAGTGGGAGTCTCATGGTTGAGTGGGAGCAATGGCAGACGAGGGCAAGAAGGTTGAGAAGTTTAATGGGCAGAACTATCAGTTATGGAAGATGCAGATGGAGGACTATCTCTATCAGAAGGATTTATGGCGGCCATTGGAAGGGAAAACCAAGAAACCTGCAGCAATGTCAGATGAGGACCGGGAGATCTTGGATAGAAAGGCTCTTGGAGAAGATATCGCTTTGTGCCCACAAACAAGTATGCTCAATAATAAAGCAAAGACAACTCCAAGAGTTGATGGAAACTCGAAAAGTTATATGAAAGCCTTCCGCTTCGAATAAGGTATTTCTTATGAAGCGTTTATTTAATATGAAAATGGTAGAAGGTGGGTCAGTTACTGATCATTTAAATGAGTTTAATACGGTCACCAGTCAATTAAATTCTGTAAAAGTAAACTTTGATGAAGAAGTTAGAGCTCTTTTGATTATGTGTTCTTTGCCTGAAAGCTGGAATAGCTTGGTAATGGCTGTTAGCAATTATGTTTCTAGTTCGAATACATTGAAATTTGATGATGTTGTTGGTGTTATTTTGAGCAAGGAAATCTGTAGGAAAAGCTCTGGTGGAACATCCACATCAGGCAGTGTTTTGAATGCAGAAAGTAGGGGCAGAACAAAGGAGAGAGGAAACAATTATGGAAATCATGGGAAGTCACAAGGAAAATCAAAGGATAAAAGGTCTCAATCTAGAGACAAGAGGGATTGCTGGTACTGTGGTAAGCTGGGTCATCTGAAGAAAGATTACTGGTCTCGGAAAAATAAAGAAGGAGACATAAAGGAAGGAAGTAAAGAGGCAAATGTAGTAAGTAATAAATCTGATGAGGATGCTTTGATTCTTTCCCTTGATAATGCTAATGATTCTTGGGTGTTAGATTCAGGGGCTTCATTTCATGCTACCCCCCATAGAAGTTATTTTCTTGATTATGTCCAAGGGATTTGGGCTGGTTTATTTAGGAGATAACGAACCTTGTCGTGATTGTTGAAAGGGAAGAATCGCGCATTGCTGCGTAATCGAGAATCATTGGCTACTACGTGAGGTAAGGCATGTTCCAAAGTTAAGTAGAATTTAATTTCAAAGAAAGGGCAACTAGATGATGAAGGTTGTAAGAGCTACTTTAGTGATAAAATTGGAAGGTCACAAAGGGTGCCTTTTAGTAGCAAAAGGTGTGAAAGTAGGCACCTTATATCTTTTGTACAGGCTACACTGTTCCTTCTACTTTAATTGTTACAGAAAAAGATCAATGTTCAGGAACAGTTGCTGCAGTTAAGCAGGTAGAAGATCATACAGTTGCTGTGGACTCTGAATCAGCACTGTGGCATAATAGACTTGGGCATATGAGGGCAAAAGGTATGAAATTACTTCATTCAAATAATGTTTTACCAGGTCTAAAATGTGTTAATATGGATTTCTGTGAAAGTTGTGTGTATGGAAAAAAAGAGAGAGTAAGTTTTCTCAAGGATGGGAAGCAAAAGAAAGATGAGAAATTGGAGCTTGTGCATACAGATGTATGGGGACCACCTCAGGTATCTTCTCTCAGTGGCTCTCTCAGATATGTTGAGCCCATTGATGATGCAACTAGAAAGGTAATATGGATTTATTTCCTTAGCAAAAAATCAAGTATTTGAAACTTTTAAAAAATGGAGAAGTCATTGAGAATGAGATGGAAAAAGGTTATAATGTCTCGATCTAATAATGGTGGTGAGTATTGGTAAAGAAAGAGTTTGAAGATTATTGTTCCTCAAATGGTATTCATAGGCAAAAAACGGGTTCCAAGGACTCCACAGGAAAATGGAGTGGCTGAGCGCATGGATAGAACAATAATGGAGCATGCATGGACTATGAGATTGCATGTTGGGCTACCTTTAAAAATGTGGGCAGAGACTGTAAACACCAAGTATTTATTTAATCAATGAGGTCCTTCTAATCCTTTGGGTCAGGTATTCCAGAGGAAGCATGGAAAGGTAAGAAGGTGAGTTATTCTTTCTAAAACCTTCGGGGCCAGAAGGGCAAGCATTTGCACATGTAGATTCTGGAAAATAGAACCAAGCTTGATGCAAAATCAAAGAAATGTATTTGTTGGATATGGTATTGATGAATTTAGTTATAGGATTTGAGATTTTGAAAATTAGAAAATTGTGAGAAGCAGGGATGTCATATTCAATGAGAAGGTGTTGTACAAAGATTAATTGCAGCAGCATGAGAAGAAAAGAAAATGATTATGTAGTGTTGGATGATATCTCTAACAATGATGTTTCAGTTGGTTCCTCGCGCCGGGCAACAAATGAGTAACAAATACCACAAACTCTCATAGATGATCTTCAAGGTTAAGTAGACCTCCAAAAAGATTCTCTCCCTCTTTGTATACTATTCCTGCTAACCTGATAGCCGTGAACTAGAATATTACACATGAAGCTATGCGTGGGATACCAAGGTTCAAGTAGAGCATGGAACAAAGAAGAAATGGACTCCCTGCTGGAAAATCGACATGGGATTTATGCAAGTTGCCTACGGTGTAAAAAGGCTTTACCAAACAAATGGATTTATAGACTGAAAGAGGAGGATGGAGGTAAGAAAAGATTTAAAGCAAGATTAGTTGTAAAGGGATTTGCACAGAAAAAGGGTATTGATTTTGATGAGATTTTTTCTCCTGTTGTTAAAATGACTTCTATTCGTATTGTTTTAAGTATTGTGGTTGCTGAAGATTTGCATTTAGAACAGCTTGATGTTAAAACATCCTTTCTCCATGGTGATTTGGAAGAGGAAATATACATGGATCAGCCACAAGGATTTGAGGTCAAAGGTAAGGAGAAACTAGTGTGCAGATTGAAGAAAAGTTTATATGGCTTGAAGCAAGCACCTCGGCAATGGTATTTGAAATTTGATAGTTTTATGGGGAGCAAGACTACGATAGGTGTAATTCTGACCATTGTGTTTATTTTAAGATGTTGGATAATGATAGCTACATTATTTTGTGTTTATATGTTGATGATATGCTTGTAGCTGGGTCTAACATGGACCACATAAGAGAGTTGAAACAACAGTTAGCAAAGTCTTTTGCTATGAAGGATTTGGGGGCAACAAAACAAATCCTTTGGTATGAAAATTTATAGAGATAGGAAAAACAGAAAGTTGTTTTTATCTCAGGCTAATTATGTTGAAAAGGTGTTGCACAGATTTCATATGGAGAATGCAAAAGCTGTCAGGACACCTTTGCCTAGTCATGTTAAATTGACTAAGGATATGTGTCCAAAGACACAAGAGGAGGAAGAAAAAATGTCCAAGGTACCATATGCTTCAGCTATAGGCAGTTTGATGTATGCCATGGTATGCACAAGACCGGATATTGCACATGCTGTAGGAGTTGTTAGCAGGTATTTGAGTCATCCCGGAGTTGAGCATTGGAATGCAATAAAATGGATTCTCAGGTATTTGAGAGGTACATCCAATAATTGTTTATACTTTGGGGGCTCTAATACTGATTTAAAAGGCTATGTTGACTCAAATTTAGTAGGGGATATAGATACTAGGCGGAGTACCACAGGTTATGTATTTATAGTTGGTGGTACAATAGTGAGTTGGATTTCTCGCTTGCAGAAGGTGGTTGCTTTATCCACCACAGAGGCAAAGTATGTTGCTGCAACAGAGGCGGCAAAGGAGATGATATGGCTGCAATTTTTCATGGAGGAGTTGGGAAAACAAAAGGCTAGAAATTACTTGTTTATAGACAGCCAGAGTGCTATACATCTTGCAAAGAATTCTGCTTTGCATTCTAAAACAAAACACATACAGTTGAGATATCATTTCATTCGGTCAGTGTTGGAGGATGGACAGTCAAGTTGGACAAGATACACACAGATGTCAATCCAACAGATATGTTTACGAAGGTGGTGACAAGGGAGAATGAGCTCCTCTTCAGCTTGGTTAGTCTTCAAGGTTGAATTCAAGTATAACAGAGCAACAGGGTCCAAGGTACTTATTTCCAGTGGGAGCTGTAATTATAGCAGTGTCATCCGGATCGGTCTCCAAGTGGGAGATTGTGGTGGTGTGGAGCCGTAGTCTCCAAGTGGGAGATTGTTGGTATGTGGCACCGATCATGCTATACTGTATAGCCCATGGTATACTGTACACCCTGGCCCCCCGTCCTCGCCGGGGTCTGGATGGAAAAATCAATGAAAAAGGGAAAAATCAATGAAAAAGGAAAAATCTGATTTTGTAGAACCCTAAAATCTGGAAGCTTCTAAGCTTGGTAAAAAGGGGTTCGGATGGGTATTTTAGTATGATGAAAAACACGATTATTCGCAAGATTGTAATAAGGTTTTTCACTGGATAATAAAAATATTGGATGGCTACGGTTTGGTGGATGTAGCCCAGATTAGGTGAACCACGTTAAATTCTGTGTTATGATTTATTCTGTGAATGTTTTAGTTTCTCTGTTTTTGTTTATTAAATCGGCATTTAATTGTTAGATCTTCCATCTCTAACCCTAACAACCTCTACATGCATTGGAGTGATGTACATTGTAGAGTCCAAGATGACCTAGAAGGAGCCCTAGTATTAAATGTAAAAGTGATTATTTTATTCAAGGAAGCTTCTTGGCTGACCTATTTGGGTTGACCTATTGTAACCTGAATTGGGCTTACTTAGTATGAAATTACTATAAATTGGGAATTTCACCTCATTTGTAAGGGTTAGAAAATAGAAAATCTAAGTGATAGAGTAGGAGCTAGGGTTAGGAGCTAAGTAGTTTTTGAGAGAAAGTGTTGAGTTAAGTATTTAGTTTAGTTTTAAAATATATGTGAACCCTTTTTATCTTTTTCTATTTTTTAAAAATCTAAGTTAGATTTAGGAATTCACGTATCATCATATTGAAAAATCTGATAAGTTTGAGATTTCCAACATTTTTTTGTAAGGTCCCTTTGTGATTACCAACATTTTCACATTATCACTGAGTTGTTTATGCATTGTCAAGACCTGACATTAGAGACCTTGGGGTTATCTCTTGAGGCTTGTTGATAGAGATTTACCTTTCAAGAGAGATAGGATATTATATTTTGTCTAAGTTGTTGCTATGCAGAAAATACCATCGACAGTCTATTTATTGAGCTTTATTTGGAAATAAATCTACACTCATTAGGTGTACTCTATCAATTCATTTTATGGTTGAAAGCCATTCAATCATTGCAATTTTGTAGGTAGTGAGCCTTTGTTTCTAGACAATGAGCCTTGGTAGTGAGCCACCCATATTGTAATAGTTTATAACCAATTATACTATATTGTGAGCTAAAACTCACCATGGTTTTTCCTATTTTGGGTTTTTCATGTAAAAATTCTATTGTTCATGTGTCTTGTGTTTCCATGCTCTATTAATGCTCTTATTTATCTTTGTTACTATATGCATTGGATTAGTTGCATTGTATCTAATCAAAATTTTTAAGAAGATACTAATTCACACCCTCTCTTAGTATCTTGTAATTTCAAAAATTCTTTCCTTCGATTTGAAAATACAATGCATCATGACATATGACCAATTGATCCCTAAGACTCTCAAAATTGAAAGAGATCACATAGCACAAGGGGGCACACCCATGTACTCGGACAATAGACCATCAACAAGCTACAATGACAAACCTCACACATGGGATAAAAAACCAATGTTACCAATTATAGTGTCATTGATTCGAAAATTGTTATTAGTGCTCCAAGGAAAGCATGCAAACATACCCACAAAACACTCATCAACCCATTCACTAGAACACACCACAAATAAACCTGACACAACAAAAACTGAGTAAGAAAATAGTCAACAATGTGAATTCTCAAGGAGGACCACCCCTAAGGAACAAATATCCACTAAATTGTAGGTATACACTACTAGGGAACCCATTGAATCTGTCATGCAACAACTAGTGCAAGCACACCTCATCACACTCCTCATTTTTGAAAATTACCAAGAGCCTCAATTTAAACTACCCTAGTATAATGAGAAGCACCTTTGTGACTTTCATAAGATCAAGAGACACATGAATAGTCGTATGAGACTCAAAAATATTATACAGGATCTCATCAATGATAAATTCATAGCCATTGAACAACCAGTAGAAAATCAAGATATCAAGATATACATGAATCCCATGCTGAATCGCAACAAAGGAAACAACAATGGTAAATGAAAGAATTACACCAATGTAAACCATATCCATAACTATGTTCTAGCATCCTTGGATGAGTTTGTAATGGTTATCAACATCAAATGACCTAGAGTCAAGTGTGGAGTCACCACGCATAGCAGAAAGATTTCTATCCCAAAACCATCACCACCACCTAGGGAACCACCTACCAATTCAAAATCTAACCCTATTGGTTATAATATCTTAGAGAAGCTAAAAAATACTATGACTAGAATCTCCATCATGGAATTTCTTAAGATATCACCTACACATAGGGAGATCCTAGAGAAAGAATTGGCCACATCTTGTGTTCCCATGGACCTTGATGCGGGCCAATTTCAAGTTATGGTTAGACATATCACTACACCAAATCTCCTTACATTTTCTAAGCATGACCTCCCAACCCAACCATCTCATAACCTCACACTCCACCTTAAGGTCATAGTCCATAAGAATAAAGTCAAAAGGGTCTTGATGGATGGGGGTGTGGGCTTGAATATTTGTACCTTGTAGCTAATAAAGAATCTAGGATTCTTAGAGGATTTCATTGAAAAAGGAAAAGGTATCACCATTAGGGCCTATAATGACCAAGAATGGGTGTCCCAAGGCACCATATAACTCCCCATCCAAGTGGGGTCAATAATCTTGGAAACCACCTATCAAGTCCTTGACCTTGAGCTTCCATACAATATTCTTCTAGGGTATCCATGGATCGATGGGATGCAAGATGTCACATCTACATTCCACCAATGTGTAAAATTCCCTTACCAAAAGAAGTCACAATCTATTGTGACCCCAACCCTTTCTATTATTGTAAAAATATGGAAGCCAAATATTTGATGAGGGCGTAGCCCGAGACATAGAAAATAACCCACAAACAAGAGAATAATTTTATTATTCAGAAAATGGAGCTTCTTACATGTAGAGGATCTCAAATCCCCATGTTCTACAACACATGCAAGTTACAGAAAGCTACAGAATAACCCTTTCGCAATATGCGAACTTGTCCCCCAAAAAATTACCCAAAATATTAGAAACCCACCCATAAATAGAGCTCCTCTTTAGTTTGGAGCCAAAACAATATTAAAATTTGAGTTTAGGCAGTTTGGCACCAAAAATTACAACTTGAAGTTCAAATTTCAAAAGAACATTTGCAATTGTATCTTCTAGAAAGTGCACCAACTTCCTGGGGCCATAACTTTTGATCCGGGGCTTTGATTCGTGAACCGTTTGAACCATTGGAAAGGTCTCAAAGTCAAGAAAACGATCAAAACCTATTACACTGATTTCAGCAAGTTTTGGGGCCATTCTGGAAGCTCTAAGTGCCTCAAATCCCACTCAGAAGATTTTTAGGTGCAAATTTGGGAAACTAAAACTATAATATCTTTCAACCTAATAATAGAAAATAAAAACCATAAATTGGGAATTTCATTATGATGAAAAGGGTATCCAAAAATGTAAAAACATCTAAAAACCAAGAAACTTAAAATTTAACTATTTTTGGGTGATGCAAGATTGCCCTTACACCACTGGATGCTCCTGCATCAGACACCTAGGGTAATTTGAGAAGTGACCCCATCACATCTCAGATGGTTGAGGAAAACCCAACCGGTCAACCACTGCCTTAGATAGCTAGGATGAATCTTCCACAGGCCTTCCTCTCCATTTCACCAGATATTCTTCATACTGCCTATTTCTGGTACTCCTTCCCACACGACTATCCAAGATTTCCTCAATCTCCTCCTTTTCTGAAGTAGATGCTAGAATCCCACACTATTCCATCGTTGGTACTTCCTTTGCACCACCTTCATGATACTTTGTCAAATCTGAAATGTTGAACACAGGGGAAATGTTGAATCCATCTAGCAACTCTACCTCATATGCATTCCCTGAATCATGCTTCTTCAAAATTTTCCAAGAACTGAATTTCTTCATCTTCAATTTATTATAAGTTCCCATGGGAAACCTTTCTTTCCTCAAGTGGACCATTACTTCATCGCCAATCTGAAACTCCTTATGCCTCCTCTTCTAATCTACCTTAGCCTTATACTACATATTCATCTTGTTAATATGTTCTCTTACCTTCTCATGTATATCCTTGATGTGTTCTGCAAAGTCTTCAGCTTCATCACTTATTTTCTTCTCTTGGCCCAGCTTCCTCAATTCAAGAGCTGTTATGGGGCTACCTCCATACACAATCTGGAACAGTGATCTACTTGTGCTTCTGTTGACAGAATTGTTGTAAGAAAATTCTTCCTAGGTTAAGATCAAGTCCCATCCCTTGGGTTTATCTCCTACCAAACATCTCAGTAGGTTACCCAGACTCCTATTAACAACCTCTATTAGCCCATCTATTTATGGATGGTGTGCAGAACTGAACTTCAACTCTATCTTTAGCTTCTTCCACAAGGTCCTCCAAAAGTACCCCACAAATTTAGTGTCATGTTCTAAAACAATACTCTTTGGCAGACCATGTAGCCTCACCACCTCTTTGAAGAACAAGTCAGCAATGTGGATTGCATCATGGGTTTTTTGACATGGAATGAAATGTGCCATCTTCAAAAACCTATCAACCACCACAAAGACTAAATCATTCCCTCATTGTGTCCTTGGAAAACCAAGAACAAAGTCCATACTTATATCCTCCCATGGCCTCTCTAGTATAGGTAAGGGCTGATATAAGCCTGCATTCTAGCTCATTCCTTTAGCCATCTGACATACCTTGCAGCTTTGTACAAACTTCTTCACATCCTATGACAACTGAGGCCAATAATAATGTTCACTGATAATGGAATGGTCTTATTCCAACCAAAATTTACTGCCATTCCTCCACTATGCTTCTCCTTTATCAGGTTCTCCCTCATGTAACTCCTCAGGATACACAATTGACTTCCCTTAAATAACATTCCATCCTGGATTATGAAATCCATCCACCTTGTCTTGTCCACTATAATAGGTTCCTTGCAAGCTTTCCAAGACTTTGCAAAATCAAGATATTCTGCATACAGTGTCTTGAGTTCATTAAACCCAACCACTTCAATCTGCATCTTTGTCATCAATGTATGCCTCCTACTTAAGGCATCTGCAACCCTATTAGACTTCCCACTCCTATGTTTCAAAACAAACGTATAACTTTACAAAAACTCTACCCATTTCATATGCCTCTGATTTAATTTTTCCTGACTATTTAGGTACTGCAAGGCCTGATGATCAGTATATAGAACAAATTCCTTTGGCAACAAATAATGTCTCCATTTCTTTAATGCTTGAACTATTGCATAAAATTCTTGATCATATACATAATACTTTCTCTTGGCATCATTTAACTTTTCACTGAAATAGGAAATGGGCTTACCTTCTTGGCTCAATACTGCTCCAATGGCACAACCACTGGCATCATAATCCACCTAAAACACCTTGTTGAAATCTGGGAGGGCTAGAATAGGTTGCTTTGTCACCTTCGCTTCAACAGTTCAAAACTTTTTGTTGCTCCAGTGCTCCACTTGAATTCTTTTCTATCCCCTCTCATTGTTTCAGTTAGGGGTCCACAAATACTACTAAAGTTTCTAATGAACTTTCTATACAAACTAGCCAAACCATGGAAAGATCTCACCTCGGTAGCAGTTCTTGGGGTAGGCCATTCTAGAATAGCCTTCACCTTCTCTGGGTCCATCTTGAGACCTTCTACTGAGACAACAAACCCCAAGTACACTAATTCCCTCTTCACAAAGTTGCACTTCTTCAGATTAATCAACAATTTCTCTTCTCTTAACTTCTCAAAGACTCTCGAATATGCATCAAATGCTCATCGAATGTCTTACTAAAAATTAAAATATCATCTAAATACACAATAACAAAACTTTCTAAAAATTCTTTTAGTACCTTGTTCATGAGCCACATGAATGTGCTCGGTGCATTGGTTAGCCCAAAAGGCATGACTAACCACTCATAGAGGCCCTCTTTGGTCTCGAAGGCAGTCTTCCATTCATCTCCCTCTCAAATCTGGATTTGGTGATATCCACTCTTCAGATCAATCTTTGTGAAGTACTGAGCTCCACTCAAACATTCAATCAGGTCATCCATCCTTGGCAGGGGAAATCTGTACTTGATTGTTATCTTGTTTATGGCTCAAGAATCTGTACACATCCTCCACTCCCCATCCTTCTTTGGTGCTAGTACTGCAGGTACTGCACATGGACTCAAACTCTCCCGTATCAAAACATTTCTCAACAACTCTTGAACTTGTCTATTCAACTCCTCATTTTCTGCTGGAGTCATTCTATGAGCTACCTTATTTGGAAAACTGGCTCCAGGAATCAAGTCAATCTGATGACTAATTTTCCTTATTGGTGGTAAACCCTCAGGTACATTATCAAAAACAATATCTTGAAACTCATCCAACATCCTAGAAACTTCTTCTAGAACCTTCTCACTATCCTGCTTACTCACTCTAGGAATCAATGCATAACACACAAGCTCTTTCTTCGTACCTTGTAAAAAATTTCTTCCATCTACATAACAAATTCTAGCACTACTGCATACCTTTTCTTCGGTCTTCTTCAGGGGTTTCAACTTGTGAGGAACCCCATCCTTTATCAAGGAATAAGTGTTTTCATGGCCATCATGTATAGGTCACCTATCAAACTGCCACGACCTCCCCAAGAACATGTGACATGCATCCATGGGGATGATATCACAGAGTACCTCATCATGGTAGCTCCCGATCTTGAACTTTACTAGGCACTTCTCATTGAACAAAACTTTGTGGTCTTTCTACAACCAGGCAATCCAATACAGATGCAGATGCCTTTCCCTCTTCAGCTTCAACTTTGTGACCATCTCCTCTGACACTAGATTATCAGTGCTCCCATCGTCAATAATGACATCACAACATTTTCCTTCACACTTGTACCTTGTGCAAAATAGATTCTTCCTCTATTCTGGTTCCTTTTCTTCAGTCACTAGGGTTCTCCTAATCACTAGGGTTTCTCCCCTTTTAGCATCATCTAAATGTTCAAATTGGGCCTCCTCATCTACATGTGCAACCCTTCCACGACCTTCTGGCCTTTTTTCTGCCCTTCCTTAGTGTTGTGGACATCCATAGGCTTGATGCCCTTCTTCACCACATTGAAAACATGTTCCTCTAAAACCACCTCTTCCAGATCCTTGTCCATATCTCCCTTGTCCTCTACCTCTTTGATCACCACTATTTTGATCATGAGGGGGGTAGAAGTTGTCATTCTTTTGGTTTCGGCTGGTACCCACATCTTCACTTTTCTTTTCATCATCATTTCGGCTTTTTGAAGGTCTTCCATTGCCCCTTCCACTTTGACCTCCTCATCCTTTTTGCTTTCCATCAAATCTTTTGTTTAGCTTCTCTTCCACCTTCAAAGCAAATTGATACACATCCTCAGTGGTGGTCATTCTGACTAGGCTTAACTCCTCCTGAATGCTCGGTCGTAACCCATTAAGATATCGGGCTACCTTCTCCTTATTGGCCTCTATGTGACCCATTTTGATGATGATCTTATGAAAATATTCAGTATATTCTTTCACAGATCTACTTCCTTGCTTCAACCCTTGCAAGTTCTTCAACATATCTAACTCGTAGTCCACTAGTATGAATTGCTTCTTCAGTTTCTCTACCATGCGATCCCATCTGGCAATCTTCACTTTTCCTCTTTGATTTCTTTCCAACTAGACCTCTTTCCACCAAATACTAGCATGGACCTTCAGCTTCATTTTCACAAACTTAACACGATCTGGGTCCTCTATTTCCTCATACTCAAAATATTCTTCTAGCTCGTTGATCCAGTCAATCAACTCTTCCGGGTTCAGACTTCAGGAATAACTGGGGACTTCTACTTTGGGTCTTTTCCCAATCTTTGAAATGGCCCTTATTAGCCACATTTGGTCTTGATAAATTATTTCTTCTTCCTCTTCTACATCTAAACCTTCTTCCTCTCCTTCATTCTCACTTTCCTCCCTCAGGGTTAACCCTCTTCTCAACTGCTCTTGTAACGCATCAATCTGTCTCTGGAGGGCTACCTGTGCATCTCTTCCACCAGCATTTATACTGCCTCAACCACCTCTGGCACCACCATGCCTACCGGTCATCACTCTTGGAGGCATCTTTCTTGACCTTGACCCACAACCACAGTCCTGGTGTGAACTGCCTCATGATCGGCGATCTGTCCACACACTCAAGAAAACCCTCTCTGATACCACTTGATGAGGGCATAGCCCGAGACACAGAAAATAACCCACAAAAAAGAGAATAATTTTATTATTCAGAAAATGGAGCTTCTTACATGCAGAGGATCTCAAATCCCCATGTTCTACAACACATGCAAGTTACAGAAAGCTACAGAATAACCCTTTCACAATATGCGAATTTGTCCCCCAAAAAGTTACCCAAAATATTAGAAACCCACCCATAAATAGAGCTCCTCTTTATTTTGGAGCCAAAACAATATTAAAATTTGAGTTTAGGCAGTTTGGCATCGAAAATTACAACTTGAAGTTCAAATTTCAAAAGAACATTTGCAATTGTATCTTCTAGAAAGTGCACCAACTTCCTGGGGCCATAACTTTTGATCCAGGGCTCCGATTTGTGAGTCGTTTGAACCATTGGAAAGGTCTTGAAGTCAAGAATGCACTCAAAATTTTATATGCTGATTTTAGCAAGTTTTGGGGCCATTCCGAAAGCTCTAAGTGCCTCAAATCTCACTCAAAAGATTTTTAGGTGCAAATCTGAGAAACTAAAACTGCAATATCTTTCAACTCAGGAATAGAAAATAATAACCATAAATTGGGAATTTCATTATGATGAAAAGGGTATCCAAAAATGTAAAAACATCTAAAAATTGAGAAAATTGAAATTTAACTATTTTTTGGTGATGCAAGATTGCCCTTACACCACTGGATGCTCTTGCATCAATATTAAAAGATTCCCCAAGTTCCAAAAAAATGTGAGGGACCTACATCCCCTTATGTCAACCCATCCAATTTAGCCTCCACTTCTAAGAAAAAGAAACCCATCATTCAAAACATCCCAGATATCAAAGCTGCAGTAAAAGACAATGTATGTGGGGACTATAACTTTCTGAAAGGCACATATGTGGTGGGAGAATACCCAAATCTCCTAAATCTCATGGAAAACCACAAGCTAGTGAACACACATCCTAGAAATTTATATCTACTACCACCTTCAAAAAGTGGGGAGACTTGAGAAAATAATTTGTGGACAAGGAAGATGTCTCAGGCCTCCTATATCAAGATAATTGACCTACAACCATTGTCTCGATGAACGAGGACAACAAAGGTCTACAATTAATGTTTGGCTAGGGCTACAACAAAAATGAGAAGCTCAAGAAAAATGACAACGACCTATTAGAACCTATCATTCCTAAGAAGTGACTTAAGAATCTCGGTCTCAAATGTACTCCAAGGTTAAACATACTTGGAAAAGGTGCTCATATTAAAATGGTCAAATCTTCCTCTTCGGTACTCATCTAGCTTAGTAGTCCCTTCGAGGATGCCATCTTTGACCTAACCACATTATTTGAGGATTCCTCTATTTTCATGATAACCTCCATATTGTTCAAGTGAAGTAACGAAGTCACTAAGTTGAAGCTCATTTACCCCCATCTTATTGACTATGGCCAATGAGAACCAATGATCTTAAATACATTAAAAAATTATGAGGTTCTCTTGGAATTCATCAAACTAAGGGATAATCTACCATATGGAGATCACAAAGTAGGTTTCGACATAGAGTTGGATACACATTCGTACTACAAGGAAACAATTGAAAATCTAAGAGTAATGTCTCAATCCTTAAGTGAAAACCACATTGTGGCACTTTCTAATCCCAAAATAGTCAAAATAAAGGATGTATCTAATGGTGAAAAGCTCTTTGAGGTTCCAAAGGATGAGCCATTCGATCTTCCCCTTAGTGCCATCCATCAAGAGAAATCAACAATCCTAGCATAAAAGTGCAACCCAACAAATTTTTGAATCAAAGAGACCCTACACATCACTTTCTATGTTGAGTCACTTTTTACTAAGGTGCAAGAAAACCTAGTAGCATTTCTAAAGGAAAGGAAAGAAAAATTTGTATGGACTTATGTCAACATGCCAAGCCTTGATCCAAAAGTAGTGGTCTATCAACACCAGTGTATCTTGAGGCAAAACCTATGAGACAAAAATTGGGAAAGATGCATCCACAAATCACCTTATTGGTCAAACTTGAGCTATAGAAACACCTTGATGTAGTATTCATCTAACTTATTTATTATCTAGAGTTGATTTTTTACCTTGTACCTATCTCCAATCCCATTGACTTCAGAGACTTGAATAAAGCATGTCCTAGGGATGATTTCCCCCTCCCCAACATGGATATGATTATAGATCTGACAATGGCGCATACAATTTTATCATTAATGGATGAATTTTTAGGATACAACTAGATTATGATTTCAAAGGATGACTAACATAAAACAACCTTCACTTGTCCATGGGGCATCTACTATTGGGATATGATGCCATTTGGGCTTTAAAATGTCGAAGCTACATATCAAAGGGCTATAACTTTGATCTTTCATTACATGATCCAAAAATTTGTAGAGGACTATATGGATGACATACTAGCCAAATCAAGGAAATGTCAAGACCATACATCAACACTAGGCCCAATCTTTAATAGACTAGAAGAATATAAGGTACGACTCAATCCCAAGAAATGTGTCTTTGGTGTAACTTGAGGAAAACTCTTGGGATATATTATGTCAATGAGAGGAATAAAACTAGATCCAACAAAATTAAAGGAAATATTAGACATGGAGGCTCCATAAACATTGAAGGGTATGTGCAGGATCAACATGGAAAAAAAGGCCCTTAAGTGGCAAAAAAATCAAAAAAATCAAAGGCAACTTGACATAAAAATTTGAATAAATTATCTATATTATTTCAAAAATATGTAAGAATAGAATTTGTAGCAAATTGATTTTAGTTTCTAAACTACTAGGTTTGTTTAGAAAAAAAGAAATCTATTAAGTGAAAATTTGAAATTTCAATGCAATAGTACTTAAATTTTAGGGAAAAAATAAGAAGTAGGTGTTTGTCTAACCACCCTAACCACAATAAAATAATAATATTTTTTATAATATTTTAGATATAAGTAGAGGACTCATGTCTCAATGTGATGCATATTTTTTTGTAATTTTTTTCCAAGTAAATCATTAATTATTATTATTTTATTACAACTTTTTAACAATATAAAAAAATTGTATGTATGACCACCTTAACTTGGTCAAAAATTCATGATTTTTTTTTTTAATCCTATAGTGTGCAAAACATAGAATGTGACACATGTTTTGGATTCAAAAAATGTGATACCGTTTGAAAGCTATAGATTTTTTTCAATCAGGACTTTAGTCATAATTTGAATAGAAAATGAATAATAATTACTTATTAAATTCAAAGTAAAGCATAATTTATATTGCTGGAAAGTTGAGGATCTCCTTTAAAAACCCTTTTTGTTTAATCAATTTTGGGTAAAATGAATGTCATCAGCCACATACCCATCATATTGCCACTTTTTGGCCCATCATGATCCTGCACATACCTTGAAATAACTAAGAGGTTTGTAGGGAAGGCTTCAATCAATCAGAATATTTATAGCATAGTTGGCAAATAAAACCATCCCCTACTCTCATCTCCTTCAAAATGGGGTGACCTACAAGTGGGACGAGAAATGTGATAAGGAATTTAATCAAATCAAGGAGTATTTTCTAACACCACCAGTCCTCATGCTACCAATCCAAAACAAACCATCAATCCTTTATATTTTAGCTATGGCGACAACTCTTCGTGCTCTTCTAGTTAAGCATGATGACACAAGGAAAGAGAGAGCTATCTACTACATCAGTAGAACCTTGGTGGGGCATGTTATAAACTATAAATTCATTGAGAAGGCTTGTCTCATAGTAGTGTTTACCTCACAAGAATTTAGGCACTATGTGTTGACTCATCAAATTAAGCTCATCGCCAAGATTGATCCCCTCAACTATCTCTTATCAAAAGAAACTCTAATAGGACAAATAACCAAATGGGTGATGATATTGACAAATTATGACATTAAGTATGCAAAATGAAAAGCTATCAAAGGATAATCTATTGAAAATCAATTGGATGAAGCTCCCATATATGCAAAAAATCCACTGGTATTAGTGTTTCTAGAAGAGTCAATATTGAACCGTAATGTTGAAAATCATTGGAAGGTATACTTTGATGGATCATACACAAAACATGGGTCAAGAGTAGGAATCATCTTCATCACACCACAAGGGGATTGTATCCCAAAATAATATATGTTGTCTTTCCCTTGCACAAATAACATTGTAGAATATGAAGCTCTTGTCATAGGACTCTAAATCACAATACAATGGGAAATCATGGCACTCAAGGTCTATGGGGATTCACAACTAGTGATCAGTAAATTCAATGATGAATATAAAACTAAGGATGACAAGCTTACCCCATACAAAAATATGGTGGAGTATCTCAAGGAGCTCATCAAAATAAAATTTGAGTAGATACCGAGGGTAAGCAACATAGAAACTAATGCTACAGCTACAATCATATCATTGTTAGATATCCTAAGGAACATCCATAAATATAAATTTATTATAGAGTAGCTTCTTGTACCAGCTTTTGAGGTACTAAAATATGAGTTTTTATGTGAAATCATTGGCCTTAGTGACCCCTGGTACCATGAAATATTTTCCTACTTAAAAATAGGAGTCCTTCCCATCAACATCACCTTGAATCTTAAAAAAACCTTCATTAAAAAGTCATCCTTCTTCATCATCTTAGAAAACACCCTCTACATAGAAGTATCGAAGGAACCTTATTATGATGCCTTAATATTGAGGAATCTTTGACTACTTGAATATAGGTACACAATGTAATTTGTGGTTCACACTTGAAAGGTGTGACCTTGGCCAAGAAAATGTTGAGGACTCAGAACTACTGGCCTACTATGGAGAAACAAGCTCATCAATAGATGTTTGGAAATGTATTCAATTCCAACAACATGGGGACATAATCCATGCACCAGCTCAGGAGATCCAAAAAATCATCACACCTTGTCCCTTCTCATAGTGGGGACTCAATCTCATTAGGAAAATCACACCTACCTCATCTAATGGAAACAAGTTCATTATGACCGCCACATAATAATTCTCAAAATGGGAAGAATCCATCCCAATGACCTATATCACATGGAACTAGATCTCTAAATTTATCCTAAATTTCCTCACTTTCCATTAGAGTGCTCCACAAGCCCTTATCTCTGATAATGGAACACCCTTCAAAAACCAAGATATTCATGAGCTATGCAAAAGATTTAATATCCAACATTGCTTCTCCACCCCACATTAACCCCAAGGTAATAGCCAAGTTGAGGCTTCCAACAAGACCATTCTAAAAATCCTAAAGAAAATAGTCAATGAAGCTAGTTGCGACTGACACCTATAGTTAAACCTCAGCCTATAGGCCTACCAAACCAGCATCTACACACCTACAAGTGCAACCCCTTTCTCCTTGGTCTACAAATCAGAAGCAATCCTACCCATTGAGGTTGTGCTCCCATCCTTGAGAATATCATTTATCATTGATGAGGAGTATCAGGTGTCATAGTTGAATGAGCTAGAATTACTAGATGAGTGACACACAGATGCTTTGAACCACCTAAAAGTTTATCAGAATCATCTCAAAAGGAGCTATAACAAAAAGATAAAAAATTGATCCTTCCAAGAAGGATAGCTCATGCTAAAAGAAAATCATAAGAATGTACCAAATCTAGATAGCAAGGGAAAATTTGAACCCATCTGGTTGGGACCCTTCATCATCATGACAAGTTACAAATTAAGAGTGTATCAATTTTCAACACCTAAAGGAAAGCCTTTGCAGGAGCCCATAAATAACTCCCATCTTAAAAAGTTTTATGCCTAACCTTGCACGGTATAAATCAAAAAATACAAAAAAATATAAAAAATATTAAAAAAATTAGAAAAAGGGTTGAAAACAGTAAAGGAAAAAAATGTCCTCTAATGCAAACCACTTTGGTGGTGCTTTGGGCAAGTACCTTGGTGAAAACCTCGAAATCAGGTGCCTTGTGTAAATAACAATTTCTCATCCACCATGGACTCTTTGGATTGTTCCACTCACTTTCCAACACCTCCACCCATCACAATCCATTTCTCTTTCCATCACACATCCATGTCTGCATCATAGCTTGATCCTACGTTGGTATCGTGTTTATTTTTAGTACTACTTGTCATACTTTTAAGTTCAGTTTGTCCTACTTATATCAAGTTATTCTATCACTTCATGCTATGGAATGTCCCTATACTTACATCAGATCAGATTTGTGTATATCCTTGAAATCTTCCATAACATAAAAAATTCCAAAAAGATTCAAAAAGCCAAAAATATCCAAAACAAGTCAAAAATAGAAAAAGTCAAAAACATAGTCACCGTGTCAAACTACATGGTCTTTGCATGTATAATGTAGGAAAGAATAATATTTGATTAGCCCCTAATGCCCCTAATATAGGTCCTTAGGCTAGGTTCTTTGTCAAAATCTCATAAAACAAAAAAAACATTTGGAAAACTCAAAAAAATTAAACATTTGTAAAACATCTTAAAATCCCAAAACAACCTCAAAATATTTCAAAATACCAAAAACATTCAAAAAACCCAAAATCATCCATCCCATTTTTCTTTCACCTACAATAAACGTCCACTCACCATAAATTGATCCTCATCTTCAACCTTTGGAAAAACAAGCAGAAACAAGCATAACAACTTTTGTGTAGACCTAAACTGTCAAAGTCACAAGTCTAGGTCAATAGGTAAACAATTTGTCCAAATCTTGGTATCAATAGCCTATCATAATGTTAGTATTAACATCATTTAATCATCATGTCCTAGGATGAATCTTTCCTAAAATGGACATCAACATCAGGTATCACCATAGTTTTAGTCTTGGCAAGAGGTATGAAGAACATTGGCTTGTTTCTTTGTTTGATCTTTCCTTATAACTTATCGTATTGCAATTACTATGATGACCTTTTTATGATTTCTATCAAAATGATTTATAGATAAAGGAATGGGGCATTTATCATTATCTTTCATTTTTTGTGCTTGTTGTGTGTTCTTGTAATATAACATGGTGAATACTTGCTTTGGTAGGTGTGTACGAACAGGGTTTTGAACAACTTGTTAACTATTACATTGTTAGGTTATACATTTCCATTTTTTTGTCTAAAATGTTTGAAACTTCTGAAGTGCATCCTAGCAATGGTTTTCATATGTCAAGTGTGAACAATAATATTCCTATCTATTTGTTGAGTAAAATTCCATTGCACTAGATACCATGCCATCCTAGTTGTTCATACCTTGATGCATCGTGTCTATGTGTTTTATGAAAGAACATAAGGAAAGTTGTACCATTCATGTCCAAAATCTCAGTTGAGAAAATCACCATCACTCATCACCATATCTAATAAAGTCTCGATGATTCAAAGACTTGGACTTTTGCATCTTCTCAGACTCAAGGGTTCATCCACCCATATTATTCTTCTTATTCTTTTATCTTTACTAATATTTCTATCCAAAATATGTGTGATATCTCAAAATATACATGAGGCTACCCATGGTCTATGACTATCTATAAACCATCAAAATTGTCTACATCAAATATTTGATCCTTCTAAAGAATTTTATTTTTGTCCTTTGATCAAAATCACCACTCCTTTTGCATTTTATCATGATCTCAGTTGAAAATTTGAAATTTTCACTCAATATCTTAAGGGGGCAATATAGTAGTGTAATTCCTTCCACTGGGGCAATAGTGGAGCATAAAAAGAAAAAAATATTTTTTTGAATTTTGATCTTGTTGATGTTATTCTTTGAATCAATGCAACATGTGTGTTGTTTCAAAGAAGGGAAAAATGTAGACACTCAAATAGTCCTGATTGACATTATGCATCTAATTCTAATTAATTAACATGACTTCCTCCTAAATCACCTCTACACTAACCATTTGATTAAATAAATCTTATTATTTATTTAAAATCATCAATTTCTACTATTAATCAAATAAAGCAATTTATTAGATTAATTCACTAATGTTCATCTAATTTAATTAAATAAATTAAATTATTTAATTAAATCCCCTATGTCCTCTCATTTGTTTAAATAAATCTAATTATTTAGCAAATGTCATAGAAACTCCTAATCCCACTTAGATTAATTAATTATAAATTAATTAACCTAATTACCCCCTAATCTCCATTACCCATTTCCTTAGCCTTTAACCCCACCCTTGGTTAAGTCAACCCTTGGTCAACTAACCAAGTTGCACAAGAAAATCAATTCTTTTAAATAAGTAATTACTTATTTATCCTCAAAAAGGCATATTCTAGGGAATATTCCCTTAAAGCCCCTTTTGTTGACTTTCCCTTCTGAAGGCATTTAAACTTCTTACAAGGTTTTCAATGCTTCTTCCAAACTCATAAGTACCTCTTACAAAGGCATTTAATTGCACTTACATACTATCTTGTCCCTCTTACACCTTCAACAACATTCTCTTACATTTCATCCATATTCATTTAATTCTCTTACATCCTCTTACACATCCAACTACAAGTCTTAACTCTACACATTCTCCAAAATGTTCTCCACCTCCATCCATTAGCCTTGTGACAAGTGTCAAAAATCTGTTGGCTCCCCTTTTAGTCCCACATTCATCAATTACTCTTTCTTCAACCCTTGAATCCTATAAGTAGAGGCCTCTTCTATTTGAAATGGATCCATCATCTTATACAAAGTTATTATACTCATTTTTATCCATCAATCATCCAATTGCTATCATTATCTTTGAGGGAAATTGGCATTTATAAAATCCATTTTGATCCACAACTTCATGCTTTTCATATCATTTTAGCTTGAATCTACTATCATTTTGTATCAAAATCACCATTGTTCATCAAGATCTTGGAGCTTATCAAATGGGATTGGGAAGGGGCCACTTTCCACATCAAATTGGCACCAATCCCCCTATGGGATTGGTTTTGAGTAACTTAGATTAGGATTTCATGTTCATTTACTTGTTATTTCATGTTATTTTGATCATTTTTTCATCTTCTTAGCATGCTTAAGAATCTCATAGGAAATGCTTATTTTTCTTGTTTAAATGACTAATACTATTGGGTTTTTCCATCTTTGAGTTGGTACATATATTGGCATTCATAGGAATTGTGTTTATTTTTTTCTCATTTGAAGGAGGAATAAAAGAAGAGACTTTTACTATTGAAATTCATTTGAAATTCATTTGTACTTCATAATTTTTTAATCATGGGATCACAAAATTGTCAAAAAAGGAAATGTAGGAGGGTATTGACCCTTGAAGAAATTGAAGAAAAGATAGAGATGTAGGAAAAAAGAAAAATATATAGAATAATGAGGGTTCATACAATGAATAATGTTGAAGTATTCGGTTCCATGACTATTGAGAATAAAAATATTGAAGAGACTGTGGATGTAGATGATGAAAATTTGCTAGAGGTGAATGTAGAAGATAATATGATTATACAAACTAATCCTCATATGTCTTCAAATCCACCTTTCAATGTTATGGAGAATGTGACAATAGGAATGAATCTAGGTATGTCTTCAAATGCATCTTTAAATGATATGAAAAAATTTATTTTAGAAGATTTGAAACGAGCTAGATTTAACAATGTTAAGATTGATAATATTCATAGAAATAATGAATTTAAACTTTTTGTTGTTGAAAATGAAAATAAAAATCCTTTTGTTGAAAATGAAAATGAAGATCCTTTTTTTCATGAAAATTAAAATGAAAATACTTTTGTTGATGAAAATGAAAATGAAAATCCTTTTGAATTTGAAAATGAAAATGAAAATCTATGTGATGTTGAAAATGAAAATATTTTTTTTTAAAATGAAAGTACTGGTTTGGATAATCTTCTTAGTAATATTTCTTGGAGAAAAATAAGAATGCATGCCAATATATTTGAACCAACAATTTTGTGGTGTTTCTATGGACTTCTTTTGCACTCTTAGGATCTTTCACCTAAAAGGAGAGATAGAAACCTAAAATTGTATTGGTTCATTCAAATAAAGGATTGTATGATGTAAATATGACTAAATGAAATGTTGTAAATGTAACTCAATGATGAAATTGATTAACTATTGATGCAAAACCTATGAAATATATACAATGTTTGAAAACACAATGTGATATGCAAGAATGAACTAAAACATAAAGAAATGCAAAACATAATTGAAAGAAGGTTGAACAGAGTGCACCCAGGCAATGAATGTTGAATTTGGAATGATTTGAATGTTGGTAGAAATTAGTGTAAATCACTAGTGGGACTTATTCCTCACTAATGGTGAATCAGTCCTACTACTAACAAAAACAGCTGAAATAGGTTTCCGATAGTCAGGAACTGGAATCTAACAAAATCACCTTTTTCAGCCTTAAGGTGGGACCCATTTGCAACTAATGGTGAATCAATCCTCCTCCAAAATTTTTTGAAGTCAAAGGTCAATTCTATAGCTCCAAATCGGCACTTGTCTTCTTGTCAGGTTGATGGAGTCAAATCTACAAAAAATGGACTATAGGTTGTCTCCAAGCTTGAAATAGGGTTGATTTGACTTGAAACATTTTTTTGACTTGTTGACCACCTTTCAACACCTAATTGCTTGACAAATCTACATACAAAATTCTGCAAACACACATGCAAAAGGGGGAAAATGGTTAAGACTTAGAGTATAGGTATTTGCCTTGGTCAAGTCCCACTTTGGTAATCAAACCCTTAATCAAGTAATGGAATGAAATAAGCAAGGAATGATGATTAAATAACATGCAAATGTCCTTAAATCACCACAACCTTGTTGAAGAAATCTGAAGTTATGTCAATGGCTGCTCCAAGATGCTTGATGAATGCTTGATTAAATGAATCAAAGTGCTCAAATGCTAATTGATGTTTAGTGAATGCAAGTGAATGAGGTGATTTGGATATGTAAAATGAGGATGAAAACAATTATTTATACACATTTATTCCCTAATAACCCAATGATAACTCATCATAGGCTAAAATAAGGTATTTATAAATAAAAACCTGTAAGAAAATTTGAATTATTTTTATTTTGGAGCCAAGAGGGACTCATTCGTCACCCATGGTGAATGGGTCCGACCTTGGGCTTGTAAGTGGGTGTTGGGAATTATCTTTCATTTAATGTTTTTTGTCAGGTTTAATTCAAAAATACACTTAATTAAGCCTTATGAGTGCATAAAGGGGTCAAATTAGGCATAAGAAAGGTGTAAATAGTGAAATCAAGCCTAGAAAAGCATGAAATATTGTTACAAGACTTTACAAAACCTTAGAATAGGACTTGATAAGTGATGAAAAGGTATTTTTAGGTGAATTGTAATGAAAAGAGTCTAGAAAAGTGTAGAAATGTGTTACAACACTTCACAACACCTTCACAAGACATCATAATTTGACTATTAAGGACCTAATGTGAATGTATAAGTTACATTACAAAATTAAATCAAAGAAAAACAAGTCAAACATCATAGGAGAAAGACCTAAAATACCATGAAAATTTCAATGATCTATTTTTCTATGGTACAAGATTATACAAAAGAAAATAATAAAAAACTATCATTTCAATGATGTCAACTCATGATGCAATTGATGAGAATGTGGAAAATTAGAAATGTAATGAAAAAGTTAGGAATTTTTTTTTAAACGAAGAACAAAATATGAATCACTTAAACATGTTATACCTAATATTTCTAGTGGCATTGAGTCTATTGGAAATAATAATCGATCTAAAGATAGTAATGTGGCATTGCATGCTATAAAAACTTATATGAAAATACTTTAGAGAGCACATATCATCTTTTTCTCAACTATCCCTTTGCACAACAATGTTGGTTTTGGCTTAAATCTATGTTGGAATGACACTCTGAAATTCATCATACTCTCCCTGGAAAATTTCAGTGTTCGCCTCTTCCTTACAAAGCTTCAACTTTTGCAAGTATTTGAGAACTTAGCCCTTCCATTTTAATATGGAACATCTAGCTTGAGAGAAACAATTTTTTTTTATGAAGTCCTCTTGCCCAGATTTGAAGGTCATCTCCACCATTCAGAAGTCCATTTTTGAAGTTGTAATGACTTGGGTTGTAAGAAACAGTAACTCAAAAGTGGTTTCTTCCTCATGGGATGCATATTTTCTAAAGAGATAGGACTTAAAGCCCCCTCATTATAAGGGGTCTATTCCACAACAAGTCTCAAGATTGATTCACCTACAAGCTAAATGGATCCCCCCTCCTTAAAATTATTTTAAAGTAAACTTTTATGGTGCCTCATGTGATAACCTTGGTATTTCAGGAATTGGTGTGATTTTTTAGGGATGTCCCTAGTATGGTTTTAAAGGAATTTTGTAAATTCCTTCCTATTGGCACTAATAATTTGGAAAAAAAATTGGCACTTAGTTTTTGTTTATTATTAATAGTCAACTTTGGCTTGAAAAGTATTTATATTGAAGGAGACTCAATGGTCACAATCCAATAAATCATAAACAAATTGGTTTCCTCTTGGAGGCTAAAATAAATATGTGACAAAATTCTATCTTATTGAATCATTTAATCAATTCCAACTCTTGCATGGTTATTGTGAAGAAAATGGTTATGCAGATGCTTTAGCTAAAAAATCAATTGATGAAGGTACCATGCTTAAAGTATTATCTAACAAGGATTTTCTCAATTATCTAGTTTTAAGAGCCAAGTGTGAATTAGACTTTAGTTAATATATAGTGGTGGCCTATGGTTGAGCTGGCATTTCACTGTTCTCTCCTCTCACATGTTCATTCTTCCATGTTTGGTTGGTGTCTCTTACTTAGTGGTCTAGCCATTCTCAAATAGAAAAACCTTGGGGTTTTGGTCTGGTCACTTACTACAACATGCCATGCTTTTTGTGTTTAGTTCTCTATTTCTTTGGTGTGATTTCAATTTTTATGCCCTCATTATGTGATTGGCATAATTTCTTTCCATCCTCAGGTTTTAGCATTATTCTCTTAGGGTCATGTTTCTCTTCAAATTGTAATCTCCAACAATAGAATCCTCCTGTGGATGGACCCTCGTTTTAGAGCCTTCTCACATTGTCACTTTTGGGAAATCAATGATAATTTTCCTTTCAATGTCCTAAGGTGGAATCAATGATAGCATATGTACTTGGTTGTAAGAAAATTTACTCAACCCTCCCTTTTGTAGTTGGTTATTGTGTCCATCATAATATATGTTCTATTTTGGTTTGAGATGGTTAAGCTTTCCACAACCTTTTTTTTTCTCTTGTCTAGTCCTTTTTATTTCTCTAGATGGTTATTAGTCATCATTTGTGGGTGGATTTATAGATAGAACTATGTTGTATGGTTTTTCCTCCTCTTTTTGTTGGTCTTTGTTCTAATTGGAGTCATTCTTGAAGAATTTATGGGATGGCTAAATGATATGAGGTCATTGGTGTGTTAATATTTTTACTTAAGTTCCCACAATTTGTTTAATTAAGCTCACTTTCTCATTAAGCATGTTGTTTCAAACCCTCAAAATGTTCCAGTATTCTTGCTATTGTGTGATTTAGCTAGTTGAAGTGAAATGCATATTGTTTAGCCTTTGGTTCTTATAAGTTGGTAATTTTGTTTATTCAATTATGCTATTGGGGACTAATAAGCTTTCTTACTAATTTGATGCCACTTCAGTCCATGTTTCTTACTATGCATATTTGCATAACTTTGCAATCTTTCTATTGTTTTTAATAAATAGTGTTTTTTAGTGTCCTTGCCACTTTTAATTTTTTTTTTTAAAAAGAAAAGCTATAATAATTGATATATTTAGTAAGACAACTTTGAATAAATTTTTTTTAAACAATATTAATAAAATTTAAAAATACATCCTAAAACTTTGGTAAGAGCAACAAAGAGAAGAGAAAGTAGAGAAAATGATCCAATCAACCAATGTTGGAGTTTTAGTGATCGACCCCTAAGGTTTGACATGAAATTGACTATTTAGATCAAATCATTGGTTGAAAAGTATTGGCATGATAATAATAGTGTATCACCTAATGCTAAAGATGTTTTGGAATTAAGAGTGGGGTCCAAAATTCATGAGATATCCTCATCTAAAACACCTATTAGACACAACTCAAACAAATTTTATAAAAATATTTGTGATAATTCAGTGTTAGTAATATTAGAATCAATTAAAGACATTTTGAAATAAATAAACCTTGGTATGCGAAAATTAATAAGCAATGAATCTCTTGTTGTAAAATGTACGTGCAATTTTTTCATTATTATGATTCTTTTTGATATATATGTTATACTTTACATAATAACATGGTTATGAAGGAATGTGGTATTAATATGCCACTTGCAATAATTAAGGAGTTTATAGTAGGTTTATTTTGTGAAAGATATAATGGGAAATTATTCTATGTAAGTTCATATATTTTTGGATAATGCACTAGTTGTGGAAATTTTCATTCTTAGGAGTTCATATGCATGAAAGTGTTGAAAACTATTTTGGAAAAAAAATAGTGGATGTTAAAAGATTTAAGAATGTTGAGTATTCTTTAAAAGATGGAAAATTTGGAAAGTGTTCTGATTTATCATAGAAAAAATTAGTGTACATGCATTCATATCATAATTTAAGATTAATATTGTACCAAAATATGTCAAGCACTCTCAACATGCTCAATGGATTGATGGAAAAAATTTCACATGTAGAAACACATTTCTAGTTGGAACTATACTATCAGTGGTTGATTTTATGGGAAAATATACTCTTGCTCCACAAGAGGAAATACAAGCACAATATTACAATTCAATGCAAGTGTTTATTCATATTGTATATACACATGCAGATGATAGCACAAAGGATATGATTTTTTTGAGGGAGTATCATTTATATTTGAGTGACAACTAGTTACACTTGTTAGAGTTTGTTCAATACTATTTCAATATATTTTATAAAAAATTAAGAGAAAGAGGAATTCGGGTGATATAACATCTTATATGGTTAGATAATTGTATAGGATAGTTCAAGAATGCTCAAATATTCTATTGGTTAAGTAGGGCTTATAAGGAACATAATGTCCAGCATATGTGGAGTTTCTTTTAAACTAGACATGGTAAAGGAGAACATGATGGACTTGGTGTGTGTGTTAAGAGAATTCTTGCTAGAGAGTAATTGAAATTTGAGGATGCGGTAAAATTTAAAGATGCATGTGGGATTGTGGATTGGTGCAATATAAAATTATCTACAGGATCAAGCAAGTACTCTATAGTTCATCGATTATTTTGGTTGGTTGAAGAAGAGAACATTCTACCTAAATTTAATGGGGAAAATTAGTGGATCTACTAAATGGAATTCATTTAAGAATTTTAATGCAAGCACATGGGTTGTCTAGATAAGGGAGCTTTTATGTTTTTTTCATATTTTTATTTCAGGAGATTGGGAAGCATGTGAGAATATATAATGTGTTGAAGTTTGGAAGAAAATATTGTTGACACCTACATAAACACACAATCAATATGAAACAAAAATTGAAGACAATGATCAAGTGTTTGCATTGAATGACTATGACCACATTTCAAACCTTGTACAAGAAGGTAATTTAATTAATTTTATTTCACTTTATTAATACTTTTTATTATATATTTTAATGCATGTATGTAGATTGGTCAAATTATTTGGACCACACAAGTTATTGAATCAATTTTTTTTTTCAAGACATGTGTATGTTGTTGCACCTGAGGTGAATGAAGAGGAAACAAAATATCAGTTGGATCATTGTTTGGAGACTAAACATAATTTAATAGCACCTCAAGAAGATAATGATGGCTATCATTATCCAATAGGTTTGATGGTGGTTGTTAACACTAGGCTACAAAATACCTAACAAGGAAGAATGGTTTTCCTACATTCAAAGATGATGAAACACACAAGAATATTATACACTACTCATATTTGGTGGTGGAAAATAATATAAAACTAGTGAGTTATCATGGAAGACCTAAAAAATAAAGAGCTATGGACAATTTCTATGGAAGATTATGAGATAGTCATAGATGCATTGCAAAAAAGAGAGGATGTAGATGGTACAATGGAATAATTAAATATATAGTTTTATATATTTAAATACATGTTTTAATGATATATTGATATTTCTTATGTAAATAGCTAAAATTTATTTATTTTCCTCTTGTATCCTTAAGCCATCATCACAAATTCATCACACACTTTGAGACAAAATAGAGAGGATGTAGATTCAACCTACAACATGGAATACTTGTAAATAAAGGTAATTATATATATAGTTTTATATATTTAAATACATGTTTTGATGGATATATATTGGTATTTCTTATGTAAATAGTTAAAATTTATTTATTCTCCTCATGTATCATTAATACATCATCATATTCACCACATACTTTGAGGCAAAAAAGAGAGGATACAAATTCAACCTAGAAAGCATGGAATACTTATAAATATAGGTAAGTATATATATAGTTTATATATTTAAATACATGTTTTTATTATATATTGATATTTATTATGTTAATAGTTAAAATTGATTCATTTTCATTTTTGTATCCTTAAGCCTTCATCACATTCATCACATACTTTGAAACAAAAAGGAGACAATGCAGATTCAACCTACAACACATGTGGAATACTTGTAAATATAGGTAAGTGCATATATATAGTTTTATATAAATTTATATACATGTTTTAATGATATATTGATATTGATTAAATCATTTTCATATCCAGTGATGTGAAGAGGCCACATTTTGATGATTTTCCACAAGTTTTGGATTTTCTTGAGATAGCATAGCCACATTTTCTCAACATTGTTTTGAGTTGGCATATATGCAAGATTTGTATATGTATATACACAATTACTCTACATTTTTATATATAAAAATCAATATTCAATAGATTTTGTTTATTATGTGCATGTTTTCCTACTTTGAAACTTAAAATTTGAATGTATAATCACTTTATCATGTATATTATTGTTAAATTTAGTTTCCTTGGGAAACTTCACCAAATTTGATCCCCTTAAGCCATCCTATTACAATTGCTTAAGACATCCTATGAGGACCCCTTAAGCCACCATTTCTCCTAGGACCCCTTAATTCATATATATCCTAATTTTAATTATATAAATTGTGATTGAACATGAGACATAATTTGAATTCTTTGATCCCCTTAAGACATCCTATTAGGACATAAATTATATTAACATTGACACTATTTTGGAAATTGTAATACTTAATTATACCAATTGTGATTAAACATGAGACATAGTTTGAATTATTTGATCCCCTTAAGAAAATTTTGAGAACTTATTTGATCCCTTTAAGACATTCTATTAGGACATAACTTATATTAACATTGACACTATTTAGAAATTTTAATACTATCAACTATGATTGAACATGAGATATACTTTGAATTATTTGATCCCCTTGAGCAAATTTTGAGAATTTATTTGATCCCCTTAAGACATCCTATTAGAACATAAACTATATTAACATTAACACTATTTTGGAATATTTTTGGTGAGTTGTCATAAATCATTATACTATTGAATGTCTCTATGAATCAAGTGTAAATTACAAATATTTGAATGTCCTATAATTTGACATGTGTATATTCACATTACTGTCATATTAATGTCTTGAATTTGAATCAAATGCAAAGTATAAATATTTAAATTTATGATAAATTTTACCTTTAATTTTACATTTGTATATAATTTCACATTAATGTCCTATTAATGTCTTCACTATAAATAAAATGTAAAGTACAAATATTTAAATGTCATGTTTTGATTATATGGGAAATACAGGTTTTGAAGGGACCTAGAACCCTTTACATCACATTACATCAAAATGTTGTTGAGTTAGAAAAAGAACCATTTAAGCATAAGCATCAACCAACAATCAACAACCAATAAAAAACCAACTAGTAGCCAAAAAATAGAGACACATCAATACCCAAAATAGAAAAGAAAAAAGAATCACTTCAGATTTTTCAAAGTATTGGCCACCTCAATCTCTTGATTATAGTGCAGGTTAACCCTGTCCATCAATTCCTATGATCGTCTTCAAAAAAATTCCTTAGGCTCCCCCTCATTCTAGTGCATAGGCCCTTAGCCTCCTCTTTAACATTCTTCTTTCCCTTCCCCTTGGAAGTTTTATCCTTCTCATACATCTCTACAAAATATATTTGATCCTCTTAGAGTTGGTTGATTTTTTCAAATAGAACCTTGAAAGAGTCTACACTATTTTTGATAGAGATGTGACTAATCTGTAAGATATTTTTGATATCCTCATTTGTTTCCTTGATATTATCCTCCAATACACCAAGGAGGATTTCAAACTAAGCTTTAAAATAAAAAATGAGCACTCTAGGTCCACTATCCTTTCAATGAGCAAGTATCAGGAAGATCCTTTTGGTTGATTAACCATGTTCTCCTTCAAGCCTCTAATTTTAATGTTTACCTTATTGAATTCCTTCATCATCCATTTATCAAGTTTAAAGGCCAATGTGGTACCAATTATAGCCATGTCTAGCAGCTCAAACATAATAGTGTTATCATCGTCAAGATAGAAAAAATCCTTAGAAAGAGGATTAACATTTGATAGCTTCATCCTGCTTGGGTTTGGATTCACACTCATAACCTCCCTCACACCCCTATCAATCAAAGCATCCTAATTGAATTTATCCTCAATGATATTGTACACATGGGGACAAGTCTGCTGAGGAGGAGAATCTTCAAATTTGATGGAAATGTCAAAAGTGATATTCACCTATTCTCAATGTGCTTGGTCACCCTTCCTATAACCTTTAAACACTGACCTATGCATTTTGTCTAGTCTCTTTAAAGCCCTCTGAGGAAGCCCCACCTCCACATTTTCTACCAACTAAATAGACTACTCTTCCACATCCTTCCCAAAATCATCAAAATCTAGATCACGAAGTTCAACTTTCTTCTTGGTTTCCCACCAAAGAGGCCCACCTATATTCTACCCAAATTCATCCTCATCTAACAAGGACCCACTAGAATTTGACCCCTAAACTAGTTTCTTGGTGGTTCCCTTCTTCTTTATTGACTCATTCCTTTTCTAGAGGGGTAGGCCATAGGGGAAGAGGAGACCAAAATAGTATCTTCATCCACATTCCACTCTTCATCTTCATTAGTACCAGTCTCTAACTTAGAAGAAAAGGAGTCATCACTAATGGTCTTCTCTTTTTCCTTAACTGACTTAGCCAAAGTGTTAGCTCCAACATGCTCCATGATGAGAAATATGAGCACTTCATGGAACATAGGAGTCCTATCGTTCTTGAGGTGGGAATAGATGAAAACCTCTATAGAAGAAAGAAGAAAAAATGGAAAAAAACATGTAAATCATGTCTAAAGTGATTGAGAAGAGTAAAATGATTCCCTAAGATAGTAGAAAATTTTCCATCAAGAGTAACATACCACATTATAACTTCTATCACATCAGCCCAAATGTGCTTAAGAGAGATATTGTCATAGCCCCAAGAGGGAAGCTTCACTAGGTCATTTTTTTCATTTCCCTTAAAAAATTGGTCCATTGCATCTTCATTACTCTTCCTCTCTTTGTATAATTTGTGCCCCTGTGATGGTAATCCAATAATGAAGGAAATGAAGTCTTCAATGATGTTAAATTCCATTCCATTCACCTTCAAACACCTATTATGCCAACAATGAACAAAATTAACAAAGGCTTCATGGTCAAAACCATGAAGCCTCTCTGTAATGCCCCATCTTAATAACCTAAGAATGCTGCATAAGTGTTATAAAGTGTAATAAATTTTTTTTAAAGTATTAATATTAAGTTAATTAATTGCATACATTCTTAGGTTAAGCGACGTTACACTACTTTGAGTTTTCCAAAAGCGACTTAAGTATTTCACATTGCACATATTAAGTCATAACATAAAATAAACATTACATAATAATAAATTTTCCATTCAAGATATAATAAAGTACAAACATGTTTTCCATACATTGCATTGATATGATATTACATTACTCATCCATCTGATGAGGTAGTTCAAATAATAGTTACAATTACAAATGATAACCTCACAACATTGAGGAATGTTTTTACATTACAAGCTTACAATATACAATGCTGAAATATACAAAAGAAATCCATGGGCGAGCTCTCCATCCATGTAGCTCTCGATGCCATGATCACAAAATGGGGACCCAACGGAGTAAGGTGCACGTTCCACCCAACCATGTGGTACCTGTAGGTCCACCCCCCCGTGCTAGGAGATAGTAATAAGGTTACCTAGACCTAATCTACTAACCCTAGACACTAGTACAAACAAACTATTGGTTACATTGCTTCCAGATTTTGATAATTGATTGAAACACAAACTCAAGGTTGACTGTTATTTTAGGTGGAGTGTCATCACAACGAAGCAAAGGTTACCCTGGTGTTTCTTCCTAGGTTCCAGGCCCCAATCCTTGGGTTACCCTGGCAACCTCTTATGAAACCCGGCCCCTATTGCATACTGTTGCGGAATCAAATAACTTTTGAAGAAACAAGACATTGATTTTGCCATTCCAGACCTTCTCAACTTATACTCATGACTGAGGAAGCTCAAGAGTCATAAGCGAGGCATGCACATCTTGTTAAATTTTTTAGTCTAACTACTGTGTCATTTAATTATCACTAAGTTAATAACTACTTGTAAGTTACCCTGACACCACTTTGTGTGTCGGCCCTTACAAACAGCCACTCCCCTAAACATAACAAGGGTTTCTAAGTTTCATGACTAGGGTTTACCAAGTGCACAAATTACATCTCACAATAACAAATAAACCATAACAATATTAGACACCTTGTTTAACTTTTGCACAACTCAAGTCAATTCAAGAAATATATTTAAACAATTAACACCCTTTTTACACAATTCACTCTGGAAGGCTATTCAACAAAACTTTCCCAATTTTCCCCAAAAAGAATTCATTAATAGTAAATCAAGAAAGAAAATTTTCTATGATTTGGATATATTAAATCCATTCAATCAATCAAAAATAACTAGAATTAAATTCACTAATTCATAAGAAAATTGCACCATTTTGTTCTAAATCAATTTTCCCAATTTTACTAACAAATAAATATATTAAATATTCTCTTTTATTCTAACTATAAAGAGAAATAATTAACCATAAAAATTCACATGCAATATAAACTATCAAATTTATTTTTCTAAATTTATATATATTTTTTCATATATTCATATCCATAATATATATATATATGAATATAACCCAAAATATATTTCGAATTTTTATATATAAAACACTTTAAACGAAATCGAATTAAAAAGAATAAAGAAATCACATTAAAGAATTTTTTTAAAAAAATGCATTGAATTTTATTTTTATTGAACCCTGGTTTTGGGATTCGCAGCCCGGCCGCGGCCTCCCTGTGGGAGGACACGACCCCTTCCAGGGCTGCGCCCAGCAGCTGGAATGGCTGTTGTGCGCAGCCATGGAGGCTGCACGCCCTCCAACAGAGGTAGGGGAGGGTTTCGGCCCTCCCCATTACCCCTTTTTTTTGTTTTAAATTAATTTTTTTTTTAAAGAAAAACATTTCGCTGTTTGGCGGAATACAAAATTCAGAAATCACCAAAAATAAAATACTTAATTCGCCTGTACGGTGATATACGAATTTCAAAATTCTTTTCTTTATGGTATGAAAACATTTATATATGTGTATATATATAAATATATATACTTTTCTGTATATATATATATATATATATATACATATGTTATTTTAAATAACAGAAAATTACTGTAACTATATATATATATTTTTAATAGGAGTAATAGAAATATTTTCATTCTGGACAAATGGATTTTTCTAAAAACATATATAAATATATAAATCAATAACAGTAATTTTTAACAAAATAAATCTCCATATTTACTTCCAAATCAAACAGACAAACTGTTTTTTGGTAAATAATTTTACAGAGAATCAAGAAAATAAATTATTTTTGTTTTTTTTTAACATCCTATATAATACATTCTTAAACAGTAATTCCTCAACAGAAAAATATCAAACCCCAATTCCTTTCCAAATTTTATAAATAATATCACAATACTCTTTCTCAAATCTCTTTTACTATTTAATAAATTTTCCCAAAACTCTCAAGAAGATTATAGGAAGTACAAATTTTTTTTAAAACTTTTAAAGAGAGGAAACATATGAAACAAGTAAAATACCTGTATTGTAATAATCAGCCTGTAGAAGAATCTTTTGCCTGTAGCATTCAACTGCAAGCTCTTCTTCAAAAGAAATCCCAATTCCAAATGATAGCTTTAACAACCAACAAGATCCTTTGGAGGATCTTTCACAAATATACTTCCGTATCCAGAGAAATAACAAATTCTAAGAAAATATTGCAATTTGCATAGTAAGGGAATTTTTTTTTACCAGTCCCAGAAAATTTCCCCGTGAGGAAATTGAATAACCCCGTGCAAAATCCCAGATCCACAATAACCTCCCGTAACAAATTTCCTCAACAACCTCATAAAAGCACTGGCACACTTGTCGAGAAGTGGTTATGAGAAATATCTTCTCCACTTCTCGACAATTTTTGCCAATTCAAATTTTGCATGTAATTTAATTAATTTATTTAAATTTAAATCTTAAAAAATCAAATTTTCAAACCACATGCAATTTATTTTATTTTATTTTCTAATTTTCTAATTCTTTTAAATACAATATAATTTACACACTTAATAATTTAACTTAATTAATTAATTTATTTAATTAAAATAGTTTAATCTTTTTAAGACCAACTATTTAACCAAATAAGCTAACTAATATATTAAATTATCAAGTAAGTAAATTTTAATCATATTTAAATATTAATTTAAATAACAATAATTAAAACACAATAACTAACATTAAAATTAACCAATATTTACCTTTTCAAAACGATTTAACCAACAGAAAATACAAAACAAACCTATGACTCAAAACTAAAAACAAACAAAGTACTATGACCAAGGTTGAAGACTAGACTAGGGTAAACTAGACTACTATCTCCCGATCAACATATCCGTTGAGTCTTGACACGCTCAGACCTAATTACACAGGTGGAGTCGGTGTCATGTACTTGCAAATCCTGCAACCAAGCAAATAACATGCAAACATATATATATATATATATATATATATATATATATATATATAAAGCATTAAACAGGCACACCATGCAGAGAAAATCATAGATATCGTAGGGCACTCACAAGCGAGTGATGCGATTCCGTTCTCTACACCAATACACTCACAGCAAAATGATGAAATAAATGTTGTTAGTCCATCATAAGCATGTACATATCAATAAACAACTGAAAGTAAACATCTACGCTAAATGATATCATGTCTGAAAAAAATAATCATCAAATAAGTAACATCATGTCATAGAGTAATCCACCATCGCTCAAAATCAGCGATCAAAGTATCCAACAAAACATCATAGATCTAACAGTATGAAAAAGTATCAACAGAAAGCATAAGCATAAACGGAGGGGTACTACACTCTCCAAATAAGGCATGAAATTCCATGTCTTAGAATCCTCCATACTTTGCACTTATTCTTCTATTTTAGCACTACTAAGCACTAACATAAACCAAATCCCAACAATGCTTACAAGGATACAATTGAACACAAGAATGGGAAAAACAAAACCCATAAAACATGTGAATTGCAAAGGGAAATAATTACATGATCACCCCATATCCAAAACCCAAATCTAGCTTTCATCTCACAATAAAAATTAATACTAACAACCTCATTAGCAAAAAAAATAGCTAGGAAATTTCTTTTCTAATAAGTGTGAGTGACATAGGTTTCATTGAACGATCTCAATATCATAATAGAGTCATTGATAAGAGATTTGATCATCCATCTCAAATTCTAATTGATATTCAAGAACTTGAGAATGTTAAGGGAGTCACCTTCAACCTATACCTTTGAAACACCCCTCTCCAACATAGCTTTAATGTTGATGTAAGCAGCTTCAGCCTCAACAAAATGATTAGTATAGTTTCCTAAAAGGAGTTCCACCACACCTAAGAACCTACCTTCCTCATTTCTCATCAACCTCACAACCTCTAGGCCCAAGGTTCCCCTTGGCTGCCCCATGGAAATCAACTTTAACCCACCCCAGAGGAAGGTGCTTCTAAGTAGTATTTTCTCTAGAATAGTTACTAGGTTTATCCAAACAAGATAATTGAGTGGTTAGCCTCCAATTAGTAACAACAAAAATATCATATTCATTCAAGGAATTCATCAGAGCACCTCAAGGAGAGTTTGAAACTAGAAGAGATAAATTCTCAGTAATAGCCCCCTGGATTTTGAGGAAAATAATATCCTCTTTCATATTAGCATCACAAAAAACTCTTATTTATTTCCAAAGTCCTTAGGAAATATGGGGGTCCATAAGGGACCATAGCACTCAAATAGAAGGATTAAGAGAAAGAAATTTTCATTGATCAACAAATCTTTATAAAGAATCAAGAAAGACCCAGTATAGGTTCCAAAGCTCTAAAGAAACCTACTCCAAATAAGGAAGGAAAAATTGCAACCAATAAACAGATGAAATGAACTTTCCACATCACACTCACATAGCACACATCTATTTTAAATATAAAATCCACTTCTACACAAATTCTCTAGAGTTAGAATCTTTCTTTGCATCAAAATCCATAAAAAGATGTTCACCTTAGGAATGAGCTACTTGTTCCAAAGGTTCCCCCAGAAGGGGTAGGGATTAGGCTTAACCAGAGAAGTGATAAAGGAAGAAAAGGAAAAGAAGAAACCATTGGCTCGAGGAGCCAAAACCACATGATCAAGTTTAGGGAATAGAGGAACACATATCCCAACAAGGAAATTTTGAATAATTTCCAACCAAGGGTTCCAACTCTACAAGTTCTAGGAACCATTATGAAGATAATTTGTCACCATAATACCAAATATTCTCTTACAAAGGTCAGAAAGAGGAGGGACCCAAGGCTCATTCAAAATTAGGTCACCATCACACCACACATCTTCCCAAACAAAACCCTAGTTCCATCACCAAATAATCACTTAACACCCTTTGAAATGATATCCCTGCAGAGAACAATATTACTCCAAAAGTAGGATCCAACAAGAACGGAATCATCTTGGAAAAAGTTTCAAACTCTCCCCACCCTAGAAAGATATCTTTTCCTAATCAAAGAAGACCAACTAGCCTCTCCACTAAGAATCCTCCAAATATTTTTTGAGAGGAGAGCCTTATTGAAGGGTCTAATATCTCTCAAACCAAGCCGACACACTTCTTTGGTTTACACACATGATCCCAAGCAAGGAGAGGAATTCTAGATTTGTCTTCCACCCCTGACCATAAAAAATGTCTCATGATTTGCTCCATATTTTCTTTAAACTTCATTGGAATCTTGAATAACCTCAAGGAATAGAGAGGAAGATTCTAGAAAGTAGAGGAGATGAGTCACAAATTATGTTCCTAGCTAAGAAGAGATCCCTTCCAACTAGTGAGAATTTTATTAAACTTATCTAAAATACCAAGCCAAAAAGAATCTAGAATCTTGGACACACACAAAGGGAGGCCCAAATAAATAGAATTCAAAGCTTCTTTATTACAAGACAAAATCCTTTCCAATTTTATTTGAAGATACTCTAGAGTATTGAGGAAGAAAAGATGAATCTTAGTAAATTTCACACTTTGACTAGAAACTTTCTCATAGCCAACAATCATCAACTTAATGGTCTTAATTTATCTGACCAAAGACCCACCCATGATGATAGTTTAATAAAAAAATTATTTATGTGTGATAGGAACACATTGAGAAGAGTGAATCAAGCCCCACAATGGCCCAATTGAAAGTACCTTATGAATATTCCAACCTAAAACCTCTACCATCAAGATGAATAAAAGCAGAGTAAAAGGATCCCCCTACTTAATACCACATTATTTGTGAAATAAAGAAGAATGGAAGACATTAACAAGCACAACAAACGAAGGAGTTGAAATGAGCCGCTCCACAATCTATAAGAATTTCTAACATAAACCAAAATGAGCCAACACCTTTAGCAAAAAATTCCAATTGACCTAGTCATAGGCTTTGAGAAGATATAGTTTAAGGAAAAACCTTGAATTCTTATTGCAAGATAAAGGATGTGACACTTCATGAATAGTAAAAATAGAATCTATAATTTGGCATCCCCGCACAAAACCAGTTTGATTCTTGGATATAAGATAAGGGAGAACCCACTAAAGCCTGAGAGCCAAAACCTTAGAAAAAACCAAGTAAATGGAGTTGCATAAACTAATTAGACAAAAATTCCTAAAGGAATTAGATTCTAAAGACTTCAAAATAAGAATGATAAAAGTAGAATTCAACTCCTTGAGAAAATTTTTGCATCCAAAAACTCCTTATTTGCAATATTGTTCCAACCTTTAGGAAATATTGCATTCAAAACCACAATCTTAAATCATTTCCTAGATAACCCATGAGACATATACATGCATACAAGTAATCACAATGAATAGATCAAATAAACAAGCCACAACATAACA
Organism: Sequoia sempervirens; assembly: GCA_007258455.2. Lineage (NCBI taxonomy): Eukaryota > Viridiplantae > Streptophyta > Pinopsida > Cupressales > Cupressaceae > Sequoia > Sequoia sempervirens. The sequence continues at coordinate 299,500,316 of VDFB02281492.1, forward strand.
CAAGATATATCCTAGGAAAATCCTCAAGAGGGAAAATCCAACCTCCCAAACCATCCATACTCCATCATATTATTCAAAAATAAAGCAATAAAAGAGTTACAATGAATACCTCTGAAGCATCAAGCCATCCAATGCATTCCCATATGTTCAAGAATGAAACCACATATCCCATGCCATGCTTCACAAATGAAATCCACAAGAATACTCAATAATGATAGCCAAACCACTCAGCCAACCTAAACCACTACACATGTGTTTGCTTTTGTAAACACAAGCTCACACACAATACAACTAGTGGTAAGGTAAAACCATGTATCACAAAACCATGTGAATAAAAACCCACTAACTCCTTATTTAATATTGGGTACTAAGACATCACTTTATTTAATATTTCCCCAATATTAAATTATTATCACATGTCTCACATACATTAAATAATAATACAATGTTACAATACAACATCAAGTGGTCCTGAGATAATTACCTAGTGTGATTATCCACACCACCAACATGCATCACAACTAAATAATTATTTAATTACAACATTATAATAAATATTTATGCAATGGTGTACAACACCATATCCCAACACCAACAACCCAAAAAAAAATGAGAGGGAAGTCGTCAGGCCCAAGAGCCTTATTTCCTTCAAAGGAAAACACCACCTTGTTGAGTTCTTTAGTAGATAGGATAGCGACAAGATCCTTTTTAGGATACCTAGATAACAAGTTGGGAATGACCACCAAAGAAGAATCCAAACTATGTTGGTCAATAACAACATAATCCTTTAACAATTTTTCAAAAAAGGCCACAACATCATGTTGAATGGCACCATCAACTATAATGGAGGAGATCTTGTTAGAAGATTTATGTCTAAGAGTAGTTAGATGCAAAATTTTAGAGTTTCGATCACTATATTTAAACCAAATAGCTCAAGAATGCTACCTCTAAAAATCCTCCTCCTTAGAGACAATATCATGTAGCTGAGCCAAAGAAAATCCTCCATCAGCTGGAGTTCATCAGAAAATCCTTTTGAGTGAATTTCCATTTGAACAATATCAAAACATTGAACTAGAACTTTTTTATTATCAAAGATATGCTCAAACACATCATTATTTCATCTCTTAAGGTTAATTTTAAAAAGTGTTTTTGGAAATTAAATACATAACACTTCCCTCAACGTTTACCTACCACCAGTTCCTTATACAATCCATAAATTTGGAGTCCCTTATTCAAAAGGCTTCAAATAAAAAAGGAAAATATTTTCTTCTACCAATTCTATCTATCACAAAGGAAATGGGAAAGTGGTTAGACCCACATCTCATAATCAAAGAAAGAGAAGAAGAGTAATCCATGAAGCAAGAGGTCGAAACAAGAGTCTGATCCAACCACACTTGAATATTATCTAAACCTGATCTCCTATTGGACCAAGAAAATTTGGACCCCTATAGATTCAGATCTATCAGGGCATTATAATCAATTAATATTCTCAAGTCATGATGATTGTCAAGAGGAATTTTAGATCCTCCCAACTTCTCATTTTCAATAGGGGGTGTGAAAATCACTGATTACTAGCCAAGAGGACTCAAGAAAGGAAGACCTCAGAGATCCAAGCCTATCCCATAAACCTTTCTGGACCCTCTTTACATTAGGAGCATAAATATTAGAAATAACCCAAGAGGAATTGTCATGAAGATGAATAAAATAAGAATCCATGTGATTAAATTCCTTTGCAACCGGGAAACCCTTCACCATTCTAGCATTCCAGAACATGGAAATACCACCAGAGACCTCCTCAAAGTTAACTCCATGAAAACCACATTCCTTAAAGAAACAGTTCTTAAGAGATTCCAAAATCTCAATTTGCATTTTTATTTCTTGAATAAGTAAAATATGGTGCCTTATGTTCCTAGATCAAATTCTTTAGGAGGTCATGCTTATGCATATTATTTAACCCCTTGATGTTCCAAGAAATAATCTTCATTTGCAAGAAGGCGTGCTCTTAGAGCACAAATCAAACAGGTTTTTCTAGACCCCATAAGCAATCTCCTTCTTGCAATCCCTCTCTTTGCTCTTCTAGGAAGAAGGCCTACATTGGCCCCTACTTTTTGAGCCACAATATTATTTCTACCTCCTTGTAGTTACCCCCTTGTGACCTTGAGGGGAAGAGACATTTTTCTTCTTTCTACCCCTTGTTGGTTATTTTTTTAAGAACCCAACTAATATTTATAGATACTTATGAACTTTTCCATTTCTAATTCTTATTATTCTAAAGGGATTGGCTAATGAATGAGTAAAAGCTACAAGAATTATAATCCTACACTTTGGGCTCTATTAAGCCCAGGAGAGTGATCCCACAATGTACTTAGGAATTGATATGATTACTACTTAGATACATGGTCAACAATAGATAATTCTTATAAAATTACTCAACAACATAGCACATCAAATAAGTTGGTAGATCATTTATTTATATCCTACACTTGGAGCATGAGAAGATAAAACTCAAAAAGGAACAACTACAGTGGTATTTATTTGAAATTTTATAAAATAAAAGTGATTAGCTGATGAATCAACCCAAAAACTGAATTATGAATACTTTGCACGAACCAATGTCTTATTTCAAGCACAAAGTCAATATCAACCTATGCAAGTAGACAACATCTTAACAATAGCAACATACAATCTCAAGAATCACTATATTACAACATTCCCCTTTCACGTTCATGATCATAACTACTTACAAATATCCTAGTACCTAATTCTTATGAGTTAACAATCTCATCCAAGCATTTACATTAATTCATTGTCACAAAGGAAATGGGAACGTGGTTAGACCCACATCTCATAATCAAAGAAAAAGAAGAAGAGTAATCCATGAAGCAAGAGGTTGAAACAAGAGTTTGATCCAACCTCACTTGAATATTATCTAAACTGAATCTCCTATTGGGCCAAGAAAATTTGGACCCCTATAGATTCAGATCTATCAGGGCATTATAATCAATTAACATTCTCAAGTCATGATGATTGTCAAGAGGAATTTTAGATCCTCCCAACTTCTCATTTTCAATAGGGGGTGTGAAAATCACCGATTACTAGCCAAGAGGACTCAAGAAAGGAAGACCTCAGAGATCCAAGCCTATCCCATAAACCTTTCTGGACCCTCTTTACATTAGGAGCATAAATATTAGAAATAACCCAAGAGGAATTGTCATGTAGATGAATAAAATAAGAATCCATGTGATTAAAGTCCGTTGTAATCGAGAAACCCTTCACCATTCTAGCATTCTAGAACATGGAAATACCACTAGAGACCTCCTCAAAGTTAACTCCATGAAAACCACATTCCTTAAAGAAACAGTTCTTAAGAGATTCCAAAATCTCAATTTGCATCTTTATTTCTTGAATAAGTAAAATATGGTGCCTTATGTTCCTAGATCAAATTCTTTAGGAGGTCATGCTTATGCATATTATTTAACCCCTTGATGTTCCAAGAAATAATCTTCATTTGCAAGAAGAAGGCGTGCTCTTAGAGCATAAATCAAATAGGTTTTTCTAGACCCCATAAGCAATCTCCTTCTTGCAATCCCTCTCTTTGCTCTTCTAGGAAGAAGGACTACATTGGCCCCTACTTTTTGAGCCACAATATTATTTCTACCTCCTTGTAGTTACCCCCTTGTGACCTTGAGGGGAAGAGACATTTTTCTTCTTTCTACCCCTTGTTGGTTATTTTTTTAAGAACCCAACTAATATTTATAGATACTTATGAACTTTTCCATTTCCAATTCTTATTATTCTAAAGGGATTGGCTAATGAATGAGTAAAAGCTACAAGAATTATACTCCTACACTTTGGGCTCTATTAATCCCAGGAGGGTGATCCCACAATGTACTTAGGAATTGATATGATTACTACTCAGATACATGGTCAACAATAGATAATTCTTATAAAATTACTCAACAACATAGCACATCAAATAAGTTGGTAGATCATTTATTTATATCCTACACTTGGAGCATGAGAAGATAAAACTCAAAAAAGAACAACTACAGTGGTATTCATTTGAAATTTTATAAAATAAAAGTGATTAGCTGATGAATCAACCCAGAAACTGAATTATGAATACTTTGCACGAACCAATGTCTTATTCCAAGCACAAAGTCAATATCAACCTATGCAAGTAGACAATATCTTAACAATAGCAACATAAAATCTCAAGAAACACTACATTACAACATTCCCCTCTCACATTCATGATCATAACTACTTACAAATATCCTAGTACCTAATTCTTATGAGTTAACAATCTCATCCAAGAATTTACATTAATTCATTGAACTAATAAGCAAGAATCAAATTAAACATCCATTGAGAAACAAAAGAGATAAATAAAAGGAATCCTAGATTATGTTCATTCATAACTCATAAAATGAGTACAAGGAGAGACAATAGCCATGAAATTGGTATCACTCTATACTATATTTTCTATATTGTTGTCACAATTACATACATAACATCAAACTATGAACTTAAGAAAAAACTCTAAAACATGCTTGATATTCCTTTTACAATTCATAGTGTTGAATGGAAAACAATGAACCCCTACTTTTTGGCCCTAAATTCCTTCTTATAGAAATGAAGGAGAAAAAAAGCCTCAGGCTAGAAAGTACACATGTCAAAACCCTATTGGACCACTATAACTAAGATTCCCCTTTTCAATTACCTTGCATTCCCAAGAGGTGGGAAAATAAAAAAGTTGTCTTCATTTGTTGTCGGAGATCCAAACCAATTTTCAAAAAGGTATCTTCAAATAGTTACCTCAAAATTTGTGCCCATGCACACAAAGTGAAAGGAGGAAAGCATGAAAGAAATAGAATAAAAAAGACAAAAGATATGTCCATGTCTACAACCTTGTCATCAATTCAACTTGAAGAAGATGCACTATATTTTTCATACTTTATCAAAATCCTAATCTATACTAAATCCAGGATATGTAGTACAACTCCCACTTATTCGTTATTCATCATGGTTGCAAACTTCAAATTTTAAAATCACCACCCCACCATTTCATATTAGTCTACCACTCCTTCCAAGTATTTTCCTTTCCATGCTATGAATTCTTCTTTAGTGGGCCAATTGAAATCCATGACTTCATGTAGGGTTTTTATGCTATCATCATCCCTTAGAATGGATGGAAGTATTTTTCCAATTCTTTTATTTTGTTCTTCAATGGTTTAATATTTTCCATGTATCCTTGAATCTTACCTACAAGAGTAATAGTAGGCTTAAACTTTTCAAGAAGACTAGCATCATGTCTAACTCCAATTGAAATCAATCTCAATTCCTTCATCCTAGAGATATTAAATGTTGAACGGTGCATTTTAGATTCCCTCTAAATAAATCAAATGAATAGAGTCAGCTTCATATGATGAAAGAACTTGAAGGATTTCAGGATATTGTGAAAGATATTGATCATGAATATCTAGAAAACCAGGAAACCACACATGCTTCATCTTGCTTGAAAGAAATGACAAACCAACATTTAAAAGAAATCAGAGCAATGCACATCTACCCTTTTATCCTTGTATCAAAGGCAATACAGATGAACAAATATATTAGAAACCTCGAAGAACTAAGAATCCCAAGAGCACAAATTCTCTAAACTCCATATGAAAAGTAAATTTGTAAATCATACAAGAACATAGAAATGAAATGCATTAATTATGCCCTCCTTCTAGCGCCAAATGTGAGCATCCATTAGAAATATGCAAATAACTAAAATTCATGCAAGGGTTAGTATTTCACAAATCCTTCAAAATGCTCCTATGAAATACCTTGTAAATATTTCAAAATGCAACAAATGATAAGAAAAGACTAAAAGCATTATGAAAGCAACCACAAGTTACCTATTCCATAGTGGATTGGTGTCACATGTGCTAGTGACCCTTTCCCAATCCTTGATCAAAGCTCAAGATGATGTAAATGCAAATGGAAATGATGAGCAAGATGAGTTCTCAAATTAAGAGAGTAACCTTGCATAAAAATTGTGGATCCATGAATGAGAATGAAGGCCTTATTTTATAGATTTTCTTGATGAGATATTGGCCAAGATGGTGAATGTGGGACTAAAGATCCTCCAATGAGGAGAGGCCATTTGTCAAATGATGATAGGCCAATGGTTGTGCAAGATTTGGGAAGAGTTCCCATGAGAGGGAAATTTTGAATTCAAATTTTACAATAAATTTTGAGAGGGAGATAAGAAAAACAACAATAAATGCAATGTTGGACTTGTCATGTTGAGGGAAAATGAGGGTTTTTTAATAAATCAATAAAATTGATTTATTTGTGCAAGTGGAGATATCTAGAGAATGCAAGTGGGTGTGATTAGTATTTAATCATGGTTAGATTAAATGAATGATGATAATGTTAGTTTAATGATGATTAGGTGAGTTGACTTTCAGGACTTTGATATTTGATTTATTTGAATTAGAAAATGATGGAATATGATTTTGGATTTTGATTTAAATGGATGTTTGATTTATTAAAATATTGATGATAATGTTTGCTTGATCTTAAATAAATGACCCTTGGAGATGAAATTACCTAATGAATGGATGAAAGTGATGAGTGGACCTAATGTGAAATCTAAATGAATAAGCCTAATCAAATGCAGAATGTTAATTTTGCATGTCTACATTTTGCCCCTCTTTGAAGCAATGTACTTTGTTGCATTGGTTCAAAGAATAACTTGCTGCAATCAAAATTCAAAAAATTTCTGATTTTTTGAATGCCCCAGCAGAAAGAAGTACACTGGTACATTGCCCCCTCAAGAGATCGAGCGAAAAAATTCGATTTGAGGGTCGATCTCACGATAAAGTGGTTCAAAATGGGTGGTTATGGATGACGATGCAAATGAGATGGTTTTAAGATGCTTAGAATAACAAATCTATATTATCCTAAACAACTTAAATGATTATATGATGTGAGATGGATGAAATGGGTGATGTGATATGCTGTGATTATGCAATGGATGATTTATGAGATGCTTAGACTAACAGATCTATATTATGATGATGATTATGCATGTGAGATGATATGCAGAATACTGATGATTTCTAGATGCAAGATCAATGCACTGGTGATGATGGTTAACTATTCATGCTATGATGTTAGTGTGGAAGACATTAGATGATGATAAGAGGGTCCAAGAAGCTACCATTATGAGATATGATGATGAGAAATGGTGATGAGAAATGATGATGATAGATGGATGATTTTCTTATCAAGGATTGGGATTTTAAAAGGATCACTTACTTTATGTTTGATAACACGCCTAAGCACAATGCATCAAGGTATAAAGGACCAAGATGCCATTGTACTTAGTGTGATGGACTTTGACTTGAAAAATAGATAGGAGTATTCTTGTTCACACCTAACATACGGAAACCTTGCTAGGATGCACTTTAGAAGTTTCAAACATCTCGGACCAAAACACGGAGAGGTATAACCAATCAATGCAATAGTCAACAAGGCATTCAAAACATCCTCTATACATATCTAACAAAGAAAGTATTCACCAAGTTATTTTACAAGAATTTCCAACAAGCATAGCAAACAAAAGAATAATGATCATTGCCCCATTCCTATCTCTCTAAATCCTTCATTCTGATATCATCGAGAGGACCTTGGACTAAGCGCAATAAGATAAGTCAAAAGAAAAGGATAAAGCACACAAACAAGTTGATGTTCTTCAATACCGCTAACCAAAAGAGAATGTGTTTTTAAGGATAAGAACCGAAACTTATTGCCAAAAGATAATGCCCATTGTAGGAAGGATACATCCTAGGACATGTTAGTGGATGGCGGCATGTCATTTCATTTATCCAAAGTGTTCTTTCTGATAAATAATTCCCCTTGCAAGAAGGATTCATCCTAGGACATGATGTTATCAGATGATTGATATGGGATGGTTTGGATGATGGACTATCGATACAAAGACTTGACCAACTTGTTTATGTACTGACTGAGACTTGAGACATGACACTTTTGAGTTTTACTTTTAACCTGCTAGACTTGTTTCTAACTGTTTCACCAAAGGTTGAGAATGAAAATCAGTTTAATATGAATGGTATTTATTGTGGGTGCAAGTGAGATGAGGCAAATGGATTTTTTCAAATATTTGGATGTTTTTGGAGTTTTGCAATGTTTTGAGGCTGTTTTTGGTATTTTTTCAAGATTTTCAAATGTTTTGATTTTCAATTTTCCAATTTTTTTGGGATTTTTTGAGATTTTGACCGAGAGACTAACCTAAAGACCTATCCTAGGGGCCTCGGTGGCTGATCAACAGATGATCCTTGCCTACGTTATACATGCAGACCACGTAGTTCGACTAATGACTTGATCGATTTAGGATGAAGATATACATGATGAAATGTTTTATTATGACAGACTCCTATAGGACTGACCTAAATGTATCGGGGATGATCAAAGATCAACCTTTCCTATGTTCAAGCCGGAGATGATGTAGTTTGACAAGACGACCTTGTTTTTGGCTTTTTTTGAATGACTTTTTGACCTATTTTTGGATTTTGATATGTTTTGAATGTTTTTGGATTTTTTTGATTTTTGGATGTTTTTGGCTTTTCTCATGTTTTGATGTTTTTGGATTTTCTAATGTTTTGATGTTTTTGGATTTTTTTATTTTTTGATGTTTTTGGATTTTATGATGTTTTGATGGTTTTGGATTTTCAGATTTTCTGATGTTTTTTGGATTTTCTGATTTTCTGATGTTTTTGGATTTTCTGATGTTTTGATGTTTTTGGATTTTCTGATTTTTTGATGTTTTTTGGATTTTTTGATGTTTTGATGTTTTTGGATTTTTTGATTTGAGGATTTTAAGATCATACATGAATCTGATCCAATGTGAACATGCCCCCAGCATGATGCAATAGACTACTCTGATAAAGGCATGACAAACTAACCTTGAGGATGGGTCGAGTAGTACTTGGAGGGATCCTGATACGAACACAGGACCAAGCTATGGTGCAGATGTGAGTGGATGAGTGATGAATGGAGATATGGATGTGATGGATGATGGAAGAAAAATGGAGGCATGATGACAAACAAGCTATAAAGATCCTGGTGGATGGAAAGTGCTTATTTACACAAGGCGCCTGTTTGCCAGGTTTTCACCGAGGTACTTGCCCAAAGTGCCACGGAAGTGGTTTTCACTAGAGGACAATTTTTTTGATCCTTTTTTTTATTTTTTTGGATTTCTTGCATTTTTTATTTTTTTGTTATTACCAAGATTCCTGTTTGCTAGGTTTTCACTGAAGTAACCATTTTTTCAAGACTTTTTTTGATTTTTTTGATTTTTTGGTTCTATACCTTGAAAGAATTAGGCATAAAACTTTTTGAGATGGGATCTATTCATGGGCTCCTGCTAAGGTTCCTCTTTGGGTGTTGATAGCTGATATGCCCCTGATTTATAGCTTGCTATGATGATGAAAGGTCCTAACCAATTGGGTTTGAACTTGCCTTTGCTGTTGGGATTTGGGACATTCTTCTAATTTTCTTTTAAGACCAATTCTCTGACTTGGAAACTCCTACTTCTAATCTTCTTGTTGTAGCTTCATTTGAGTCTATTTTGATAGACTTGCAGATGATTCAAAGCATCTATGCATCTCTCATCCAGTAACTCCAGCTCGTTTAATCTTGACACATGATAGTCCTCATCAATGATGAGATTTTGTAGTGATATTCTAAGAGATGGGAGCTTGATCTCAATTGGGAGTACAACCTCTAATTCATAGACCAAGGAGAATGGGGTGGTGCCCGTGGGTGTGCGGATGCTGGTTTGATAAGCCCAGAGGGTAGGATTAAGCTGCAAGTGCTAGTCACGACCTATGTCATTGATTGTTTTCTTGAGGATGGTTTTGTTCGTGGCTTCTGCTTGGCCATTGCCTTGGGGATAGTACGGGGTGGAGAAGCGATGATGGATTTTGAATTTCTCGCACAAGTCACAAACCTCCTAGTTTTTGAATGGTGTGCCATTATCTAAAATAATGACTTGTGGGACACCATAACGACAGATGAGATAGTTCAAGATAAATTTTGAGATTTGCTTCCTAGTGATATAGGTCATGGGTACAGCTTCCACCCTCTTTGTGAAGTACTCAGTTGCAGTTATGATAAATTTATGGCCATTGGATGAGGTGGGTGTGATTTTTCCAATAAGGTCGAGTCCCCATTGTGAGAAAGGCCATGGTGTGATGATTAGATGGAGCTCTTGAGCTAGAGCACAGATGAGATCCCCATGCTGCTAACATTGTAAACACCTTTTAGCATGATCATGCGCTTCTCTTTCCATCTTGGGCTAGTAATACCCTAGCCTCAGTAGTTTCTTGGAAATGGTCATTCCACTCGAGTGTGAGCCATAGATACTGTTATAAACCTCGGTTAGAGCAGTTAATGCCTCCTCAACATTTAGACAGTGCAGTAAGGTACCTTCTATGCTTCTACGGTATAAGGTATCTCCTAGGATGACAAAACTAGATTCCTTTTTAATAAAGGTTCATTTTAGGCTCGATGGTAGGTCAGTGGGTATGACTCCTATTCGAAGATAAGTGTAGATGTCATGATACCAAGGATCGCCAGGACCAACGATTTCACACACATATTCCAATTCTGGTACCTCGAATGTGGGAATGAGAAGCTACTCGATTAGAAATTCATATTTTGGCATGTTGTGAGGGATGTCTACTAGAGACCCAGTTGTAGCCATGGCATCAGCGGCTCTGTTGTTGGTTCTTGGAATTTGCTCAAATGTTATGTCAATAAAGGATTCCTTGAGAGTCTCCACCAATTTCATGTATGGAGTTAACTTGTCATCCTTAGTCTGATATTCATCATTGACTTGATTTATGATCAACTGAGAGTCTTTGTAGTCTTTGAGAGCTATGATATTCCATTGCACTACTATTTTGAGACCTATAGTTAAAGCCTCGTATTCCGCTATGTTGTTTGTGCAAGGGAATGCTAGTTTGTATGACCGTGGTATGCAGTCCCCTTGGGGGGTGATGAAGAAGACACCAGCTCCTAATCCATGTTGTGTATATGACCCATCGAAGTATAGTTTCCAGTGATCAGCAACATTAAGGTTAAAAATAGACTCATTTAGAAATTCTGAGACAAGAGGATTCTCAGAATACATAGGTGCTTCTGCTAGTTGATCTGCAATAACTTGACCCTTGATGGCTTTTCTCTCAACATACTCGATGTCATATTCTGATAATATCATGACCCATTTTGTCATTCTTCCAGTTAACATTGCCTTTGATAAAGAGATATTTAAGGGGGTCAATTTTGGCAATAAGCTTGATCTTGTGTGCCAACATGTATTTTTTGAATTTTTGGGATGCAAACACTACTGCAACGCATGCTTTCTCAATGAATGAGTAATTTAGCTCATGACCCACCATTGTCCTACTGATATAGTAGATGGCCCTCTTTGTTCCATTTTCATCATGTTGAGCTAGGAGAGCTCCAAGGGCTATTGTTGTTGTTGACACATATAAGATCAATGGCTTCTTTGGGATAGGTGGCATTAACACTGGAGGTGTTAGTAGATATTCTTTGATTTTGTTAAATGCCTCTTCACACTTTATATCCCATTTGTATACTACCCCCTTGTGAAGTAGGTGTGAATACGAATTCTTCTTGTCTACCAGTTGTGCTATGAAACTTCTAATGGATTGGAGCCTTCCTTGGATGCCTCTCAGTTGTTTTAGATTCCTTGGTGATTCCATCTCAAGGATTGCTTTCACTTTTGTAGGATCCACCTCGATACCCCTCATGGAGACTATGTATCCTAGCAATTTTCCTGATTATATGCCAAAGACACATTTCTTGGGATTTAGTCTGACCTTGTATTCCTCTAATCTGTCAAAGATAGCACTTAGGGTTGCTATATGATCTTGTCTTTTTCTTGACTTAGCTAGGATGTCATCAACATAGTCTTCAACTATTTTGTGAATCATATCATGAAATATCAACGTCATGGCCCTTTGATAGGTTGCTCCTACATTCTTTAGTCCGAATGGCATCATATTCTAGTAGTAGGTCCCCCACGGACAAGTGAAAGTTGTCTTGTGTTGGTCTTCTTTTGGTATCATGATCTGGTTATATCCTGAAAATCCATCCATTAATGATAGCATCTCGTGCACTGCTATCATGTCTACTATCATGTCGATGTTGGGAAGCGGGAAATCATCCTTGGGACATGCCTTGTTCAAATCTCTAAAGTATTTACAGATTCTGATAGCTCCATCAGGTTTTTAAATAGGTACCAAGTTTGATACCCATTCTGGATAATCAATTGGTCGGATGAATCCAACATCTAATAGCTTTTTGAGCCCCATTTTGACTAACAAAGCAATTTGAGGATGCATTTTTTAAAGCTTTTGTTTGATAGGTTTTGCATCTGGATACACTGCTAAGTGATGAACCACAGTCTCTAGATCAAGCCCTGGCATGTTTGCAAAACTCCATGCAAAGTTTATTTGTCTTTCCTTTAGGAATGCTACTAGGAGTTCTTGTTCTTTTGATAATAATGATTCTACATAGAATGTGATATGCGGGGTCTCCTCTATTCCTAGGTTGACTGGGTTGCATTTTTTGGCCAAGACTATTGACTTCTCTTGATGAATAGCTCTTAGGGGAAGATTGAATCCTTCATCCTTGGGCACCTCAAAGAGGTTTTCACCATTGGATATGTCCTTTCTTTTTACTATTTTCTTGTCAGAGAGTGCCACAATGTGGTTTTCACTCAAGGACTTGGATATGATTCTTAGTTTTTCACTTTTGCGACTAAAGGATTCAATTATTTCCCCGTAATAGGTGTGTGTGTCCAACTCCATTATGAATCCTGCCTTGTGATCTCCATCTGGAATGTTATCCCTCAACCCCATGAATTCTAAGAGTGCCTCATCATTTTCAAATGTATCAAGAACTGGTGGTCCTCATTGGTCATAGTCGATCAATTGGGGATAGACTAAGTGGATCTCATGATTTTGATGATTGGATTCAAAAGATAAGGTACTAATCATGTAAAGGGTAGTATCCTCAAATAACCTAGGTAGACTGGTCAAGTGATCTTCGTCATCGCTACTAATATAGGGCACAGTGATAAAGTTATGCATGTCTGTCCCTATGGGTATTGGGGAGTGCACTTGTACTAGGACTGGCTGAGGAGAAACATTAGTGGCTCTAACCAGAGGACTTCAGCCACGTATGGTTATTCTCAGAGGGGTACATCAGAGACCAAGATTTTTTATAGGTCGCATCTTAGGTATGATTGGTATTAAGAGCCCATTGTCATTTTGCCCCAATCTTTGGTTTCGGTCATAGCCCATCACAAGCATCATGTGTAGGCCTTTGCTTCTTTCATCCATTGGTAATTTAGGTGTTGGTCTTTCATCTCGGTACAACATGTGAGATGGATCTGCTTCAATAACCTCTCGGCCAAGGTCTCCCTATCGTGTGAATTCAGGATAATCCTCAAGATACGTTTGTGATGTGGAAGCTTGATTTTCTTATGGGCGTCCTCGTGATCTAGGAGATTGTGGTAACTCTCCTATCACAAAAGCATTGCTAGGGAGCCTATAGCTTCCACAACTATCCTCCTAGATGATGAGCTTGATGTCAAAGATGGTGGGAATGGTAGGAGTGAGAGGCGTCTCTATCACAGAAGTGGATGTGAGGGTGGTGAGGTCGATGTATGATGTGGATGGGCCCTCATCATTTTTTGGCACTTGGGGGATTTTGTAATAGTTGGCTTCAAGGTTCTTATAGTATGAAAATAGCTCAGGATCTCCATGGATGGTAACCTCTTGTCCATTATGTGTGAATTTCACACATTGGTGGAAGGTTGATGCTATGGCTTTCATCGCATGGATCCATGGGCATCCCAGGAGGATATTGTATGGCAAGTCGAGGTCCAAGACTTGACAAGTGGTTTCCATGAGAGTTGGCCCTACTCGAATAGGGAGTTTAATCATGCCCTGAGACACTCTTTCTTAGTCATCATATGCTCTGATTGTGATGCCTTTACCTTTTTCAATGGTATCCTTTGATATTTTCAATTGTTTGATTAGGCTGGAAGAGCAGATGTTCAAACCTACACCCCCATCCACTAGGACCCTTTTGATTTTTCTTTTGTTTACAATGACCTCCAAGTGAAGTGTGTGATTGTGAGATGGTTGGGCAGGAAAATCTTGGTTAGAAAATGTAAGGAGATTAGGTTTTATAATGTTTTTGACCATAGCTTGGAATTGTTCTGCATCGAGGCCTATGGGGACAATGGATGAGGCTAATGCTTCCTCAAGGATATTTTTATGCGTTGATGAGATTTTTAACAACTCCATGATGGAGATGTGTGTTGGAATTCTTTTGAGTTGGTCTACAACATTGTAGCTATACGGAACAACTCTTGATGTAGGGACTCTATTTGGTTGGGATGATCCTGCAATGGTGACTTTTCCACCTCTTGTGGTGACTCCACAGTCTTCAGCATGAGCACCCTTGATGGTGATGACCATGTAGTTTTCATTGAGGTTGGCAACAACTGTTTCATATACATGATTTACACTGCCCTTTCATTTATCCTTGTTATTTCCTTTGTTTCCATGATTCAGCATCAGATTCGTGTAGATTTTAAGATCCTGATTCCTAGTAGGTGTTTCCACATTTATGATTCTTTTGTCAATGAGATCTTGGATGATGTTCTTGAGTCTCATACAATTGCTTTTGGTGTGGCCTTTGATTTTGTAGAACTCACATAGTTGATTTTCATTGTACCAAGGAGGTTTGACATCAGGTTCTTGATAATTCTCAAATGTAGGAGCTTGGATGAGTTTTTCATCGATTAGGTTTTTCATGATGTCCTCAAGTGGTTCCCCCAAAGTAGTGTATTTTCATTTGGGGTATGTTTTGTGTTGAGGTGGTCTTCTTTGGTCATTGAGGTTATTGATTGTGGGATTATTGTTGGGTTGATGCATTGTGTGATGAGTGTTTTGGTGTTGATTTTGGATTTGCGGTGTGGGTGTACTTTGGCATAGACCACTAATGACCACCTTGGCATCAATGACGCCATCATTAGTGATTTTCTTTTTTCTTGCCCATGTACAAGGTTTATAATTGTAGTTTGATGATGGGCGGTTGTTTTGTGATTCATGATATGATGTTGATTTGATGGGTTGAGTCACAATGGCTCTTTCAATGCTAAGTGCCTTGGAGATCAATTGATCGTATGTGGTGATACCCTAAACTTTGAGATGGAATGATAGGAGACATTCAAGGTTGGCTATGATTGTGCAGACTTCTTGTTCTTCTGGCATGGTCCATTTGCTCTGATTGGCTTTGGATTTCCATCGTTGAAGAAATGAAGCAAAAGATTCATTTTTTCCTTGTTCTAGAGCATATAGTTCTTCGAGAATAACATCCATTGTAATGTAACATGCGTAGTTCTTAGTGAATGCATCTCTAATTTCTTCAAATGTCCTAATACCTGAAAGCAAGCGAGAAAACCATTCTATAGCATTGCCTGCTAAGCTCCTAGGGAATAGCCGCATCAGATAAGTATCATCATATGCAACCTCCATACAATGAACTTGGAATTCCATGATGTGATCTTCAAGGTTTCCCATCCCTCGATATTTGTCAAATTTAGGGATCTCAAATCCCTTAGGGAATGGTTTCATGTCTAGGCTCCTATCAAATGGATAGGGACACAAGTTGCTTTGCATTTTGGTTGTTCACCCTGATTGAGGGTCAAGCACTTATTTTGAGAGCAACCTGAGTTGTGTCATTACATCACTTTGTGGAATAGGTGGTGGGATGAATGTATTTTGAGGTGTTGCAATCGTGGTTTGGATGGATGGGTTGGTCGATGCATTGTTCAATGGTATCAGTATGTTGTGGTGTGCGAAGTAGGCTTCTACTTGCTTTTGGATGAACAATTCTTGTTGTTGATCTTGTTGTTGTTGTGCTAGGATTTGTGTTTGTTGTTGTGCTTGCTGTTGTTCCAACAACACTTGTTGTTGTGCTTGCTGTTGTGCTTGTTGCTATTCTAATAACACTTGTTGTTCTGCTTGTTGTTGTTTCCACAATGCTTGTTGTTGGGCTACCAATTATACTGCTTCTTGATGCTCTTGGTATTGCTTTAGTGCTTGCTGATATGCTTGCATTTGCGCTGCTTGAGCTTGTGCTTGTTGTGCTTATGCTTGTACTTGTGCTTGCGCTACTTGTTTTTGTAATAATTTTTTTTGCTTGAGTGACCCTTTGTGCTTGTAGTGCTTGTGCAGCTTGGGCGGCTTGTTGTTGTTGCTGTTGCAATAAAGCTTGGGCTTGTTGAGCTTGTTGTGCTTGTAATGAGGCTTGTGTGGCTTTGGCAACTTGCGTAGCTTGAGTAGCTTGTTGCATGGATTTTTGTTTCTGCACTTGTTGGTATCCTCTTTGAAAAGTGGCTTGTAATGTTGTGTCGAATTGGTTTGATGTGGTGAACGTTGGTGGTGGTGGGGGTGGTGGTGGGTTTGGAATGGTGGTAGATGATGATATTGTGTTGATTATTTGGTTGGTGGATGGTGTTTTTGATGTGGTAAGTGGCATCGTTGATGTGGTTGGCCCTTGAGAGACCATGCTTTGCAATGTTGTGGGGGTGTTTGATGATGTTTCCATTACTTGCGTATTTATCGTTTGTTGTTGTGATGTCAACAATAAGTTTTGAGCATTTGGAAAAATGTTTTGATTGATGGTTGGGATGTTGTTTTGATTGATACTTGGTAGAGGGGGAAGCCCTAAACCAAGGAGTGGTGTTGATGACAATGGTGATGGTGGGAGAGGTGGAAATGTAAGGGGGCTGAATCCTTGTGAGAGTGTTGTGGTGTTGAAAATGCCCCCTGGTCTAAACATGTCTCCCTCTTCTTGTGAAATTTGTGAGAAGAGGTGCTTGTGGTGCTCCGTGAAAAGATGTTGATGATGGGTCATAATGTAAAGTGAGAGGAACATTTTGGTGCAATGGATTATGGAGGATGTTTTGTTCCACTGTGGTGTTTGCGTCCAAGTTTTGATTGTTGACAAGGGGATGTGATTGAAGAGCATTAAGAAATGCATTTCCTTTGTTGACATTGGGTTGTGTTGGAGCAAACGATGTGATTTGTGGGATGTTTTGGGTGATGTTTTGGGATGGAGGTGTAGATGAAATAGGGATGGTGGATGAGATCAGAGGAATTGACGTATCCACTATAGTACTCACATCAAAGTCCGAAGGCAACTTGGCCCCTTGTTTTGCTAGTTCAAGAATGTACAATGAAGGGTTAAGTCTCATCATGATGTTGATGATTCTATGGTTGTCTGGATTTTGGAGCATTTCCGTCATTTCCTCACGAGACATTCCAAAGGTGAGGTCCTCCCCTTGATTTTCTTCTTGCTGGTTTTGTGATGATGAGGGGATCAACGGATTGCTTGATTCTGCGAGATTCATTTCTGCATTTGTTTGGCTAAGGTCATTTGAAGTGGGAGTTTCTTTGTGGGATTACATACTCTTCTTGTATTGAGATCTCATTTGAACCATAAAACAAGGATCAATCTTCGAGAATATGGGAGATGAATCTCTTGATTCTTTGGATCGATCTTTATCTTATGTTCCAAAGTGAAAAGTTTTAGAATGCTTTTGAGGATCAAAGGTGGTATTATGATAATGAATGATATGAATGTTTTGGCTTTTGATAAATATTGAATGAGACACTAGGCTTTAGGACTTGAATTTGATTGGATTTGGGATTTGGGATTTTGTCCTTGACTTTGATTTTGATTTTGTTTTTGGATTTTGAACAAAAGGAACCCTAAGATGTTTGATAATGATCTAAGGGATGGATTCATTCAAAGGATGACTATTTGAATATGTGTGAAGAGAAGGATGCATCTATCCACACCTATTCAAATAAGATGATAGCTTTTGGATAACTTTGACTAAGGATATGCAAAAGGATGTATTTACACATTCCTAACCAAAGGTGTTTTGATAAATGTTTTCAAGGACTTGGTCACAATGTTTTTGGATGATTTTGATTTTTTTTGCCACAAAGCCTAGTATCAAGGATAATTTCAAGATTTTCCAAAAGATGATTTGTGAGATAGATTTGATGTTTTGAAAGATGGATTTGATTTGTTTTGATCCTTAGGTGAACCTAAAAAGACACTTTGTTTTCCTAGACCTAGGTATTGAAGAGCATGCAAATACTTCCTAATGACCTTTGTAACCAAGAAATGATTTGAACATTTTGGATTTTTAATCAATGATTTGTGCTTTTGGGATTTGGAGTTTTCAACACACATGAAAGTTCATTTTTGCTTAGCTTTTCTTAATGGCTTTATTTTACCAAAAACACTCTCTTTGATTAAAGTTTTAAACTAAGATGTCCAATGTCTTAATTTCCTTAAACCCCACAAGATAATTTTATGTGAAAGTTTAATGAACTTAAGGCAAGGGTTTCCTATTGTTTACTTAAGAAGACAAATTGAGGTATAATCCAATGCTTAGGAACCTCGAAGGACATGAATCCCAAGGGAAAGAAATAGTATATGGATTGAGTCAATGGTATTTGTCTTCAAAAGGGTTTGAAATTTGGATGATGTTAAGTGTTTGTTTTCATGATGTTTTTGATCAAGCAATGTGATTTGTAACCCATAAACAATTACAATCCTATGGATGTGTAAGATAGTATTTGTTGGATTCCCACTTGGACAAGTCTAGCTACGCTTATCTCTAGTAGATGGTTAGATGCTTGACCCCACTAGCTCCCCTCCACAACTCATTAACGTTAATCGGGGCAGCCAAGCATCAACACCCATGAAACTCCCATGGCATGCTTTCCATCTCTACTAGAAGACCATAAAAGTGTGGGGTGGCTTCAGAATGACTGTTCTTGCACCAACAAATAGATCAAGGATTTTGGAAAATTCTAGTACATGGGTTCTAGTAAGGACTTTCTGTTCATGGAGATTGACCCATTCGGCAAGAGTCCCCTTTCAGATCCATTTTGTCAGAGCCAACCGCATGATAATGCCGTTTAACCAATACCCACATTTATATCCTGACTAGAAATACTCTTGGCTTTAGAGTGTTACCAATTGAGTCATTCTCTTGGATGAGTACTTTTCCCCCAAGGCAAGCCCTCTAAGATAAAAAAAAGCAAGCAAAGACACAATCCATAACTCTATCAATCTTTGATGGCACAAAGAAAGAGAATATATGCAAAAATGTCCCTACTCACACTCGCACAAGATATTGTTCAATTTTAATCCCAAATCAAAGTGTTTCAAAGCAATAAAATGCATTTGGAATGTTTCTCTTGCACCCTAGATCACACAAAGCACAAGGGGAGAGGATACGCACTCAAAATGGACCAAAGAAAAAATCACACAATTCAAGCACTTGTTCGTTTTATAGCCTTCAAAGCAATTGTGAGTTCGTTTTAAGCACCAAAATGAAGTGTGAGGATTGCTTGTCCAATTTTTAGCCCAAAACAAAATCTAGTAAGTGTCTAAGCTTGAATTTTAACCTTTTGCGAATGGAAAAAATCAAATTGTTCTTTTTAGACCCAAAGGAAAATTAGTGTCCTAGGAGCGAAAAGGTAACAACTTCATAAAGAAGTGTTGAGCAAACACTTAAAGCATTTAAAAAAAGTTTGAGTTTTCAAAAAAAATCCTCCTCCTTTCATTTTCCTATAAAAAGAAATGAAAACGAAACAATTATATTAGGGTCAAGTTAAAATCATTGATTTCAAATAATAGGCTAATTTCAAATGGAAAAAAGACTTAATTATTTTACACTAATACATGAATCATCAATAGGAATCTTGTTTCCACAGCCTTTTCACCATATTAAATCCTTTTGTTTAAAATACTTGGTCATATGGCAAAGGTCAATGCAATCTAAAATCAAGCAATGTATGTATAAGCAAAGATTTTGTAGTGAGTTAATGCAATGCCCTTTGATTAAATGCAAGAAAGATTAATTCTTTTGCCATGATGATATCTCAATTCTTGTTGACTGAACATTCCCAGCTTGAATGATAATTCTTCAAATATAAATGAAGCGTCTCTCCCTCTATTTTGTTGTCACATTGATGATTAAATGTGAACCAATTGCTTCTACCGTATTTACTTCTCAAGGGTGTACTTGAGGATCCACTTTCTTCTTTGACTTAGATCATGCGCATTTAAAACCCTGCATAAACTTTATGGTGACCTTGGACACTCATTTAACGACCCTTAGCCAAATGCTATTAAATGTCTTCAATGAACTATTTGACTGTCTTAAATGCGTGATAGCATAGACAAGGCATATATACTGGTGGACAGAATGAGTCAAAGAGATATTAAATCTTGGACCACCATGATCATAGGATATGTTGGCAGGCATCCATTAAAAACTTTCATGCAAATGCATTTCAGCAGGTGTACAGCCAAATAAAAGGTGTTAGAAAATTTCAAGCAAATGCACTTGAAGTTACAGAATTCAAGACACACTTTTCAGGCTAATTCAATTGGCAGGTGTAAAACAGAATTCTACAAGCAACATACAACTGTGAGAGAAAGGTACAGGTCTAGGTGTGGGAAATATACATTTTTCTTTCGTTGGAATAGCCCACAATGAATGTTTGAATTCTTCGCATTGAGTGGATTGTATACCTTTTACTACCTCTACCAAATCAGATCGCAAAGGCACTTAAAATTCCAACGACAAACTATTATCTTTCAATACAGTTAGAATATCATCAATTTAGACCAACCTAGCTATTGTACTTTAGTACACTTAGCCATCAAAAGGTGTGCTTGATTCTTCGTAGACTTACTTCCTAAAATAATTGACTTGGTGGTGACATCAATAAATGGACACTGATATGTATCAATGGCACAACAGAGAAAATAAATACAATCAAGCGCGATACAGGGAGGTTAAAAGTTTTCACACAAAATAAATGAGTATCGTGCATCATAGTTTCTACCAAAGTTTCAAACTTTCAAATCGTAATATCATTCAAGATTCAGGTCGAGTTTCTTTGCTGACCAAGCATTGATTGCTTAAGAAAGACCCTCTATCCTTGCTAAGCGAGCTTCAAAGGCACTACCATGGGATTTTAGAAAAGGACTAAATACATTGGGCATTTAAAGCTTTCCAAGCTATCTTTTATTTTCACAAATTGCCATCTACATGCCACTGAACAAAATAAAATCTTCTTTCTACCCAAGGCTCTAAGAAAAGACAGGTCGATGTGAGCAAAAAAAAACAACAACAGAAACTATATCAACGTCAATATACATAGTTCAAAAGAAGTTAAAGGAAATAGTGGATGATGATGTGAACAGTGATATTAAATGTTGAACGGTGCATTTTAGATTCCCTCTAAATAAATCAAATGAATAGAGTTAGCTTCATACGATGAAAGAACTTGAAGGATTTTAGGATATTATGAAAGATATTGATCATGAATATCTAGAAAACTAGGAAACCACACATGCTTCATCTTGCTTGAAAGAAATGACAAACCAACATTTAAAAGAAATAAGAGTAATGCACATCTACCCTTTTATCCTTGCATCGAAGGAAATACAGATGAACAAATATATCAGAAACCTTCAAGAACTAAGAATCCCAAGAGCACAAATTCTCTAAACTCCATATGAAAAGTAAATTTGTAAATCATACAAGAACATAGAAATAAAATGCATTAATTCTTCCCTCCTTCTAGTGCCAAATGTGAGCATCCATTAGAAATCTGCAAATAAATAAACTTCATGCAAGGGTTAGTATTTCACAAATCCTTCAAAATGCTCCTATGAAATACCTTGTAAATATTTCAAAATGCAACAAATGATAAGAAAAGACTAAAAGCATTATGAAAGCAACCACAAGTTACCTATTCCATAGTGGATTGGTGTCACATGTGCTAGTGACCCTTTCCCAATCCTTGATCAAAGCTCAAGATGATGTAAATGCAAATGGAAATGATGAGCAAGATGAGTTCTCAAATTAAGAGAGTAACCTTGCATAAAAATTGTGGATCCATGAATGAGAATGAAGGCCTTATTTTATAGATTTTCTTGATGAGATATTGGCCAAGATGGTGAATGTGGGACTAAAGATCCTCCAATGAGGAGAGGCCATTTGTCAAATGATGATAGGCCAATGGTTGTGCAAGATTTGGGAAGAGTTCCCATGAGAGGGAAATTTTGAATTTAAATTGCAATAAATTTTGAGAGGGGGACAAGAAAAACAGCAATAAATGCAATGTTGGACTTGTCATGTTGAGGGAAAATGAGGGTTTTTTAATAAATCAATAAAATTGATTTATTTGTGCAAGTGGAGATATCTAGAGAATGCAAGTGGGTGAGATTAGTATTTAATCATGGTTACATTAAATGAATGATGATAATGTTAGTTTAATGATGATTAGGAGAGTTGACTTTCAAGACTTTGATATTTGATTTATTTAAATTAGAAAATGATGGAATATGATTTTGGATTTTGATTTAAATGGATGTTTGATTTATTAAAAGATTGATGATAATGTTTGCTTGATCTTAAATAAATGACCCTTGGAGATGAAATTACCTAATGAATGGATGAAAGTGATGAATGGACCTAATGTGAAATCTAAATGAATGAACCTAATCAAATGCAGAATGTTAATTTTGCATGTCTACAGTCTACAACTACATATTATATTGCTCAAGCCTTCCATATTTAACTAGAAAATCATTGTAATCCATCTCGAGCTTATCCTTTTCTATAGTTACAAATTCTATAGTGGGCCTTGTAAATTGTGCAACATGAATTGACATATTTGTTGCCTCCAAAGCGGATGTTTATGAAACTCTATTTATTATTAGGCCTCCACTGTAGTGATGAAGCGTACTCCCCTTACAATCTAAAAATCACAAAAACAACAAATAATGGCACAAACAAAATGCAAGGAAAGAAAATATTTTCTATTATCACTAAAATGAAAATGAAATTACAACATTATATTTTCCATCACATGGGATTTTTTATTACATAAACCTAAAAATTTGCAAATCAAAGCCACCATCTACTCTGCTCTCCCTTCCTCTTTGTAGTCCCCCTTTACCTCCTTTATTTGGAAGGTGTAACTGCCCTAGAATCTTCTAGAAAGTGTAACTTCCTTAGGAAGATATTTTGAAATTTTATTAATTTTGGTATTACAACTTTGTGGGGTCATAAATTTTGATCCGACCATTGGATTTTCAATTATAATACCTTTTCATAAAGGTCTCAAGAAAATAATGTGTTAGAAAGTAGGGCCTAAAGGCCAACTACTTTCATTTTCCACCAAATTTCAAGCCCATCCGAAGCCTCTAAGTGCCTCAAAATTGACCTTGGATATTTTACTAGGATTTTCAAAACTTAAAATTTTAATATCTCTCAAATGAAAAATGGTATTGAAGTGATTTCATCACCATTGGCTTCAATTTACCATTCTGGAGGTTTGTGTAAGATTTCATGTCCAACCATCCATAAATGCAAACTTACTAAAATAGTTACCCTACCAAAATTAGCCCTTATTGAAAAGGAGCAACATTTTTTTTGGGTGATGCAAGATTACTCTTACACCCTAGATGCACCTGCATCATGTAGTTAGGTGCAGGCTCAAAAATATTAGGCTTTCTTATGCTTGGGGCTAGAGACCATATAGCTAAGGAATCCCATTGCTCACTAAAAGTAGACCCTGTAGTGCAATTGTAACTTCTTTTGTATCATAGAGAGGCCTATCACATCTCTTTATTGTATCAAAAGCTATGAAAAAAGATAAATCCCATTCTGGAAGCAACAAAATACCACTATTTCTTACCAATTCTTGACCCTCCTTTGGAGTCATCTATTGGAATTTAGCTCTCATTTCATTTAAATCCCTTTTCTAGATGATGGCATCTAGTAATTTTGGATGAAGGTTTCTTTCTATAGCCAAGTTGTTGACATATTCATCTCTTTTAGCTCTATATGCAAATTCCATAAAATCTTGAGACTTTACAAATGAGTCATCATCTAAGAACTTTGCACATGCTTCAACCCACATATCATATTTTCCATTGAGCCCAGTGAGATCAACTTTACTTAATCTCATACCCAATTGGTGTGTCACCCTCACTACTAGTGTAGTGGGAACTCCTTTTTTCATTTCCTACTCTAATACCCAAATGTCATCATCAAAGCCTTCATCAACATAGTCCACGAGACCAAACACTTCAATCTTTTTCTTTTTCAATGGTGGCTCCCCTAGTGGTAATACACTAGGAGGTGGAGAATTAATGTCTACAATTTTATGCTATGTTATCCTTAAAGGAGATGGTGGTGGTACTTGTGGCTTAGGAGGAGGATTATGTTCCTCTTGTTGATAAGGATCAAAGGCTACATCAATTTTCTTTGCCTTACCCTTTCTCCTTATAAAGAAATTTATTCTTGGTTCATCAGGGGTTTAAGATGTAGATTTTTCTTCCATAGCAGGGATTTATCCTCCACTCTATTCTTCTACAATGGGGGCTTTCCCCTTATCTTTACTTATCACCCCTTTAGTTTCAAGGTGGCCCACTATTGAGTCAAAATTCTTGGATACATGTTGCACCTTTTGTATTACATTTTTAGTCTCAGGGAGAACTTTGAAGTCAAGTTTTTTCTTTATCTTTCTTTGCATCTTATTGAAGGAAATCCATCTTTCCCTTCTTTTTCCTACTCCAAAATATAAAACACTTTTCTTCTAACATCCTTCAGATATTGGAAAATATGCACAAATTTTTAGCTCTTGGTCCTCTCTTCCAACTAGGCCATAAAACCTTTGGGATCATATCTAATCCTTTCAATAAATCTTTGTATGAGGTAGGTTTTGAGTATATGAAGAATTTTGTTCCAACCTCCCTTGGTCATCACAAAATTAGAAAATCATGTGTATAAAGGAAAGAGTGTTCCTTTTCCTTGATTCAACAAGTGTTCATTTTCTACACTTCCCAATTGCCGCATCACCTCAAGGAAACCAATTCTTTCCAACACAAACTTTGACAACAAGTGAGGTGAAACCATGGAACCATATAAACTTAAGATAGTTTAATTAGGATATGGGATAGCATCTCCCTAATTATGATCAAATCCTAGCTCGAGCCTCCTTTCCTTGGGTCTCAAGAAGTCATGCAAAGCTATGAGAATTCTAGGTACACTTACAATTAAGACTCTCCTCAATTCTAAATCAAACAAGTTATGAAATTTCACATAATAATATGTCCTATCACCCTTTTCTAAAACCATAGCCCATCATTGCATTGGCAACTCCAAGTTACCATTTCTTCTATCCAAAGTAATATTATGTCCAAAGTAAGGTGCACCTTTGAAAAGAAACATGTGCATCAATAATGAATACCAGTTAAATCTCACTCCCATCTCACCTTTCATCAACCCTAACAAACCTTCATGAATCCTTTCTGAAATAAACCCTACATAATCATACACTTTGTAATATTGGGGGTGTTGAATATGGGCAGCCATATACATCCATTCCATTGGCATTCTTATGATAGGGTCATAACTGATTATTTGGAAAATGGATTAAAAGGTTTTTTTGAAGTAGGGAATAGAATAACTAATAGGGAAAGGCTCTTTATCGTGTTTCCCTATTACAATATTTAGGCTTGCAATTTCTACTAGATACCTTAGTAGGATGTGGACTCTAAATGCAATATTGGTTTTATCATACTCTTGCTTACAAGTGTTCTCATTTATCTTAGGTATTTCATCACTCCATCTAGTGAGTTGGAAGACACTATCCAATTCTTCCTTGGTGATTTTGACCATTTCCTTCCCATCATATTTTTGTATAGTTCTTGTAACTGGGTCAAATTGGTAGCCACTACCTTAAGTAAATCAACACCCATATAGAAATTTGGTACAATCAACTTTCATAGGTCACAATTCCAAGGGTTACCTACTGGAATACCCATATTTCTATTCTTGAGACAACTATAGAATAATTCCCATCCATTCTAAGGAAATTTGACATCCTTAATAGAATTTTTCTTGTCAATCAAACCCTATACTACTTGTGGACCTCAAAAAAGTAATTGACCCTTAGTTTTATCATTGCTCGAGGGTGGTAGCTAGTTAGTAAGGTCTTTATTCAAAGGTCTTTTGGGAGTAGAAGGTTCCCCTCTAGATGAACATGATTTTACTTTAGGAGCCATAACAAGAGGTATTATGAGGTAGGGTTTTTGGTTTAATGGAGCCAGACTTATCAATTTTGTAAGGGTTTGACATGAACTATGAAATGAAGAACTAAAAAATTCTCTTTTATGAATGTTAAACCTTAAAATGCTAAACCAAGAAAACCCTAATAGACTCAAAAGTTTGAGAAACCACAACTTGTCAATAATTATGATGAGATGGCAATAATTCACTCACTAGATTTCTTCATAGGTTTAAAACCTTGGTTTTGATGTCAAAAAATATTGAAAAATAAAAACACGAGCTCCTTGGGTGTGGAGCATACTTCACAATTTTGAATTGTACCTTCAATATAGGCATTAATAATTATGCAACTTCCTACTTCGATAGCTCAATGTCCTTTAAGTAATTAAGGCTTGCTCATGTGAGCCAAAACAACACACTTGTCCTCAAACTAAGTTTTGAATGCCAATCATTAATCATGCAAACATGTTAACTGATGGATTATCCATATTTAGCTAGCTTGATTTGAAAAATCTGACTATACACAGCCACAATATTCACCAAATTATAGAAAACCACATGGAACCACTTGCTAGTGGTATGTGGGCTCCACTATTTCTTTGTCACTATAGCTAGGATCCATGTGTCTTCTTCCCCTCACCCCCATGAGTCATAACTTGTGAAAAAATTTCATCAAAAGGGAGGTGGGGAAAGACTAAGATTAAATCTCTTAGCTTCTACATACACATATTAATTTAAAACCATTGTCTGAAGCTTTATCCTTTTAACAACATGGCCTAGATTAAAAGATCTTCAATCACATGCAAAATATATATGCTTTACTAGCACATATTTTATTTTCCATACCCTGTGTTGAAACATTTAATTAATACTCGCCCTTGCTACAATTCTTCCATGTCCTCTAGATCACTCCACATGGAAATTTCCTACTTCTTCATTGAGAGTTTGGCAATAAAGGTGAGACCCATATGGGATAGTGGGGAGTGGTCAAGATTACTCTACATCACTCGCTATCGACCATTGATTCACTTGAAAGCTCTATGATCCTAACCATTTGAAACCATTAGGCCCACTATCAAACAAGACACGCGACAACCACCTAAAAGCCTATGTTATTATTTTAATAGGAAAGAAAAAAAAACATGCGTGTGGGGAATGGTTCAAATGTTACCACATCACACAACACTCACTATTGATTTCTTCTTAAACTACCTATATGCCTCAACAAAAACATATGACCCACCATCATACAAGATACATGGATTGTTCCCATGATCTCGTACAAATAAAATAATCAACAATAAAATGGAATGGACGTGTGGGGAATGGTGGTAGTTTTTTTACATCAATCGAACGATAGTCAGGGATCCTCCTATTTGCACATGTCAAAAGCTATTAATCTTAAAAGAGGAAACCAACTAGGTCAACAAGACCACACCCATGAAATAAATGACTTAAGGCTCAAAACAATTTAAATGGGAAATATTTAGCTCAACTTAGGAATAATTAAGACAATAGCCCAACATATGACAACCAATAAAGCAAGACCAAAGGGCTAGTTATTCCATGGGTTTTGATGGCACAAGATATAACTTACCAAACTGAGAACCGGTAGCATGGGGTCAATAAATAATTAAAAACTTGGTGAGGATGCAAACTCAAAGGGTTTTTCAAATAAGACTTTAAGTAAACTAAAACCCTTAAACAATGATAGGAGACAAAACCCATAATCCTCAGATACAATTTCAAACCCAAGTTTAGGAAATGCTTAGAGATGGAACATGGAAATTTTTGGGGTTCCATCACCCCTAACTAGCATAAAGCCTTCCTCATCCTTGATTTGGGAATTTGAGTTAAATAGAAGGGAATTTTCCTCTCCACCAAAAAAATTGATACTCGGTCAAGAGGGGGAGAACAGGAAACATGTAAACCCCTAGCAAGAAATTTAAGAGAAGAGAAAATTTTTGAAACATGATCAACCTCTTCCCCACCAAGAGGGATAGTTTCATCTCCAACATTAGGCCCAAAGTCCTTAGCTATAGGGGACTAAGGAGTAGCAAAAACATTAGCATTAATGAAAGGTGTTAGGAAATGACCCTCCTTAGGAGTAGGTTGATTAGCATAGGGAGAAAAAGAATCCTTAACCTCCTTCACCTACCAAACTTTGGGATGACGGTCAACAAACCTAGAAGGGAAGTCTTTAGCCCAATGCCCCATATTTTTAAACTTGAAACATGTAAAAGGGAAGGACTCAAAAATGATCGGCTACTTCCAACTTACCAATTTAGAGTTTAGTAAAATGTGGTAGGTTAGAATCATGATTAATCATAATACAAAGCCTAGCAACAACCAACATCAATATAGACCAAGTGGCCAAAAGAGTTTCCATTATATTTAAAAACCTCTCCATCTCAATAATTTAGTGACAAATTTAGAAGATTAACCTAGATTGGTGTTGAATGAAAGATATATTTAGATAAATCGATACTTGGATCCCAAGGATGCAAAGCTACAGTCAAATGACCAAAAATCCATAGCCCCTTTGAAAAATCACTCTTAAGGCCTCATCACAAGAGGAGGAAAAAGAGAAAAATCCTTTAGCCATCATAGCGACCTCCACCTAACCTTTGAGAACCCAAGATTGAACATCCTCAATATTGGGCTGAGGCCCCAAGGATTTTCCCACCAAAGAGAAATCCATTCTAGAAATAATTTTTTTCATAAGAGTCTAGAATGGAAAAAATAATACCACCAACCTAATGTGAAGAAGAAACTAAATTAGAAGCAACACCCTTACCTTTAAGCTTGGAGATAAATAAGTCAGACCAATGATGCCTAAGAAAAGAGGGAAGACCCACCATAAGGGAATTTTCCACTAGAACATGATCCCCACATTTATTTTTCTGAGGAGAAACACCTAAAAACTCACCCACATGAGCCTGCACTACAACATTAGCTAACTCCTCAAGCACCACCTAAGCCATGGTAGTATTGGGAAGAGAAAAAGGCACCTCCAACACTATCTCCACCACACAAATATCCTTGTTAATCACATACACACATTGACTTGTAGAGCCTGAATCTTTGATCACCTATGTGGTAATCAAGTCGTCCTTACCAGCCACATTAGCATGAGTAATATATTCTAAAGCATGGGAAAACAATCCAATGTTATGAACACCAAATTCATAATTCAAATTCAAATCACTTAATCTCTACTCAGCTCCAACATTCACCATTAGTGTTATCATGTTAATTTTATATTAATTTCATATTTATATGATTTCACATTAATTTCCTATTAATTTCTTAGATAACATACTTGTGTTATGGTATGTGCAAGATCATCATGGAAAAAACAGGCCCTTATGTGGCAAAAAATTCAAAAAAATTAGAGTTAGGCAACTAGACGTAAAAATTTGAATAAGTTATCTACATTATTTAAATAATACATAAGAATAGAATCTATAGAAAATTGAATGTAGTTTCTAAACTACTAGGTTTTTTTTTTTTTAAATCTATTTGGTGAAAATTTGAAATTTCAATGTAGTAGTACTTAAATTTCAGGGAAAAATAAAGAAGTGGGTGTTTGTCTGACCACCCTAACCATAATAAAATGATAATATTTTTTTATAATATTTTAGATATAAGTAGAGGACTCATGTCTCAATGTGAGCATATTTTTTTGTAATTTGTTTCCAAGTAAATAATTAATTATTAATTTTTTATTACAACTTTTAAAAAATAGAGAAACTCATATGTTTGACCACCTTAACTTGGTCAGAACTTCATGAAATTTATTTATTTTAATCCAATAGTATGTGAAGCATAGAATGTGACACATGTTTCATATTCAAAAAATGCGATACCATTTGAAAGCTATAGATGTTTTTCAATCAGCCTATAAATCAAGACTTTAGTTGTAATTCAAATAGAAAATGAATAATATTTTTTTATTAAATTCAAAGTAAAGCATAATTTGTATTGGTGGAAAGTTGAGAATATCCTTTAAAAACCCTATTTGTTTCATCAATTTTGGGTAGAAAGAATTCATTAGCCATACCCTACACATACCCATCATATCGCCACTTTTTAAATCCTAAATTGTAATGTATGAAAATAATTAAATTTAACAATAAACTATTGTCTCATGAGGATAACTAATTTTTTCAAGTTAAAATGCATTAATGTACATGTGTAAATTACTATTTAACAATAATAGTCCATAAAATACTAAAATTAATAAATTCCATGAAACAATAAACAAAGTCCATGAAAATATTGAAACATTTACTTACAAAGTCCATGAAATAATGAAACATGTATAGATTAGGTTCATGAAATACTAAAAAATGTATAAAAATTACATGTAATATGCACTAAAACATATATAGAGCCCATGGAATGTACTAAAACATATATATAAATCTAACTCCTATCATCTCTATAATCAAGAGACCTATTCACTCCATGTGGACTACAATCATCTAAATTAGTCTGTATAAGAGAAATAAAGTTAAAATTAGATTTAAGATGATTAAAAATGATTTAATTCAATTTAATTTATAAATTCATATTTAAATTACCATATGAGGCTGCTCTAGATGCTCTACTATAGGACTTGTCTCTACATGCTCTACTACAAGATATGTCTCATGCTATAGAAGAAAAAGAATTTAAAACACATGAGCATATATATTCAATTGAAATTTAATTTAAGTCATTCACAATGTATAATTTATAATTTGGTTTTTTTAGATAAAAGGCATGGAGGCCTATATATATTAAATTATATTTATAAAAGAGTAGTACATTTATCAACAAAAAGGGCCATATTGCCAAATCAATTCTAAATTTCCATAATATCCTTCTACTAGCATCCAAAAACTAATACTAAACAAAAATACATTGTAGCATATTTAACCCAGCATATTACTACTGTCCCCTTTAGAATATCACTATATTAGAATAGCAAAATGAACACTGTAACAAAAAACTGGCAATATGCAAAATTTGAGCATTACTCCTCCATGCAATCTTCTCCATGAATTGCATTCTCATCTTTCCCCTCTAAAATATCTTGTAGACACCTTTCCTGAGTGAAGAAATCATAACCAAACTAGGGTTCTTTTCCATTAATCTCAACTTGAAGAATGTGTGCCCTTGCCACATAACCAGCAGAAGACCCAACAACTTTTATCTCTACTAATTGATGCTCAACTAAAAAAATAGCAATGTTATCCTTTGCAAATAGAATTATGACTAAAGAACCAACACCATTTTCCTCTAGAATATCATTTCCAACTAGTAATGGCTCAAACTCTTCATTCCTTGGAGCAAACACTGGAGAACCTTCCTCTAAACCAACAAAACCTAGATTTGGAGACGGGTGAGGATTGTGTTCGTGGAGGAAAGATATGGCATAGTATTTCTCCTTGATATCAAACCTCATTGTGACACACATACATTTAGAGTTCCTCCTTAAAGCCCTCAAAAGGATATCATCATTTTTTATTGTAGAGCTAATCATATGGCTTTAAAAATTTCTGTAAAACCCAGCCTAGAATTAACATATTCTCTAGGAAATAAGCCACCTAAATACGCATCACCAACAAAGATATTATAACCTTGAACAACTTGTAATAAAGCATCAACATACAGAATTTGAGGCTTGACAAACTTAGTGACAATTTTTTCTAGCTCAGCTAGTGACTGGAGGAGGTCCAAAATATTAGACAAGAACACATAAAGAACTTGGGAAAGGAAAATTAAATGATGGGCTCTAGGGCTTGTTAATTGAAAACCAAGACTGAGCATATTGATTCCTCAACCCTTAGACACTCAATTTGAAAGATCATCACCAAGTTTTCATGGGAAAGATTATCCTCAAACGAATGTTCCCCCAGCTTCACTAGACAACATACTCTAAAATTCCATGGTTGAGACAAGATTTTTCCATAATTCAAAACAAAAATCTTGCAGATCATCGCTCTCCAAAAGCCTTCAATTTTAATGGGTGAAATAAAGCATTGTTCACCACCTTTTAAAGCCAAAATGAATAGGAATTTACTAATCTTGGTGAACAAAATGCAAAAAATTAATAAGCACCAAAGAAGCATGCTGGCTCATGCAAATCAATCTCTTGCACAGAGCTCATTAATAAGCCATATAATAGAAAAAATATAGGGTACTACAAAATTAAATCTTGTTTAAGAAGAAACATGGAGTGATGAACAAGTGTCCAAGCTGATGTAATTTGAGGTAGATCGTGGCTAGCTCAAAATCAATCCTCCATGTGACTAATTAACGCAACCTAGGAATATTAAATGGTAAGCATCATTAGACATTATGCTTAACAACCAATTTGGAGGTTGTGGAGATACAACATGAGTGATAAGACATCTCAAACACCTTGATTTGCAAAGCCCACCTCACTATATCATGATTGTATCAAACCATACCAATAAATATTTCTTTTCAATAATGAATTATGCACTCTGACACACTTAGACAAATGCTACCATGTTGAATACTGACTTTTCTAGTGTGGACAATGACTCATGCATGCCTAACACCTCTTACTATTGGACTTTTAGTCAACAAAAACACCCACCTTTTATATTTTAAATGAACTTTAAAGTATGCTTCACTATAGGAGTTGCAAACTAAAATAAACCATTCCTTTCCATTTCAAAATCATAATGCTAATCCAAAGGAGGACAATCTACCAGTAGTATTCATTGAATATGCAAAAACGTAGATAGATCCTCATTACTCTTGATGATAATTGACTCTTGTTGATCACAAGCCAAGTTTTCTAGACCATCTGCTACCCTATTTCCTTCTCAAAATGTGTGTGAGAGGAATATGTGTTCAAAGGTTGCTAATATATCCCATATTTTTTGGAGAATATACCTTATTTTCCAATTACAAATACTCTTTCTTTTACATGCATTAATTATGAGGAGAGAATCACCCTCCACATGCAATTTATTGATTTTGAACTCCTTTTCCAAAGAGACACCCACTAACAATGCTTGAACTTCTGCCATGTTATTAGTACAATAGTTTTAAAGTGTTTCTTTGGCTACTACCAAATATCATTTGAATCTTGGATACAACATCCAACTCCAGAAATACTAGGATTTCCACATGAAGCTCCATCAAAGTTAATCTTGTAAAATGGCTAGCTTGGTGGAATCAATTTCACTTTGCTTCTATCCACTTTAATAGAATTTGAATGTGGAACCCCTTGAAGTGGAAAAATTATGTGTTTCCAGTGATTTAGAATGATATTATCCTAGTTGGTATATAATGCAGATATTGATTTATAGTTTCTAACATAAGAATTACAAACTTCAAAAATTGACTTTTCTAATTTTTCTTTGATTCTCTGAACTGAGATAGTTTGGTTGTTAAAAATACATATGTTTCTTTCTAGCTAAATTGACCAAATTACCAAAGTTGGAGTAACTAACTAGATGCATGCAAATAATGCAAATTTATAAAGAATTGGCCAATTGGTAAATTGATGCAGAGTTACAAGGATCACAACTCAACTCATCATTCATTTTGCAAACATCACTTGATTCCATACTACCAATCCGAGATTAAGGCATACAACTACTTGTAGGTTCCTCAAAACACACTTGACATCACCAAAATAATAGACTCAAACTCTATTCTCAACACAAATGAACTTCAAAAGAAATGAACTTTAATAAATCCAACCCACAACTAGGGCTTCAGGCCTTTACATGAACTTTTAGAGTCATCTAACAACATTAACAACCCTCATCAAACTCAACTTGATCATTCACCAACTCAAACATTCCAAATTTGTGTACATTCAGATTGGACTATCCTACAAGGACTAGGTCTAAATTAGGCCATACCAATCACCAATCACCAATCACCAATCTTCAAGATACCTTACACACAGAGCCCCAACTCCATCCAAGTACATTAAACTAGTGATAATAAACCAAAATCAACAAATCATAACAATAATGGTAACTTTAAGAACAAGATTCCAAAACTCAAATTTTAGCCAACCATTCACAAGGATTTTATTGAAAGTATGCAACCAATCCCTCAATATCATCCTCAATGCTTCTAGCATGCTCCAATGCACCTACACACACCAAGGAAAGCATGTTCAATTCACAACAAATATCAATTCCAAAAATTTACTGTCCCTATTGTCTTAGGAATACATAGTTTGATCTTCACTCTAAAGTGCAAAAAACTATCATTAATAACTTTCACACAAATAATCATGAATCCAATCACACTAGTCAGTTTTTAGATTACCTAGTATTAAATATTCCTCCAATTTTTAGCCAGATCCAAAGGTTCAAATAAAAGTTATGAGGGTTTTACCAAAATAGGTAACCCTTGGTAGGGTTCCAGGCTGGTTTTACAAAAAAATGCCATATCTTTCTCATACCTTCATGAAGTCAAATGAGACAAAATGAAAAATGATGTTGAAACATATTAATAACTTCTCCAATGACTGCCCCCTTAGTATTAGGCCATGCATGGCCGTACATGAGCAAAGAATCACGTTTTTATAGCGATTTCTAAAAAAAAATAGAATTCCATTGATATTCTTCCATTACAAATCAATTTATCTCCCTTTCTCGACCTATAGAGGCTTTTTTATATATTGAGGACTAAAAATAACTCACAACCAATGACCATAACTAATTCTAACCTTCTCCTAACCTCTTGACTTGATATTTACTTAATTTTTCCCTCATACATTGCATTTTTTTCAATATGACATGATTTGACAACTTCAAATTTTACAATATATGAGAAATGAACAACATCCTAGGACCTATAACACCACAAAGGTGGTCTCTTGGGCCTTATTAGAATATCAAAACATAAAAATGGAAAAAATGACTCAATATGGCCTCATGGAGGCATGTGATCAAATAGGTGCTCTTGCACCATAAATATGTCCCAAAGAGAGTTGGGCAATGAGAAAGACACATTCAATTTCCTCATAACAAAATTCCATGCCTCGTAAGCCATTAGACAAGAGACAAATAAATGATCAACTATTTCATCTTCCTTTTTACATAAAACATATTTGAAGGCTCTTGTTATTCCAAATTTCTCCAATCAATCACTTCTAAGAATCCTTTTCTTCAAATCTAGCCAAGCAAAACTACCTACCTTTGGTAATTGTGTTGAATTCCAACAAAAGGAAAAAGCTCTATGAGATTGAAAGTGAGATGCTTGAGAAACAATTGACTTGTACCCTTGTCTAACCATATATGAACCATTTCTAGATGGTTCCCACAACAAGTTGTCGAAGGAATGAGAAAGGTAAACATTTATGTTCTTCAAAATATCTGATAAAACTTTCTTTTGAGAATATGGTAGAGAGGATTTTGTTAAATCCTTCCATTTAACTAGGCCTGTCAATGGGTCAGAAGAAGTAAAATAGTAGTTTAAAAATTCTCCCCAATTTGGAGAAAGAACATTTTCAGCTAATTGCACATCTTGATTCAAATTAAGTGGTGGAAAACCATTCCAAGAGTCTTTCTAGAATAAAACTTGATCTCCACTATGGACTTCCCATGAAAGATAAGGCCTAATAACATCTCGACAAGCTAGAATGAAGTTTCACATGATAGATCCTCCTATAGGATTAAAAATTGTAAATATCCTAGATGGGTTTTCATTGTCCAAATATCTACTTTGCATTAGCTTACACCATTTAAGATCTAGCCTAACATAAATTTTCCACACCAATTTAGCTCTTAAATCCATATTCCTTCGAGACAAGTTATGTAGGCCTACTCCACCACTTTACTTATCAAAACACATGCTTTCCAAAGAGACTAGAGGAAGCTTCTTTTTGTCATCAAGATTTACTTTCCACAAGAATTCTCTTATAAGTTTTCCACTTTGATCAATTATACTTTTTGGAGCTTGCAAAACTGTCAAAAAATAGTTTGGAATAGAAGCTAGAACAAATTTAATAAACATAATTCTACCAGATAACATAAGCCATCTTGCTTTCCAGGAAATTATTCTTGCTCTTATTCTATCTATAATCTTATTCCAAAACAAAGACTTATTAGAGCCCATAAAGAATGGTATGCCCTGGATATGAACAAGGAAGCTCCACTCTTTGAAAGCCTAAAATTGAAGTCAACTTATTTTCTATTGTTTCCTTGGTATTGAAAACATATACCTTGATTTGGATGCATTAACTCTTTTCCCTGTTGCCATTGAAAACTTTTCCAATAGTGATTTAACTTTCTTTGCTTCTACCAAAGATGCCTTCCCAATCAAGAATGTGTCATCTACAAATAGTAAATGGGTAGTTGTAATATTTGTGTTGGTAATTACAACCCCTTACCATAAGCCTTGAAAGGCGAGCTTTGTGGATTGATCTGTTGAGAGCTTCCACCGTAATGATGAAAAGCATAGGGGATAATGGATCCCCTTGTCTGACTCCTTGGGAAGATCCAAAAAACCCCACTAGTAATCCACTGATAAGCACTGAGAATTTTTCTATAGAAAGATAGGATAGGACCTACTTGCACCATTTATTATTGAACCCAAACTTTTTGAGAACTTGGATTAAGAATTCCCAACACACCCTATCATATGCCTTCATCATGTCTAGCTTTATGATAAATGATGGAATGGCAGAGGATTTGATAGAATGTAAGAATTCATGGACCACAATCACACCTTTTCATGCATCCCTTCCCAAAACAAAACCACCTTTTTCTAGTGATACAAGCTTGGATATGAGAGGTTGGAGCCATAGATAAATAGTGAAAATTTTATGCACTGTGTTACATAGGAAAATTGGTCTAAACTCAACAAAAGATTTTGGATTATTTACTTTTGGAATTAAGACAATGTGAGTTGTATTAAGCTATTTTAATATTGTCCCAGTCCTTCTTGATTCTTCTAAAGCAAGAAGTATGTCAACACCGAAAAAGTCCCAACATTTTTGAAAGAACAAAGTTGTGAACCCATTCAAGCCATGATCATTATTAGGATACATAGAGAAAACTACACCTCAAAATTCATCCAAGGTGAAAGGTTTCAAAAGACTCTCATTATCCTCCCTTGTGACCAAAGATGGAATAACATCCAATAAGTCACTTGTATTAGTGGGGGATACTGAAGTGTTATTGTATGGAGCTGACAAAAGGGATGAAAAGAACCTTATAGCTTCTTTTTGAATTTCTTCCTCTTTTACTAGCTCTTGACCTAATACTGCATTTTGAATTCTAAAGATTAAATTGTGTGAATTTTTTATATGCGTAGAAGCATGAAAAAAATTAGTATTTCTATCACCCTCTTTTAACTATAACTCTTGAGACTTTTGCTTCCAATACACTTCCTCCCTGGAAAATAACTATAACCATTCTTCTTGTAGAGACTTTTTTATATCATACAAATCAACATCTAAACCTTGATTGATGATTTTATCATTTATATTTAACAATTCCTTAAAGACCCTTTCCTTTTGTTCAATTTTTTTTTTTTAAACATTTACATTCCAAATTTTAATCTGCTTCTTGACATACTTCAGCTTATGAGGTCATTGAAAACACCTAGATCCTACCACAAAAGGAGCAAAATTTCACCATTGATTCAGTAAAGACATGAATAGGGGATGTCAAAGCCACATTTTTTCAAAATTAAAAGATGACTTCTAACTCTTAATTTGAGTCCATGTTTCTATGGACAGAGAAATGGAAAAATGATCAGAATGGGATATTGGCATAATTTTTTATGACAATGTTTTCACAATTCCATACCAATTGGATGAAGTAAGAAAGAAATATAATCTCTCAGCTATCTAAAGAAAAATATTTCTCCTATTTTTCCACATAAACTGACCCTTTACAACTACAATGTCAGTGAGAGCATTATTAGAAATGAAAGTCAAAATCATCTATAACCTTTTGAGGAGGAATAATGCAACGTTTTTTCTCCTGTATACTAACAATAGCATTGAAATCACCTACAAAAATTACTTTATCCATTCTTATTCCATCCAATACTATTGTTGGTCATCCCCAACGATTTTTTTTGTTAGTCATGGTCATTGGAGGATAAACATTTAACAACCAAAAGTGAAAGTCAAAATGTGAAACTTTAAATAGCTTCTAATGCTTGTCACTATTTATACTCTCAATTTGAAGTTGTTTATTCTCCCATAATACAATCATGCCCCTTGAAGCTCCTTGAGAAAGCATATGAAAGGACTCCCATTTTCTCCATTTTTGGACTGACAACTAATAAATTTGATCAGAGGTTTTAGTATCTTGTAACATGAATATTTATGCTCCACAACCTTCTAGCTATTGCTTGATCTGAGCTCTCTTGTCAGGGGCATTAATGCACCTGACATTCCATGACAAGATCCTCATTGATATAGAGAGAAACATGCCCTCCTTGGATATTTATTTGTAGAACATGTCACTGTACTATCTAGAGTTGAATGAACACTTGTTGCTATTTCTTCTTTTAATTTTTTCATGTGAGATGTTCTTCCCCTTTTATGTGTGGTCTTAGAAGATGGTAGTTGAACACTGGAAATTTGAGAGATTCCCAAGGTTTGAGAATATTCAAAGCTTTCTTCTTTCCTCTCTTGAGGCTCCAATTTTTCATCATTCACTAGACTTTGTTGTATAGATTGATGCTCCTCATTTGCTTTAGTTTGGGGAATTTGAGAAAATTGCTTACTAATAGTGTTTTGAGGAGAAATCATATTGGAGGAGTCTAATGAGAACCTCATGTCTCCTTCTTCAACTTCATCCAAGTCAATAAATCTATCCAAATATTTAAGTAGGGATGTATTGTTAGTACCATGAGTTTCTTTAAGGATTTCATCAACAAGCCATTCAATCATTTTAGTATCCTTAGAAACCATAATCTTATTAGTTAGCTCTTCCAAGTGGCCTTTATAAAATAAGTTTTCAAATGAGTCCAAAGTTGGTTCTTCTTCCTCAACAATATCATGGATCTTTGGTCCTATGCATGATACATCTTGAGATTGGAAATGAAAATTTTAAAGCTGACCCATTTGCATAGAAGGTTGTAGGTTTTTATTAAACATGAGGGATTTAACTATAGCATCCATTTGTTGTTCAATAGCACAAGAGAATGCAAGGGAGAAATAATAGATTGATTGGTAGTACTTTAAAAACTCTGGAAAGATTGAAGTGATGCTTGTTTGACTGCCTAAACTCATATTTGCTAATTGCATAGAAACATCTCTCTTCATTTTCTTTTGGAAACTAGGTGCTAACCGATGTGACATTATAGGAAATTTGTACTTGGTTACCAGCATACCTAAAGAAGAACTACCCTAAGTAAATTGATATTTCTTATGCTGACTAATACCCTGGGTGAAATGATCTTGGTTAACCTAAAGCTCCTCCAATGATCCATCTTTTTCTAAAAATAACTTCCTTGAATGACCCTTTATATGAAATTATAGCATACAACATCTGGGTTCTCAAGGATAATATCTTGGCTCCACAATCCATATTTAGATTTAATAAGAATTTGCTCTAATAATTTCTTTGAAGCATCAAATAAGCACAAAATCTAACTGGTTTTGACAGATCTTTAAAGGATTTTTTGTCATGTTTTACAAATATTCCAACTTGATTTGCAAAAATTTCAATTAGATTCAACTCTCTATATTCAAGAGCCAAAGAGGGTAGTTGAATCCAGAAAGGGGTGAATTTAATTAAAAAAATTTAAGCCCTAAAATTAGAATACCAGGGCTACATAAACAAACTTGAACCCTCAAAGACCCATGAATTTACCTTAGAAACTACATCTCTATGCCCTTTAGACTCAAAAAGCACTAGAAAAATTCCATGTTCCTATACTAGATAGAAGAATTTAATGGCTCCTTTCCATTCCTCATAAATTAAATCTTTAAGAAGATCAATAGGAAGATTAAGGCACCAAAACATACATATTAATGTTCAATGTCACATATTTGACACCTATGGGTCTAGTTGAGTTTCAAAAAGAGTGATTGATACAATGAACTTTGTGTCGGTAGGAATCACTTTCTCCACTATAGATTGAACTACATTTCCTAGAGTATTCTTCAAAACAGGTCTCCATTGCATTTTGTACCCATTCTTTTCTTGTAGCGATTTCCCTTTGGGGGATGACCTTTTTCTTCTTTTTCTTCCACATTTTCTCTACATGATGTTTTTTCTTTGAAATGGCTTCTTTATGTTTATCTTTCTTGATTTCTTGAATCTCATTTTGTTGGATCTACTGAACATGTGACCTCTTCTAAGAAGAGAGGAATTTAGCCAACTTATGACTTGAAACAATATTATCTGGTCTTGCATGTAGAAATGGATCTTCAATAGTGACCTTCACTAGTACACAAACAACAATATATGACTAAATAAATTACTAAAAATTGCATATAAATGACTAACTTTAGTCACGTGACTATTAGTGGTTTATTTGTAGTCATTTATAACACCACTAAATTTATGACTAAACAATTTTAGTCATTTATTTAGTCATTGATTTTAGTCATTAATTTTGTGATTGATTTGGTTATTGATTTAGTCATTTATATGCAATTTTTAGTCATTAATTTAGTGATATATTTAGTCATTACTTTAGTCATATATTTAGTTATTAATTTAGTCATATATTTAGTCATTAATTTAGTCATATTTAGTCATATTTAGTCATTACTTTAATCATTAATTTAGTCATTAATTTAGTCATATATTTAGTCATATACTTAGTCATATATTTAGTAATTAATTTAGTCATTACTTTAGTCATTAATTTAGTCATTTTTATTTACTGGTTTCCATTAATTGGTAGTAAATATAGTCATGAAATGAATAATTTATTAAATATCATAAATTTTATAATGCAAAACTAACATAATATTAAACTTGAAATAAAACATAAAATAAAATAAAAAATATTACATATATGAACAAGCTACAAAATGCTAGAATTAAAATATTGATTCAACATCATGATAAATAAAGGTACTCTGCAATAAAAAAATTCAATGCAAATGTGTGTGTGTGTATTAAATATATCAAGTTACATGTCAAAGTTGTCTAAGAGTTTCCAACTCTTTCAAATACACCATGATAATTAAGATCCCTGAACAACACATTCAAAATACTACATAAGCAGTGAGCCGAGATTTATAACATTAACTAGTACATGATAAACATGTTCAACTATGCCATTTTTTGCAAATATTTTAGTGGTCACCAAGTGAAGGTTCCCTCTTTCTCTTTCAGATGAACAACTCGATCTATTTTGTCTTCATAAACAAGGGGTATGTTACTTGTTACCTTTAAAATTTTTAAATTTGCATCTCCTATTCCTTTCAAGTTGACTCCATGTACAATAGATAAGGACTGAATCTACCCAATGCCTGCAACATCACCATCAAACATATCCAACACCCTAACTTTATCCCCTTCTTTGAGTTTATCATTAGTACATTTCTGCAAAAAGAAAATAAAAATAACACATTATATTAAATAGGTAATGATTACCCTTGTTTGCATAATAAAATAGCCATTACTTACTTAAATAGTACTTGCATGTGTGTTAAAATAATTGCAAAAGTAAAATTTCAAAAATAATTGCAATGATCTAATTTACTAAGAACCTAACACTCATAGCAGTGCCTACAATGTTGCTATTAGCTTCATGCTAATCAGATACAAAGGCCACAAGTATAAACACTGCATTACCATGCACGCATACCAGACACATAAGGTTATGACAAGATTATTACACATAAAAAAAGGTAGCTAATGAATAAAAAAAAAGAATGCAATATGAGAGCACCAGTACTACTACTACAAGGTGAAGGTGAAATACATTGGGATGTACAAAAATAGTGGCATAAAGCTCTAAAACCTAACCCCATGCAATCAACATAACCCTATCAATGATGACATATAAAAGAAGAACAAATAACAAAATGTATCAAGGCAACATGTGACAACCATTAAGAGCAGTCATTGAAGAAATAATGTAGTCTTTCTTTGTGGATTTCATAGCAATAGTAAAGGAGTAACAAATAAGGTTGGATTTAGAGGTCACATAAATAATAGAGAAAGAGCCTTTTACTATTAGAAAATAGTGTAAAAGTATGCAAAAAGAAGTCAGGAATGATGTCCAATGAACAAGTAGCAGTAGCAGTGAGTTTCATGGCTATAGAAATGAGTTTAGTGCAAAGGCAACGAGTTTTATGGCTGTAACAATGAGTTTAATGGATCAAGTTGTAGACACCTAAAAATGGTCTGGAGAATCTAATTAATTAAATTCTCACACAATCAAAACTAGAAACCATTGCAAAGAACATTATGGATTGTGGAAACTTGATATCATTAATTAAATACAACTTATTTGATTAATTTATCTTAAATTCATCTACTTAGTAAATAAATAGAAATATTTATTTATATTAAGTTCATTATTAATTCTTCTATTTCTCTCCTAATTAAATAAAAAAAATTAAAAACTTGTTTTATTTAATTATTATCATTATTACTTCTTTTATATTTCTATCATAAATTAAATGCACAACTTAAAATAATTTGTGTTATTTAATTACCTCATCACATTTCTTCTTAATTAAATAAAGATATTCTAAAATCTTTTATTTAATTATCACTTTTCCTTTTTGTTTTAATTTAATAAACAAACCCTATAGTTTGATTTATTAAATTATTCAATCCTCTTTTTGCTAAAATTAAATAAATTAAATTTATTTAAATTTATGCATAAATTATCTACCACTATTCACTCACCAATAAAATTAAATTT
The DNA here is from genome assembly GCA_007258455.2 of Sequoia sempervirens. Lineage (NCBI taxonomy): Eukaryota > Viridiplantae > Streptophyta > Pinopsida > Cupressales > Cupressaceae > Sequoia > Sequoia sempervirens. The sequence continues at coordinate 299,543,475 of VDFB02281492.1, forward strand.
TCAAAATTTAATCAATTGCACTATCATTCACGGGAAGAGCTTCGGGGACAAACCTGCAGGAAGTTATCTCAACCACCTTCTACCCACCTTCCCTCTTATCTTGCCTGGTGTTTTCATGGGGAGAAACAATCCTCCATGATCAGCTCCATCTTCTCATCCCATGCCATTCAATTCTCCAGATTGAATCACAGCCCCTTATCCCATATCCCTGTGCAAATGTGCTGTCGTGAAAGCTAAAAATACAGCTCTTTGGCTACAGGAAATGGATCCCAACTTATGCAATATTACTCTGCAGGTTTTCCAAAGCTTCCAACATTCATCCAGCATCTCAAGTGTTCAACATTCAATCAACATCCATCCAACATCTCAATTATGGCAGTTTACAGTAGTTTCTTTCTTAGAAGCTTTGCTGTAGAATCATTTTAGTTGCACATTTAAATCATATAGGAATAGAATAGTTTAATTCTCATTCTCTAAGTTTCATTTCAATAGTCTAATTAGCTTCTAAATCTGAGAGCAAGGTAGATTAGAGAGATCTTTATAGTTAGAGAGCAATAGGATAGATTTCTGAAGATTTCTAGTTTAAATTAGTTTAAATTTCTTAAATCTTAGATGCAATGTCCTATTTAGAAGTGTAGAAGCATGTTTAGTTTATTTTCCTCATTCTACCACTTACAAATTGGCGTCCACTGTGGGGCATAACCCCATATTTTGCTTCATTTTTGAGAAAAGTGTCCTACAAGTATCAGCGTGATAGTTTTCGTGGAACCGTGACTTTTTGCAGTGCGCCAATTGGATTTTATAGCACGCCGGTGGTCTGTTTCAGCGCTCTAAGTTTCTGTTATAGCACGCCGAGTTACTGTTTCAGTGCATTGCTTCACTGTTTTAGAGCGTCGAGTCACTGTTTCAGCGCGCGACTTCACTATCCTTAAAATCATTTTTTAATCTGGATCCGACGTGTCCGTGGCTAGATTTTGTTGTTGTCTAATTTTTGATTAAAATTTATCAATCCTAGGATAGAAATGGATAAAAATTGATCAATCCTAGGATAGAAACTTCACATTTTCTTGTGGGATTAAAATTAAACATTATGTTGTTATGGAGCAATATCTCCATATAGATTAGATCATTTGTCTTTTGGGTTTTAAAAAGAACAACTTCTTTGCTATGATTGGGTGATAGGTTTATGCTCTCCCCTTTACTTGGTGCATCAGAATACCAGACTCACTTTTCTTTATGCATTTTAAAGCTTTTTAAAACCTTTAGACAGGCCTACCATAGTGGGGAAAAGTACTCACCCTACGGGAACGACCTGAATGGGGACAACCAAATGCCATGGTATTCCAACCCACTTAAAAATTTATGTGAATTTGGGGAAACCCTCTTTCAACGGAAGTGTGCAGGATAACCATCCCCAAAATCTTTGTTCTAAAGATTGGGACGTCTCTCGAGGGAGTTTATCCATTTGTCACTCTAAATGGAAACCCTATCTAAGAACCTAGAAATAGAAGCACGCTTGTCAGTTTCTAAACGTTGTAATACTCAGCGGTGCAGGGGCAGGTAGAATCTACTCTCAAGCACTCACCATATAATTGCCAAGGACTGTTTGCTCAGGGGATCCAGTATCCACTTCCGTCACTCTGAGTACACACCTGGAAAAGACAAAAATGTGGGCACCCTCTAGGGGGTGACATGGCTGTGTGAGTCGACACAATTCCAAGCTATGGGACATTCGAGTATATAACGATGACCTTTTGTCTCTAGGAGTGAGTCTATCTGAAGTGTCTTATCTATTATAAACCAGTGAAAATCAAAAAGATTCATGCTTGATTCTTAAGAACATACACTATCTATTTAGATTCTAGGATTTTTAAAATTCAACCATTCTACTCTTGCTTGCTGTGTTTTCTCTCATTAAATTCAGATAAAATCATCACAAAAATATTCAAAATCAAAACACTTGTGGAATTCTCATGATTCGAGATTGGGTATCCACCAAGTTTGTCAAGAAATCTCTTGTCAAATGAATCAGAAAACCAAAGAAAACGCTTGCATACAAACAACTTTTGAGAAAACAATGATTTCTATATCAAAGTAGGAAAGTTCTACTACAACATAGGACTTTTATTCATAGGTATCACGATTTCTCTAGAGGTTATACAGATGACTATGTTGTAGCTCCCTTAGATTCACAAGCATTTTATCAAAGAAGGGCTCTTAGACAACACCACAATCACAGTCAAAGAATTCATCCAAAATACATCCCACAACCAGCCATACAATACGATACCAGACCAAGTGAGTTTCATAGAATAAGATAGTTTTCTATCTTAGCACCTCATGGTTCTGTTTTGGCGCTTTGGGTTTCTATTCCAGCACTTTAGGTCTTTGTTTCAATGCTTTGGGTCTCTATTCTAGTGCTTCAGGTCTTTGTTTTAGTGCTTTTGGTCCCTATTCCAGCACGTCAGGTCTCTGTTTTAGTGCTTTGGGTCTCTATTCTAGCATGTCCGGTCTCTGTTCTAGCACTTTTGGTTCCTATTCTAGTGTGTCGAGTCTTTGTTTTAGTGTGTAATGTCTCTATTTTAGTGCTCTAGAAAGTTAGAAAAATAGAGAGTTGGTAAGACATTTTGTCAGTTTTCCCATATTGATAACAAGGTTTTCATCAGTCAAGAAAATTTTTGTTCACAGTCCAAAACACTTGAGTCATACAAAAAGAAAAACTTTACCATTACACCTAGATCTTGAAACATCTTGCAAAGTGTCCTTATCACCAAATCTGAGATTTTCTATCAAAGTTTCCCTATCAAGGATTTTTATCATCCTCCCATCACGAAACTAGACACAACTAAATCAGATTTTAAATCAAAAACTTCGACACTTATCCAATCAAAAATCCAAGATCAAAGTCTAGAGTAAAAAGTTTGTATGCCTATTTTTACATGATCAACATATCAAAGACAACAACAACAAGAAAATGAAAGAATAGCAGCCATGGCTGAAGAAAACCCTTGGGGATGATATAGCAACACTGATCCTCTCACTAATTCACATGAGAAAGAAATAACTGCAGAGGAAATCGAGAAAGTTCAACAAGACCCTCATTTCCATAAATTTATGGAAAAGATGCTAGAGCAAGATATGGAAAAGTATCTTCTATTATTAGCTGACAAAGGTGCTAAGCTTCCTAAAGACTTTGATGTCAATCAACTCAAGGAAACAACCACACCCCAGACAACTAGTATGGAAAACCCAAATCAAATAGATGCTTTGACAAAACAAATCCAACAATTACAATTACAGTTCCAAAATATCCAACAAGGGCCAACAAAAAGATATTCCTTACAAGACATTTTCCCTTATCCATTCGATCCAAGCATTAACATGATACCATTTCCATGGTATTGTGAATACCCAACGTACAACAAATACAATGGAAGAACTGATCCATTTGATCACATACGGGAATTTCGAGCCATGAGCATAGAGTTCGCACACGAGGACTCTTACTACAATTATTTCCAAGAAGCTTAGGAAACACTTGCATGGAGTGGTTTTCTAAATTGGAACCCGGGATTCAATCTTTTGAAGAACTGATCAATAGGTTCATAATGCACTTCTCATTCAACATCCAACATGGGGTGACCTTAAAAGAACTCTACAACACCAAACAAGCAAAGGGTGAAAAGTTTCTTTCCTTTCTCCAACGATGGAGAAGGCTATTTGCTAAATACCCTAGATCTATTCCTGAAGAGGAGAAGATAGAGATGTTCATTGATAACTTAGTGGATGACATGAATTATAGATTAGACTTACAATGTCCATCTACATTTGAACAAGTTATCGAAAAGGGGCTCAAAATCGAAGAGGCTCTAATCAAAAGAGGAACAATCAAACACTTCATTGAAGGTTCAAACAATAAACAATTCCTCTAACAACAACAACAAAAAGCCAAGATTTTGGCAAAAGAACAAAAATCCTGATACCATGATCGATACACACACATCTAAACCAGTATTCACCTTGATGCCAACCCCTACAAACAAACAAAACAATGGTCTTAATATCAAACAAAGTAGTGATCAAGGGAATAATCAAAACAGTGGAGAAACAAAAACCCAATCATTCCAATGACCATCCAATAAACAAAAATTCATGCCATTAGGACAATCATTGGAATCAGTACTCAAAGAAATTTTAGACAAAAAACTCATTCAAGTATAAGAGGCTATAAATTGGGACCCTCAAGTCAAACCATCATGGTGGAATGACTTACATTACTGTCACTACCATCAAAATAAAGGCCTCATGACTGAAAATTGTTGGCAGTTAAAACATGCGGTACAAGACCTCATAGATCAAAAGAAAGTATTTGTAGAGGGACACCAAACAAACAAAGATCATACAACGTTCAAAATCCTCTACCCAATTATCAGAAGGGAGAATCCTCTTCCGCAAACACCAAAGGTAAGAACGTCAGTTATGTTTATGACACAACGATCCTTTGTTTTTCTGCTGCCAAGGAGGATGAAGAGTTATGCAACCAAATCGATCAGAATAATGACATTACATCTACCAATTTGGTACAACATATGGAAAAATCTGAAAACCAAATTAACGTAATCACACTCAAAGGAAAACAAGAGCACCAACCAGTTAATGCCACAACAAGGACACAATTCAAAGTTATATTAAAAGGAGCGTCAATATCATCCCCATCTATGGATCCTCCCTCTAATCAATATAATCTCATTGATCAATTGCAGAAAATACCAGCACAAATATCCATCTTGGAACTTTTAAAGATTTCCCCATCACACAAAGAGGTTCTTGAACAAGCTCTTGTATCAACCACGGTACCTAACAATTTGGATGTATGTCAGTTCCAAGCTATGGTGGGACATCTATCCGCACCTCATTGCCTTTCATTCTCTGAACATGATGATGTATCACTCACCCATCCACATAATTCCACTCTTCACATTGAAGTCCTCATCCATAAACACCGTGTAAAGCATGTCCTGATAGATGGAGGGGGCTGGTTTAAATATTTGTACCTTAAAGTTGATTCGTGAACTAGGATACTTAGATGAAGCCATTGATACAAGAATAAAAATCACAATCAAAGCATATGATGAAGAAGAAAGGTCCTCTAAAGGGTTGATCATATTACCCATTCAAGTGGGACCTATTGTCCAAAAAGTGGTTTTGCCAAGTCTTAGATAGGGAACTGACATACAACATACTGTTGGGACGCCCTTGGATCCATGATATGCAAGTAGTACCTTCCACCTATCATCAATGCCTGAAATTTCCCGTCAATGGACAGGAGGTAACAATCACAACAGACTATAATGACACCCAAGCTTGTCATACATTGAAGACATCTCAGGATACATTCATACCTCACAATAGAGAAGTTAGCACATCAGATGGTGAGTAACAACAGAACTTCATATCAAAGTGGCTTCCAAAACAACAAAAATCACAAGAGATAAGGGTGGCACAATCTAACCCTTCAAATGTTGAAGAACAATTGGCTCCACTCTCACATCAATTCACCAAGGAAGTACAGATAAGTGACGAAGGAATAAGTGAATATGGTGTTGGACACTCATTTCATCTATCACAAATGTTACCCTCCTTACAAACATATGGACAGCCATCTACAATCACCCAAAATTCAGAACAATCTACAACAGCATTAGATGGCAGATTTGTAAAAGTTGGGAACTTAGATGAAGAATCAGAAGATAAGGCCATACTAAATTGGCTTTATAAGGATGAGGAAGCTTCCACTTCCACAAGTAATATCATAGAGACAAATCAATATGGAAAGGGAAAAACTATTTTGGAGAAGATGGGATATTCAGGACAGGGACCTCTTGGGTTAAGGAAACAAGGCATAACAGAACCAATCCAGCCTCTTACACTCCAACATAAGGATAAAATGGGACTAGGATATGCAGCAGAACAAGGATCTCTTGATCGAGGGAAACAAAGTGTAACAGAACCAATCCAAGTCCTCACAATTCAGCAAAATGGCAGAACTGGACTAGGATACACGAAGAAGCAAGAGTAGAAATCACCAATAAAACTGTGGAGCATATTCTTCAAATAAAGAGATAACTCTGAAACAGATTCAAATGAATATGAGTGGGACAACTTATCAGATGTTTCCTATGAAGATATTCAGATCGACATTATCAAAAAGTATACCCCCAAACGTGAGGAGGGTCAAAGCTCGAGTTTTAATCCTATTGTCTTTGCAACACAAAATTTTGATGACTCAAGTGAAGATGAATGGACATCGATTGAGATAAATGATGTGGAAGAAAATACCTTGTAGGCCTCGACATAACCACTAACAACCTAGATGACATTTCGTCTGAGCTTTCACAATCGCTGACCTCAACCCATCTAATGATTCATTGCCTTTACTGCATCCCGAGCTTATCGAGTGGGAACCCCAACACCCCATCAATCTCCCTGTTTTTGACAATGATTCTGCTATTATTAACTACCTTTGCTATGAGGAATTGATACTTGTTCTACCAATGCTTCTTTTAACAATGCTTTTAGGCAGGAGGATGCCAAGCCTTCCAATTGCAAAAATATGGAAATAAAAAATGGATCTAATGGTGAAAACCATTCTATGGCAGTATTTGATCCTAAAATAGTAAAAACAAAGAATGCATCCAATGGTGAAAACCTCATTGAGGCACCAAAGGATGGAAGGTTTGACATCCTCCCACAACATTACCATGAAAGATCATCAGTGTTGATAGAACCCACACAGTCTATTGATATTGGCACAATAGAGAAAGTAAGAATCCTACACCTGGCAGCATCCATGATAGATACAGAAAAGCTAGATTTTATCAAATTCTTTGAAGAACGATGCATCAATTTTGCATGGTCATACTCTGACATGCCAGGCTTAGACACAGATCTCATTATGCATCACTTATCCTTACCAGCTGGCACTAGACAAGTAAAATAGAAGCTGAGAAAAATGCATCCACATGTTGCATTATTGGTAAAAAATGATTTGAAGAAACTACTAGATGCTAGATTTATCAAATCCATTGATTATGCTGAATGGATATCCAACATTGTACCTATTTCAAAACCAGATCACACCATCAGAATATGTACTAATTTTTGGGATTTAAATAAAGCATGTCCAAAGGATGATTTTCCTTTGCCAAACATAGACATGATTGTAGATTTAACAGCTGGCCATCAAATGCTATCACTCATGGATGGATTTTCAGGATACAATCAAATCAAAATAGCTCCTGAAGACCAAGAAAAGATAGCATTTACATGTCCATGGGGCACCTTTTGCTGGAACATCATGCCTTTTGGGTTAAAGAATGCAGGAGCTACATACCAGTGAGCTATGACAACAATCTTCCATGACATTATGCACACCTTCATGGAGGACTATGTCAACGATATCTTAGCCAAGTCTCATACCAGGGAAGGACATCTAGAGATACTGGCCAAAATATTTGACAGGTTGGAAAAATTCAAAGTCAAATTAAATCCTAAGAAATGTGCCTTTGGAGTAACATCAGCAAAACTCCTTGGATACATAGTTTCTACAAAAGGAATTGAAATAGATCCAGCAAAAGTTAAAGCCATCATGGAAATGCCACCTCCTAAGAATATCAGTACATTAAGATCTCTACAAGGCCAACTACAGTCCATCAGAAGATTCATCTCTCAACTAGCAGATCGGTGTCATCCATTCAATCATCTGTTGCATAAAAATGTGTCTTTTAAATGGGATGAACAATGTGAGAATACTTTCAACCACATAAAGCATTATTTAATGACACCACCAATCTTGGTACCACCCAGTGAGGATAGGCCATTGTTGTTATATGTCACAACAATAGATATTTCTTTAGGAGCCTTGCTAGCACAAGAGGATAAAGAAGGAAAGGAACAGGCTATATACTATATCAGCAGGACACTCAATGGACATGAAGTAAACTACACCTTCATTGAAAAATCATGCTTAGTAGTAGTATTTGCAACACAAAAATTGTGACACTATATGCTCACTCACACTGTCAAGCTCATTGCAAAAATTGATCCCATCAAGTATTTACTGAGCAAAGCAGCTTTAACAGGAAGGTTGGCAAAGTGGGTCATGCTCCTCAGTGAGTTTGACATTCAGTATGTTGAAAGGCGAGCTATCAAAGGACAAGTCATCACCGACCAATTAGCAGAAGCTCCATTGTCAGACAGTCATCCTATGACCATGGAATTTCCTGATGCGGATATCCTCAACATTACAACACAACCATGGCAACTCTACTTTGATGGATCCTACACACAACATGGATCAGGGGCAGGAAATTTATTTGTCACACCTCTTGGGCACACAATTCCATGATCTTATAGGCTTACCTTCCATTGCACTAACAATGTTGCAGAATATGAAGCTTTAATTCTTGGAATTAAAGTAGCTATTGACTGGAAAATCACAGAACTATAGGTGTATGGAGACTCTCAGTTGATCATCTATCAAGTCAACAATGATTACCAAACCAAGGATGACACATTGATTTTATACAAGAGACTGGTAGATGATCTAAAGAAATACTTCATAGATATCAAATTTGAATAGATACCAAGATCAGAGAATAAAGCAGTAGATGCCATGGCCACAATAGCATCTCTTCTACAAATGCCTGAAATGCAAGATCGTTATCAATTTATTGTGGAACAAGTGTCAAATCCTCCATACACAAATCCCAAATCCCAAACCATAAGCCTTTTCGATAGTGCCCAATCTTCCATTTATGGAGATATTTATACTTATCTAAAAGATAATATCTTATCGCCAGATCTTTCTCGCAACCAAAAGCACAACTTCATACGCCAATCCACCAAACATACCATTATTGCTGACACCCTTTACCATCGAGGCCTAGATGGTACTCTTTTACGTTGTTTAGAACATAATGAATCCACTTCTGCTTTACATGAGGTCCATGAAGGAATTTGTGGTACACATTCAAGTGGATTATCTTTATCCAAGAAACTCCTTTGTTTGGGGTATTACTGGCCACACATGGAGCAAGAATCTTATAAGTTTGTCAAGAGATGTCCAAAATGCCAGATTCATGGCAATCTTATACATGCACCAACACAGGAGCTCCATCCATTCACAACTACATGGCCTTTCTGTTAGTGGGGATTAGACCTGGTAGGGAAAATTAACCCATCTTCATCTAATGGACACAAGTTCATTATCACAGCAACATAATATTTTACAAAATTGGTGGAGGCAGTTCCCTTAACCACAATCACTGGGAAGAAAATATCATCTTTCATACTTAATTATCTCATTTGTAGATATGGGATACCCCAGTCGATCATTACAAATAATGGCAGGCCTTTCAAGAACCAAGACGTCCAAGAGCTGTGTGAAAAGTTCCACATCCAACATCACTTTTCAACCCCATATTACCCTCAAGGTAATGGACAGGCAGAAGCTTCAAACAAAACAATCCTAAAGATTCTCAAAAAGACTGTAAATGAAGTAGGACATGATTGGCACATTCAGCTTAATCCTACTCTTTGGGCTTACAAGACTAGCATTAGAACACCAACAAGAGCTACACCATATGCTCTTTTTTATGGATCAGAAGCAATATTACCTATCAAGGTAGAAATTCCATCCCTTCGAGTTTCACTAAAGGGACTCATTTCAGATGAGGATTATAGGATCTCTAGACTTCAAGAATTAGAGCTACTTGATGAATGTCGACAACAAGCTGTCAATCATTTGACAACGTATCAACAATTAATGTCTAGGAACTATAATCATAGGGTTAAGCCTAGAGTCTTCCAGATCGGAGACTTGGTCCTACGAGAAAACCCTAAAAATCAAGCAGACAGAGAAAAGAAGGGAAAGTTTGAACCTAACTGGATAGGGCCTTATGTCATTATATTAGTCTATGGATCAAGAGCATACAGACTGTCTACACCAGAAGGAGATATGTTGGAGGAACCCCTAAACAGTATTCATCTTAGGCGATTCTACACTTAAGGATACCTAGTGCATGGTCAATAAAGTTGTCTTGATGAAAACTTGGCAAACAGGTGTCATGATGACAGAAAAACAAAAAACAAATAAAAACAACAAATAAAAAGAAAAAGGACACAATAAAAACAAGTGATGAAAACTTGGCAAACAGGCGCTACTTGTGATTTTTACCAAGCTCTTCTATCTGTTAGGTACAGTTTTGTTACGATTGTTTCCTTTCATATCATTTCCATCTATCATTTGAGATAATCATTATCAATATCCATGTCATAGCAAGGATATCATTTTTTACCCTGGCTTGGGGGAAACATCCTAGTGTTATTTGGTACAATGGACTTTCAGCTTAAATGGAAATGTAGTCAAACATGACAACACTAAGTGACGATACTTGAAAAAATCCAAAACATTAGAAAATCCATCAAAAACCAAAACATCAGAAAATCAAAATCCAAATACATTAGAAAATCAAAATCCAAAAACATTAGAAAATCAAAATCCAAACACATCAGAAAATTAGAAAAACTATGCAAAAACATTCATAAAATCGAAAACACAAAAATAGAGTCTACATCAATTAAAAGTGGAGTCTGTGTCAGTCGAACTACGCGGTCTCTGCATGTATAACGTAGGCAAGACTAATCTTTGATTAGTCCCCGAGACCCCTAGGATAGGTCTTTAGGTTACATCATTTGGTCAAACATCTGAGAATATCATGCAAACATCTGCACACACATTTCAACATCGATGATCTAATCTGAATAATGATTTGAAAATACATTAAGTAGAATTTGAATTGATGTACTTTTCTTTTTATCATATGCTTATCATTTCTTTGGAGCTACTCAATGATGTATTGAACTAGAGAAGCAAGGAAGGAGAATGATACTTTTCTTTGTTTGTTGTTTGTGAGTTAGTCATTATTACTTTGTGAATTGTCACGGGAAGTGCTTTACCAAGTCTCATGGATGACATTCTGATTCACTTAAGAAAATGATTAATTCTTGTCTGTTTATGCAAGAAATGCTCAGGTCATCATTGGTCTATCTCATACCTTGATGCTTGTGTTCGCTTGCAATATCAAAAATCATGAAAGAAATACTCAGGTCATCATTGGTCTATCTCATATCATTGATGCTTGTATTCACTTTCAACATTTTTAAGGCTCAGTGATGATACCAAGCAAAAATAAAAAGATTGTTGAAATGACACTTAGGTTTGCATTGATAAAATAGTTTTTGCATGATAAACATAGATTGCATTCATAATAATACATCTGCAGAGTATTGGTTGCACAAGTTACAAGGGTTCATTTGCAAAGAATGTTATCTTTTCTTATTAAGGATTGAGTATACTTGACACATAAAATTTTCATAATGGCATGTATATAAAATCATTTCTTCATCTCATCATAAATTTCACATCATTCATTACATGACATCATATATACATTCCATTTACATCTCATACATTACATTTCATTTAAATCTCATTTTATCTATCACATATCACATATTCATTCATTACATTTATCATCTCATCATATTGTCATTATCATATAGTTGCAAAATCATCATTCATTATATATCATACATCATTTATTTACATTTCATTTACATACATCATGTCATTTACATCTCATTTCTATACATCATTCATTCACATTTCATTATATACATCATGTCATTTACATCTCATTTATATACATCATTCATTCACATTTCATTATATACATCATTCATTTACATTTCATTTATATACATCATTCATTTACATTACATTTCATCTGTACATCATTCATTCACATTTCATTATATACATCATTCATTTACATTTCATTTATATACATCATTCATTTACATTACATTTCATCTGTACATCATTCATTCACATTTCATTATATACTTCATTTCATTTTACATCTCATTATACATCATTCATTCACATTTCATTATATACATCATTCATTTACATCACATTTTATTTATCATACATGGCATCTCATTAAGAAAAGAAATACATCATCAATATCATATCACATCATCATTAATGCATCTATACAATCTAGTATAATAATCATCATAAAACATGAAAATTAAAATGCATCCATCATAATAAATAATGTAGAACACATCATAAATGCATCCATCACATAAATCATGTAGAACATATCATAGATCAATCGAACCACTGCACATATATATCTCATCAAGTGTCAAGTATACAATGAAATCTGAAAATAATGAAAATAACATCATATCAAAAAATGGTTGTATATATCTCTTAAAGAGTACACAACTGATATCAAGTAGTACTCACACTAGAAGGAGTAGGTCTCGCGCCAGTATCAAGACCACCACCAGATGTCCCATGATCTCTTGGATCTCTCGGATCTCTCGGAAGAGGCTGTGTCATGCCTCTACTCACTGTCCTCGAATGAGTCCTCTCTGAGCGAGACTGAGCATAACTGACTCTCTGCTTTGGGGGGAAAAACTCATGATAGCGGCTCCTATAAAACTCAACCTCGACACCTACCCGCATGGCCTCTCGCATGTAATCTGCCACAGAGGTCCCATCTGCCACTCTCTGCAATCTCTCTACAGTAGCCTGTGCTGTCTCTGCTGCCTGTCTGATAGTCTCTCACTCGACAGTTAAGACTGTGATATGTGCCTGGGCAGTGGTCAGTTGTGCTCGTACACCTGCTAGCTGAGCCTGTACTGTCACTACTACCTATAGGGCCTCATCTCTCTCACCAATCAGAGAGGTAATCTATGTCTATGCAGTAGCTAGCTGTGCCTACATCTGAGCCTGTGTCTGTGCTGGTAATCCCTGCACCTGTGCTAGCTGTCCCTGTAAGGTTTGAACCTGCACCTGTAAACCTACAACCTTTGATCACTTTGCTGACAAGGAAGCAACAACCTACCTCTTACGAGGCGCACTACTAGATGGCTCTATAGTACCTGCTACGCTTGGTCTCCCCCCATCTCCGCCATCATCATCACCGCTACCATCACTGCTATCCTCACTGCTATCAGTAATCTCATCACTATTAGTCTCCTCACTGCCCTCCACGTCCAAATCTACATCCTCCTCTCTCCCCCATCTCTGACCAACCTGACCACCCTCTACTGGTGCTGCTACTGGTGCTAGTGCTGGTACTGGCTCATCCAGAATAGTAATACGTGGAGGAGGGTGTAGAGCCAAATACTGTCCATACTCAGGAGTAACAGGTGCCTCGACAATGTCTCGTCGCATATCCCATACTGATCGTTGTAGAGAACGATAACCCTCAACAAGTGCCCCATAAGGAAAACTAGGACCCCAATCACTGACATCTATCCATCATCATCCGTAATGCACTACTCCCTGTGGCATACACTGCACAATACCATACTGCCTGTAGACACAACGAAACCGGAATTGCTCCAAAATCTTGGGCCTCTTCCCGATCAAATAAATCGAATCAGCCAAGAACCCCAACTCAATATTATCATCATCCCAGTCATCATAGTCTAAATAAGGACGCTAGGTCACTATCTCTACATCATCAATAATCCGCCTCCAATAATCTAGCTTACCCATCATATGTTGGGTAGGCCTACCTCTGTAATGAAACACATAGGGTCTCGTCGCTGGTCTCGATAACACCAGCACAAGACGCGTAACAACAATATGCTCCCATGCCCATACCTGAAGAAGGGTAGCTCTCGCCGATAAACTATTACCACCGAGGTATACGATCCAATGTAAATCATGATAGAGCTGAGCAAGCATGCACATGCCCCAAGCATATCTCATCTTGTGTACCACCATACCCTCTAAAACTCGACCCCATCCAAGAGATAGACCCTTTGACCTCTTATTAGGACAAAGGAATCCACCAATAAAGCTGACAAAAACTGAAGGAAGTGGAGTATATGACTCATAAATCTCTATCCATGGAACCCACTCTCCCGCAACATGGGGATCCTGAAAGACTTTTCGCATAGACTCTACTCCACCAACCTCCTCTGAATCATGCACGACAATCTCCCCAACAAAAGGAATGCAAAGAATACGCCATACATCCTCTGGCATCACGGTCATCTCGCTAGTAGGTAAATGGAAGGTGTTGTGGTCACTATGCCACCGCTCTGCTAAAGTCATCAATAGACCCCTATTAAGTCTAATATGGGGCATATCTAGTAATGTCGCTAAACCACAATCAGTAATATGCTGTCTCTCGTCTGGTGAAAGTCATGGTGTCATATCAAAGGGCCAAGGGAACTGCTCTCGCACCTGAATAACATCTAAATGCTCTTGTTATCATACAAAAAGAATATTTTATAGGTCAATCCATTATCAATTAGAATAGCAAACATCATGAGGTCATCAATTACTAAAAACTTGTGCTTTACCTATCAAACGATCAATTTATCAAGAAGGAACCCTCATCTATCAATTAGGTTCATTCCTTCAGACATTCTAAATTATTCCTCACCTATGATGAGGGTAATTATTATCAAATCAATGGATCTCGCTCATCATGAGATCGGAAACCATTTATTTAGTTAGATCAAACTAAAATGAATGGAGTCAACAACAAATCGATGAAATAAAAATCAAAGTCACAATTTTTCATCAATCTATACCTCCAAGGGCTACAAAATATTATTTAAAGTGCTACAAAATCAACCTAAAGCGCTAAAAAGTATGGCGCGCTACAAAATCTTATTGAAGTGCTATAAAATCAACCTAACGTGCTAAAAAGTCTGGCGTGCTATAAAATCCTGCTGACGTGCTGCAGATTTGACCCTGCGTGCTAAAACTATGATGCGCTACACTAATGTATGGACGCGCTACAGAATTCAATGGGCGCACTAAAACTATGGCGTGCTACAACAGATCACAGACGCGCTACACCGCGTCTACCAGGCACTAAAAACAAAAGAAACGTGCAAATTGACATAAAACGTACGAGTGTGAATTATGAGGAGGATTTGGGGTACATACTGGAGGTCCATATTTGGTCGAACGCTGGTGATGGCGCACACGCTCGAGTCGGTGGGTGTGGTAAGGGATCGACATCCTGAGGCTCTAGCACTCTGAGGGTCTCTATCACAAGATTGTCAAAGTCAAATGCACAAATGACTTTTGAAAATGACCTTTTGAGCTTTTATAGGTTTTTTTTTTGGGATTTTCATGGAATTTATTTATTTTTCCTTCTGGGGAATTAATTCTTATCTATCATAGGGGAATTTTTGGACAATTTTGTCGGGAGATAAATTGTTTCTTCACCAATTCATCATCAAATCATCATAAAAATTCAAAATTCTTGAAAAATCATAAAAAAATTCAAAATTCATCAATTTATCTCCCGTGGGGGCATATATCATTATCATTTCCAAATTCATTTTCTGGGGCAAATTAGGGTATATTTTAAAATTTTCATCAATACTGGCAGTTGAGGTAAATCATTCTTTGAAGCAATGTGTAAACACATCACTTCAAAGAGGGGAAAAATGTAGACACCTAAAAATGGTCTGGAGAATCTAATTAATTAAATACAACTTATTTGATTAATTTATCTTAAATTCATCTACTTAGTAAATAAATAGAAATATTTATTTATATTAAGTTCATTATTAATTCTTCTATTTCTCTCTTAATTAAATAAACAAAATTAAAAACTTGTTTTATTTAATTATTATCATTATTACTTCTTTTATATTTCTATCATAAATTAAATGCACAACTTAAAATAATTTGTGTCATTTAATTACCTAATCACATTTCTTCTTAATTAAATAAAGATATTCTAAAATCTTTTATTTAATTATCACTTTTCCTTTTTGTTTTAATTTAATAAACAAACCCTATAGTTTGATTTATTAAATTATTCAATCCTCTTTTTACTAAAATTAAATAAATTAAATTTATTTAAATTTATGCATAAATTATCTACCACTATTCACTCACCAATAAAATTAAATTTTCAAAATTTAATCAATTGCACTATCATTCACAGGAAGAGCTTTGGGGACAAACCTGCAGGAAGTTCTCTCAACCACCTTCCACCCACCTTCCCTTTTATCTTGTCTAGTGTTTTCATGGGGAAAAACAATCCTCCATGATCAGCTCCATCTTCTCATCCCATGCCATTCAATTCTCCAGATTGAATCACAACCCCTTATCCTGTATCCCTGTGCAAATGTGTTGCCGTGAAAGCTATAAATACAGCTCTTTAGCTATAGGAAATGGATCCCAACTTATGCAATCTTACTCTGCAAGTTTTTCAAAGCTTCTAGCATTCAACCAGCATCTCAAGCATTCAACATTCAATCAACATCCATCCAGCATCTCAATTATGGCAGTTTACAGTAGTTTCTTTCTTAGAAGCTTCGCTGTAGAATCATTTTAGTTGCACATTTAAATCATATAGGAATAGAATAGCTTAATTCTCATTCTCTAAGTGTCATTTCAATAGTCTAATTAGCTTCTAAATCTGAGAGCAAGGTAGATTAGAGAGATCTTTAGAGTTAGAGAGCAATAGGATAGATTTTTGAAGATTTCTAGTTTAAATTAGTTTAAATTTCTTAAATCTTAGATGCAATGTCCTATTTAGAAGTGTAGAAGCATGTTTAGTTTGTTTTCCTCATTCTACCACTTACACGAGTAACAAATATCATTACTAAACAACAAGAGGACATTAAGAGAAAGTGGCAAGAATATCAAAATAATTTTTTTATAATAACAATAACCACAATGAAGAGTTAACAGTAGATCAGTGAAGGAAAGAACAACAGGTATCATCCAATGAAAGAAGTAGCACACTAAGTTCAATATGTTGACAAGGTCAATAACAATGGCCTAAAACATAGTCAAGCATCATAAAGTATTGAAGTGCCAGCAATCCCCACTAAAAAGTGACAAAGTAGGTACAATGATTGTTCAAGTTAAATTCAATGTTTTAGTTGTCTATTCACTATTCTATAAGCTTGTTCACTGTTTGGGATCATAATAGTCATTAATACATGAAGGGTTTCAGAATCAAGGAAAAGTAGCGTTTCATAACACTCACCTCAAGTTCAGCACTAGTAGTACTATCAATATCATGCATATACTCCTCAAATTCATCATAATCACTGTAAAAATTGTCTTGAAGTTGTGTAGCTTTGTAGAGAGCTCTATTGACAAGGTATTTTCCTTTTTGTTCTGCTTTCATATAATTTCCCTACATGTGTTTTAATCATCATGCAAAGTTAATATAAGTCAAGTAAAGAATGCAAAATCTATAAAAAAATTTCCACAACAACTATTATATTACCTCAACTTCAACATAACTATGATTGACATCAAGGTGTTCTTATTCTTGTGTTGCTTTGATAAAATTGCTCTCCATGTAGTTTAACCATCAAGCAAAAAAATATATCTAGATGAGTAATCCATGGAAAAAATAGTCAATAGAGTCTTTCCAAGCATAAAAGTCACAATAGGTGGAATGGGTGAAAATCCATTTTTTTAGACTCACAAACCCTCAACTCTGTGTTTAGAGACTCGTTTTAGCAATTTTACTACAAAATGCACAAAACTCTTCAAGAATCCACCAAATTAGAAACAAATTGAAGTTAACTCACCCAGCCACCTAATTCAATGCAAAAGAGAGCAAGGAAACCCTATACAGGAAAGTATAGAAGCTTGGAACTACAAATAATCAGAAATTTCTAAGAAAATAACAAAATTTCAAGAGTTTTATTATTGCTTTATGATCCATAGCAGTAAAAATATTTTGGAGAAAAATCGGCAAACCAAAAGTATAATATTTTTTGAAAAAATTAGGAAAAAGTCTAGAAAAAATTAGGAAAAAATTGGATTTGAAAAAAAAAAGGTAAAAATTGTAGAACAAGAGACAAAAAACTATTTTTTTGAAATTGAAAGGAATTTCCATAGCATAGAGATATAGAGAGCAAATAAAATAAAGATTTTAATTATTGAATTGTAAAAAAAAAAATGTTTGTAGTTTATATTCATATCGTTGATTACATTGCATTGTACATCTTTCAAACTCAAAGGATTACTTCACATTGCATAACTAATAACTAGATGCTGATAGATGAGAAAATTTCAATTACAAAATAGCTTTTACAAAGTCAACCTAAGGAGTTATGCAATTACTTCACATTGTATAACTAATAAATAGGAGCAGCTGCCAATTACATTTGCTTGTCATGACATTCTATTAGACCACATTTCTTTGAGGCATTTTTTCAAATAGTTGATTGCCTTGTCTATGCTACCACATTTTTCATACATGTCTACCAAATAATTTTGTTAAATAGTTCACTACCTTGCTGCGATGGCTAAAAACCTAAAATAAGTGCTTTCAAACAAGCTATGGATGCTTGGAAAAAATCTATGAAAAGCATAATAGTAAGCAATAGCATAGACAAAATGGTGAATTGTTTGAAAAAATTTCTCAAAGAAATGAGGTCTCATGGTGATGGAATGACATGACAATCAAAAAAATTGATTGTCATGGCATTCCATCACCATGAGACCTCATTTCTTTGAGGCATTTTTTCAAAGAGTTCACTACCTTGTCTATGCTAACACATTTTTCATACATGTCTATCAAATAATTTTATGAAATAGTTTATTGCCTTACCACTATGGCTAAAAGCCTAAAATAGGTTCTTTTGAATAAGCTATGGATGCTTGCCTAAAAGGCTGCAGATTTTTTAAAAATCGAGATTAATTAGGACTTTTTGTAGATTTATGCTTCTATTGCCCACATTGCCAAATTGTCACACGCATAAATGAGTTTGAGACTCCATAATATTTCCTTGTTCCTAAATAAAAATTAGAACTATTAGCCTAACAATGACTCATTGGTGGAACCCCCATCATAGCCTCAATGATGGCTCAATGAAAGCAGTTAATAACCTAGTATTGGTGTAATAATACCCTATCAAGCCAACTCCTAAGTAATCCTCCCCAGTAGACCAATCGAGTCAACAAAATAAAGCACATCATTGTAACACATGGACATTCATGGAATGAATGCTTGCATTCCCCCAATGGCCTAATATAATGAATGTTTGCATTCCCTTGATGAAAGTAGTTAATAACCTAGCATCAGTGTAACAATACCCTATCGAGTTGACTCCTAAGGTGTCCTCCTTGATAAACCAATAGACTCAACAAAAGCAAGCACATCATTGTAACACATGAACATCAGTGGAATGAATGTTTGCATTCCCCTGATGGCCCAATATAATGAATTTTTGCATTCCCTCAATGGAATGATATAACAAATGTTTTCATTCCCCTGATGAAAGCAGTTAATAACATAGTATCGATGTAACAATACCCTATTAGGCTGACTCCTAAGGCATCCTCCCTGCTAGACTGATAGAATCAACAAAAGAAAACACATCATTGTAACACATGAACATCAGTGGAATGAATATTTCCATTCCCTTGATGGCCCTATATAACGAATGTTTACATTCCCTGGATGAAAGCATTTAATAACCTAGTATCAGTGTAACAATACTCTATCAAGCTGACTCCTAATCCATCCTCCTCGATAGACTAATAGAGTCAACAAAAGCAAGTACATCATTGTAACACATGAACATCGATGGAGCGAATGTTTGCATTCCCCCGATGGCCCGATATAACCATGGATTATCATGAATTAATATATATCAAGGGAATTAGTCTTGTTTACCTTGTTCATGGGCCAAAGGTGTATTAAGGTATTGGCACACCCTTATGGTTTAAAAACCTACACTTCTAAGACCTAACAGATCATTCATTGATCTCATAGTTATATTTTCATAAAACTTAGTCACACCATTTAGGATACTCACAATGGATTTCAATGAAACAAAAGGAAAAATTTCATAGATTCATTGTTCTATATATGATTGTAATACTTTTCCTAGAGATCACGAGAGTAATTTTATAAAAGCATGTTGTGGAAAACATTTATGAAATTTTTAGACATCTTTAGAATACAATATAAAGATGATATAGTTGAGAATAAAAATATTGAGGAATAGTCTCTTACCTTATCTTAATATGTGGAGTTATGGCCATTCCATGTAGAAATTATAAGCTTAATAGAGGCAACCAACTGTGAAAATTTCTCAGTGAGACAATTTAAGCAACTCATTATATGTTGGTAGTCTTCACTTGAGTTAACATGATTTGGAGAGGCTCTTATTGGGTGTTCAATAGATGGCTATGAAATCTCTTTTGACAAAATAGATTTCCTCTTGATACTAGTATTAGATTTAGTATGATCTAGTGCTGCCATATAATTGACAACATTTTCTACACTTGCTTCTCTATTATTTTTTTCCACCTCAAATACAATGCCAATTTCAACATATAGTCAGTTCAATGAAATTTTGAAATAAATAACACAATGTAAATTGAACCAAAAATCCATACACTTACTCCACATTTGTCCATTTTGGCCTGCAACCTGCCTCAGCTAAATGTATATTCAGTCCTCACATTATCTCTTGCTTTCTTGCCTCTATTACTCTTAGTCAAATATTCTTTGGAACGCATATTTTCTTTCAATTCCTCCCACTATTTGGGAGATAGAGTGAAGTATAACATATATTTTCCCTCCATGATTGTTTTTATACAATTGTATCTAAAATTGTTCATCAAAAGTCTCATTTTGTGCTTGTAATATTTTCTAGAGATTTTTCCACCAATAGTGTCAAAGGAATTTTCCATTTTCTGTATAACATATTCCAAATTTTCGTGGAACTTTCTCTACAAAATTTTATTTGTAGATATCCAAATGGGACCTATATCTTACACCCAAATTGAAGGCCCACCTTGCAGTATTTTTCCTAGTGGGTTCACCATCTCTTGATACCTCAACCAAGAATGGCTTCTTCTCTTCTAATATTGTTTATTTTATGTTCCTCTCTATAGATTTGTATAAATCTTGACTCAATCTTTTTATTTTAACATAAGTAGGAACATATTCTATTTCACCACTACAAATATTTCTGGTTGATTCACTAATTCCTTCAAAAAATTTAGATGCAACAAGTGCACTCTTAGCAGGCACATCAAATGCAAACATAATCTCTTCATGACTTTGATTAACCAAAACTTCATGCTCCTTGGCCACATCACATGTGGCATAAGTAAGTAGATCAATAGTGGTCTCTACAAATTTCACTTCATCACAACTATTTTTTTCACCATCTTCATTTGTTGAATCACAAAAGCATAGGCTTCTACAAGCTGGAAGCACTATATCTTTACTTTCGTTTTTCTTTTTCTCTACATTTTCTTTGCTCTCTTTTTATTTCTTGTAAAGAAAAAAAAAATCATATCATGTCTTATATACATAAAGCTCTCGCCTATAACATTTCATTAAATAGTATTAAACAAATAATTTACTACTTAGTGGATTTACAACTTGCATGTTTGACATCAAACCAAGATGTGATAAATATTCATTATTCTTGGCCACACATTCTTCACGAAAGTGCTCATAATCTATCACTAGAATTTCAACATTGTGATCACTATCATCTAATTTGTGCCTTAAATTTTTTTTCTTCATTTCCTAATGTCCAAAAAAAAAAAATGTATAAATTAGCAACTTGATACAGAGATATTGCATCCTTTTTTATATGAAAACATATTCATATTGCATTCATATAGAAACTTTGTTCAACATTAAAGCTTTGAAACAAGTATTAGTCTGAAGGGATGTGTCCTTAAAACATAAAACGGTCTTAAAACAACATAAAAGTCTTACATAAAAGGTCATAAAATGGGGCTCATCAATAATCATTTGCATTTCCAACAAGATCAAAATCTTGATCACTCGTGTCTGCATCTACTTGATTTTCTTCCTCATCCTCATTTGTGTCATGCAATAAATTATCTCTCCCAATTTCTTCATTGGTGATCAAAATCTCTTCTTCAAATGGTCCCTCATTGTCTTCATCCACTTCTTTGAATGTTTCTTGTAAATTAACATCTTTCCTATCAGGCATTACATCAACAACTTCCATGAATTTTCATCTCAAATGAGACTCTGCTTGAATGACATATGACCAACCTGGGCTTCTTACATCATCAATTAGAAATGATTGGTTAATTTGAAGAGGGGAAACATATGACTCATTTGTCTCTAATAAAAATTGTCGTGTATTTGTACACACAAATCCATACTCATCAAATTATACTATGAATGGTCAGATCCACTTACATTTTAATAATATAGGACTATTTTCACCAAAATCCACTTGAATAATTTCTTAGATGGATCCAACATAAAATTTCTTCTCAATTTCATGAAGAAATTCAGCACTAACAACACAATCACAATTTGTCTTTCCTTTTTCTTTTTCTTCCACTCTTAAATGACTACCATAGGCCCACATTCCACTAAAATGCATAGCCCATAAATGTGGAGTTTGTGAAAGCTCACTTTCCTCTGTTGTTATATCTTGACCTTCTTCTTTTGCATCACTAATTGCATTAGCAATCCATTCTTCAAATTTTGGAAAAGAATAAGCTCCAATCAAATCATGACACATGTGCCTTTGAGGTCAATGTTGCATCCAAGTTTGATTCTCTTCTTCATATTTTCTACATAGAATAATGACATAAAAATAGTAAGATTAATAATATAAATGTGTAGATGCAATTGAGTAAATAAATTATTGTGTAATTTTTTTTACCCATGCCACTTGTCAAACAAAGATGTGTTTTGAAGAATAAATGCATGTATTGCACTTCTTTCTTGATATGATAGCTTGAAGCAACATCCATTTCCTTCTAATACTTCATCCACAACTCTCTAATCTTCGTCTCATCCCATACACATCAATTGTCATTTTTAAAATCCTTCATATATTATGTACAAAATCCCATGGCCTCTTGCATTGAATATCCCTTAGACATGCTACCTTCTGGTTTTTCCCTAGTATGAACATTTTTTTTCAAAACCTTCATATATCATTCCATAGGATACATCCATCTCGTTCTTACTGGGCCACAATGCTCTAGCTCATATTCTAGATGTATTAAAAGATGCATAGAAATGTTAAAGATTTTTGGTGGAAATTCTTGTTCCAATAGACAAAGGACTTCAACAACCTCCTCCCTCAAACTGTCAAAGTTTGAAGGATCTAATACATGTAAACTCATTCTCTTTAATATTAGGCCCAACCTTATAATTTCCAATCTTCGCCCCTTTGCCAAACTTGATATATTTACCAAAATAGGTAAAATATTCTCAATTATGACATGATAGCCATGGGTATTGAGGCCTCCTAAGCTATTAATGTCAATTTGGCTTTTGATGTTGCTACTTACATATCTAGTGGGAAAGCAAGTCTGAGACATCAACTATAAGAATTGTGCACATTATTCCTTTGTCCAGACATAAGGAGGACTAGGTTTTCTATATTTTTCATTATCATATTTTTCAACCCAAAGATTTCAACAAATATTTATTTCTCAAAATTATGCACATGATGAAATAGTATCAAGAGCACCAAAAAGAGTTTCTATAATAGAATAATCTATATTTTTCCTAGTATGCATAAAGTCAATAGTATGCCTAATGGCTATATCCTTAAATTATGGCAACTTATACAATATGCACAACCATTTTACACCACTTTCATTATATGGATCATATCTACTGCCAGTAATCCCATCATTTTCAATAAATGACAATCTTCTTTGTCCATTCTCCATAATGTAATCACCTATTATTAGCAATGGAACTTCACGATTCTCTTCTTGACCATTGAAATGTGTTTTTTGTCAATGATATGAATGATCCGTTTTAAGGTAAGCATGTTCTCCACAATAAATAAATTTACACAAACTTCTTGAGTGCCTCACAAAATCCTTAAAGTTGCAAGCAAGAAATGCATGGTATCCATGAATAGAGAGACTAGACAATGTGCCATATGCAGGAAGATCATGAATCATAAACAAAAAGGAAGCTTTTAAAGTGAATTTGATTCAATGACCATCCCTTAAAGATTGAATTGCTTCAATTCCTTTCCACAATTCCATTAGCTCATCATATAATGGCTCTAGATAAGCATCTATTGTATCTGAATTCACACTTTTCTTTCTTGGTATAATCAATGATAATATTAAGAAAAATGGTTTAGTTCCTAACCATGAAGGCAAATTATAATTTACTAGAAACACTAGCCAAGTTGACCATTTAGTACTTTGATCTAAGAATGGGTAAATCCCATCTAGAGCTAAACCCAACCTTATATTATGAGGATCTTGAGAAAAATCAAGCCATATGTTATCAAATTCCATCAATATCTTAGAATGAGACACATGTCATTTTTTTCCATTAGTGCTCTTATTTTGGGCATGCCACTACATAAGTTCAAGAATGTCTCTGCACCTATGCATTTAGAGTAATCATGGGATTATTGGAAAATGGCGAAGAACCTTTCTAGGAACCATAGCTGATTTCAACCCTTGTCTATACCTCAATTCATGACATTTCAGATATTCACTCTCATTTGCAAGATTTTTTTGAAATAATACACAACCATTCAAACATGTGTTGATTTTTTCATATGCAAGTTGAGCTTACTGGTTTTCTTTTTGCATTTACTTCATTTTCTTGGAAATGTGGAGTTAGCTAGCAATAATGAACTTAATAATGCCAATAACTGATCTACACACTTATTTGTCCAACCATGAACCACTTGCAAGTTAAGAATTTGAAGGATTGTTGTCAAATGACTTAACTTGAAATTAGCATACACAGGCTTTAAAGCATCATCCATTGACTTGGCCCAATCATCGTTTAACCCTTATTCAACATTCTATCAACTTTAAACCCTTCGCCAAACATTTTTGCCTCTTCATCTATGTTTGGTGCCACTTCATCTATGTTTGTTGCCTCTTCATCTCTCACAGTCTAAAATTTTATCATATCTTCATAATAATTGTAATCCCAAGGGCTTATACCATTATGCCCATATCTTATCATATGTTAATAAATCATATTTATTTTTTTCACCTTTCCACCAAAAATGTTTTTTGCATGGACATGGATATTTGTCAATGTCCCTCTCATGAACTAATCTCTCATCATATGCATGATATTGATCCATAATCAACCTTTGACGGTCATCCATCTATAATATTGTGCATTCCCATATTAATTTAGTTTCTGATTTAAAGAAAAAAACATAAATCTAAAAACAAAGATGCTAAAACATTGTTGAAAGTAGTCACATTTAGTAGACCATAACTGATGCAGGAGCATCCAGTTGTGTAAGGGCAATCTTGCATCACCCAAAAATAGTTAAATTTCAAGTTTCTCAGTTTATAGATGTTTTTAAATTTTTGGATACCCTTTTCGTCATAATGAAATTCCCAATTTATGGTTTTTATTTTCCATTCCTGGGTTGAAAGATATTGCAGTTTTAGTTTCCCATATTTGCACCTGAAAATCTTCTGAGTTAGATTGAGGCACTTAGAGTTCCTAGAATGGCCCCAAAACTTGTCAAAATTAGCATAGCAAACTTCAAGCGCATTATTGACTTTGAGACCTTTCCAATGGTTCAAACGGTTTGCGAATCAGAGTCCCGAATCAAAAGTTATGGCCCTAGGAAGTTGGCGCACTTTCTAGAAGATACAATTGCAAATGCTCTTTTGAAATTTGAACTTCATGTTGTAAATTTTCGGCGCCAAACCACCTAAACTCAAATTTCAATGTTGTTTTGGCTCCAAACTAATGAGGAGCTCTATTTATGGGCAGGTTTCTAATTTTTGGGTAGCTTTTTGGGGACAAGCTTGCATATTGCGAAAGGGTTATTCTATAGGTTTTTGTAACTTGCATGTGTTGTAGAACTTGGGGATTGAGATCCTCTGCATGTAAGAAGCTCCATTTTATGAATAATAAAATTATTCTATTGTTTGTGGGTTATTTTATGTGCCTCGGGTTGTGCCCTCATCAATAACAAAAAGAAGAGGATATAATGAGTCATTGTTCTGAGATCTATCTTACATTCATTTGAAGTTTATCTATTGAGAATGGAATATGCCTATATTTCCTATTGGCTTACTTTTGGCAATGATGGCTTCAAATTACCTTTGAATTCGCTACAGAGGGCCTCGCTAACTTCAAATTCATTGCAGCAAACTCTAAATTCTTTGCCCGCCTTTTCAAAAGTCTCTAGGTCCTATCCAAAAAAGCTTTATCGCCCATGCAAGTGCTTCAATACCTATCCATGAGAGTAACAAACATCAACAACAATCCAATTTCATTCCCATGCCAACAATTAAACATTTTACAAGTTTTTTGAATTATAAATATAGACAAGTTATGTAAACCACTAGATAAATAACATTTAAATGTTTGTCATCTTTGACTTATAATTTGTTTTTGAGTTCAACTAATAGAACTATTTTTTTCAATTTGTTTTCATGGTTGTTACTCATGTAACTTGTACTTTCATATCCCTTTGAACTACTTTTTGTATTTCTTTCTTCTGCATTGGCTGTGTTATGAAACTAAAACTTGAAAGTGCCCCTGCTAATAGGATTTGAGTCTTTAGTTGTTTACTTATTTTTATGATATTTGAATTCTGAGTATTAATATATAAGTCCGGATGTTTATCTAGATTGACGTGGATCTTGTGAATTCCAGATACTTAAAGCCAAAACATAATTAATCCTTGAAAGTGGATTGATCCACATATAACATTATGGAAAGTGCTAGAATGTAATGTTCATTGTGGGTCATGAATGAGTGGAGGTGATACAAAATATTTAAATATACCAATAACTATCATATGGTGTTAATAAATTAATGTAAATGTGACATAAGGATTTATTATATATAAGTGAGTTGAAGGCCAAGAGTATTTTGTCTAATTGTCAAAGAAACAAACTTAACATAGCCATGCACTCATAATTTATTTTGGATCACAAGTGTTTGTGTTCAAAATAATCTCTTAGAGGTACATGATATATATATTCTACAAGTATTTCAGCACATTACAAGTATTTCTTGACACTCTTATCTCTAGGTTCACCTAACTTAGAATTACATGCCAGATGCTACTATGTTTTTTCCTTGGTGAGTTAGTTGTGTTCCTTTTTGTTCATAAGGAACATATTTATAATTAATTTGGGCTTGTCTCTTTTGATGTGCAACCATTTTAGGCCTACAATAAAATGGATTCTAGAGAGGTTGTGTTTGGTTGAGGCTCATCAAGTAATATTTTGGAGTAATTCTTTAATTGGAAAATATATCCTTATTTTCTATAATTGTATTCTATTTGGTAGAGTGGCTCTGGGGATAAGGATTTTAAATGTTTACACAACTCTATGAAGAAGTCATGCTTTCTTTATAAGAGTATCTCCAAAATTTACTTCTAAATTACCATGAGAAATCCTTTTAAAACTATGGTTATAGGAGGGTGTGGGAGGTGTGCTCAATGAATGTGATGTATATGTTGTCTAGAAAAGAACTAAGTTGGTTTCTACAAAAGTACTTTGGACAATTCAATTGACTAGATATGCATGCATTAGTAGTTTCAAGTGTAGCAGAGCCTATTCAATCATGGGAAATGTTAGGAGATTCATTTGTCTCTCTAACAAAAAGAGTTTTTTCAACCATTGCAAATTTGCAACTAGCTTGAAACGGTATCTTCATTATTGAAGAACTAGCATTCGTCTTGTCATAATTCTTTGGCAAAACTATAGTAACATGGGGATACTTTAAAGAATATTATAAATTAAAGGGTTAACATTGATCTAGTCAAGCTAGGTAATAAATACCACTAATATATGGTATTTTTCTTCTTAGAGACAACAAGCTTTATTCAAATATCCATTACTGATTTTAATTCTCTCTTATTTTTTTGTATGATCTATGCATGTTATTTTTCATTGTGCTAGTTGTTAGAACTGAAAAATTTCACATTTTTCACTAGCCTCCACCCACCAATCCTCCACATTCCACAAAAATTCATCACATTTTAATTTTATGATCAACACAAATTATTGAAATTTGTGTGACAAGATCCATTTTGTAGCCCACATTACCAAATTGCCACACCCATAAATAACTTTGAGACTCCATAATTTTTTCTAAGTAAAAATTAGCACTATCGACCTAATAATGCATCATCGATGGAACCCACATCATAGCCTCACTGAGGGCTTGATGAAAATAGTTCATAACCTAGTATTAGTGTAACAACACCCTATCGGGCTAACTCTTAAGATGTTCCCCTTGATAGACCGATAGAGTCAACAAAAGTAAGCACATCATTATAACAAATGAACATTGGTGGAATGAATGTCTACATTCCCCTGATGGCCCGATATGATAATAAATTATCAAGAATTATTATATATCATTGGAATTAATGTGTATCAGGGTAATATATTCAGGCATCTCACTAATAGATAGAAGGAAATCTATTAATCAATGGAGAGGGTGGCTATCAGTGGAATAAGGATTGTAGTATCACTGATACAACAATGATGATTGATTACTAATTGATGTGACATCTCAAGGCATTGTCCAAATATTTAAAAATAAATGCTTCCTGTATACACATAAAAATGGTCATGTCTATAATCCTGGCAATTAATTAAATATTTATTATTTAATTAATTTTTCTAAAAATCCTCTACATATGATTAAATTAAATTAATTTAATTATATTGTTCATTCATCTTCTTTCGTAATTAAATAAATTTATTTTATTTAATTATTTTCATACGTCCACTTAATTAATTAAATAAATACATTTTATTTATTTAAATTAGTTATCATTGTTTAAATTTAAATTAAATCTTTTGATTTAATTAAATTTAAATATCCTTTTCTTCTATTTTATTTTCTTCTTCTAATTAATTAAATGTTTCATTTAATTAATTTCATAAAAGTGATTTAATTAAATAAATCTTATTTAATTAAAAATATCTTATGCTTTCTTTCTAAATCACAATTAGGCATTTTATTTGATTGTGCAATATGCTCATATCATAATTAAATATTTTATTTAATTATGAGATCTTCTGCTTTTTTCAATAAAACCTGATTAAAGCTTTATTCTTATCACCAACTTTCTTCTACTTTAAAAGCTTAATTAAGAAAAGCTGAATGTCACCCACAAATAAATAATTGAATTTTTAATTCATTATTTATCAGCTTTAAATCTTTCTTTTATTTTTTTAAAGAAAGATGATTTCTTATCTTCTTATTTTTTTTTCCTCTTTCATAAAAATAGAAAAAATCTTGTTTTTAGGTTTCTTCTATTTTCTCTTCAATTTCATCTTTCTTCAGCCATTCGATCTGCCAAGAATTATCACAACCATCAAATCAAGACAGCCAATCAAAATCATTCGAAAAACTCTATAAATACCTATGTGAATCCAAGCATTGGTAATAGGCAATTAATCATAGTTTATGCATTTAGTATTTAGTAGCATCATGTTTATTTCAAGCTTATTAGTTCAAATCATTATCATAGTTTAATCTTGCATCTACATCATATCAAAATCTCATTCTTTAGGAAGATAGTTTGTTGAGCCTAGCCTACAATCTGAGAACACAAAGCTGGAATCAACAAAAACACTAAAGATAGAGGATGATAGGATGACAATGGAAGCAGAATATTGAGTTTACGTCTCTTTACCTTTTTATATTCTATTTTTATAAAATGTCCTATTGGTGTGTTTGAATAGTTATTTCAATTCATTTACGCATTTATTTTTCAATTACACATTAAATGGCGCCCACCGTGGGGCCTATGCCCCTATTTTAGACTTCTTTCTTGTAGGTTTTCTTGTAGGTTTGCTTGCAGGTTTTCTAACATCCGAAAACGCATCCGGAAGATCCAAAAAAAAAAATTTGCAGGTACTTTGGCACATTTAAAGACTGTTTCGGCGTATCTGGGCATTTCTACAGTGCATCTGGGAAACAGAGTGGCGCATCCGAGAATTTCTGTAGAGCATCTAGGGGATTACTTACCGCATATAGGACTTTCTTAAGCACATTCAAATATGTTTTGGAAAATTTAAAAAAAAAAAATTGCATTTAGATTAGCGCATATAGGTTCTATTTTCGCGCATCTGGGTGATAGAGTGGCGCATTTGTGTTCTGTTTTCATGCATCTGAGTAACAGAGTTGCGCATTTGGGTTCTATTTTAGTGCATTTGAGTGACAGAGTTTCACATCTGAATTGTAACAGGGATTCTGAGTCTGACGCCTTCCGCAGACATAATTTCTTTCTCTTCTTTCTTGTTGGATTTAAAATGAATCAATCTAGGGTAGCCACCACACCTTTATCATGCAGTTAAAATGAACCCCATGTCTGTTGTGAAGCAAAATCTTCACTTAGATTAAATCACTTTTGATTTTGGTGCATCTAAAATAAATCTGTCTACTCTTCTTGACTGTGCTTGAAAGTGGTAGGTGATTATGCTCTCACCCTGTGCAAACTAGGTGATCAGAAAACCAGACCCACTTTTCCCTATGTAACCCTGACTTGATAATCGAAGTATCCTCTCCCCTTGTGCACTTGTGTGATCCTGAGTGCAAGAGAAACGGTTATTGACTCTAGAAATTGGGCTTTCCTGGGGATTTCATCACCCCAACGTGACTCAAACTGGCAACGGAGCTAAAGCCAAGCTACCCCCAACCGGTATATAAATGTAAATCTTAAGGGAAAACCTAAGGTTGCTTGTGCGGATGTGTCATACGGATGAAGTTGTACTCCCTTAAACCCTATTGAGCTTAACCTCTTCAGGCTGGAGTGCCACCTTAATGGTGATTAATCTCTTGTCCCATTATGGCCACTAGAATGGGGGTTTTGAACTAAATACCATTGTTTTAGAAAGCCAAAAACCTTCTATCTGCTAGTCCAGCACCGGTCGGTGTGAAGCCTTCCACACTTTCATAGTCTATAGTAGAGGTGATCAGCTCGCCATGGGGGTTTCATGGGGGTTGGAAGCTTGGTTGGCCTGAGAAGAGAGTGCACTGTAAGGGGGAGCCTATGCAGCCAAGCTTCTGGATTCACACGTTACTGATATGCGGTTGGGGAAACCCACGTGGAGTCTAGCAGATATTGTCCTGGCCTAACCTAGGTTGTGCTTGTCTTATTCTGTGCTTGGTTACGATCAACTTAAATTAGACTATTTGATGTGCTTTCAAAAACACTAATTCAGATAAAGGATCATCCAAAAATGAACATGAAAAAATTCAGCTGAAACTGGTCAAAAACTATCTTTAAAAAATTATTTTAGTGCATCTAGGAAAAACTATAGCGCATTTAAACTCTGTTCTGGTGCATCTGTGCTTTGTTTTAGCACATTTAGGGTATTCTACTGTGCATCTATGCTCTATTTCTATGCATCTAAGGTATTCTGCAGTGCATTTGACTCTTTCTCCATCGCATATACCTCTTTCTGCAGTGCATTTAGGAAACAGAATAGCGCTTTTAGGTTTCTGTCAAAATTGGTACACAGACTCGAATATCTGAGATTTCTCTCCCATGTTGAGAAAGTGGAAATCAACCAAGTTCGCCAAGAAATCAGTCTTCAATAGGATCAAGAAGCCCAAAAAAGAACTTAAGTTACAAAAAGACTTTAGATCACAGAGAATTCTTGTACAAGAGTCGAGACGTCCTACTCCATTATTGCACATTCCTCCATAGGTATCAAGACTACATTAGAGGATTCACCGATGATTATGCTGTAGAAACTTTGGCTACCCAAGCTTATTATCAAAGATTAGCATTGTCTCAACATCACAATCTTAATCAACCTCTTGAGTTTGAGAATATACCACAACCTTCAATTGAATATTCAACGCATCCTAGTCAAATCCTTCAGTGACCTTTGATCATATCCAGGGATTTCTTACATATGCCTATTTTTACAAGATCTCAACACAACAAACTAGGAGAAACATCCCAACAAGAAACTCCCACCCACAACATTCAAGAAGAAGGTGAACGTGATAGTCCTCTTTTTAGTGTGAGTCGCAATCCCCTTTTCAGTGACGACAATATGGCTGATAGAGAGGAAAATTCATTGCATAAGAACAAAAACATGAACAAAACTCCCGTAGATAGTGATGATGAGCAAGAAGAAGAACTTCGCCTTAGAGAGGCTGAACAAGACCCCAAGTTTCTTAAAGCCCTTGAAAATATTTTACAATGTGACAAAGAAAAGTATTTTCTCTTCTTAGCAGATCAAGGAGCTAAACTACCTAAGGATTTTGATACTGAGAAATTAAAAAGCAAAGAAGAAGAAACATCCCCATCTGATTTTGCTATCTTTACACAAGAGTTTAAAGCACTCCAAGGACAAGTCAAAGAATTACGAGGGGGAACCACAACCAAGAAATACACTTTGGATGACATATGTCCTTATCCTTTTGATAGAAGTCTCAACATGATTCCATTTCCTAAACACTATGAAATTCCCAAATTTGATCGTTATAATGGAAAATCAGACCCAATCGACCACGTTAGAGACTTTCAAAACATGACATTGGAATTTTCCCATGAGGATACTTATTTATTGCGATTATTTCCTCGGAGCCTTGGAGTTAACTCTATGGAATGGTTATCTAAGATTACACCTCCTGTTCAAACATTTGAGGAATTGATCAATTTGTTCATAACACAATATGCCTACAACATTCAACACCAAATCACCATGATTGATCTTTGCAAGGTTGCGCAAAAACATGGTGAATCTTTCACTACCTTTCTTCAAAGATGGAGGAGAATGTTCGCTAGATACCCACGGCATGTCCCTGAAAAGGAAAAAATGGTTACTTTCATCAATAGCCTCAACTTAGAAATGAGCAATCGTTTAAATCTACATTGTCCATCTTCCTTTGAGAAATTTATTGAGGATTCCATCACCATTGAAAGTGCATTGGTCAAAAGAGGGACAATAAAACTTGACAGGGATAATCCTAGCTCATCTAACCATTACAACAATCACGACAAGTCTAAATTTTGGACCCGCAACAAAAACATTGTCAACGATGGTGTTGTGGATGCAAATCATATCACGACTAGGCCATTTGTTCTGAGCACTCCAAACACTACTCCTAATAATAATGTCAATTCACTCACAAATTCAGGAAACAATCATCCCCCTCCAACAAACAACAATCAGGGGACAGTCAACAACCAAAACTATCGTGGGAACAACTACAACAACAACACTTTAGGGAATACCTCAAACACGAACCCACAACGCTTTTCATTCTTCTCCAATAGAAGAACTTTCACTCCACTAGGACAATCTTTGGAATCTTCTTTCAAAGAGGTTATGGAAAAGAATGTCCTTACATTACCAAAGCAATGCAATTATGAACCTAGTGTAAAACCTCCATCATGGAATGAGGCCTATTTTTGTGACTACCATAGGTGCAGAGGTCATCGTACAAACAACTGTCAAGCTTTGAAACATGCTATTCAAGACCTAATTGACAAAGACATTATCACAGTAGAAGGACAACAAAAATCCACCAAAGATCACCAAGCATTTCGCAATCCTCTACCAAATTATCAAAAGGGAGAGTTTTCTGACAAAAATGTGAACCAAATTGATGACAATGTAATCTGTCACATCTATACAGACGATGAGCGATTCAATGTTATAAAAATCAAGGAGAAAGTAGACAATGGACAAGTGAATGTCACAATGAGAGCACAAGCTAAAGTTGTCTTGAAGGGTACCTCTTCAAAATCCACTGAGACCTTCCCTCAACATCAATATGACTTAGTTAACCAACTTCAAAAAACTCCGGCTCAAATCTCCATTTTAGAACTCCTGAAGATTTCCCCTGCACATAAGAAAATTTTAGACAAAGCCCTTTTTGAAATGACTGTATCCATGGATTTTCATGTGAACCGATTTCAAGCCATGGTAGGACATTTGTCCTCACCCACATGTCTTTCATTCTCTGATAAAGATGATGTTTCCATGACGCATCCCCATAATTCTTCATTATACTTAGAGGTCATGATCCATAAGTTTCATGTTAAACGTGTTCTAATAGATGGAGGGGCTGGTCTAAATATATGTACCTTGAAGGTGGTTCAAGCATTAGGATTTGCTGAAGACTCCATTGATCCTAGAAGGAAGATTACTATAAAAGCCTATGATGATGAGGAGAGAACATCTCAAGGTCTAATCATGCTACCAATCAGAGTGGGACCTATTATCAAAAATGCCTTTTGTCAAGTTTTAGACCGAGATCTTGCATACAACATCTTGTTGGGTCATCCTTGGATCCATGAAATGCAAGCTGTTCCATCCACTTACCATCAATGTCTTAAGTTTCCATATGATGGACAGGAAATCACTATACTAGCTGATAATTCAAACACCCAAACTTGTGCCAATGTCAAAGCTCATTAGGATACTTTGGTTCTGAATAATCGAGAAGCACTTGCTAATACTTCTCCAAAACATGATACACACATCAATCAATTAACCAAAAGCTTTGACAAGAAACTGCAGTTCAAGGAAAGTGGAGTTTGGGAATATTCCCTTTGTCTTGCTAATCTACCTACATCTCCTCGATCACATGGACAACCTTCTATTACACAACAACAAATATCAGCAGCATCAACATCAGCACAAATACAAACAGAGCCCACTACCAAGTTCAATGGACAATTTATCAAAGAAAAGTTTCCCATGGGAGACCCTGAGGATATGGCAATCCTGGATTGGCTCTATAAGGATGAAGAAGAAATAGTTCTAAATGTCACCTTACCAACAGATCAATATGGAAAAGGATATTCCATCATGCAAAAGATGGGATATGACAATGGTCCTCTTGGAAAAAGAAAAGAAGGCGTAGTTGAGCCTATCCATCTCCTAGGGCTTGTTGCATATGATAAAACTGGACTAGGCTATGACACTACCTCATCTAAACAATCACAAGGTAATGTTTTTACACTACAAGAATGTTCCGATAAGGAAGAGACATGTTTGGCATCAATCCTCAATTTCATAGAAAATAGCTCTGATACAAATTCTGCTGAATATGAATGGGATACCATCCACGATGATGAATTTTGGAGAGACAAAGAGGTAGATGTCATACACAAGTATACACCCACTTTAATCAAAGGAGAAGGTTTAGGATCCCAACCACAAGAATCTGAACCACAATGCAACTATGAGTCTAGTGATACTGAGTCAGATTTTAACGAACAAGACTATCAGGAGAATAGTACCATCATTGACCTACCTCATACCTCGGATCCTACCGATAACTCTATCTTGACCTTAACCATCGCCGATTTCACACAACCAAATGACTTGTTACCTTTAATCCATCCTGATCTCATTGACTGGGATCTAACCGAACCTATTGATATACCTATTTTTCCAAATGACGAAGCTATCATAAACTTCCCTTCCGCCGATGATGTAAATAATTGTTCTACTAGAAATTTTTGGTATGAAGTCTTTAACCAGGAGAGTGTCAAGTCTCCTAGCTGCAAAAATGAAAATAAAGAAAAATGATCTAGTGGTGAAAACCAGAATCTGGCAGTACTAGATCAAACAAAAGATAAAATAAAGAGCGTATCAGATGGTGAAAACCTTTTTAAGGCACCTACTGATGGGAAACTTGACACTCTCCCAGAGCACTATCATGAGCGATCACCCATCCTCATCGAGCCTACAAAGGAAATCAATATTGCAACTACAGATAATCCAAGGATTCTACAGCTAGCTGAATCAATGACAGATAAAGAAATCCCATAGTTCATGAACTTTCTCAAAGAAAATCAAGTTAATTTTGCTTGGTCATATGCAGACATGCTAGGCCTTGACCCTAATCTCATAATGCATCATTTATCTATCAAACCAGGAGCTAAACTAGTAAAACAAAAAATAAGAAAGATGAATCCTCATGTAGCACTACTGGTTAAGGAAGAACTTAAGAAGCTCCTCAATGCAGGCTTTATAAGATCAATTGCCTATGCAGAATGGATCTCCAATATTGTACTAGTAGCAAAGCCAAACAAACGCGTAAGAGTATGCACTGATTTTAGAGATCTTAACAAAGCTTGCCCAAAGGATGACTTTTCGCTTCCAAGCATCGACACTATAGTTGATTTGACAGCTGGCCATGCCATGTATTCATTAATGGATGGTTTCTCTGGTTACAACCAAATCAAGATTGCACCAGAAGACCAAGAGAAAATAGCTTTCACTTGTCCGTGGGGAACGTATTGTTGGAATGTCATGTCTTTCGGGTTAAAGAATGCTGGAGCTACTTATTAAAGAACTATGCCTACGATCTTTCATGACATGATGTACACATTCACGGAAGATTATGTAGATGACATATTGGAAAAATCATACACCAGAGAAGGACACTTGGAGATACTGTCTAAAATATTTACCAGATTGGAAAAATTCAAAGTTTGCCTAAATCCTAAGAAATGTGTTTTTGGGGTCATGTCTGCAAAAGCTGTTAGGATATATTGTTTCAAAAAAGGGAATTGAAGTAGATCCTGCTAAAGTTCAGGCAATCATGAAGATGCATCCTCCAAAGAACATTAGTCAATTGAGATCATTACAAGGGCGACTTCAGTCCATCAGAAGATTCATTGCACAATTAGCTGACAAAAG
This sequence comes from Sequoia sempervirens, assembly GCA_007258455.2. NCBI lineage: Eukaryota > Viridiplantae > Streptophyta > Pinopsida > Cupressales > Cupressaceae > Sequoia > Sequoia sempervirens. Next base: position 299,580,208 of record VDFB02281492.1, read on the forward strand.
TCTACCGTTCACACATCTCCTACATAAGAATGTTCCTTTTAGATGGGATGACAAATGTGAAATGGCATTTCAACAAATCAAGCAGTACCTGATGAACCCACCAGTTCTAGTACCACCGAATCTAGACAAACCATTGATCCTATATATTGCTGCAACCGAGACATCCTTGGGGGAATTATTAGCACAAGAAGACCATGAAGGGAAAGAACGTGCAATCTATTACATTAGCATAACACTGACAAGTCATGAACTTAACTACACTTTTATTGAGAAGGCTTGTTTAGCAGTAGTCTTTGCTTCACAAAAATTCTAACATTACATGTTAACTCATACAATCAATCTTGTTTCAAAAATTGATCCACTCAAGTATCTACTAAGTAAAGCATCGCTAACAGGAAGGTTAGCAAAATGGGTCATGATTTTGAGTGAGTTTGACATCCACTATGTTGATCGCAAAGAAATCAAAGGAAAATTTATTGCCGATCAATTAGCAGACGCTCCTCTATAAACATAGCACCCCTTACACATTGAATTTTTGGATGTTGATGTTTTCACTGTAGAATCTAAGCAACTATGGTCCTTATACTTTGATGGCTCTTTTACTCAACATGGATCGGGGGCAGGCATTCTCTTTGTCACCCCTCAAGGACATACCATTCCTTGGTCATATAGGCTAATGTTTCCATGCACCAATAACATAGCCGAATATGAAGCACTAATCACTGGATTAAAGACAACATTGGAATGGAGGATTACCGAGCTACAAGTTTATGGTGACTCACTGTTAGTCATTAACCAAATCAATGATGATTATCAGACTAAGGATGACATGTTGTTGCCATACAAGAAGATGATTGATGACTTCAAAAAGTACTTTGTAAACATTCAATTCACACAAATTCTAAGGATTGACAACAAAGCAGCTGACGCTATGGCTACGATTGCCTCATTGGTACAACTCCCAGAAAAACAGACTCACTATGAATTTCTGGTGGAACAATTATTTACACCTACCTATGACACACCTGAAAGCCAAATTATCTACCACTTAGTAGGATCTAATTCACCTTGGTATGGTAAGATTTATGCCTACCTAAAAGATGACATTTTACCACCTGACTTAACCAAAAACATAGCTTTATCTGCCTAGATTGTCCAACCTCTGCTGCCTCTCCTCATCCCCATCATCCCCATCATCTCCGTCATCTGAGCTATCTCCCTCCTCATCTCCGCTCTCTTCACCCTCTCCACTCTCCTCTCCCTCCTCCTCCTCTCCCTCCCCTCCTCCACCCATAGCTTGCTCTCCACTAGCCACCTCCCCCTGTATCCCTACCCCTAGCTGTGGTGCTACCCCGATCGCCCGTGGCTCATTTGGCACTGTAAACCGTGGAAATGGATGCGTATAAAAATACTGTGCATAATCATCCGTCATTCCTGCATCCTGTACCTCTGGCCTGTCTGTCCATACCTCTGGCTATAAGGTGGAGTACTCTGTATACGCTGCCTGATATGCAATGCATGGTCCCCATCCTACATCCCCCTTGCGCCACCCATAATGAGCAATGCTCTAGGGCATCCCCTGTGTGAATCCAAACTGCCTTAGGACCCGTAATGCCAAAAATCTCTCAATAATAAAGGGCATCAGCCCTATCAGATATCGTGGTCAGCAAACAAAAGGCATCTCTAAATGATCTTTCGCCCATGCCTCGCAGTCTGTGTAGGGTCTCCATATCACTGCATCGACATCATCCAAAACTTGTCGCCAGTACTCTACCTTGCCCAACTTTTGCTAGACAACTACACCAGAATATGCATACACATAGGGCCTCCCTGCTGGCCTATCTCTCGTGCACAGTGGTCTCGTGACTGCAATGTGCTCCCATGCCTAGATCTATAGCAATGTCACTCCACTCACCAAGCTAGTGGATCCTCTGTAGACAATCCGATGGAGATAGTGATACATGTCGGCCAAGACACAGCTCCCCCAGGCAAACCTTCGTGGCTGTGTAATCATCCACTCTAGCATCCTCCCCCAACCAACTACGAATCCCTTCGACCGATGGTCCAGTCCAAGGAAGCCTCCGACAAATGTAGCCAACACGGCAACTAATGCAGGATACCTACTGAAATCCTCCTAGTCTATCTAGTAACCATATATTCCCAGATCACCACAAATCTGCTGTAACGCCACAGTACCACCAATATCCTTGTGGTCGTAAACCACAAGGGCACCAACAACTGGAATCCCAAGAATCCTGTACACATCCTCGGGTGTCACACTCATCTCACCCGTCGGCAGGTGAAAGGTGTTATGCTCTGAATGTCATCTCTCTACCAAGGTGGTCAACAGTCCGCTGTTGGCCCGAATGCCTCGTGGCATAGCCAACAATGGTCCTAATCCACAATCCGCTATCAACTGTAACTCAGTAGGAGTAAGCTCTCCTATCTGCTCCCAACATAGTGGGAACCGCTCTCTAACCTGGAGGCTTTTAAAAGCCTCCTATTTTGTTTGACCATAACAAAGAAAACATCAATCAGACCCATATCACGTGATCTATCTAACCAACAAAAAATATCAGAGACCCATATCAAGTGCTACATCAATCTATCTAAATATCAAAACAAGTTACTCTATCATCTTTTACTATTTGTTTTTCTTTTCAGGAAAGAAAATTTATCAACACACATATCATTTTCTATTTGTATTTCAATCCTAAATGCAAATTTTTATCTTCATTTTACTATTTGTTTTCTATCACAGAAAGAAAATTTATCAAACATCTACTCTTTATTTTTCAATCGCGAGAAGCAACGTTATCAACCACAAATCACTCAATCAATCATTTTACTCTTTGTCGTTCATCACAGAGTTATCAGCTATCTACTCTTTGTTTTCTATTTTGAAGGCAACGTTATCAGTTCTCTATCAGATTTTCTATCCTATCTGCATGATGGTCCTACAATTTATCTATCTATTGACTAAGGAATCAATTTTAATCATCATTTTTCATCAAACAAGCATTCTGGAAAAAAATTCCTAAATGCGGAATTCTGTCGCCCATATGCGCTAAAGCCTAGATGCGCTAATGTTTTTCTCATATGCGCTACACTGTTTCCTCTATGCGCTAAAACTCTGGATGTGCTACTCTATTTCGTGGATGTGCCACTCTAACTCCCATATGTGCAACTCTATCAATTTTGGACCTAATCCTATATGCGCAATTCTGTGCTCTAGATGCGCTACAGAATCTATCTAGCGACCTTGCCCTATATGCGCAACTCTATCTATCGGATGTGCTAAAGGATCACTTTTTAACCTATCCCTATATGCACTACGGAATTTCCTATATGCGCTAAAGGATTTGTCGAAAGTGCTAAAACTTTTCCTATATGCACTAAAACATGCGAAAAAAATGGCAGTCGATCTAAAACATTTACAAATTTGATCCAAAATGCAACACTCGAAATCACAAACAGTTGGAATCACTCACCAGTGGTCCATATGCAGCTGGTCTCTGGTATCGTTGCACTCACTTGAATCTATGCCTATGCACTGGGATCTCCATCTCGCCAAGTCACTATCAAAGCTCAATTTTTACTGTAGTAGTAGGGTGAAAATGACACTTCATTTTACCCCTTTTACCTTATAAGGGTTTTTTAGGGTGGGAGTTAATGGCATTTTCCATTTTTCATCCTATTTTTCACTGGGCCATCATACATATCATCTATCGGGAGCTAAATCACTGTTCCCCTATCACTATCAACTTCTTCTTCCATGATTTATCTCCCGAGGGGGCATCATCGACATCAAAAATCAGAAACATATCAGGGGAAAAAAAAATTATTTTCTTTGAAGCAATGTGTTTCACACATCACTTCAAAGAGGGGCAAAATGTATACGCATAAAAATGGTCATGTCTATAATCCTAGCAATTAATTAAATATTTATTATTTAATTAATTTTTCTAAAAATCCTCTACATATGATTAAATTAAATTAATTAAATTATATTGTTCATTCATCTTCTTTTGTAATTAAATAAATTTATTTTATTTAATTATTTTCATACGTCCACTTAATTAATTAAATAAATACATTTTATTTATTTAAATTAGTTATCATTGTTTAAATTTAAATTAAATCTTTTGATTTAATTAAATTTAAATATCCTTTTCTTCTATTTTATTTTCTTCTTCTAATTAATTAAATGTTTCATTTAATTAATTTCATAAAAGTGATTTAATTAAATAAATCTTATTTAATTAAAAATATCTTATGCTTTCTTTCTAAATCACAATTAGGTATTTTATTTGATTGTGCAATCTGCTCATATCATAATTAAATATTTTATTTAATTATGAGATCTTCTGCTTTTTTCAATAAAACCTGATTAAAGCTTTATTCTTATCACCAACTTTCCTCTACTTTAAAAGCTTAATTAAATATTTTATTTAATTAAGAAAAGTTGAATGTCACCCACAAATAAATAATTGAATTTTTAATTCATTATTTATCAGCTTTAAATCTTTCTTTTATCTTTTTAAAGAAAGATGATTTCTTATCTTCTTATCTTTTTTTTCTCTTTCATAAAAATAGAAAAAATCTTGTTTTTAGGTTTCTTCTATTTTCTCTTCAATTTCATCTTTCTTCAGCCATTCGATCTGCCAGGAATTATCACAACCATCAAATCAAGATAGCTAATCAAAATCATTCAAAAAACTCTATAAATACCTGTGTGAATCCAAGCATTGGTAATAGGCAATTAATCAGAGTTTATGCATTTAGTATTTAGTAGCATCATGTTTATTTCAAGCTTATTAGTTCAAATCATTATCATAGTTTAATCTTGCATCTACATCATATCAAAATATCATTCTTTAGGAAGACAGTTTGTTGAGCCTAGCCTACAATCTGAGAACACAAAGTTGGAATCGACAAAAACACTAAAGATAGAGGACGATAGGATGACAATGGAAGCATAATACTGAGTTTGCATCTCTTTACCTTTTTATACTCTATTTTTATAAAATGTCCTATTGGTGTGTTTGAATAGTTAATTCAATTCATTTATGCATTTATTTTTTGATCACACACTTCCCCCTAATGACAAGACTGAAATGGGTGGTGTATTTATGAGCAAGAGTTGAAATGAATTATATCACAAGTTGATTGCATGATTGTCTCACAGTCTGGAAGATTTTGATGAGAACATAAGTAGAATGGAAAAGCTAGGAATTCTCACATAGCAGAAATCGGTGGAGGTGAGGGTTTTTAAAGGAGATTCTTAGCTTTCCACCAATATAAATCATGCTTTACTTTGAATTTAATAAATAATTATTATTCATTTTCTATTTGAAGTATGACTAAAGTCCTGATTTATAGGATGATTGAAAAATATCTATAGCTTTCAACTGGTATCACATTTTTTGAATCTGAAACATGCATCACATTCTATGCTTCACATACTATAGGATTAAAAATAATAATAATAATTTCATGAAGTTTTGACCAAGTTAAGGTGGTTACACATACAATTTTTTATATTTTTTAAAATTTGTAATAAAAAATTCATAATTAATTATTTACTAGGAAAAAAACTATAAAAAATATGTATCACATCTTGACATGAGTCCTCTACTTATATCTAAAATCTTATAAAAAAATATTATCATTTTATTGTGGTTAGGGTGGTCAGACAAACACCTACTTCTTATTTTTTCCCTAAAATTTAAGTACTACTGCATTGAAATTTCAAATTTTCACCAAATAGATTTAAAAAAAAAACAAACTAGTAGTTTATAAACTACATTCAATTTTCTACAAATTATATTCTTACATATTTTTGAAATAATATAGATAACTTATTCAAATTTTTATGTCAAGTTTCCTAACTTTAATATTTCTAATTTTTTCATGACTTAAGGGCTTGTTTTTACCGTGATGATCATGCACATACCCATGTTCATAAATGTAGAATTAGTTAAAGCTTTGGCTAGCAGATATTACCCCAAGAGGAGAACTATCCAAGCACATAATGGGGCTGACATGCTTGTTACTTATGAGGATTTAATTTCTAATGTGTTTCAGTTGGAGTGTCCTATGAACTTGACATTCACAATTAGAGATCTCTTGATAGAGTATCACCAAATGGATACCAACTACAAATGATGGAAACTACCCTCGCATAGGCCTAAGAATGAAGCAGGCCAACTCAAGAGGTTTTTGAGTAATGAAAACCCTCCTTTTCATGAGGACTTGTTTGAAGAATATTTTAGATACACTTATTATTTAGTTGGTTAGGTCTTGGGGGTAGAGATCTCACCCCTCATGTTTATTGCCCAAATGGTCTTAGCTACAAACATACAAAGCAATGATGCCAGGTCATTTGATTATGCTAGATACTTGGCCAATGACCTAAACCGGGATATTGAAATGATTAAAAACAATAGTGAATATATTCATTTCAAAAATTATTCTTTGTTCATGCATTTGCTCATACACGAGGGACATGTTAGAAGTGTCTCGAGTCAAGAATTAAGAATTAAAGATACTGATGAAAATGGGAACCTCAAACCTATACAAATGTGGACTTCACTATGGGATAGTCGATTTGGTAGATCTCATTATCTTTATTTTGAGGAGTTTTTTGTGAAACCATTAATGGAGTGGTTGGGATATCCACATGATTATAACTTATCCCTAGAAGTGCAAAAGTTTGTAAGGCCAAAGGAAAATGACCCAAGGAAAAAGGTGTATCACAACTAGGGAGATTGGTATACTTTTCCTTACTGCACAGTGATTAGGGTTTATGGGTTTGAAGGGACTCCACACTTGTTGCCACAAGTAGCTCCTAATAGAATTTCCTACTTAGAAATTGTGAGGCAATTGGAAAAATCTAATTCCAAAAACCTCAAAGGACACAACAAACAATCAATCATGCCCAATACCTTATGTTTTGGAGACTTTACAGTGGTTGTAAATGAGGGATATGAGGAAATTGATGCTAAATTAGCATAGAATAACCTCCCTCTAGGTAACAAAAGGAAATATTTTGATGCAGAAGGATTTATTCACAAAGCAAGGCTATCACAGGAATTATCAAGATATGAGCATGTATTCTTAGTTGAAGATGTAATCAGAAACCATAATGAAGCCTCTACCACTAAAAGAATGACTGCATATAATAGGGTTATGCTTGCAGAGGAATGGAAAAGAAGAAATATCCCATCTTATTCAAAGGAATTTGGTGAAATACAGGATCCTCTAAAGAAAGGATTGGGAAACTCGTTACTCATATGGATGAAGTGGTAAATAATGTTCCTTCATTTGTCTTTGATGACCCTCATGCAACCTATTTAGGATTGCAGGTTGAAGATATAAAGTCCTCAGATTATATCCCTTCACAGCCAACTCCTGATATGAGTTTTTCTATAGATACTAATATGAGTGAAGAAGAGGAGAGTGATGAGGAAAGTGATGAGGAGGAAGAGCAAGTACAACTAATAAGTGCTCTTATAATTGTATGGTATGAGCCTCCTCAAGAACACAATGTTGCAATATTTGAAGCATCAGATGAATTATCAAATGATGTTAGGGTCAAGGATAGACAAGAGCTCATTTGTAATAGATATTTTGTTAAGTCTCTAAAGTTTAAATCATTTGTTTATGAATATAAAGGAAATAAAATGAGACAAAAGATGCAGGATGCCACTCTTGAATGAGAAGTTGTTTTGAAATAATTGGAAAAAGAAATGGACAAAGAGATGGATTCCATCACTCCTAAGAGAGGGAGAGAGTTACTCTAAGAATTTGGAATATTGCTTTTTCCCAGATGGGATATAAGCTCTACAATTGTTTTTGACAATTTCAGAAAGCGAGAATATAAAAAAATGAATTGAATAGATGAAGCAAGTGACAAGATGTATTTAGGATTTTTATACAATCTAGATGAGACGACCTCACTTATTTGGTCACTATACCCCCATAACAAAAGACTATTTGTGATTGATAATCCAAACCAAATGTTTGGACATCTCTTGGTTCAAAGAGTAGGGGATACCAACTCCATAGACACAATAGAGTTGAATGTCAATGTGGCAAAGTTCACCAAGACACAAATTGATAAGTTGGTTAAAGAAAATGACAGGTTGAAGAAGGAATTAGTACATCAAAGAGAAATATTATCTTCCTCTTCCACACTAGAATTGTATTCCCCATGGCTTGAGAAAGATAAGAGAGTATTAGATGCAATGGCTAATACAACTTATTGGAAGTAGTTCCACCTGAAATCTCAAGAAAAATGTAAAGAATTAGAGAAGGAAGTCAAAACCATCAAGTATTTAAGACTACATTTGAAATGATCAAGGGAAGATTGAATAAGATGATGAAATGTGCAAATGAATATTGGAGGCAATTTAAATAGGTACTCTCAACATTAGAGGAGAATGAATGATTACAGGGGAGAATAATTGAAAAGAGACAAGAGCTTCAAGAAAAGTAAATCCTAAAAGGATAGACAATGTAGATGCATAACAAATTGGTAGAAGCACACAATGGATATCATAAGAGGCTCGTTGAGGATTTTGAGTGCTTCAATTTGACTCCAACACTCTATGATGATATGGGAAATCCTTGAGAATTTAGTTATCAAACAACATGAATGTTTGTAATGGTTATGTAGCTTGTTTCCTCTCACATATATAAGAGATACCAAGACCTGAATAGATCATCCATCTCATATCAGAAACTACTATTATAATGCATATTATTCAAAGATAAATATAATGGAGAAGGTTATGCATAATTGTTAATTTTCTTTCAAGTGTTCAATTGTTGTGTGGATTTATATGCTTATATGTTATTTGGCTATCTCTAAAGTGGCTATTTATGTTATTTAAATTGAGTGTGGAAATACATCTAATTTGTCAATACACATTTTCTTTAGTTGTGTGATGTTATTGACTGGTTTTGGTGTGCAAAAGAATTAAAATTCCTTTTAAGAAATCAAATTTGATGGGTTACTATTTGGATTAAAGTCCTTTTGAATAGATTATCTTAATTGATTTCCTTTCACAACTTCATAGTAGCATAAGGGGATATCACTAGGATTACTAAGAAGAGTCCAAATAACTAACATACTTGCATGTTTTCATAAGGTACAAACATTCAAAGTGCCCAACCTTTCAAGTTAAGTTGAAGAGTGAATCTACCTATCTTATAGAACCTTATCTCCAAAATCATCATTCATCCCCCCACTCTGTCCACCCAATAGAAGTAGGCACTGGTAATAATTAGATATTACATACAAAATACAACTCACAAAATCAAACTCTCAATTACTCTCACTAGTATTTAGACATTAAAACTTTGCATCTACTTCATCTCACGTGCCATAGTAAGTAGATTGATTAATCTAGGAACCATATCTATCTGCAAATCTACCTTATTGTTTAGGTATACCTACCTAGGTTTGGCAGATTCTGAAGAGTAGAAGGTAATCAGTCCTTCTTTCCTTGTTCATGGGACAAAGGTGTATTAAGGGATTGGCACCCCCTTATGGTTTAAAACTTGCACTTTGAGACCTAACACTAGTGATGATGGCCCATGATTTTTCATCAAAATATATGCACAACTTCCATGGTTTAACTACATCTCACTATCCTTGCCATGATGAGAAGGTAGAGGTAGATTTCAACAAGAGCCTCCATTGTTTGAATTGGCATCAAACAATACCTTCAACCTCAACTTATCTCATTACATATAATGAAATTTCCCTGATTGTTTGTATTGTTTAATCACCAATAAGGGACCTTTAGAGCCCAACGGTACCTGCCCAATCTACATATACCTTTGGTGTTAATGAAAATCACAAGTAGAAGTGAAAGTGTTAGGAAGGTAGGTCTATTTCATCTATATTTTTTCATTGTCGAAATACATCTACCTTAATTGATGCAAATTTGTTCGTGAAATTTATGCATGATCACTATTGCTATCTATGCTCTACTAGTTTGATATACCCATGATTTGTTGCCTACAGTACTTGAATAATGACTCTCTATGAATAACCCAAGTATAGTGCTTTAATTGCTTTCAAAAATGAAGTGGGTGGTGAGTGTTGCTTTATGTGATAACCATACATGACTTAGTTAAGAAATGGGAATCTTACTTATAAGATTTTCTCAATGAATTGGATCTTGTATGCAAATACATTATGTCTATCTTTTCATTTTTCCCTTTTTAGGTCCACTCTTGAAAGCTCCTAAGTGGTTGAAGAGATCACTAGTTGGTGTTAGTTTTGGATTTGGAGGAAGGCTTGCTTCATTTTGGCCTAGTACAACATCACAGAGTGTTTTTGGCTCTTCTGAGGTAGAGTATCATTTATTCTTTGGTTCATGTCATTAAGATGATATATGGTCTTATTTTTCTACAATTTTCATAGGTATATATAAACAATCTTGTTACTGAGGATAGTTTGGTGCTTCATTTAATAGAGTTTGAAGTTACAATAGTAGATGGTGAAAAATCATCACTGTGAGCTTTGTGTGATAAGAAGTCTCAAGATTCTCATTTACTTATTTTTGGATACTTTTTGAATGGGATTAATAAAAATTTACATTCATTTGTATTGTTTCACTTGAAAACTTTTGGTTTCTAAATTGATTTAGTTTGGAAGAAGAGGAGACATGGAATTTCCTAAGATTCATGTTTGAAGATGAAGGCAATGCTAGGAAAAATCTACTTGAGAACCTTGGATTTCAAGTGTAGTCAGCAGAGAATCAAGACTTATTAGAAGCTCAATCTTCCAACATTCATGATATTAGCAGTAAAATAATCAACAATGTCACTCTTGATGATACAACACAATTAGATCCATCAGTTCAGTCAAAAGGTGGACAATATGTTGCATTCCCCAGAGACAATGGTGAGGATTTTTTTGATAATTTGCATAGATCGAAAGAAGATTCATCACTTCCTCTCACTGAAAACTATTTTGTTGTTGGGAAGGATACCCTAGGCAATGGAGAAGAGGTGCAACATGAAGCTACTAAAGATTCAACTGAATGCTAAGAATGCAATGAATTCATTCAAACTTCTTTAGTTGTTGGTGATTATAAGAGAGCAGTCATGTAATGTCTATCAGCAAAAAAGATGGCAAATGCACTTCTCATTGCTCATGTCAGGGGGAGTTCTTTACAAGAGAAAACTCATGATGAATGTTTAAGAAAAATGAATTGTTCCTATCTTAATGTTATGTTTCTATACTAATTGTATGGAATTTGAAACATCTTAAAGTATTTTAATGTTTTATGTTTTACCATCCTTCTTGTATTCAGCTATCTATATTTTAGAAGGCTAATAGGCTCTGTTTATCTAAAATATATTTCTTTCTATGGAATATTTTCTGACTTAACACTATTAGTGCAGGTGGTTTCTGCTATGGTCAATAATGATCTTATTGGACTTCTGAACAATAGGCCTTTGAAATCCTAGAAAGAAACTCTTGCTATACTTTGTACACTAAGTTTTTTTTCCCACAAAAATTAATTACATAGAAAATTATGTAAATTGGATAATGCAATTTTGATTTGGAGCAAATTGTACTTGAAAATAATTTTTTTTATAACTCATTTCTAAGTTATGTGAGTTGTAGTTTGAAGCTTTTTATATAATAAGAAAGTGTACAAATTTATGCATTGTATCATATAGTTGTGTATAGTCTCTTTAAACATTTATCATGCTTGTATGATAGATACAAGACTTGGACATAAAACAGTCTTAGCAGGTTGATTTTTGACTTAGGACTTTGAGAACTCAACAAAGACTTAGTAGGTTGACTTTTTGACTTGGACATTGAAGGTAGGTTTTCAAATCAATTAAGCCCTAACCCACAAAGTGATGTGTGTTTTCCATTATATTTTCATTGAATGTTCTTGGAAAAGAAATGAAATTAGCTATGATAGTCTTTTGTTCACTGTTACCAATTGATTCTAATTTTTCTTTAAGAGGCTTGGGGTTGTAAGATCAAAGGGGTCTCTTATAGTCAACAGACAAAGAAAATAATACCTTGAAGAGATTGTAACAAATATATGATAATCACAAAGTACAAGGTTCAAAGCAACGAGATCATAATGTAGAAACAAAAGAGAAAAAATATGATTTTATCAGAACAATGATTTTAAGGATTGACTATGAAGAACAATCATCATAAGATAATACTGAATACAAATAATGAAAGTTCCAATGAGTTATCAATACAGTGAATAAAGAGTTCCGATTTTCAATTCATGATAACAATAGTCCAAGGCATGCAAGGGATGGGAATGAAAGATAGTATATAGAGGGAAAATAGTTGCAAATGATCATTGTTATATCAAAGTATAAATTTTTTTAGAGGATCATAGAAAATGAAGGAGATAATAGAAATTGTTATGAATTCCATGTGACCTAATATCATGCACAAAGAAGATGTGAAATACCATGGAACAAAGTGAAAGGGGGTCAAAGTCAATGATATTCATTCAATCTCAAAGAGCTTTATCATTATATCAATGAAAGCACAAGATTGTAATAGCAATGAAGCAATGGAAAGAAAGAATAGTATATGCAACATAAAAATCACTATCATAAAGGATGAAGATCAGCATGATGTTTCATGATTCAATATTTCCATTTACCTTAAGATTGTAACCTTGTTTAATGCTCTACCCTTTCTAGAATGATATTGGTGTTGCAACTCAAAAAACGCTACTCAACAAGCTCTAACATTACAAAAATGGAAACCACCACTCTTTGCATTCAATGGTTGTTTCCTTCATTAGATTTGTAATTGGAAAACCTTCAAATTTGCACAGGAGCTGAAATACCAAATTGTTGATTAAACTTCAAAACTTCCCTTCAACCTGAAATCACAATGTTTTACGACAAAAATTGAACTACTTGAGATTCCCTCCAAATACACACATGATTTTTTTGAGATTCCCTCTAAATGTATACATGACCCGATCAACCAACTCACCAAAAATTCCTTCTTTTAATTTTTTTTTTGTCTACCAAAAATACCTATTACTAAAATGCACCAAGAAAAACTATTGTGTGGAAGGCATACAAAAATTAATCTTCATTTTTAGGGGAAAAAAATTCATCTATCTACATTTTCATTTTAATATAGGTTTTGAAAATTAAGATAAGCATTATGCGTTCCTAAAATTACTAGAGTTCAAACTTGTATCAAAAATAAAATCTATAAAAATGTTCCACACACAACTGATTTCATAGATTATAAAATAATTCTATTTTTAAATCATATTTTATTAGTGAAATTGACCACAATTTCTCTTTGATACATTTGACATGCTAACACAATAGGAAAATCAAACTGGCTTCAAATCATAGTTAAAAACATTAATGATTCATTAACATAATGAGTAGTAAAAGTTAAAGAATGTAAATGTTTACAATTTTTTTTATAAAATATGTGAAGGCCTTAAGACTTCACTGAGAGGCAATGCCTTCCACACAATATGTATTTTTGGTGCACCAAGCAACCTAGGTGGGAAAATGGCCCACTTAGGTAGGGGTCCCATTAGGAGGGCTTAATTAGCTCTATGGATTATGATCAAATTTGAAAGAAAAAAGAATAGAGGAGTAATAGTCATTTATTTAGTCATTTGGTTGTGATTTTACCCAATGACCAAATTAGTCACTTATAAATGAAAAAATTAGTCATTTATTTTCAAGATACTACTAGTGTTTGTCATGTGACTAAAATTTTTAGTCATGTAGACATTTATTTTCCAAATTCTACTAGTGCTTGTTGACATCTTTTAGCCTTGCATGCTGATTTTTTTTGATTTCCCAACTTTCCTAACTTGCTAGAGATCTATGCAATATTTTCTTGAGGTTTTGATCCCTTCTGAGTACTCGATGGCTCCCCTTCTTCTTTAAGATTAATCTTAGCATTATTTCCTTGATCTATGTCATGGAACACTGAATAGCAGTTATGAGTTATTGGATTGAAGGGAGCACCAAAATTTTTATGAACATTTTGTGTGTGGTTTTGAAGCCCTAATAGGTGATCTTGATCTTTCTTTTCCACATTAAGGTTCCTACCATTGTACATCAGATCTCCTCTATCATCTTCCCATAGATCAAAGGGTTCCTACTTATCCCATAATAGGCACCTGTGGAGTCTTTTGGGGACCCATACTCCTCAGCTATTATTAGGTGTATTTTGTTGAGGCCTTCAATAATGCACTTGGTTATTTGCTTGTGACTCCTGATACCTATTATGACTTCGGAAGTCATTAATAGGTCTCTTTTCTGTAGATTGAAAACTTTTATTAATAACCTTTTGGTTAATATTTGGTCATTTCTGCACTACATGTTGCAATCCAATCCCATATGCATGATTACCATGCATGAGAGACCTATTATATTCATATCATTTTCAATGTTCAGATCTTACATATCATTTGCAATGATCAAGTCTTGCATATTGAGGATGACTATGAAAATCGTCAGTAGATCTACCATAGTTGTTGTGAGTTTTTTTCCCATTAGGGTGCCATTATTTCTCAGAGAAGTTCACCATCTACAGAAAGCATAATGGAGGGGTATATTGTTATAAGGAATTTGATGAATTTTGTAAGCATGTAGGAATTGTTAGATAGAAAACTACTCTATACACTCCTCAACAAAATGGTGTGGCTGAAAAGATGAATCGAACAATCATGGAATCAAATGATCTATGTATAATTTATAATTGACTTTAAATATAATTAAAATTTTAAATTACCATATGGGGTTGCTCTACATGTGTTGGTTGAAGTAGTATGATGTAATTACAATAAAAAGTATCACTAGCAAGGTCCTAGAAGGTCAAATAAATAACATGTGTATAAATTAAGTTAAACATATATTCAAGTGTACCAATAGGTGTTTTGATTTGTTTAAAATACCTGTAAATTGTGCACACATAGAAAAAATTTAAACAACTTGAAATTTAGTTGACTCTTGAAATTCTCATGCATCAAATGGGTGTGCAATACCCATCCTAATGGTCATGTCAACCTATACATAGACATATATTTTTAATATAAGTACATGCACATTTGATATAGTGAATTTAAAATACAAAATTGTAATTATAATTTTTTTAAATAGTATACATATGAGTGGCTTATGTGAGATGCCCGACAATGGAGAAGTGTTCAACAATCCCTTTGGTAGATCTGATGTGGATGTCATATGAATTTTGTGAACCTACATAAACATTTAGCACATGTTCAAGACTGAATTACAAATTAAAACCAAGTTAAAATTATTTAATATATTTAAAAAATCAATCAAAATAACCCATATGGGTTTCCAACTTTCATTGGTGTTGACACAAAAAAAATTGATCAAAAGAAGATGGACTTTTGGTCATCATCTACACCAAAAATTTGATTGTTAAAATATTAGAAATTTTTTGATATATATGTTCATTAAAACACAAGCTTTAAAAATTGTTATATATTCAACATTTACACATATATTTATACTTGTGTCTAATAATCTGTAGGGTGATGCTCAATAGTAAGAAAACTGACATATGAACTAATATCATTAGATGCTCTATGTAAACCTAAAGTGGATGTAGCATGATCAGGTCAATAACATAATTGATTATAACTCATACACACATGAGGCATTGATGTAGGAAGATTTGTACTAGGAACACCTCCATCTAACACTCCTCCATGGTCTTTCCCTCCAACCCCAACTCCCATCTTAGATGTCTAGTCATTAAGGTTAGTCGCAAGCACACTCAAAGATCCTAGTGTAGATACCAATGCACGATGTTGGATGGGTACATGCATGGTAGCAAAATGAGGATCTACAAGAGGTTGAGTAGGCATGAGTCATTGGGGATCAACTTGTGCCCCTAACCTCTATTGTGGCATGTTGCCACGACCACCCTGGAATGATTTAAAATCAAAATAATTGGGTTTTTGGCCCAACACAAAATTTGTATATAATTTTCTCATAAAATAGATATGCACCTCACAATTATCATGTGGTGGATGATCAATACCATCCAGCATCTATCCCAAAAAATAATAACCATTTGTAGATACCTCCACTACCTCATTTATATTCTTTATTTTTTTTTTGAAATTGGTTGTTTGTTAATGGGATCGACAAAATATGGAGCAAGATTGGATTTTGTTATTTTAAAGTCAAAGATCTACTTACAAGAGAGACCATTTGTAGGCACTAAAAAATGTCCTAATTGATATTATACACTTAACATAGATTTACTAACATCATTTCTTCTTTAACCCATCCTCTTTTCACTTAATTGATTTAATTATCCTAGCTAATTAATTAATTACATCATTTTCTTATATTGGCCTAATTAAGTTAATTGGGTTAATTCATCTCTTTTCACACTAACACTCTGTTTCATTAAATAAAATAAAATAAAAAATTAACTTAATTCCCTAAGTCATATTATTTAATTAAATAATCCTAAGTTATTTAATTAAATATCATTTCATCTCTCCCCCATTTATTAAATCATTTAATTTAATAAACATCACTTTAATTCTTCTAATCCTCTAATTGCATGATTAAATATTGTTTAATTAGAAATTAAACTAAATTTCCTCTAGGCAAAGGGAATATTCCTTATCCCTTTTTGCACAATTAAAACTTTGTTTTAATTTGTAAATTACATTTTTCTTCATCCAAAAGGAATATTTTCTCTCCTCCAATCATCTCACTTTGCTTCTTGAACAAGCTAAAACTTCAACCTTTTGAGCAAGTTACCTTTAAACTGTGTGACCAAGTCAAAAGTGTGCTTGTTTAAGGTAGGTGTGAGCCCTTGATTAAATCCCATCATGCATTCTCATTCGTTGATGAGAATCCATGATCCATGCCTCTCATCCCCTTTATCTTGAACTATTGATTAAGCTTTTTGATCTCTGCCCTGCATTCTTTATTTTCTCTCTTATAAATAAGTCACTATTTGGAGATAATTGATCCATATTTTAATTGAAAGCTTATGTTGTTCAATTCACTTGCATCCATGGTCTCAATTCACTCACTTTTTAGCTCATTTTAGTTCATTTTTTGCATAATAGCTTGTTTATAAATTAGGGTTTTCATCTTTTAGTATAGTTTTAGCTTACATTAGCTTAGCAGTAGCATAATCAATTCATTTTTAGCATAAAATCATGGTAACTTAGTTTGAATCATGTTCATTTTAGCATAAACTAGGTTTCCATACACCAATCACAATGGTTTCATTGATTCTCTTCTATAGAATCAACCGAAACAGGCTCACTAATCACGGGAATGGGAAAGGGCCATCCTTTCACATCAACATGACACCAATTCCAAAATAGGATAAGTTTTGGTTGGGCTAGATTAGGAATTTAACTATTTTTTTGTGTAGTTTGTAGCTTTCATTTTTGATTAAATGCTTAGTTTAGATTTCCATTTTGAATGATCTTGTTTGTAAATGCAAGTATGTTTAGTGAAGTTATGCTTCAATTCATCATGATTCAAGCGTAATCAACCCTCTTCGACATTTCCCCTCATCTCACATTCTGGCACTAGAAGGAGGGAAAACTGATAATCTAACTATTTTCTTACCTTGAATTTCATTTTATGTTGTTTTGCAAATTGCAACAACTCCCAAATTACAAAAAGGGATGCTATTCCAATAGCAAAGCGTTAGCGATTTGAAACATTGATTCTAAATTAATGCTCTAATGTTGATTTAAATATGGAGACACATATTTAAATTGGAGGAATCAAAAACTTTAAATGGTGATTCCCATTTTCACCAATCCTATGCTTTCAAAATTCAAACTGCAATGCTACTATTAGCAGGGACACTGATCAAAATATTGATGCTATTATGCTCATTTTCCTTGCTGCAAAGTAATTTCCATTTTCATTATGGTGATGCCCAAACTTCAAATTGTGATGCTATCATTCTTAGTGATGCCTTACTAGGGTAAGAAATTTTATGTTAATTTTTTCGATATGTGACTTAATTTCTTTGATTTATCTAACCACTAATACATGCCTTAGTATGCTCTAGTTGTTAGACTAATAGGTTTTTGTAGGTTTTAAAGACATGGAGTGAAAGTGAAGAAAGTCTCTTCTATCTTAAATTCTATAATTGTAACAAGTGTTTGACGCTTTGGGGAAATTATAACCCAATTTCATTCTTTCTACTTTTTAATTTAGGACATGCACTAGATTTCAATTGGGTTTAAATGAATGCTCAAAGTTGGATAAAATTGAACCCTCACATCATCATTTTACTTTGGGCTTGAAATTGAGAAAGGAAAATTTCATTTTTCAATTGGTGCTTAAAATGAACTCATCATTACTTTGAAGGGTTAAAATTTACAACTATTTGCTATGTTTTGTGATTTTCAATATTGTTATTAAATGCATATGCAATTATCTCATGCCATTTAGTGACCTTGAGAAATAGAAACATTCTCTAACACTTTGTAAGATCACCCACATCTTTCAATTGGGTTTAAAATTTAACAATCATGCTAGTGTGATAAATAGACATTGTGTGTGCTCCCTCCTTGTGCTTTGCATGAACTGGGTAGTTGAACTACAAGTGTACTCCCTCACTTTTGTTATCTTTAGAGGAGTGCTAGCTCTCAAAAATGTAGGTAATATTACCTCAAGAGGCTTTCAATCTCTTGGTACGTTTTAGGGTAATAGACAAAGCTAAATGATCTAAGCTTTCTACTCTTCAAGTGCTGCTAGACCTAGTGGGTGTACCTGAATGAATTGGGAAGACTTGACTTATGATTATCTCTCTTGTAGTATTTTTTCCATGATGGCAGATGAGAGTGGACAACTTGAAAATTGACTTGGTGTAAACTATATGAAACTAAAACCTAATATGTTCAATTAATAGATGTAAAAAAGGATTGGATAAACAAATCGATGGAAATGCAAAGACTAGTGCCTTATAGGGTATGCGGGGTCAAAAAAATCTAAAACATGTACTTCTTTCTGGAAAGCATTCAAGTTGTTCAACATATGATTTCGTTTATAACTTGTATAAACATTCAAGGTTATGATTACTGTGTTCTTCTTAGTGATCCAACTAACATTCTTTAATTACTATGATCAGTTTAAATGATTTAGTCTTTACTAGAAAGAACCAATCAATTGACCATATAGATACAACAAATGGGCACTGAAAAACTAGATATAAACTTGTTACACCAATTTAAATAACCAAAAAACACCACATTGGAGACAACTTCAATGATGCTTTCAAAAAACACAATAAACAATTGCACCATATTAAAAGATTTTGATTGATATCTCCATGATTTTAAACATGCAACATACTCTCATATTGGAAAAATATTGTATCATACTATATTTCTTCTATCCTACTTTCTATTCTATTATCTTCTATCTCTATTTCATGATTGAAATAGATAATTATACATTGAATACATGAAAGGACACGTCCTTTCAGAAATTTCACATGCTTACATAACAAATAGATTAAAGGATAATTAGGATTTCTTTAGCCACAGGTGATTTTTAGCAAGATGATCCAAATATTCTAGGAACTCATATGTATCCACATCTCCAATTGTGTTCTAGATCATGATTTCCCTCTTCATCATCTTCTCATTCTGCTCGCTCACTTCTTCTAATGTTGTATCCTTTGTAGAAGCTATCCTCATGACTTCATTCAGTAATGAATCACTCTCATTTTTCCATTTGGTAGCTTCATTAAGTTCCCCTTTGTCAGTAGAGAATACAATCAACATTTTCTTGGCAGCGTTTATCAACCCCTGCTCATCCCCTTGGAATTCATCATAGAAATTTAGATGTCGATTTATAATATGATTTGCAGCTTCAATTGTTACACTGTTAGAAGCATCTCTTTGGTTTATTTTATGAAATTTTTCCATAATCCATCCATCCATTCTTTAATGCTCCTTTAATGCAGCCAGGGTCTATGAATGTTTTCCCCAAAGTTTATTCAACCAATGTGTTAAATTATCCCACCTTTTCTTGATTATTGCTACAATTGCATCATGTTTTCCTTGGGAATAGGCACTTGATCCTTCCCAATGATCTTTCGACTTAGAGCTCTCACCCTGAGTAAGCATCCTAGGTGTCTTCATAGTAGCACCTAATAAATCCTTTAGGCGATCATTTTCTCTCAACACCCTTTCATTATTTTCTTTATACATCTCTTTCTCTTTTATTAACATCTGAATTTGTGCCTTGTTTAGTTTTGCAACATTAATTCCAATTTCCACAGTGGCTACAGGAATAGCCTCCCCAACCTTCAATTCATGACATGCCCAAATGCCTTCTTAGTGTTAATGACTACTGATTTCCTATGGGGTGGATATAAGGCCCAAATCATCAATGATCCTTCATATGTATTGTATTTGGATCCTGCATACACCTCTATTACTTTTTCTTTGTCCAGCTTGTGTGTAGCATTATTGTCCCTTAAGAAACTATCAAAAACAAGGGAAAAATTGAGATCTAGCCTGGGAAAGATCATGACACTAGCATTTTGCAACATTTTCCTCCCCTTTTCAGGGGTCATATTTGTCATTTCCTCATCTAAACATTTCCTCAATTCGTTCAGCAATTGTTCTTCATTCCCTGTAGTAACATCATAAAATTTATCCCTTATTTATTTTCCCTTTTGTTTATACAAAAAAGTGTTGAACTCCGGGGAGTTTATGAACTCATCATCTGAAATAAATGATCTATACTCAATATTTCTTACATCTACTTCTCCATTTTCTTCAACACTCAATTCTTTGGTTGGGAAAATATATGGTTGAGTTCTCAACCTAGATGCCTTTCCCGGTTGGCTTTGTGGCATATTACCCTTTGGTGTCTCTTCCCCTGAAGATAATTGCTCTGCATCCTACAACCCTTGATTATATCTCTCAACCATCATTTCAACTTCTTCTTCCTCCAGATTCTGAATCATATCAAAAAAATGATAGGGTACATGTTGATACCCTCCAAAGTTTATCTTCATTTTAGTGGAATTAATATATCCCTCTGGGTCAAAGTTCTTTTGGGTGGTCCTCTCTTCATATTGTACTGAAGCAATCTATCAAGGATCAAATTGTATCCTTCTTTAGCCAACACAATAAAATCACCAAAACATAATGTGCTAGGGATAAAAACCTGCTTCCCAAAAGAGCTAAAATTCATTACACTACAATAATCCATTTGTCTGACAATCTCCAGATATGCAATTATGTTTGGGACTATTTTTGGTAGGATGAAAGGGGCATCTTCAAACCCATAAACTCTAATCATGGTAGCTCCCTCCAAGCAATACCAATCTCCCAATTATGATCAATTGGCCCATTGAAATCTTTTGGCCAAAGAAATCTTTTTATCTCATCAGATAATGAATAGTTACATGGATAATTGTACAATCTATACAATGTTTTCACAAAGTATTCTTCAAAATGAATGAAATTGGCATTAGAAAACCTACTATCCCAAATAGCAGTCCACAATTGAACTAGTAATGCTTCACCATCCTTATTAAGCTGGGAAATTCTTATCTCTGGAGGCCATACTCCCAACTCCTATCCAAAATAGAGTACCAGATGCATCAACAATGAGTAATGCCTGAGATGAAGAGTAGATGATCCATTATTTATAGCCATTAGTCCTGAATTAGCCCCTTAGAAATGTATGAGGCATAGTCAAATGGCCTAGAATTATGGTACTGGATATCTACTGTGATAATCATTGGTACACTTGACATATATTCTGGAGCATCCACTCCCAATACCTGACATAGTGAGAAGTAGGTGTATTTCATGTAAGGTTCAAACAAGTCTACATGATAAGGTGGTCCATCATCATCCTGTAGAGGAACTGGTTTACCATCCTACTTAGCCCTATGAATTGGTAGCCTCCAACCCTTGTAAATATTGTCCATTTTCGAGAATTCTCTCTCCAATTCTTTGTATATGATTTCTTCATTGCAAAACCCTTCCAAATTAAAAACTTCCCCAATTGCCTCTGAAAAATGTATATGTGGTTTTCCAGACGAGTCACATATAGCTTTGTGCTTTGGGTCACAGTGATCAGCTAATAATTTTACCAGTTCGATATTTACAAATACATTAGGGCACACCAGTTTTCCTAAATTGAGTTTCCATGGATTGTATACTAGTTGAAAATTGCTTCTCCTATGATAATAGAAATTAAACAACTCATACCCCCTTATGGTGGTCCAGACGTCTCCTATGAATTTGCATTTATAATCTAGTTTATCAACTTCTGCCCTAAGTTGTGCAGACCTTCTAGCTTTAGGGCCTGAGCTAGGCAATTGGTCAATGAGGTCCTGATTCAGTCTTTGTTCTGTGCCCTCATGTTCTTTCTTAGTTTTCTATTTCTTTCCTTTTGGCTGACTACTTTCACATGTTTTCTACTTTTAACTTTTCTAGTGCTAGGGGACTCCATTCTTCAAAGTTACAGAAGCTCAAATTTGAAAAGCTATGATGCAATCATTTATAGTATCTTGCTTGAATTCTCTAGACTGAAAATTGCCTTGGTTCTCCATTCGCCTTGCTGACTCTTCTGTTATCAATTTGACACTGATGCCTTTGATGAAACTTTCCCTATTATATCCCATTGCACCATTAATGAAGCACGAATGAAGACTTATTTGAAACTAGTACTATCACATCAAATGTCTTGTTGATGAGAAAATTTCAAATCTGGGGTGATATCCTTTGCAACATTCATTAGACCTCTCACCAAAACATCTTGTAGTCTCCCCGAAACCCTCAAGTCTCAATGATAGGTATTGCTTAGTTTTATGTGTCACTATGACAATTCTGAGTTGGGGAGATGTTTCATAGACTTCATTGTGTATTACAGTGATGCACCCCGTGGTGTTTTTCTAATCACTGAGACATAATGACCTTTTTGCCGATGAAACCACACTTTGGTGTGACCTTCAAGTTTCTCACCGATGGAATTAATCTTATCAATGAAACAAATTCTATCAGCAAGCCTTTGAATCTCAAGAAGACTCATACCGATGCCAAATGTCTTGCCGAACCTGTTTCTCCAAATTATTCTATTTGGTGAGACTCTCCCCAAAGTATTTCATCGGTGTGACATTTGAGTTGGGGAGACTATGTGACTTCCTCTAGATAGACTTTCAATGGAATCCCTTTGCACTCTATCGGCAAGACCCGATGCTTTTGGTAAGACATCACTCCATGCGCTAGTCAGTGAGACATATGTGAGTTTGTTATGACTCATTTTGATAACAACTCTCTTGTCGATATGGATTATGTAGTTAAATATGCATGACCCAATGGAAACTATGGGACCGCATGGAAAAAAATATTATGAAGAGAGGAAAATGTGCTTATGGCGAGGACTATTTTATTGACTCATGTGTATAAATTTTTTCAAAATTTTACAGTTCTAACAGTGGCTCCATCTAGGGATGAATGATTATAAGATCATTACAAGGATCTAGATCTTTGGGTGAGTAGACCAAACTCAATGTGATGGATCATGCCAGCATGATGGAATGGGTGGAAATGAATGTGACCCTATACTATTGTACATGGAAAAATTTATTTTGAAAGAAGGAAAATCTTAATTGTCCATGTACTAGAAATTCCTGTTTCCTTTATTTCCTAGACTATTGTGCATGGAAGATAGAATTTTGAGAGGATTGTTAAGAGTTTTCCATGCACTATCAACCCTTAATCATCTGTATTGTTCAATAAAAAAATGTTTCAAAAATTTCCCATGTACAGGAAACTCCTAATCTTCACCAGCCATATTTTGTAGATAATATGAATCTTCACCTTTCTTTACAACAACTACAAAAGGTTCCAACCACAAAGCTTCAAATTTCCCATCCTTTCCTTTCTCTTGACACCTTACGTTCCACATCAATACCAAATCATTTTCATCAAATTTTCTATCTTTTTCCTTTTTGTCAAATAGATACTTCATTTGAGTTTGTAGCTTCTTGTTTTGGTTTTGAGCAATTCTCCTTATTTCATCCAGTTCAACCAGCTACTCCATTCTTTCCTCCATAGGCTCTGGAATATCCAAATCTTCCTAAAGGATAAAATTGTAAACTGGTAAAATATTTTGTAAAAGAATCCTAGCTTGTGTTCCATACACCAATTCAAATGGGGACTTTCCAATTTTCTTTTTAACAGTTATCCTGTTAGCCCAGACAACCAATCTCAATTTTGAATCCCAAGCCTTTTTGTTCTATACCAGCATCCTTCTTATAATCTTCTAGAGACTTTTATTACTAGACGTTTCTTGACCATTAGCTTGTGGATGATAAGGAGCTGCATAAAAAATGGTAATACCATATGTGTTACAGAAATTTTTGAATTCATCTGATCTGAAACACATCCCATTGTCAGTGATCAATCTTAGTGGTGTACTGAATCTGGTAATGATGTTGTCCATTAGAAAATTTGTCACAACTTTACTTGTAGCCTATTTAGTTGGGACTGCTTCTACCCATTTGGTAAAATAATCAGTGGCCACCAGGATCCACCTATGTCCACCACTTGATTTTTCTTGTATCTCTCCAATGAAATCAATTATCCTTTGATGAAAAGGGGCATTGGCCTGCAAGGGTCGAAGTGGAAAAGCTCCTTGATACTTCAAATTTCTAGAAAACTTTTGGCAAGCTTCACATTTTCTTACATATGAAAAAGAGTCATTAAAAACCTTTGGCTAGTAGTAACCTACCCTACAAATTATGTATAGTTTTCTTTGCATAGTAATTCCCTCCACAAACCCCTTCATGCATTTTACTCAAGACATGCCTAGCTTGTGACTCATCTAGACATAACAATAGTATACCATCCTTGTTCTTCCAAAATAGATCTCCATCCATGAAAACATACTTAGATGCTTTCAGCTTCAGAGTTCTTTTCTGGCTATCACTCAATCCCTCTGGACACCTCATGTACTTAAGGTAATGCATGATATCTGCATACCAAGGAGTATGATCAATGCTAGCAATTGTAGTCCCTTCTTCTACATTGCAAATCTGATTTGCTTCAATATTCATTTTTTCCATTAACTTAGCCAAGCCTTGACCTCTTACTAGTTTAGTAATTTGTATCTCCATGTCAAACTCTTGGATTTTGTTAATCCATTTGCATCTTTTTCCTATTACTTCAGATTGTGTTAGAATATCCTTGACAGGTGCATGAAGTACATAAGTAATCACCTGTGCTCCAACAAGATATGGCCTGAAAGCTTTTGTAGCTTTTATTAATGTGAAAGCTTGTTTTTCCATTATATCATACTTTAACTCTAACCCCTGTAATGACTTGTTGAAGAAAGAAAAAGGTTTTTCATGACCTTCCTCATTCTTCTATAACATAACCATAGCAATAGTGTGCATTGAAGCGAATGAAAATATCTGAAAAGGCTTTGCAAAATCTAGAGATTTAAGGACAGGAGCTTCCTTGATGGCCCTTTTGATGGATATAAAAGCTTCCAAGGCTTCTATAGTCCATTCCATTTTTTGTCCTTTATTCAACATTTTTGATATGGGTTTAATGATCTCAGCAAAGTTAGAAACAAATCTCCTAACAAAATTAATCTATCCAAATAATGAGTGTATAGCCTTAATAGTTTTAGGGACAAGAATTTTATCAATGGCCTCAACCCTTTCAGGATCTATCCTAATCCCCTCTTTTGAAACAATATGTCCCAAGAGCTTACCTTCTGTGACTACAAAATGACACTTCTTAGGGTTCAAGCTGATACCATATTCCAAGGCTTTGATAAATACCTTCTCCAGATGTTGTACATGATCTTCAACCTTCTTTGAATAAGCAGTCAGGTCATCCTGGTACACCACCATGATAGCATTGATAAAATATACAAATGCCACATCCATAGCTCTTTGGAAGGTTTCTCCTGCATTAGTGAGACCAAATTACATTCGTATGTATACATATGTTCCCCAAGAAGTTGTAAAAGTCATCTTATATTGCTCAAATTCTTTAACCTTAAACTGGTTATATCCTAAAAATTTATCCATCATAGACAACAGTTTGCACCCTGTTACCTTATGCAATATAGCCTCCATATTGGGTAGAGGATAGTTATCATTGAGGGATGCCATGTTTAGATTTCTGAAATCTACACATACCCTAATATCTCCATTCTTCTTTCTCACAGGGACCAAGTTTGAGACCCACATTGAATTCTTGATTGGTTTGATGATTCCCCCATCTCCAAGCTTTGCCAATTCCTCCTGCATTTTAGGCTCTAATGTTGGATTTATGAGTCTTTTCTTTTGTCTGAATGGCTTAGCATCTAGCTTCAATGGTATTTCATGCTAAAACAAATCTTCTCTATATGCTTTTAGATCTTCATAAGACCAAGAAAACACATGTTTATATTTTCTCAGCAACTCTATCAAAATTTTTCTAATTGTAGGGCTTATCATTTTCCCTATGTACACCCTTCTTGGTGCCATCTCAGTTCCCAAGTTAATCTCTTCAATATCCTCCCTCCTAACTGGTGCTTGCTTCATGAGGGATCGATCATTTCCATCATACACCCTCTCCAGTGCCACCAACCCTTTAGGAAGCTTATTTGTTTTAAGCTGTAAGATTTCCTTCCCAAATATTGTTTTCTTCCCATCCACCTCTTCAACAAAGGTATTGAAGTCAATCTCTCGGGTCTCATATTGATCTATACAATGGAGGAATTTCAAAAGGTTGGTATCATCATTAAAGACCTGCCAATTATAAATGTTATCAGGATTAATAGGCCTTGTATTGAACTCAATTTCTAATACTCCAGCCAATGTAATGTCATCTCTTTTCAGCACCACATTTGCTAAAAAATATGCCATTATGTTCTTTGACCTATCAATCCACTCAATTAAGAAAGCATCAAACAACTCAATTGTGTCCCATTCAACATTTTTGTATTGCTTCAATCTTTTATGTTTTGTTGCATACTTTGACTTCATTTGTGAAATAACCAACTCAGAATCCCCTAAGATAGCCAACAACTTGATTTTGTGTTTCACAACTATATTCAAACTTGTTAACAAAACTTCATACTCTGCCTCATTGTTTGTACATTCAAATTTTAATAGAAATTAATACTTAAATGTAACACCTTCAGGTGAAACGAATACTATCCCTATTCCATTACCTTCTTGGTTGCAGGCTCCATCAAATTACATCTTCTACACACCATTGCAATTTTGTGAAGCATTTTTTTCAATTGGGTTGGTATTGACCAACTCTGGTTGGGCTAGTTCTATCTTGAAACTCCAAGATCAACATCACAGAAACAACTGATTTGATCTTGTGGCACACAATCAACAAGCTAGTTCATCCTTGGCTCCCTGTACAACTTCACTTCTTGGCCATTTACTAGAATTGTTGCATAAGATAGATCAAACTGGACATTTCCACCAATAGTTGTCATCCATTATCTTGAAAAAAGAATCCAAACTAAGGATGGGTGTCTATTATTGTTATACCAATATTATAAGCCACTTAAGGATAAGTAGCTAGCTTGACTTCAACATCTTTCATTATACCCCACCACAGGAACATGCCAGTTATCCATTGCATAGCATTTGCCTCCATTGGTATCCACCCACATGCCTAACTATTTCATCACTCCTACTGGCATAATATTTATGGTAGAACCAAAGTCTATCATGTAGTTCCTCAACAATTTGTTATTTATGAGTAATGTAGTGAAAAACGGATCAACTTGTGGGGGATTTGTTAATACATCACTCAAGCAAGTTTCTAGGATACTTACTTTCTCTTGTCTACTAAATTCTTTATTAGCCACTTTATTTTCATAATTCATATGTTTTTCACTTCCATTTTTTATCAATTGAATATCACTGTCCCTAAATTCCTTAATTTTCATCATCTCAAGTAGTGGAACAAACATCTTTACCCAAGATAAAGCCTAAGTGAAGTCAAAAGAGGGACCCTCCACTTTAACCATTTTCTTTTGTTATGATGTTTCTCCTTTGTTTTCCTCCTTTTCTCTTTTACTTGGTTGATCAGGCTTTTGCATTTCTTTGTGTAATTCTTTTATTTCCATTTTTTGGATAGGCTTATTTTTGCTTTCATCATGTTGCTTATTTTCTGTCTTTTTCACAGTTCCTTTTGTCACCTTCTGATCTTTCATAAATATTCCCCTGGGGACACCTTCCTTCTCATTTACTATCCTATTTCTCAACTAGTACTTACTCTTTTCTTCTTCAACTGCAACAATAGTTAGTCTCTCTATCTCCTCTTTGGTAAGTCTCCTCATACTACATTGAGTAGGAATTTCATCAAAATGTGGCTTTGTATAATCTTCTTCAGAATCAGAAAGGACCTATTGTTCAGCCATATGGACATTGTATCTCTGATTTGAAACATCATACTCATAACCTTCATCCTCTAAAGATGAGTACCTCTCCTCAACATGGTGAAAGATATTTGAATTCAAATACACTGTGTGATCTTCTCCACTATTTCTCATCAACATTCCCTCTTCTTGCATTCTTTGGGCTGCCACACAATAATCTGGGGAATGTGGCTTATCACAAACTTCACAGAAATAATTGTTGTTTACCATATAGGTTCCCTTCTTTCTCAATGGATCAGGAGTTTCTTTGTTTCTAGGCCTATCTGTTATAGGTTTCCCATCCTTCTAATTTGTATTATAAGGCATGTCATGCAACCTAGGCCTTTTGTTCCTATATGTGTTCTCTTGTTTATATTGATAATTATTGGTTTGTTGAGGAACCCTAGGGTTGTCTCTTTTACTGATTATCCCACAACATTCCTATTGTTTTCAATTGTCAGTGCTATCTTCTGAGCTTCAGCTAAGTCCCTTGGGAACCTATTTTTCAATTCATACCCTATTTTAGGATCAAAAAAATTCAAATAAACACTCAATCCTATAGTTTTTGACAACTTTGATCCAGGAGGTATTTTGTTTTGCAATATATTGAACCTCTGGTTGAAATCATAAATTGAGTCATTCTAATATTTCTGAATGCACATTAACTCATGAAGAGTAGCATCTAGTGCACTTAGATTCCCATATTTCTCTAGAAATCAATCCTAAAATTCTTGGAGAGAATTAACAGAGGTTGTTGGTAAGCTATTGAACCAATCCCTAGCTTATTCAATAAGTGACATCGTGAATAGCCTCATATGTATATCTTCATAAGGTACATCCAAATCTTGAATGAAGGCATTGAAGCTTCTTAAATGATCTTCAATAGTAATTGCACTACTCCCTATAAACTTAGGCACCAGACCTCTCCAACTGCCATCCATAGGGTAAGGGTATAATTGAAACCCTGCCAAGTCAAATTGTCTGATCATTGTTGTATACTGATGAGGGGGGGGGTTAGGTGGATACTGATATTGGTACATAGGATTATTGTATTGTGCATGATGATGTGGCACATAATGCTAACCATGAGGTTGTTGCATATTCGTATATTGTGTGGGAATATGAGGTGGATGATTTGGCTATCTATATTGATTCCCTATTTGATGGTGAGGAACCCTTGGTGGATCAGAAGACCCTGCACCATGATTACCCTACTTATGAGGTGGCACATACTTTGGGGGGAAACCAGCTGTTTGAGCAATGTTTTGAGCTTTCTACAATTTGAATTCTCTCATTGCTTGTATCATCTGGGCTTTCTCCTGTTCTTCCCTCTTCTTTTTCTGAGATTCAAACTGCACTTTAACTTCATCATAAGTTAAAGATTCATAATTTTCTTGAGGAGATTCATGATCAAGAATTTCATTTTGATTACCTTCCATTTTTAGATCATATTCTTACTGATTTTTGATTCATTCAACCTCCAGTTCAGCTCTAAACTTAGCCTATTTATGAGGATCGTAAAAAGGATTTATTTTCTCTTTTGGGGTACAAGGATCTACACTTGAATTATCTCTCCATGTGTCATAATGGTCTATGTTTCACAATGTGGTATTGATGGTTTGTCTTTGTTCGTCATGCACATGTCCTCAACTATCTTTTTACCCTTATCAATCCTATCATCCTTGTGTGTCCACTTACTATTACCAACAGGAGCCCCAGTATGACCTCCCCTATATTGAGATCCTCTTCCATTCATGATGAAATGTTGTTATCAGAGTCGCCACTCACTTTCTTGAAAGTGAGAAAATGCTTGATATTTCTAATTCCCAGTAGAGTCTATATAAGGTTTCTAACTCTATGATTAAGGCTTGATTCTGAGTTTATTTCCTAGCTAAGTCACCAATTTGTTAGCTCTCAAAAACATAGGAAAGATTACCTCAAGAGGCTGCCAATCTCTCAATACATTTTAGGGTAATAGACAAAGCTAAATGATCTAAGCTTTCTACTCTTCAAGTGCTGCTAGACCTAGGCGGGTGTACCTGAATGAATTGGGCAGACTTGACTTATGATTATCTCTCTTGTAGTATTTTGTCCACGATGGTAGATGAGAGTGGACAAATTGAAAATTGACTTGGTATAAACTGTATGAAACTAAAACCTAATATGTTCAATTAATAGATGTAAAAAAGGATTGAATAAAACTAATAGATGAAAATGCAGTGACTAGTGCCTTATAGGGTATTCAAAGTCAAGAGAAATCTAAAACAAGTACTTCTTTCTAGAAATCATTCAAGTTGTTCAACATATGATTTAGTTTATAACTTGTATAAACATGCAAGGGGATGATTATCGAGTTCTTCTTAGTGATCCAACTGACATTCTCTAATTACTATGATCAATTTAAAGGATTTAATATTTACTGGAAAGAACCAATCAATTGACCATACAAATACATCAAATGTGCAATGAAAAATTGGATAGAAACTTGTTACAAGAATTTAAATAACCAGAAAACACCACATTGGAGACAACTTTGATAATGCTTTCAATGAACACAATAAACAACTGATACCAAAAACAATTGCACCATATTAAAAGATTTCCACTGATATCTCCATGATTTTAAACATGCAACATAGTGTCATATTGGAAAAATATTGTATCATACTGTATTTATTCTATCCTACTTTCTATTCTATTATCTTTTATCTCAATTTCATGATTGAAATAGATATTTATACATCGAATACATGAAAGGATGCATCCTTTCAGAAATTTCATATGTTTACATAACAAATAGATTAAAGGATAAGTAAGCTCTATTTAGCTACAAGTGAGTTTTAGCAAGATGATCCAAATAATATCAATGCTCATATGTATCTGCATCTCCAACTGCATTCCAGATCATGATGTCCATCTTCATCATCTACTCATTCTACTCACTCACTTCTTCTAATGTTTTATCCTCCGTAGAAGCTATCCTCATGACTTCATTTAGTAATGACTCACTCTCATTTTTCCATCTGGTAGCTTCTTTAAGTTCCCCTTTGTCATCAGAGAATGCAATCAACGTGTTCTTGGCAGCATTTATCAACCCCTACTCGTCCCCTTGTAATTCATCATAGAAATTTTGATGTCAATTTATAATATGATTTGCAGCTTAAATTGTTGCACTGTTAGAAGCATCTCTTTGGTTTATTTCATGAAACTTCTCCATAATCCTTCCATCCATTCTTTTATGCTCCTTTAATGCAACCAAGGTATGCGAATTTTTTCCCTAAAGTTTATTCAACCAAGGTGTTAAATTATCCTACGTTTTCTTGATTATTGCTACAATTGCATCATGTTTTCCCTAGGAAAAGGCACTTGATCCTTCCCAATGATCTTTTGAATGAGATCTCTCACCCTAAGTAAGCATCCTAGGTGTCTTCATAGTAGCACCTAATAAATCATTTAGGCGTTCATTTTCTCTCAACATCCTTTCATTGTTTGCTTTATACATCTCTTTCTCTTTTATTAACATCTGAATTTGTGCCTTGTTCAATTTTACAATATTAATTCCAATTTCTGCAGTGGCTACAAGATAAACCTCCCAAACCTTCAAATAAATGACATGCCCAAATGCCTTCTCAATGTCAACGACTACTAATTTTCTGTTGGGTGGAGATAAGGCCCAAATCATCAATGATCCTTCATCTATATTGTATTTGGATCCTACATACACCTTTGTTATTTTTTCTTTGTCCAGCTTGTGTGTAGCATTGGTGTCCCTTAAGAAACTATCAAAAACAAGGGTAGAATTGAGATCTAGCCTAGGAAATATCATGACACCAACATTTTGTAACATTTTCCTCCCCTTTTCAGGGGTCATATTGGTCATTTCCTCATCTACACATTTCCTCAATTCATTCAACAATTGTTCTTCATTCCCCATAGTAACATCATCAACTTTATCCCTTATTTCTTTTCCTTTTTGTTTATACAAAAAAGCCTTCAACTCCAGGAAGTTTATGAACTCATCATTTGAAAGAAATGATCTATACTTAATATTTCTCACATCTACTTCTCCACTTTCTTCAACACTCAATTCTCTAGTTGGGAAAATATATGGCTGAGTTCTCAACCTGGATGCCTTTCCTAGTTGGCTTTGTGGCATATTACCCTTTGGTGTCTCTTCCCCTAAAGAAAATTATTCTGTATCTTGCAGCCCTTGATTATATCTCTCAACCACCATTTCAACTTCTTCTTCCTCAAGATTCTGAATCTTATCATCAAAATGATAGGGTACATGTTGATACCCTCCAAAGTTTATCTTCATTTTAGCAGAATTAATATACCCCTCTAGGTCAAAGTTCTTTCTAGGTGGTCCTCTCTTCATATTGTACTGAAGCAATCTATCAAGGATCAAATTGTATCCTTCTTTATCCAATATAGTAAAATCACCAAAACATAATGTACTAGGCATAAAATCCTAGTTCCCAAAAGAGCTGAAATTCATTACACTGCAATAATCCATTTGTTTGACAATATCTAGATATGCAATTATGTTTGGGACTATTTTTGGTAGAATGAAAGGGGCATCTTCAAACCCATAAACTCTAATCATGGTAGCTCCCTCCAAGCAATACCAATCTCCCCAATTATGATCAGTTGGCCCATTGAAATATTTTGGCCAAAGAAATCTTTTTATCTCATCAGATAATGAATAGTTACATGGATAATTGTACAATCTATACAATGTTTTCACAAAATATTCTTCAAAATGAATGAAATTGGCATTAGCAAACCTGCTATCCCAAACAATAGTCCACAATTGAACTGGTAATGCTTCACCATCCTTATTAAGCTAGGAAATTCTCATCTTTGGAGGCCATACTCCCAACTCCTATCCAAAATAGAGTACCAAATGCATCAACAATGAGTAATGCCTTAGATTAAGAGTAGATCCATTCTTTATAGCCATCAGTCCTGAATCAAGCCCCTTAGAAATGCATGATGCATAGTCAAATAGCCTAGAATTATGGTACTAGATATTTGTTGTGATAATCATTGGCACAATTGACATATATTCTGGGGCATCCACTCCCAATACCTGTCATATTGAGAAGTAGGTGTATTTCATGTAAGATTCAAACAAATCTACATGATAAGGTGGTCCATCATCATCCTGCAGAGGAATTGGTTTACCATCCTACTTATCCCTATGAATTGGTAGCCTCCAACCCTTGTAAATAGTGTCCATTCTTGAGAATTCTGTCTCCAATTCTTCGTATATGATTTCCTTATTGAAAACCCCTTCCAAATGAAAAACTCCCCCAATTGCATCCTTTGAAAAATCTATCTCTGGTTTTGCAGACGGGTCACATATAGCTTTGTGCTTCAGGTCATAGTGATCAGCTAATAATTTTACTAGTTCAACATTTACAAATACATTAGGGCACACCAGTTTTCCTAAATTGAGTTTCCATGGATTGCATACTAGTTCAAAATGGCTTCTCCTACGATAATGGAAATTAAATAACTCATACCCCCTTATGGTGGTCCAGACATCTCCTATGAATTTTCACTTATCATCTGGTTTATCAACTTTTTCCCTAAGTTGTGTGGACCTTTTGGCTTTAGGCCCTGAGCCAAGCAACTGGTCAATGAGGTCTTGATTTAGTGTTCATTTTGTGCCCTCATGTTTTGTCTTAGTTTTCAATTTCTTTCCTTTTGGCTGACTACTTTCACCATGTTTTCTACTTTTAACTTTTCTAGAGCTAGGGGACTCCATTCTTCAAAATTACAAAAGCTAAAATTTGAAAACCTATGATGCAATCACTTACAGTATCTTGCTCAAATTCTCCAGACTAAAAATTTCCTTGGTTCTCCATTCGCCTTGCTGACTCTTCTACTATCAATTCGACATGGATGCATTTTGATTAAACTTTCCTTGGTATATCTCGTCGCACCATTAATGTAGCATGAATGAAGACTTATTTGAAACTGGCACTATCGTATCAAATATCTTGTCAATGAGAAAATTTCAAATTTGGAGCAATATCCTTTTGCAACGTTCATTAGACCTTTCGCTGAAACATCCTGTAGTCTCCCTGAAACCCTCAAGTCTCACTAATAGGTATCGCTTAGTTTTATGTGTCACTGTGATAATTCTGAGTTAGGGAGATGTTTCATAGACTTCATTTTGTCTTACCGAGATGCACCCTGTGGTATTTTTCTAATCACTTTGACATAACCACCTTTTCACTGATGAAACCACACTTTGGCGTGACCTTCAAGTTTCTCACTGATGGAATTAATCTTACCAATGAAATAAATTCTATTGACAAAACTTTGAATATCAAGAAGACTCATACAGATGCCAAATTTCTCGCCAAACCCATTTCTCCAAATTCTTCTATTCGGTGAGACTCCACCCAAAGTATTTCATCGGTGTGACATTTGAGTCGGGGAGACTATGTGACTTCCTCTCGATAGATTTCCGATGGAATCCCTTTGCGCTCTATCAGCAAGACCCAATGCTTTCAGTAAGACATCACTTCGATAATCATTTGTTTGGTTGATACATCACTCCATGCGCTAGTCGGTGAGACATATGTGAGTTCATTATGATTCATTCCTATTACAACTCTCTTGCCAATATGGATTATGTAGTGAAATATGCATGACCCGATGGAAACTATGGGACCACGTGGAAAAAAATATTATGAAGAGAGGAAAACGTGCTTATGGTGAGGACTATTTTATTGACTCGTGTGTATATATTTTTTCAAAATTTTATAGTTCTAACAAGGGGCTTTCCTAAGACCAATTCGAAGGTGATTCCAACTATTTTTTCAGTTGGGCCAATATATGGATAAGACTAAATTGTCAAGTCCTCATGGTATGTAAGCTTTAGTCATACAGTGTCTTTCAAAATAGGGTACTACTATAAAAAAGTATAAGAGCCCCTAGTAGGATTGATTAAATCCTTTAGTGGCTTGTTGGATGCTCTCAAGGTTCCGTATCCTGATTACCCTTACTACAACTGATTTGTTTAGCAAGACAAAATCCTAAAATATTTGTTGCAAGAATGGTCATTCTGAAGCCACCCCACATTTGTACTATTCAATTGTAGAAATAGAAAAATTCATTTCAATATCCAAATTTTAAGAATTTTAAGATTTGGTGGTCCCGAGAAGTGTGCCAAGAAAGGGGGATCTAGTGTTGCCAAATCTCTAATTGTTCGCATTGTCTAGTATTTAGAGAAACCCTAATGGGGAAAAAAAATATGGCCATTTCTATCCTAGGATTGTAAATGGTTTTGAGTTAGTTTGACACTTTGTTTGGTTTCAAAATGATCCCAAAAAAAAATTCACTATCATCCTAAAAAATTTCAAACACTTTAGCTCAAATATGGACTTCTTGAGTTAGCCTTGATATTACTGCTTGTCCTAAGGATTTATCCTTATCAATTTCTAAATATCTCGACATTAATCTCAAACCCATATTTTCTCAAAGACAACATAGGTAATTATGGATTTGACCTCATAATTTTCACCAAATGGACATTGTGAAAGTTATGATGTTTTTTGACATAAACATCTAGTTTGGAAACATAATCAAGACAAGTGTTTGTGGTAAAACCAATTCAATTAAGCAAAGATAAATTGAAAAATGAACCCACTATTTGGAGACTAATTACTTCTGTTGAGCAATCTGATCCTCCAGGTGCTATAATTCAGCCAAACTTTGAACTCACAAATGGTGAACAAACTGATCTTATTAGCAGTTTGAGAAGCTTCACTTTTGAAAACAAGGAAACAAATAAACAATGGAGAAACACAACAACCATTTTAGATGAAGAAGAGGAACAAGTTGATATTGAGGCTAGAAGGCCCACATTACCACCACCTACATGGCAATAAATATCTTCCTTTCTTCCATAAACTTAAACTATTTTCACGTGATCTCACAAAAAATCAAAATCCCTAAGCTAAGGTCTACAGGTCATCATTTTAGATTTAGGCATCTCACTCCAAAAGCTCTCAAGAAAAAATAAAGACAAGTTGGTAGCAAAATTTTATAGATGCGCTTCATGGTATAGTCCAAAATTATATGCATTCTTTTGGAGTCAACATCCTAATCTTTTTACATGATACCAAACTCCCATAAATGATTCGTCAAATAGTCAAAATCTGTAGGGGAAAATCTCCAGCCCATAATTTAGACATAGGAATCATAGAACAAGGTATGGTCAAAAGTGGGCTTCAATATTCTACCGCAATCATTACACTTTGATGAGAAACTTTTATGCCCAACCTAGGAGAGCCGGATCAAGTTTAAACATTCCCATACATCCTCTCATTTTCTAGGACTTGAACATTTTATAGGTCTAGCATCATTCTTACTACCTTGATCTTGTCGAAACAAAGGTTCACTTTACTAGATGATCTCACACAAAGTAAGGATCCCCAAACAAAGGTCAACTGGTCATCACTTTAAGCTTAGACATTGTAGTGCAAAAGAAATCAACTACCATATTAAGGAACTCTATGAGAACAAAAAAAAGTTGTTGATAAAATTTTATGAATGCACAATACAAAAATATCTAGACATGTACATGTTCTTTATGATCCAAAACCCTCATCTTTTTGAGGATCAACAACTTTTCTAAATCATTGGGTCTTTATGATTTGAAAATTTTAGAGGTCTAGCATCATTCTCACTACCTTGGTATTATCAAAACAAAAAGATTCACTTTAGTTCAACATTGGGTCAAAAATCTCACTCCCCCCTTCATCAAATTGTATCCCCCATCTCACCTATCTTTGCAAAATTTCAAATACACCAACACTTTGGGACTTAAATATCAAATACAACCAACTGCTAACCTAGCTACATTGTATGTGACATGTTTCCTTTTCAATTTACTTAGCTAATTTAGTTATCACTTTTGAAATAGCTCATCTTGAAGGTCACATGTCTACCCTAAACATTTCTAGGTTCATTAGCATCCTTTATCCCAACATCAAAACATAAAACTCAAGTCAAAATTTTTGTCCCAAAATGTTTGCAAAGAACACTCTCCACTCCATCCATCTTTTCATCCCCCACTATCACAATTTCTCCCAAAATACTTAGAGCATCCCTATTACATATATTTGAGTCAACTATAGAGTTCAAACATTACAAATAGCTCCTACCACCCTAACAATTGTGGCACAAAACTTAACACAAGGCTTCATCACCCCATCATTGGGGCTTGTAGACATGAAAAATATATAGATTGATATCACACTTGATCTTGATCTACTAGCATCGCTTCATGTTGAATTATCCCTCTATATAACCATTTAATTGAATAGCCTTATTTGATCAAAGTCATCATAATTCCCCTTTTAATTAAATAAATCCCTCAATTTAATTAAATCATTGTCTATGTGTAATTAGCTAGGTCATTTCATCTCCCTATATTTGTTTAATTAAATAATCCATATTATTTGATTAAATCTCTAAGGCTCATCTAATTAAATTAGATAAATCAAACATTTATCTAATTTAATCTAACATCACCCCCTTTGGTTAAATAAATCAAAAATATTTATTTAACTAAGTCTAAATCATTCTCTTCTCATTTTGAGTTATTTAAATCCTAAAATCTATGTCAAAATGGTCAAATCAACTAACATCATTCAAATTAATCAAATCATAATCAATGCTAATCCTAATCACTCAAATTCTCTAAATTTTGCAACTTGCACATGAAAATTAATTTAATTGATCTATAAATCATCTATTTTCATTCAAAAAAGGAATCCAAGTGGGAATATTCTTTAAATTTGAAATCTCCCCCCAAATAGATGTGTACATCCAACAAAGAATTTAAAATATCTTACATGTCCTTGCCTTGAGCCAAGTGGCATTTAACTCTCCTCTTTCATCCCCCCTAAACATGTCACTTCTTCATATTCAAATTTCAAACTTGCACATTGATCAAAATGTGCTCAACCTTCATCCTCTCACATGTTGACAAGTGGCATCATGTCATTGGCTTATCTTTTATCCCACATTCATCCTATCTTTCAATCTTCAACTCTATCTTTCTACAAATAGATAGCTCATCCTTCATTTTGATCATCCACCATTTAAGTAAGCTTACTATACTCAAATACATCTTGAAAGCATTTGTAAGATTCATCTAATTTCATCCAATCTTAGCTAGGTTATGTAGATTTTTATCTTGGAGCATATTGGAAGTCTTCATCATCTAGATCACTCTTCATCATCAATCAAAATTGCATCATTGGAGTTGGGAGAGGGCCAACTTTCACATAAAATTGGTACCAATTCCCCTATGGGATCAAGAGTTTGTATTAATTTCAATAAGATTTGATCTACTTTCTTGTTCTTTTATTATTTTCTTCTTTTCATTCCTATTTTGAGTTTTGTTAATAGATTTCATGGGGAATCCTTGTTCTTACTTGCATATGATCTTCTAATATGTTTTCTTATTGTTTTTTGTAGGTATTTGGATTGGGGTTCTACATTTAGCACTAGAAGGAGGGCCTACCAGAATATCAAATCACATTTTTTGAGAAATTTTTGTGGTTTTTTATGTTTTTGGTGTTTACAGTAAACAAAACCACTCACAATCTAGCAGTGCCATATATAATCACTCCAAACTACAAACTGTAGCACTAGAAACAAACTGCACCACTACAAACTTCAAACTATACTGCTGGATCTCTAGCGTCACCGTATAGTGCCGCTATAAACCCCAAATAGAGCCACTATCATAGGCAAAACCATTGGACTTTCTTACTTTTTCATTCAAACTTAAAATGGTCGTATCTGGTCATTTTTTGGTCTTTTTTGAAGCTATTTTTCTTGAAATGGGGTAGAATTTCATAAGCTATCCAATAGTGTAGGTTTTTTTCAACTTTTATAGAGTTAAAATTTTCAAATTTTTACCTAAAGTCAAATCACATTATAATTTGGTCTAAGTTTTAGGGTTTTTATGCTTAATGATTCATCTAACCCCCATATCCTTTTGTTTCTTGATCTCATATAACATTTTGAACAATTTTTTAGGTTAGGAAATCAAAAAAAGGGGAGGAGGAAACAAAATCAAAGCTTTTATGCCATCATTTCTCTATTGTATCATGTGTCTTTAGAAACTCTTTGAAGCAATTATAATTCCAAGTTTAAGGATTCTATCTCTTCAAGATTTTAGGACTCAATAGATTTCAATTTGGGCTCTAAAAAGAACAAGACAAAGGGATTAAAAAAAACCTAAGGAAAATTTACTAGATTTTGTTTAAGGTTAACAATTGAACAATAAAATCTCACACTTCTTTTGGTGCACTAAAAAGAATTCACTTTTTCTTTGTGGACTTAAAATGAACAAGTGTTCTCATTGTTTTGTAATTACTTACACAAAGTAATATCATCAAAAGATGTATGTGCTTCTCTTGCATCTCATGGTGATCTTGAGAATCAAAAGGATTTTGGTGATATTAGGTTGTGTAAGTGATTTCCTTCACACTTCATTTTGGGATTTAAATTGAACAAATCTTTGAAAGTGTGAGTGGAACATATTGTGTGTGTTCTCCCTTTGTTTCTAAACAAAAGCTGATTAAACTACGAATATGTTTGCTTGCTTTTGTTTATCTTAGAGGGCCTGCCTTGGGGAAAAAGTACTTACCCAAGGGAACAACTCAATCGGTAACACTCTAAACCCAAGAGTATTTCTAGCCAGGATATAAATGTGGGTATTGGAATAAACACTAGTATCATGTGGGTTAGCTCTGATGAGAAGGGCAGCAATGGTCTCTCACCTTGATGGGTCAACTCCTATGAATGGAAAGTCTGAACTAAAACACTTGTTGTAGAAAATTAAAAATCCTTGATCTACTTGTTGATGCAAGAACAATCTTTTTGAATTCATCCCATTTTTTTAAGGCTCTTAGTAGAAATGAAAAGCATGCTATGGGAGTTTCATGGGTGTTGATGCTTAACCTCATATAAGTGAGTGTTGTGGAGGGAAGCCAGTGGGGTCAAGCATCTAATCATTCACTAAGAGTATGTATAGCTAGACTTGTCCAAGTGGGAACTCAACAAGTAAAAGTCTTTCATATCCATAGGGTTATGCATGTTCTTAGTATCAAAACACTTGATTGTTCAAAAATATTGGGAAGCACACATTCAATAGGAAAATAAAAATTTCAAACTCCTTAGTTAGAGAAAATACCTTTGACAAAACCCAAGAACTATTGCTTACCCTAGGGATTATGTCCTTAGAGGTTTGTAAGTAATTGGGTTTACATATTAATTTACTTCTACCAAGGTAAACATTAGGTAACCATTGCCTTGATTTCCTTGAATTCCACATAACACTTTGTGGGATGAAAAGAAGTTAGGAAATTGGATGTTTAGTTTGAAAATCTAATCAAGAAAGTGTTTGTGGTAAAAGAAATTTACTAATCAAGATGAAATCAATTGAACCCCACACATGTGCTTATGTATCTTTTGTCTTATGGTCTTTTGAGCAAACATTGATCTTTTGGTTTGAAGGGAAAAGCATGTTCTTCAAAACCTCAGCCTTGTAAACAAGTCCTTATTAGGTTCATTTAGGATCAAAATCAAACATTTCACCCATTTCAAACATTTATCATCCCATCCCAAAAGAAACTTTAGAGCTTTGGAAACATCATTATCTAGACTTGGGTACATCCTTAAACTAAATAAAAATCACCTTGTTTAATTAGGAGTATGTGAATGCATCCTTTCTCATACCTCTAGTTAAATTAGCACACCTTTGAACAAGTCTATCCTAAATATCACATCCAACATCTTAGGGTTTACAAGTTAATTATCCAATAAAAACCAATCAAAATCAAATCCTAAAGTCTAGCATTGATCCAAATTTCCTAAGAAAAAGAATACCCATATCATTCACCCCTTTCATCCTTCATCTCATAATTGGTCCTAAACACCTTAGAGGTCACTTTTGAAACAAGGTCAAAACACAAGAAGAACATGGAATATAAACTTAACCCATACATTGTAAGTGGTCCAAATCAACCAAATTATCAAAGCCTTACAATGCCAATTGATTTTCAAAACTCACATTTATACAATCCATACATGGGATCATTATCTCCCACAAACCTCAATGGTACAACAAACATGAATATAACCAATCTAAATCTTGGAACACCATTTCCGATGGTAGATTTAAATCCAAGTCTAAACTTACAAATCTATCAACCAAATACTCAATGCATCTACCAAAATAATATTAAATATTGTTACATTATTCTTTCAAAATTTAATATGTGCCTGATATTCTTTCAATGCGTATTGAAAGAATCAGGCTCTTGTTGGGTTAAAAAAAATTCATGGTAGCCACCCAAGATCTGGAGGCCTAATAGAAAGCACAAAAGAGAGATAGAATATGACAAGAATAAACTGTATTCAATGTCAATAATATGAGATGATTCATTTACAATGAGAGAGACCCCTTGGTTATATAGCCAAGGTGAGAACATAGAAGGGCATAAGATTATCACAAGTGTCATAATATTATGACATGAGACAACAATGAAAAGTTATCACTCCACCTAAAGTGGAAAGGGATAATGTGATAATCACCACAAAAGGTGGACCACCCACAAAAGGTGGAGAGATATCACATGATGTGTCCACAAAAGGTGGAAGTGATGAGGTAATGACATGTCAAGTCCACCAAAAGTGGAAAATCTCCAACAACCTCCTATGTGGTCCCTAAGTAAACTTAACTAAGGTATAATCATGACCTAGGACAAGGTACAACATATTTAATTACACCAACACCCCCCCTTAAGTGCAACTTAGGGAGAATGTACACAAAAGAAAACAATGCAAGATGGGTCCCAGCTACTAGCCATATTAGGTACCCATGTACAAATGCAATGCAATCTCTCACAAGTGGAGTAAAGATAGTAAAACCCAGTGGGAAAAAAACTATCCCCCAAAAGAGAGATGAAATACAAAAGCCTATGAAGATAGCATGAGAAGCATAAAACCCCATGTGAGGAAAAATTCCCCCCTATACAAGAGAAGAAGAGAGACAGGGTAGCCCCCCCTCAATGTAAAATGATCACCCATGGAAGATGCCCAAGAAGGAATGAAGAAGCTGCTCCAAAACTGTCGAACAATGTTCCTCCTCTTGGGAAGAAACAATACCAAAGGTGCATGAATGAAGTCTCCCCAATCCACAAGTGAAGAAGGAAGAACCCTCAAAATGTAATAAGTCTCTGAAATCTGCTCAAAGTTCCCTGTGTTGATGCTGAAATATGCCTTTCCCAAACCATGTGAAGCTGCAATGTAGTCACTTCCTAGAACCTGTGAGAACCCCTTTACAACAACACTTTGATCCACTAAAAATGAAAACTCAATATCTAGCAAGGATGTACGTAGAACATACTCCAAAGATGATGTCTCCTCAAGAGAGAAAGTGGCCTCCTCCAACTATTGTTCATCTGCATCTACAATCACATCAACCTCTAAAGACTAATCATGTAGAGGAGGGTCAAAGTGTTCTCTCACAACAACTGAAGCAGAATCACCTTCATCAAAGAGAAGATGTAAGTAATCAAATGTGTCTCCCA
Organism: Sequoia sempervirens; assembly: GCA_007258455.2. Lineage (NCBI taxonomy): Eukaryota > Viridiplantae > Streptophyta > Pinopsida > Cupressales > Cupressaceae > Sequoia > Sequoia sempervirens. The sequence goes on from VDFB02281492.1 coordinate 299,623,284, forward strand.
AGTCAGCAATGTAGGACTCCACAAAAAAACTATAAATGTCTATCAAGTAGTCATCCCATGAAGTTGTTGTTGGAAGACAAGGTATACATTATTGCACTAAATCACAAGGCATTGAAATTGTCAAAGCACAAGTATCATTAGGTACATTAGTCAATGTAGGAGATGGAGTATCAACAATAGGTTCAAGAACCTTAGGACTAGTGAGCACTCCAAGATTCAAGTAACCATGATCAATCTCCTCAAGTGTATCCACACTAGGGTGAACTGAATCATCAATAGGAGCAAAATATGAGAAGGTGTAGAACCAAGAATGATGATCAACCTCCCCAACTGCAACAAGAGCCCTGCTATGCAAATCCCAAACAATGACAAAATTTGGTGTGAAATCTACACTCTTTCCCATACCACTATGTGTAATATGATAAATAGAAAGGAATGTTCCTTGATAAAGTAGGCACACATAGAACATCATTGAATGCTCCACCTTCAATGTCAATAGACCCCTTCACACAAACTGCCAAAGAAGTGTTGTTGGCCATCAAAAATGGGTGGTGATGAACAAGAATCAAATGAAGAGAACATATCCTTGGATGAAGTCATATGATGCAAAGCTCCTAAATCAAGGATCCACCTATCTATATTGGAATCTGCAACTACAAGAAATGCTTTCCCCTTATGTTTCTCATGTTAAGATGAAGAAGGAGATGAGCTTGATGTTTTTGCCATGAGAGTTGTACTTTTTCCCTTAGAAGAAGTGGAAGGAGATGAGTCCTTCTCTTGATATGCAGCTGGAAATTTGATGTTGTTCTTCTTAAGAATGTTTTTCAACTCATCAATTTGTTTAACATGACAACGATGCTCTTCATGACCAATCCTTTTTCAGTATGCGCATGTTGGTTGCTCCCTCTTGTTTGAATAGTTGTACTTATTTGAAGAAGATGAAGTTGAGCTTTGTTGTGGAGGATTAGATTGTTTTTTCTCTCCTTGTGGCTTTGGTGAAGATTGCTTTTGGTCCTTTCCTTTGCCTTGCTTATTGTTCCCATGATTGATCACTAATAAGCTTTTCAATTTTACAGTTTGACTTTGGAAGGCCATATCTCACTCATTTTTGCTCCTTTTTTCAAGATTTCTTTTTGATTTGGGCTAATTTTTCATGTACTTTACAGTGATGCACTTGGTTTCAGATTTTGGTGGACATATTTTCCAAAATTTTCAGTTTCTCAACACTGTACCTGTCTTGTCACCATTTGTGCAACTTTCGAGGCTTCGTTCAGGATCATACAAACTCCTTTTCAAGTGCCATTTTTTTTAAAGTGCATGATTTTTTATCTACTTCTTGAATCTACAATCATTTTCAAGCAATTTTGAGTGAATTTTTTACTTTCAGAATATGGTCCTTTTTGGCCTATTTGGCACTTGTATTGCATAGATCTAAATTTAGGTCTTTGCTTATTTGTTCTAGTCTATTATCAACCTATATTTTTGCAAGTTGTAAATCAAAAATAATAATCCCACTTATCCAAGTTGCAAGTGGCCTATTGTATACCTTTATTCCCATGTAGGAGTAAATGGTGACTCCCCAATGCCCCCAAGATCATTTGCGACCAAAACCACTTCCATTAGAGAGAGAATGGCAAGAAAGATTGCTTCACAATGTAAGATTGATTAATGGCTGAATTTCTTGCTATTGCTTGATATGAAAATGTACATGATATGCCTTGCTTATATGGGCAAGGTTGAGAGATAAGAATAAACATGATGTTGACAAATGTCATAATCCTATGACATGAGACAACCAACAACCTAATCACCTAGGAAATGATGCATCCTAGCTAGATAAGATAAGTTCTAGAAAAACCAACTAAGACTTCTAGAAATATTTTTTTATCCTAAGTAAACTTAACCATGTGAATATGTCCCTAATTTAGTGAATGGATTAGCTAGGTACAAGATAATTATTCACACCAACACCCCCCCTTAAGTGCAACTTAGGGAGAAGATTATTATGCACACTATGCAAAGACTATGACTATGGTTCCCGACTACTAGGCCATGTTAGGTACCCATTTACAATGCAAATGATGCAATCTCTCACAAGCAGAGAAAAGGAGAAAACCTTGTGGGACAAAACTCCTCTCCAAAAGAGAGAAAAAAAAAAGAAACAAGGCAACATGATGTATGGAGGACTTAGTGATACCCCCCAAGGACAACATGCATCATGTATATACAATCAAATACCCCCCATAAGAGGGAATTAGAGAGATAAGATATCCCCCCATGATGAAGAAGCTCCAAAGATGATGAAGTATGCCTAAAAACAAAAGATGACCCAATGTCTGCAAACAACACATCTTCCCTTAGGAAGAAACAAATCCATAAGTGTATGAAAAATCCACTCCATATCCAACTAAAAGGAGGAAGCATGACTGCTCAACATGTATGCCTCTGAAAATTGATGAAGAGCCTCCAAAATTGAATGAGCCATGACAGAAGCATGGTCAAGCTGAACCAAGAAACATGAAAAATCAAGTGAAGGAGGAGACTCATGAATTTCAATCTCCAAAGACAAAGTAGATGGGGTAACTACTATGTTGAAACTATCATCAAAGAGGAGATAAATCCCCTCAAGTGTGTCCTCCAAATCTGTAGTATGAGACTCCATGAATAAGTGAGAAATCCCTATCAAATACTCATCCCACAAAGAAAGATCTAAAAAAACTACGATCATCATGTTGAATAGAAGTATTAATGGCTGAAGAAGCAGGAGATGGAGGAGTAGGAAGCTTAGCACTGGTCTCTAGAATACCAAGGTGTAGTTGACCAAACTTCTTGTCACTATCATGGTTCACACTCAATGGAGTGTGTGATGCAGTCAAAGGAAAATTATCATCTTCTGAAGAAAAATATGAAAAGGAATATACACAAGATGAGTGATCAGCCATCCCAATAGCAACAATAGTCCTAGTCTCCAAGTCCCTTATGTACACCCTATCTAGAGTGAACTCAACTATTTTACCTTGACTCCCATGAGTAATTTGATAAATAAAAGGAGATTAGTGGACAAAGAATGAACACAAAGTACATCATTGAAAGTCCCTTCCCCATATCAATAGAACCCTTACCACTTACCTTCATATATGTATTGTTACCCATCAATATATGAGGTGAATTACAAGGCTCAAAAGAAGAGAACATATCCATAGAAGATGACATATGATGAGATGCACCTAAATAAATAATCCATCTATGAGATTCAAGACTTGTAGAGGCCAAGAGTGCTTGTCCGTTCATATTGTGTAGCCTAGAAGTAGATCCTGTGTCCTATGACTGAGATGATGATGAGGGACCTGCCAATTGAGATGCTGAAGAAGAAGTAGTAGACACTGATGAGGGCAACTTAATGTTATTCTTTTGAAGAAGGTGTGTGATTTCATCAATCTTCTTCTTATAACATCTATGCTCATCATGTCCTAATCTTTTAAAATATGCACATTTTTACTTCTTCTTAGATGATTCCTCTTTAGAAGAGGATGTGTACTTAGGAGTGCTATGTGAAGGAGAATCTTTACCTTGCTCTTTAGACTTGGGAGCCTTGTTTCACTTCTTACCTTTGCCACTTGAAGCCTTTGTCTCCTTGGCAACAAGAGAATGAGATCTAGTAGACTTCAATGAGCCCATGTGTACCAACTTTTCTTGTTCCCTTGTGAGTTGAGCTGCAAATTCATCAAGAGAAGGCATTTTGTATTCATTTCCAAGAGCATCCATTATAGCATAGAATGTAGAAATAAAAATTGAATAATCGGGACCAAGCTTAGCAAGAATAGAAAGTATCAACTGTTCATCCTCTTTAGTGACCCCACAATTAGATAACTGCAATTTGAGAGAATTGAGCTTAGAGAAGAAGTCTTGGACATTGTCAAAATCTGAAGGATTAAGACCCATTAGTTCATTCTCCAACTTAAATTTCCTCATCTTATCTGGCTTACCAAAGAGACTCTCTAAAGTAGTCCAAGCTTCATTAGGATGAGTGCAAGATGCAACATGATATCTAAGATCTAGAGAAATAAACAACTTCAAAGTACCAAGAGCTTCATCCCTTCTATCAAGCCATTTTCTTTTCTCTTTTGCTCCTGCTTGTTCTAGATCTTGACCAAATGTGATTCGTTGCAACTTTGATTTTAACAATAACAACTCCATTTGATATTTCCACTCATGATAGTTATATGGAGTTAAAAGTATAAATTTTGTCAAATCCATGATACAATGAGATAGAACAACAATTTTCCCTCACAATACAAGAGATTAACCCCTTTGTCCCAACAAAAATTACACTTTTTACAAATTTACAACAAAGTATCCCAAATTATCAAGTCAACAACAAACTGAAAATATGAAAATATGGAAAAGAATCTATAAAATGTGCATGAGAATATCTGAAGTACTCTTGAATACCTTTCTAATGCCACAAATTTGGAGAAAATTAGAGATCGGAGCACAAAGTTGTGAGCTCGGAGGTGAAAAATGATGATCTAGCTTCAACTTCGAAAAAGATGCACAAAAATAAAAAAAAACTACAAAATATCTATACCACTAAACAATTCAGATCTCCACCTTTTTGATAATATTTCGTTTGAAAATTTTTTCCTCCGTATGCGAAAGTTATGAAAAAATGAAAAAAGGCTCGTAAAAGGACACTTGGGGGGCAAAACCAACACCTACAAAGGCTAAATTGGTGCAATTTTTTGGCACCTTGGGGCTAGCCTTAGGTCACTCATATGACCTCTAGCATTAAAAATACAAAAAAAAAAACTCATCGGCCACAAGACTTAGGGTTTCATAATGCCGACCTTGACTAGTATAGAGAAACCATTAGTCTGATAAATAGGTTGGCAATTTTTTTACAAATATTTTTATATAAAAATATTTAAAACAAATAAACTCCAACCAAAAAACAAATTCCTTCATACCACAGTGATAGGTTGATCCGAGTTGACGTTGATTGATGCTAGCCACAAGGAATATTATAAGAATATGCTGATTAATATATGACTATAGTTGGAAATAAATGGCAGACAACCACAGATGATGTAACCATCGATGGTTAATGAAGAGACCACTGACAGAGGACTGTGATGAATGGTACCTATGGATGGAAGGAGTTGGACCCTGCAACGGTATCTTTACTAGGCTGATGTAGTTAGAGACCTTGTATGTTGTGATAAATGTGAAGTACCCATAGATTATGTAGATTGGACAGGCGATTGACATGTGATGGTACCCGCTGACTAATGTACAATATGTAGCCAATGCGGATGGAAGACTGATCGTTGATGCAAGATCCCATGGAAGATATCAGTTGGTGGTGTATGGGTAGAGTAGTGAACATCGGCCCTGAAACAATTGATAAAGATGATGTGGTTGTACGTGGACTGCAACAGAGTAATGGCACCGGCAAGGATTGTGAACAAGGGAATGGGGCAATAAAGATACTGGTACCTCCATCACCAATGAATCCTGATTAAGCTGATATGGCAAGTATAGAAGACTGTGATGACAATGGATCTAACTACGACCAATTAAAAAATGTACCCTTCCAACAATGAATATGTAGGGGTCAGATCTGACACAGAGGATAGAGAATATTCTCTATTGAATATGCTAGTACCAACCAATTTTCTATCAAGAAAATTAAAAAATATGCCAACCACAAAATATATTAAACCCTCAATTTTTTAATACAACTATAGCCCGAAATTAATATTTTGCCCCAAAATATTGCTGATAAATACATAGAAAATATTTTTCAAAATATGTTTTTTGCAAAATTAGAAAATTTGGACCACTGAGAAGGTTGTTCAAAAAAAAAATCCTCAAAAACAACTTTACCCAATATGGATGAATTTATAGTCAAAATTCATCTGCAGAGCCTTTTGAACTCAACTGTGAGGTTATTGAAACCCCAATCTACACCCAGCAAAAATATTCAAGCCAAAATATCACCCTCGAATCTAGGAAGGAATCTAAAACACTTGGAGAGCTCTAATACCATGTAATAATTGGCTATGAAGGTAGCCACCCAAGATCTAGAGGCCTAATAGAAAGCACAAGCAAAAGAGAGATACAAACAAGATGACAAGAATAAACGGTATTCTGTCAATAGAATAGAATGTAATGGAATGAATTTTACATAGGAGACCCCTTGGTTATATAGCCAAGGTGAGAACATAGAAGGGCATAATATTATGACAAGTGTCCTAATCTTATGACATGAGACAACTAAAAAAAGTTATCACTCCACCTAAAGTGGGAAAGAGATAATGTGATAATCACCACAAAAGGTGGATCACCCATAAAAGGTGGAGAGATAATCACATGATATGTCCACAAAAGGTGGATGTGATGAGGTAATGACATGTCAAGTCCACCAAAAGTGGAAAATCTCCAACAACCTCCTATGTGGTCCCTAAGTAAACTTAACTAAGGTGTAATCATGACCTAGGACAAGGTACAACACATTTAATTACACCATAGCCAATTCTAACATGGTAGGCTATTTTTCCATACCTTTATGGGCTCATACCTGAACCAAAAACACCTTGGAAGCAATCAATTTGGGGTAATAATAATGATCACATTGTAGGATTAATTGGTACATATATTGGTGTTGATATTCTTGTGGAGATCTCAGATATTGAGTGCCCACACACACTTTGGACCAAGATTTGGGAGATCTTTGGAGACCATCATATCTCTCCATTCCCAGATGATCCTATTGTATATTGTTTAATTCCCCTTGATGATGTTGATAATATACCCTATGATGATGATACTTTAGAGGAGCTTGAGTATAATAAATGTCTTGAATTTCTAGTTGATAAAGAGACTTCTCTTCTTGCTTCTCCTCCTCCTATTGAGATCACATATTCATCTATTTCTTTCCCTAAGGATACTTGTAATTCAATAGTTTTGACTCCTAGTTATTCAATGTAGCAGGACATACATAGTATTCCAGATATAGCTACCTTGGATGGCTTCCTAATAGGTATTTCAGACTTGTTTGTGGATTCTCATCTTGCAGATTTGGAGGACATCATTGATAGCATTCATCTTCTCTTTGATGAAGATGAACCTTCTTTAGTTGTTGTGAGGGAACACCTTGACCCTCTTGTTCATTGTCTATATGATCATTATTCACAGATTGGTGTGAGTGTGGATAGTTTTGGACAACATTTGGAGGATGCTTCTTTGTCTTCAGAGGGATATCCTTATCTTTGGATTATATTCTACATCCTTCTCTACTAGATGTTGGATTGTCCTATTCAGCAGTGTGGCCTAGAATGCCTGTTTGGAGTGTGTCAGCTTTCAACATCGACATGGAGACACTTGAGCATGCTTCAGAGACACCATCATACATCATCCATATTCCTGAAATCCTACATACATCCTTGGTTTTGTTTCTTCCTAAGGGCAGGAATGTTGTTCGATGAGATTGGATCATCTTCAGTATTCAATGTCAAGCTTCTATCATCATTGCAAGAGACTCAACATTGAGGGGGAGCTACATTGTCTCTCTTCTACTTCTCTCTTATGGGGGGTCTTTTTCCTCACATGGGATTTTTACCTTCTCATTCATCATTGACAGTATTTCATTTTTTGTATTTCATCTCTCTTTTGGGGAGGATTTTTTTCCCACAGGGTTTTCTCCTTTTCTCTGGTTGTGAGAGATTCCATTGCATATGTACATGGGTACCTAACATGGCCTAGTATCCTAGACCCATCTTGCATTGTTTTCATTTGTGTACATTCTCCCAAAGTTGCACTTAAGGGGGGGTTTTGGTGTAATTAAATGTGTTGTACCTTGTCCTAGGTCATAATTACACCTTAGTTAAGTTTACTTAGGGACCAAATAGGAGGTTGTTGGAGATTTTCCACTTTTGGTGGACTTGACATTTCATTACTTTATCACTTCCACCTTTTGTGGACACATCATGTGATTATCTCTCCACCTTAGGTGGAGTGGTAACTTTTCATAGTTGTCTCATGTCATAAGATTACAACACTTGTCATAATCTTATGCCCTTCTATGTTCTCACCTTGGCTATATAACCAAGGGTTCTTTATCATTTGTAATCAATTGAGAATCATATCATATCATTGACATTGAATATAGTCTATTCTTGTCATATTCTCTCTCTCTCTCTCTCTTTTTGTGCTTTCCATTTGGTCCATAGATCTTGGCAGCCATAGCCAATTCTAACAAAAACAACATTATCCCACCAAATCCATACATGCCAAATGAGAATATACCAAGTAAAACTATACCAAACATGAACATTTCAAATCCACACTTGGTAAAATTTTGGATAGATATGTTTGAAAATCACATGAATTTTGTTCAAAATCCATCACACCCATATGTCCCCCTCACCTTTCATAATCCTAATGACCCATCATCATCATTTCATGCAACCACTCAAACCTCTCTCTCTACAACCTCACAAGAAGAAGGTGACCTATTTGGACCAGGGGACATTTTTTATCAAACATCATCATTTCCCCAAGGGAGCATGCCACTCACTTTCCCACCACTCCCACCCTTTCCATTAACATCTATATCACCTCTTGGTGTGGGGCTACCTCTGCTACCACTGCTCATCCAAAACATCCGTCCAACCATCAATCAAGGCATCATACCAAATCCTCCCCACTTTTCATTAACATCGCAACAACAGATGGAAACCATCCCCATAGCACAAGCAACCAACACATCTTCTATCATCTCTCAAAACATGGTCTCTCAAGGACTAACCATATCTATCACACCATCCACCACTCAAATCCCAATCATTAATACAATGGTACCTCTTATCACCACAACAAGCACTATTCCAAAACCACCTCCACCACCACCACCCAAACCAAACACATCAAACCAATACAACATTGCATTGCAAGCCACTTAGTAGGCTGCTTATTAGAAGGAACACCAACAAAACCAAAAATAACAAGCTAGACAAGGGTATGTACAGAATCATGATGGGACAAAAAGTGGCAATATGATGGGTATATATAGGGTATGTGGCTAATGACTTTTCTTTTACCCAAATTTGATGAAACAAAAAGGGTTTTTAAAGGAGATTCTTAGCTTTCCACCAATATAAATTATGATTTCTTTTGAATTTAATAAATAATTATTCTTTATTTTCTATTTTAATTATGACTAAAGTATTGATTGATAGGTTGATTGAAAAACATCTATAGCTTTCAAATAGTATCACATTTTTTTATTCCAAAACATGTGTCACATTCTATGTTTCACATGCTATAGGATTAGAAAAAGAAAAATTGAATTTCATGAAGTTTTTACCAAGTTAAGGTAGTCGGACATATGAGTTTTTATATTTTTTAAAATTTGTAATAAGAAAATCATAATTAATTATTTACTTGGAAAAAAATGACAAAAAAATATGCATCACATCAGGACATGAGTCCTCTACCTATATCTAAAATCTTATAAAAAAATATTATCATTTTATTGTGGTTAGGGTGTTCAGATAGACACCTACTTCTTATTTTTTTCCTAAAATTTAAGTACTACTACATTAAAATTTCAAATTTTCATGAAATAGATTTTATTTTAAAAAAAAATAAACCTAGTAGTTTAGAAACTACATTCAATTTTCTATAGATTCTATTCTTACACACTTTTGAAAAAATATAGATAACTTATTCAAATTTTTACATCAATTTTCCTAACTCTGATTTTTTTGAATTTTTTGCCACTTAAGGCCCTATTTTTTCCATGATGATTTTGAAAATGCCCACAACTAGCTGCTCAAATTTCCCAAGCCACAGTACAAGCCCAATAAGCACAAGCCTAGGCTCAAGCGCAAGTGCAAGCTCAAGCCCAATACCAAGCCCAACAAGAAAATGTTGTTCAGATTCCCAACAAAATGTTAACAACTCCATGTATCAATCCAAGTCAACAATCACATGATAAAAACCTATCCATCAATGAACACATGGAAGATGTTTTTACCTCATCTTAAGATCAAATCAACATACATCAAGGGTCACTTTTTGATCATGATAAGAATCCCTCAACAATATCTGACAGTGATCTATTTCAAGGAGTGTTAACATTATTTGATCCTACAATCAATGATCCATCAACCAATGATTATATTGAAAATGTCTCTAATGAGTTAGAGGACATATCTCAAAAATTTATTCTAAAGCATGATCAACATCTCTCACCAAAGTCTAGCAATGGTCCTTTCCAAGACATATTGACATCCTTCGACCTCATGATTGCTGATATTGAGGGAATCTTCAACTCAACACTTGATCCAAATTCACTCAAAGATCAAGAGGATATTGATCCACTTCCTATGCCTAATGAAGATATCCAAGAAACCTTTGTAATAAATTCATCCTTTGAAATTGACCCATGTTAAGAACTTGATCCAAAGCATGTCGAAAGCAATTCTAAAGTCATTCAAGATCAAGAATTCATATCCCCAATCTACTAAAATGATCTAATGGACACTCTCCTATCTATACAAGATGTCACAAATGATGATCATATCCACATAGCACATACTCCATCTACCCATGAGATGCTTTCTTTGCATGGACACATAGATGATCTTCATACAAAACATGATTCCTTTACTCCTGACATCATTACAAAAAAAGAGTAAGTTGTTGATTCCTATAGTAAAACTGAGTTGTCAATATTAGGATTAGATATATCCCAAATTTAGATTGAGGACATCATGTATAAATATATCCAACATTATCCACTCAAGGAAATATGTCAGACATAACATGACATTCCAGAGTTAACAAAGCAGCAAATGGAAATAACATTATCTGTAGTGGTAATTTATCAAAGCATGCTTACTGAACAAGACATCTCAAAATAGGCAGAATCAAAGAAAAAAGGTGCTACTACCAGCATACTGGGGGAAACTGTGTCTCAAGAAAACATCAACATAGGGAGCATGAAGAATCTTTATGGTGAAACCAATGCTAATACTACAACTAGCCATGTCATGAATCTTCAGCCACCCATCACTCTATCCATGAATTGGGACCAACATCAAAAGAAATATTTGAATCAAAGCACAAAGAACATTATCAAAGCAAAAGAAGCTAAGAAGCATATCAGAAAAATCAAATACAAGTGGATACCAAAGAATACAAAGAAAGATTATCCCTATCAAACTCCATCAGTCAAAGGAACTATGGGGAAAAATAAAAAAAAGAAAGGTATCCATCAAAGATGTCCACAAAAGAAAAAGTAGGCTTTTCAAGTGATGTACAAAGTGTATCAAACAGTTGGTCCTAATTCCATGTACACTTTCATAACAACCCATCATTGCTCATCTTCCCAAGTTTGGAGAGTCAAAGATTCCAAGTTGTCAACCAATCCATCCTTTATCCCTAAAAACACTCGATCCATGCCTCCATTAATGATATCCAATTCTCAAATTGACCATGTATTGGCAACCCTTCATCATAAGGATTCTGAAGGCAGTCTATCGCGATGTGCACATAGAGACAAAGTTAACTTCGATATCAATAAATTAGATTAGGAATCTCAAAAGTTTCATTCAAGTGCACGTATCTTGGCAAAGAAGCTTCTTCAAGTAGGATATCAATGTCACATTATGAAAGAAGCATATACATTGACACCACCAGATGGCTCAACATGAGATTAAAATCTTTCAAAAAATTGCAAAGAAATAAATAAAATATGAAATCCAATAAAAATAGAAAAAGTATTAAAAAAAAGAAAAATCATCCTCTAGTGAAAACCACTACGATGGTGCTTTGGACAAGTACCATGATGAAAACCTGGAAAATAGGAATCATGTGTAGAATCGAGCATCTATGTATGTTAGTTTAGGAGGAAGCATCTTATCCCATCCATAATAAATCCAACATTCTATCCATCTTAGCCATAATAAATCCATTCATCCATGAACCATTTATCCAATCTATCTTTATCCATCTACATCCATAGTCCAAGTTATCTTAATCTTGAAAATTTTTGGTGCACACTTTACACTTTCTTATGGTAAACATCTTGACATGGGCCATTTTCATTGATCCTATCCTATGCATCATTATCTGAGCCATGAAGCATTATCCAAATGATCAGTCTTTATTTGAACATTGTATCTTATCACAAGATGATCCTTGGCATCCTTTTGTGTGCTTATCATATCCATTTAGCCACACACCTATCCATGCACCCATCTATGACATTGCTAGACACTAGGGGTAGATATTTACTTCTTGCTTTAGGAATAAATCTTGATCTATATCTTCTAATTTATGTGGTGATCTGAACATTGGAAAACATGAAATCAAATTGGTCAAAGCATTTGTGAGCCAAAATACAAATCACCAGCCCATGGTATATTTTTGACAAGAAGATGTTCTTAATCAATCTTTATCTTTCATTGAACATCAATCCAAATAGTTAATACCAGTTGCATCTAATTTGTGCTTCAACATCACATCAAATCATTCAAAATAATTTTATTCCAAAATCAAGCTTCAAAATCCTGATCAATCAAATCCTTGCATTGTTGTGTATCCTCAATGATATTATCATCATCAATCCCTTATCATCTTGAGATATCCATCCTAGTCCTTGTGTTGCTTAACACTATCCTTGCATTGTTTTGTATCCTCAACAATGTTATCATCATCAATCCATCAATCCAATCAATCAACCTTAGCTTGATTTTCAACAAAATCCAAAAAAAAATCACTGATATCATCAAACATATCCATATCTAAATGATCAAAATCATGCAAAAAATCCCAAAACACTCAAAAAGTTAGAAAATGTCAAAAACATGGTATCTAAACTACGTAGTCTTTGAGCTTAAATGTAGGCAAGGCTAATCTTTGATCAACCCTCAAGAAACAAAAACACAAAAACACAAAAACATTCAAACAACCCAAAAATACAAAAATAGCCTCAAAACATTTCAAAAAGATAAAAAAATACAAATATTTGAAAAATCAATCCATATCATTTCACAATCACCTACAATAATCAATCACCCATAGTAAAACAATCATCACCTTCATCCTTTGGCAATACAAACAGAAACAACTACAACAATCAACAAAAGAAATCTTCAAACATAAAATCAAAAGAAAACTTTTAAATGAAAAATCAAAATCCTAATCATTTTCAAACATGCCAGTCAACCTTATATCAAAATCCTATCAAACAACTTATCAACCCATCATCATCCTATACAATGCATGTCCTAGGATATATCGTTCCGACAATGGGCATCATTTTGGATATCAGTTTGGATTCGTATCCTATCAAAACATATCCCTTTGGTTGTAGGTATGAAGAAAATTGGATTGTTTGTGTACTTGATCTTTTCTTTTGATTTATCCTATTGCGTTGATTCCAATGACCTCTCGATGATGTCTACTCAAAATTATTTAGAGAGAAAGGAATGGGTAATGATCATTATCTTTTTTCTATTGTGCTTGTTGGACGTTCTTGTAATATAACTTGGTGAATACTTGTTTTGTTAGGTGCATCCTAGCAAAGTTTTTGTATGTCAGGTATGAACAAGAATACTCCTATATGTTTATCAAGTCAAATTCCATTGCACTAGGTACAACGTGATCCTAGTTCTTTATACCATGATGCATCGTGCCTATGTGTGTTATCAAACATAAGGTAATTGGCCCTTTTAAAAGACCCAACTCCTTAGTAAGCAAATTATCATCATCATCATCATCATCATCATCATCATCATTATCATCATCTCTAATAAATTTGGCTTGTTTGTGTCTCTTGTCATCATCTTATTTTCTTCCTAATTCCTTTTCGTGCTAACATGGTACCATGACATTTAATCATAAATCATTGCTAATGTGCCCATCCTACATCCACAAACCATCAACATACTGCATAATGCATATCATACCATATAGAAAGAATTAATCATACCACATGCATTCATCCCCATCATTTCATAATATAGATTGGTTACTCTAAGAATTTCATAAACCATACATCTATCACCCATACGCATAATCATAAAAGAACCATCATATCATATCATGTGCATCCATATCATCCATGCATCAACATATCATCCATTACATATAAACATCATAATCATCTCATTTATACCATCAATAATGTAACTGTCATGGTACAAATCAGGAGTAGATGTGTGTAATATATCAAAATAGGCATGAGGCTACCCATGGTTGATGACTATCTACATCATCAAATCTGTCTACATCAAATACTTGAGTTGAACTGATCTTGAACCTCTTTGTCAAGAGATAGACCCTAAAATCAAACCTCTTCACTTGATCTATCGAGGGGGCAATATACCAGTGTAATTCTTTTTGTTAGGGCAATAGTGGGGCATCCAAAAAAAATCAGAGAATTTTTTACTTTTGATCATGGCAAGGTTATTCTTTGAACCAATACAACAAGTACATTGCTTCAAAGAGGGGAAAAATGTAGACACAAAAAAATACAGATTGATATCACACTCGATCTTGATCTACTAACATCATTTCATCCTGAATTATCCCTTTGTCTAACCATTTAATCAAATAGCCTTATTTGATTAAAGTCATCATAATTCCCCTTTTAATTAAATAAATCCCTTGATTTAATTAAATCATTGCCTCTGTGTAATTAGCTAGGTCATTTCATCTTCCTATCTTTGTTTAATTAAATAATCCATATTATTTGATTAAATCTCTAAAGTTCATCTAATTAAATTAAATAAATCAAACATTTATCTAATTTAATCTAACATCACCCCCTTTGGTTAAATAAATCAAAAATATTTATTTAACTAAGTCTAAATCATTTTCTTCTCATTTTGAGTTATTTAAATCCTAAAATCTAAGTCAAAATGGTCAAATCAACTATCATTTAAATTATTCAAATAATGATTAATGCTAATCCTAATCACTCAAATCCTCTAGATTTTGCAACTTGCACATGAAAATCAATTTAATTGATTTATAAATCATCTATTTTCATTCAAAAAAGGCATCCAAGTGGGAATATTCTTCAAATTTGAAATCTCCCTCCAAATAGACATGTACATCCAACAACGTATTTAAAATCCCTTACATGTCCTTGCCTTGAGCCAAGTGGCATTTAAGGCTCCTCTTTCATCCTCCCTAAACATGTCACTTCTTCAAATTCAAATTTCAAACTTGCACATTGATCAAAATGTGCTCAACCTTCATCCTCTCACATGTTGACAAGTGGCATCATATCATTGGCTTATCTTTTATCCCACATTCATCCTATCTTTCAATCTTCAACTCTATCTTTCTATAAATAGAGAGCTCATCCTTCATTTTTATCATCCACCATTTGAGTAAGCTTACTATACTCAAATACATCTTCAAAGCATTTGTAAGATTCATCCAATTTCATCCAATATTAGCTAGGTTATGCTGATTTTTATCTTGGAGAATATTGGAAGTCTTCATCATCTAAATCACTCTTCATCATCAATCAACATTGCATCATTGGAGTTGGGAAAGGACCAATTTTCACATCAAATTGGCACCAATTCCCCCATGGGATCAAGAGTTTGCATTACTTTCAATAAGATTTGATCTAATTTCTCGTTCTTTCATTATTTTCTTCTTTTCATTCCTATTTTGAGTTTTGTTAATGGATTTCATGTGGAATCCTTGTTCTTACTTGCATATGATCTTCTAATATGTTTGCTTATTGTGTTTTTCAAGTATTTGGATTGGGGTTCTACAGGGCTAAATCAGATTTATATTCAAAATATTACAACAACCCTTGCTAAAGACTTTGACATGAACATTCATTTCAAAATAGTACACTTGTGGGAATACTTGAAATTAATCATCCACCCCCAACAACCACTTGGACACCTACCTTTGGTGCCCCTCATGTTCTTGAATATCCTAAACAAATATACACACCTCTTGATCTTCATTACTCAACCATGACTTCAACATATCGAGGGATCCCATCTTCATCTATATCCATGAGTACCACAGGTTTTTCCTACCATAACCCAAAGAAGTGTGGATGAAGTATCTCAAAACAACACTCAAGGGCATACCACTACCATACCACAGAGTCAACCATTGAACCAAATAGGGACATCCTTACCTAATCCTCTTGTAGACATGAAAAATTAGCATATTGTATTTAATCAAGTCCATTCAACAAATAAATCAATTATATCTCTAAAGTCATCCATTTAAATTAAATAAATCAACTTTATTTAATTTGATCCTAACATCACCCTTTTTGATTAAATAAATCAAATCTTTATTTAATTAAAACTAAAATCATATTTCATCTCCTTTTGATTGAGTTTAATCCTTAATTCTAAGTCAAATGAGTCAAATCACATAATACTATTTTAAATTTCATAAATTAGGATTAAACCTAATCTAATGCATGTCAAATTCTCTATATTTTCCCACTTGCACAAATAAATGATTTTAATTAATTTATTAAATCTCCATTTTCCATCAACAAGGCATCTTTGGAGAATATTCCCTCAAGTTTGAATTCAAATCAAGTTGACTTGTCCTTCCAACATGGTATTAATTCTCCTCTTACATGTCCCCCACTTGGCATTTAAGCCCCTTTTTCTCCCTCCAACAAACCAAATTTGAAATTTGGAAAGGCCACCTAATTCCATTTATTGACACATTGACCAAAACTTGCACATCCTCCATCTACTCACATTTGGACATGTGGATCCTTCCTATTGGTTGAATCTTTGTCCCACATTCACCCATTTTTCATATTTCTCCATCCTCTCATTCTATAAATTGGAGCTATCATTCCTCATTTTAGCATCCACAATTTATGCAAAGTTACTCTCTCTCGCATTGAGAGCTGATTTTTTCCACTTCATATTCAAGGTATTTTA
This sequence comes from Sequoia sempervirens, assembly GCA_007258455.2. NCBI lineage: Eukaryota > Viridiplantae > Streptophyta > Pinopsida > Cupressales > Cupressaceae > Sequoia > Sequoia sempervirens. The sequence continues at coordinate 299,640,245 of VDFB02281492.1, forward strand.
TAATTGAGCTTGTCAAGGGTTGGGGAAGGGTCACTTTTCACAACAAAGTGACACCAATCCACTATGAAATAGGTTGACATTGGAATCAAACATTGCAATTGAGTGAAAGCAAGCAAGAATGGAGTTGAAGGAAATCAAACATTGAAACTCTAAAATTCTTAAAGCACTTTTTAATGCTTGGAGCTTCCATTCTATGCTTTAATTTTCTGTTTTAGGTTAACTCACTTGTTTTTGGGCTTTAAAACAAACATTACAAAAGTTTTTAATTTTTGTTGCAAAGGGTTAAAATGAACTTTAGGAGAATTGACTAGATTTCATTTGAGGTTAACAAATTGAACAAGGCAACTTTCATATCTCATTTTGCTCTTGTAAAATGAATCAAAATAATTGCTTTGTGGGTTTAAAAAGAACATGTACTACTTTTTTTTGTGATTTCTTACTCAAACTAATTCCATTGAAAAGATGTGTGTGCTTCTCTTGTGCCTCATGGAGATCTTGAGAATAAAAAGGCTTTTTTGTGGTCTTAGGTTGGGATAAAGTAATTACATGCACACTTCATTTTGGGAACTAAAATTGAACAACAAACATTGTGAGTGTGGGTAGACCTATTGCATGTGTTCTCCCTTTCTTTCTAAATGAAGGTTGATCAAATTATGAATATGTTTGTTTTATTTTTTTTTATCTTAGAGGGATTTCCTTGGGGAAAAAGTACTCACCCAAGGGAATGACTCAACCAATAATACTCTAAAGCCAAGAGTATTTCTAGTTGGGATATAAATTTGGGTATTGGAATAAATGCTAGTATCACATGGTTGGCTCCAACGAGAAGGGTAGCAATTGTCTCTCACCATGTTCGGTCAACTCCTACAAACATAAAGTATGAATTAAAACCCTTGTTGTAGAAAGGCCAAAATCCCTATCTATTTGTTGGTGTAAGAACGGTTGTTCTGAAGCTGCCCCACTCTTTTATGGTCTTTATTAGAAATGGAAAGCATGTCATGGTGTTTCATGGGTTTTGATACTTGGATTCCTCATATAATTAAGTGTCGTGGAGGGGAGCCAGTGGGGTCAAGCATCTAACCATTTGCTAAAGATAAGCATAGCTAGACTTGTCCAAGTGGGGACTCAACAAATATAGTCTTTCATATCCATAAGTTTGTGCTTGTTCTTGGTGAAAAAATGTTTTTCTTGTTCAAAAAAATTTGGAAACAAACATTTAACATCATCATCAAAATTTCAAGCCCTTTAGGAGGAAAATACAATTAACCAAATTCATGTGTTATTGCTTTCCCTTGGGATTTTATCCTTAGAGGTTTCTAAGCACTTGATTTACATCTCAATTTTCCTACTAAAGTTAAATAGTAGGTAACCCTTTCCTTGACTTCATCAAAATTCCACATAAAATACTTTGTGGCATTTGAAGAAATTGAGACATTGGACATCTAGTTTGGAAATATAATCAAAGAAGTGCTTGTGGTAAAACAAAATCACTAAGAAAAAATTAAAAACTTGGCTCTCACACATGTGTTAGTTCCTCATGATTTCCAAGAAAGTCAAAATCCAAAAACAAAAGTCCTTGAGCAAAATTTCAAAATTTTGGAGTCACACTCGAAAGGTCATCAAGAAATACATTAGGAAGTGCAATCAAAAGAAACATATAAAAATAAGCAAAAAATCCACAAGGCTCTATAGACTCATTCCTTTGAATAATCAAAAAATGTATGCTCAGTTTGAACCACTTCTTAGTTATAGAGGTCCTTAGAAGTATCACATGTTCTTTAATACCGAGGTATAGTAAACAAGTGTCTTTTTAGGTACATCCTAGGATCAAAATCAAACCTTCATCCATCTTTGAACATAAAAAAAAAAAACCAAAATCATTTCATCATCAACTCTAAGAAAATCTAAGAAAATTCTTTCATGTCAAACTTTGGGAAAATCAATTGAAACCAATCCAAAATCACCTTGTTTGATTGAATGTGTGTAGATGCATCCTTCTCCACATGCTTGATCAAATTCATCCCTTGATAACATCCAACATCTTGGGATTTAGGAGTTCATTATCAAACCAATCAAAATCATCTAGTTTGGATAAGAGTGTTTAGATTTATCCTTCTTCTCACACCTAGAAAAATTAGAATCTTGTGATGGATTTAACTCTAGGAAAAAATACAATCTCTTAGAGTTTATGAGTCCACCAAAATCCAAAAAAAAAAAAAAATCAACCCTAAATCAAGTCCTAAAGTTTAACATACCCTTCAAGATTTTCTCAAGAGTTCCAATCATCCATCAAACATTCATATTATACCCATATCATTATCACCCTTTCATCCTTAAATCATCCTAAATTTTCTCTTTTGTACCAAAAGTTAGATCAATTGAAAGAATTGAGAATTCACCTTCCACATTCTTGAAGATTGATCCCTATTTTATGGTGCAAACTAGATCACAACACAAGAGGAACATAGAAGCCAACAAAGAAACATCTACTTCGAGTGAATTAAGTCAAACCATTCCCAAAATGAATTACATTGGGTCTAGTTTAGGTCATAGAGTGCTTCGCTTACCCGAAGCACTCTCTGACACAAAAAAAAGTAAAAAGAAAGGACATCCAATGGTGAAAACCTCTCTGAGGCACCTAAAGATGGAGGATTCAATCTTCCTTCAGGTGCTCTTCATCAGGAAAAATCTATGGTCCTAGCAGAAAAATGCAATCCAATTAATCTAGGAACAAAGGAGACCTTGCACATCACATTCTATGCAAAGTCATTACTGTCAAAAGAACAAGAACTCCTAGTAGCCTTCTTGAGAGAGAGGTAGGTAAACTTTTCATGGAGCTATGTAGACATGCTTGGCCTTGATCCAAAAATCATGGTTCATCACCTAGTAGTATACTCTGAAGCAAAACCCATTAGACAAAAGCTCAGGAAAATGTACCCTCAGATCGCCTTGCTAGTCAAAATGGAACTAAAGAAGCTATTGGACACAAGATTCATTTGACCAATTGACTAACCCAAATGGGTGTCAAATCTGGTTCCTATTTCAAAACAAGATGGGGCATCAGAATCTGCACAAATTTTAGGGACTTAAACAAAGCATTCCCAAAAGATGATTTCCCATTGCCCAACATTGACATAATTGTGGACATGATAGTAGGACATGAAATTCTCTCCTTGATAGATGGTTTCTCAAGATATAACTAGATAATGATTGCTAAAGAATACCAACACAAAATGGCTTTCACTTGTCCATAGGGGATTTACTGCTAGAATATGATGCCATTCGGCTTGAAGAATATAGGAGCAACATACCATAAAGCCATGATGTTAATCTTCCATGACGTGATTCATAAAACTATCAAAGATTATTTCAATGACATACTAGCCAAATATAGAAAGAGGAAGGATCACATAGCAACTTTGAGCACTATTTTTGATAGGATGGAGGAACACAATGTCCGATTGAATCCAAAGAAGTGCATCTTCTGCATGTAATCAAGAAAGTTGCTAGGATACATAATTTCAATGAGAGGTATTGAGGTAGACCTTGCCAAGGTAAAAACAATCCTTGAGATGGAGGCACCCAAAAAATTGAAGCAATTGAGAGGTCTCGAAGGTAGGCTTCAGTCCATCTAAAGATTCATAACATAGCTGGCAGATAAACATTATCCATACTCTCACCTACTTCACAAGGGAGTAGCATAAAAGTGGGATAACAAGTGTGAAGAAACCTTCAATAAGATCCAATAATATTTGCTTACACCATTAGTCCTCATACCACCAATCCCAAGAAATCCATTGATTCTCTATGTGTCAACAACAACAAAAAACCTTGGTGCTCTTCTGGCTCAGCATGACAAAAATGGGACAAAAAGGGCCATATATTACATTAGCTACACAATGGTTGGGCATGAGTTAGATTACTCATTCATTAAGAAAGCATGTCTAGTAGTAGTGTTTGCATCACAAATATTTTGACACTACATGTTAGCATACAAAGTCAAACTCATCATTAAAATCAATCTCCACAAGTACTTATTATCAAAGACAATGCTCAATGGAAGAATGACCAAATGGGTCATGATACTAGTAGAGTATGACATTAAATATGTAGAGAAAAAATCAATTAAAGGACAATTCATCATAGGTTAGCTTGCAGAAGCACCAATCTATTCAAGGAATCCTCTCATCTCAAAGTTTCTAGATGAATCCATCTTCAATCTCAACATAGCCAACCACTAGAAAATTTACATTGATGGCTCATACACACAACATGGATTAGGATTTAGTGTCTTCTTTATGTCCCCACAGGGGGACTGTATACCTAGATCATATAAATTTGCATTCCCCTACACCAACAACATTGCAGAATATGAGGCTTTAACCATAGATCTCAAAATAGCAGTGCAATGGCACATCATGGCCCTCAGAGTATATGGAATCTCAGCTGATAATAAACCAAGTGAATGGTGAGTACTAGAATAAGGATGATAATCTCACTCCATACAAGAAACTAGTGGAGACTCTCAACAAATCCTTTATTGAGATCACATTTCAGAAAATTCCTAGAGTAAATAACAGAGCAGTAGATGCCATGGCAATGACTGGATCCCTGCTGGACATCCCTCACAATGTCCCAAAATATGAATTCTCAATAGGGCAGCTTCTCGTACCCACATTCAAGGTACCATAATTAGAATTTATGTGTGAAACCATTGGTCTCAGTGATCCCTAGTACCATGACATTTATACATACCTGTGAATAGGTGTCCTACCTACTGACTTACCCTCAACTTTAAAATGAACCTTTGTCAAAAAGGAATCCTAATTTGTCATCCTAGGAGGTACCCTATATCATAGGAGCATAAAAGGAACCTTATTACACTATTTAAATGTTGATGAGGCATTGACCACTTTAACTAAGGTGCATAATGACATCTATGGTTCACACTCGAGTGGAATGACCCTAGCCAAGAAATTGTTGAGGATGGGGTATTATTGTCCTATAATGGAAAGAGAAGCAGATGGAAAGAGAAGCAGCTGACTACATCAAAAGGTGCCTAAAATGTCAGCAGCATGGAGACCTCATCCATGCTCCAGCTCAAGAACTTCATCCCATCATCAAACCATAACCCTTTTCATAGTGGGGACTTGATCTCATTGGAAAAATAACTCCCACTTCAGTTCATCATAATTGCCATTGAGTACTTTACCAAGTGGGTGGAAGCCATGCCCATGACATATATAACTAGGAAGTAGATATCAAAGTTCATCCTAAACTATCTCATTTGCTGCTATGGTGTCCCACAAGCCATTATCAAGGATAATTTGACACCATTTAAGAATTAGGATGTCCATGAATTGTGTGAAAAATTCAAAATCCAACATTGTTTCTCCACCCCATACTATCCCTAAGGCAATGGCCAAGTAGAAGCCACAAATAAAACCATTTTAAAGATCCTCAAGAAAATAGTCAATGGCACAGGTCATGACTAGCATTTGCTTCTCAATCCCACCCTTTGGGCCTACCGAACCAACATCCCAACACCCACTAGTGCCAACCCCTTCTCCCTGGTCTATGGATCAAAATCAATACTCCCCAATGAGATCAAGCTCCTGCCACTAAGAATATCACTACAAAACTTCATCATAGATGAAGAGTACCGAGTATGATGATTGAATGAGTCGGAGCTACTATATGAGAAATGTATAGATGCTTTAAATCATTTGCAAGTCTATTAGAATAGACTTAAGAGGAGCAATAACAAGAAAATCATAAGTAGGGCTTTCCAAGTTGGAAAACTAGTACTAAAGGAAAATTAAAAGAGCGTCCCAAATCCAAACAACAAAGGAAAATTTGAACCCAATTGGTTGGGACTATTTGTTATCACAACAAGCTATAAGTCAAGTGCATATCAACTATCAACACCCAAAGGGGAACCTCTGCAAGAGCCCATGAACAACTCTCATCTCAAAAAAAATTATGCCTAATCTTTCAAGGTATAGAACCAAAAATCCAAAAAATTAGAAAATGTTCTAAAAAAATAGTTTCCTTGGTGAAAACATGGCAAACAGGCATCTTGGTGACAACAAAAAAATCAAAAAATAGGCAAAAAACAATCCAAATTTTTTTATAAAAGGATAAAAAATAGTAAAGAAAAAATTGTCCTTTGGTGAAAACCACTTTGGTGGCACTTTGAACAAGTACCTTGGTGAAAACTTGACAAATAGGCATCTTGTGTAAATAAGCACTTTTCATCCACTAGGATCTTTATGACTTGTTCTCCATCATCCACCCATTATGTTTCCATCATCCATCACATTTAGATCTCCATCCATCACCCATCTGTTTTGCATCTGCATCATAGGTTGATCCTATGTTCATATCATGATCCCTCATAGTACTACTCGGCCCATTCCCAAAGTTATTTTGTCTTTCCTTTTTTAGAGTAATCAATTGCATCATATTGAGGGCATGTTCTCATTAGATTAGATTCGTGTATATTCTTGAAGTCCTAAATTCCAAAAATCCAAAAACTTAAAAAAATACCAAATCCAAAAACATTCAAAACATATCAAAATCCCAAAATAGGTCAAAAAGTCAAAATGTTAAAAATAGAGTCATCAGTCAAACTACAAGTTTGTGAGCCTTGAATGTAAGAAAGGTTGATCTTTGATCATCCCTCGAGACACTTAGGTCAGTCCTGTAGGAGTCCATCATAATAAATTGGCATTTCATCATGTATATCTTCATCTATAAATCGGTCAAGTCGTTAGTGGAACTACGGGTCTCTAAGCCTTGAACATAGGCAAGGTTGATCTTTGATCATCCCTCGAGACACTTACATCAATCCTTTAGGAGTCCATCATAATAAAATGGCATTTCATCATGGATATCTTCATATGTAAATCAGTCAAGTCATCAGTCAAACTACGCGGTCTCTGTGTGTATAATGTAGGCAAGGCTAATCTGATTGATCAGCCCTTGAGGCCCCTAGGATAGGTCCTTAGGTTAGTCTCTTGGTCCAAATATTAGAAAACCCCAAATACATTTGAAAATCAAAAAATAAAAACATTTATAAAATCTTGAAAAATACCAAAAATAGTCTCAAAATATTGTAAAACTCCAAAAACATCCAAATATTTGAAAAAATCCATCTATCTCATCTTGCTTTCACCCGCAATAACATCACTCATAATAAATGATTGTCATCCCCAATCTTTGCTGAAACAATCAAAAACAAGTCTAGCAGGTGAAAAATGAAAACTCAAAACATCATGTCTCATGTTTAAGTCAATACTTAAACAAGTTGGTCAACTCTTTGTGTTAATAGCCTATTATCCAATCAATCCCATTTTAATCATCTAATAACATCATGTCCTAAGATGTATCCTTCCTACAATGGGAATTATTTATTAGAAAGAACACTTTGGATAAACAAAATGGCATGCCACCATCCACTAACATGTCCTAGGATGTATCCTTCCTACAATGGGCATTATCTTTTGGCAATAGTTTCGGTTGTTATCCGTAAAAAAACATTTCCTTTTGGTTAGCAGCATTGAAGAACATCAACTTGTTTCTTTAATTTGTCTTTGTCTTTTGACTTATCTATTTGTGCTCATTCCAATAACCTCTCAATTATTTCCAAACAAATGGATTTAGAGACATAGGAATGGGGCAATGATCATTATCTCTTTTCTATTATGATTGTTGGATGTTCTTGTAATATAACTTGGTGAATACTTGCTTTGTTAGATATGTATGGAGGTGTTTTGGGCAGCTTTTTGACTATTGCATTGATAGGTTATACCTTTCCATGTTTTGGTCTCAAATGTTTGAAACTTCTAAAGTGTATCCTAGCAAGGTTTATGTATGTTAGGTGTAAACAAGAATACTCCTATCTATTTTTCAAGTCAAAGTCCATCACACTAAGTGCAACACCACCCTAGTTCTTTATACCTCGATGCATCATGCTTATGTGTGTTATCAAACATAAGGTAAGTGACCCTTTTAAAATCCCAATTCTTGATAAGAAAATCATCCATTTATCATCATCATCACTCATAAAGTTGGCCTATTGGATCCTCTTGTCATCATCTCATTTCTCATTTCTTCTTTTCTGCACTAACATCATGCTAGGATAGTTAATTATCATCACCAATGCATACATCTTGCATCCACAAACCATCAACATTCTTCACATCATCTCACATGCATGTTCATCATCATAATATATATCTATTAGTCTACGCATCTCATAAATCATACATTTACATAAAAAAATCCATTACATAATCATATAGGCATCATCACATCATATCATCATTTAAGTTGTTTAGGATAATATAGATTGGTTATTCTAAGCATCTTAAAACCATCTCATTTGCATCATCATCATAACCATCCATATGTCTATCTTAAACCTATTTATCATAAGATCGACCCTCAAATCAAATCTTTTTGCTCGATCTGTTGAGGGGAAATGTACTAGTGTACTCCTTTCTGCTGGGGCATCTAGAAAAACAAAAAAAAAAAAGAATTTTGACCGTGGTAAGTTTATTCTTTGAACTAATGCAACAAGTACATTACTTGAAAGAGGGGAAAAATGTAGACATGCAAAATTAGCATATTGCATTTAATCAAGTCCATTCATCAAATAAATCAAGTCTATCTCTAAATTCATCCATTTAAATCAAATGAATCAACTTTATTTAATTTGATCCTAACATCACCCTCTTTGATTAAATAAATTAAATCTTTATTTAATTAAATCTAAAATAATCTCTCATCTCCTTTTGATTTATTTTAATCCTTAAATCTAAGTCAAATGAGTCAAATCACATAATCCTCTTTTAAATTAACTAAATTAGGATTAAATCTAATCTAATGCATGTCACATTCTTTCAAGAATATTCCCTCAAGTTTGAATTCAAATCAAGTTAAGTTGTCCCTTCCAACATGGCATTAATTCTCCTCTTACATGTTCCCCACTTGGAATTTAAGCCCCTTTTTCTCCCTCCAACAAGACAAATTTGAAATTTGAAAAGGCCACCTAATGTAATTTATTGACACATTGACCAAAACTTGCACATACCCCATCCACTCACATTTGGACAAGTGGCTCCATTCTATTGGTTGAATCTTTGTCCCACACTCACCCATTTTTCATATTTCTCCATCCTATCATTCTATAAATTGTAGGTCTCATTCCTCATTTTAGCAACCACAATTTATGCAAAGTTACTCTCTTCACATTGAGAGTTTATTTTGTCCACTCCATCTTCAAGGTGTTTTATCGTTGAGCTTTTCAAGGGTTGGGAAAGGGTCACTTTTCACAACAAAGTGACACCAATCAACTATGGAATAGGTTTGCAATATTTTTATTTCATGCTTCCAATTAGTTTTTCTTGTTATCTTGTTTGAGAGGCATTATGCATTATTTCATAGGAGTATTTATGCATTTACATGAACTAACCCCATTGATAACTAGTGTTGGAGTTTAATATTTGTGCAAATTTGTAGGTACTCACACCTCTAATGGGTTCATCTATACCATTTTTTTCACAAAACACATCCACATCATCCACCATCAATCCACCTCCAAATAATTCCCTAATTACAAGTTCGATCAATCCAAGAATTGTCTTGATCACCAATCCCTTGCTTACATCTTTAGCGCAAGGAAATCCTAAAAACATAGGACAATGGAATATTTTCAATAAATGGATTCAAGGTCCTAGTGTATCATTTCCATTTAAAAATTTAACGACATCATCCTCATCTTTTCCTACAGTTCCCTTTACTGTGCCAAATCAATCAAGACCTCAAACATACATTCATACACCTCATTATACCTTCTTACAAGGAATGTTAAATCAAGGGAATCTTCCACCTTTTACCATCAATCCACTACCCACCAAAAACATCAATATCCACAATCCATCATAGATGTCTCAACAACCATCTAATAACACATTGCAAGTACATGCCTTAGCTTTACAACAAGCACAACAAGCTTATCAACAATTTTTCCAACAACAACAAGTAGCCTTAGCAACTCTATAGGAAACCTTGGCCCAATAGCAACATCAAGATCAGCAAGCAGCCTTAGCCCAATAGCAACATCAAGATCAACAAATAGTCTTAGCCCAATAGCAATAGCAAGCACAACAACCAACCTTAGCACACTAACAACAACAAGCACAAGTAACCTTAGCAGCACAACACATTGCACAACAACAAATTCAAGCACATCAAGAAACTTTATTAGCACAACAACAACAAACCCTAGTGATGCAAAAACAACAACAAGCTCAACAATGAGTCTTACTAGCTCAACAATATGCCTAACAATAGCAATAAGGCTCCTATTATCCTCATTTGAACATCATCAATCCAAATGCATCTAGAACATATCCATTACTTTCATAAAATCTCACACTATCATACACCCCATATAACTCATTTTCCATCCCACCATATGTTCCTCCACCCAACCTACAAGATTATCTACCATCGCAATTGAAAGCACTCTCATAAGAAATGTAGGACCTTCATATGGGAAAGACAAAGAAACCTCATACATAGAACTTGTGTCCTTACCCATTTGACTGAAACATAGCAATGATACCATTCCTTCTTGGTTTTGAAATCCCCAAATTTGACAAATAAAAAGGGAGAGGAAATCATGTGGACCATATCAAAGAATCCAATGTCATGTTCATGGAGGTGGCTTACAATGATTCATATCTAGTGCACCTCTTCCCTTGAAGTTTAACAAGTCATGCTATGGATTGGTTTTCTCATTTTCCTCCTAGTATCAAAACATTTCAATAAATCATTGATAAATTCATCAATCACTTCTCCTTCAATATTGACATGGACATTAGTCTAGAAGAATTGTACACTCTTAAACAAAATCAAGGAGAAATATTCACTAAACTCTTACAACAATGGATACAAAGAACTAGTAAAATCAAGTGGAATCTTCATGAAAAACAAGTAGGAATCATTATAGCCAATATGGATCCATATCTACCATTCCACTTAAAAATGCAATGCATCATATCATACAATGAGCTTATCCCTAGACCCCTTAACATTGAAAGAGCTTTAATATCACAAGAAAATACTTAGGCTTACAAATACAACCATCCTTCAACTAGTTCAAATGAGAAACCTCGTGTATGGGCTAAGAACAAAAATGTAAAAAATTATGGTGTAGTAGATGCTAAGGTCATACTAAGTGCTCCTAGACCCAATAAAAATCAAGTTGCTAACATCCAACTGACTGTGCAACAAACAGTACCACCTTAGAACAATTAGATTAATAATGCCAACCTGCAACAAAGGAAAACCAATAACTAGAATAACTATCCCAAATGCAATTACACATAGTTTTATAAACCCATCGAGACGATCATGAAGAAATTGGTAGAGTCAAATCTCATAACACTTCCTAACTTTGAAAACTACCAAGAACCATAGAGAATCCATCTCGATACAATGAGTGTCATCTCTATGACTTTCACAAAATCAAGGGACATAAAACAACAAACTCCATGAAACTCAAGAATATCATCCAAGATCTCATATAAAGCAATACCATATCTATTTAGGTACCATTTGGGAACCAAGATCTTAAGATATACAAGACCCCTATGATAGATGATAACAAAGAAAACAACAATGAAAAAGCTAAGGAATGAACCAATGTACAACTTACCTATTCTAATGTAGTTTCCTCCTATGATAAAATTATCACTGTTGTTACCATCAAAGGAGCTAGTATAGAATGTGGAGTCACTACATGATGTGGAAAAGTAACCATTCAAGGAGTCCCATCTCAATATAGGACACAACCTACTTTTCCCATGTCTAATATTAGCAAGTGCAATCTTCTAGATCAACTTAAACAGACCCCCACACATATATTGATCCTAGAACTTTTAAGGGTATCTCCCACACACAAGGAAATACTAGAAAAAGACTTGTTTGAGTCATCTATTCTTGAGAACATTGATACCAATCAATTTCAAGCTATGGTAGGGTATATCACCAACCATCTTCTCACCTTCTTTGAGCAATATTTACCATCACAACCATCTCATAACCATACTTTACACCTTGAGGTTGTCATTCACAAAAACAAGATCAAAAGAGTCTTGGTATATGGAGGTGTTGTTCGGAACATTTGTACCCTGCAGTTGATCAAGAATCTAGGCTATTGAGAAGATATTATTGAGAAGACAAAAAATATCATCATCAGAGCATATGATGATCAAGAATGGGTATCATGAGGAATCATTGCACTTACAATCCAAGTGGGACCTTTTTTTGTAGAATCTACATTCCAAGTACTTAATCTTGATCTTCCCTATAACCTACTACTTGGCCGACCTTGGATGCATGCTTTTGAAGTTTTAGCCTCAACCTATGATCAAAGTGTGAAGTTTTCTTTTCAAGGCAGATAAATCACTATCCATGGAGATCTCGAGCCTTTATACTACTACAAAAGTATTGATGCCAAGTTCTATAAGATCCTACAAATACCCAAAAATGATGGACCTACACCATCAAGCTCATTTATTGACCAATCATCTCTAGACTCTACCTCAGCATCAAAAATACCCACTGTGAAGAGTATACCCAACGTCAAAGCAGTGATCCAAGATGATGGTTGTGGAAAATACCAACTATTAAAAGACACCTTTTTCTTAGGAGAATTACCAATTTCTCCTCAATCTCATGGGAAACCTACATCTAGCACCAAAGAACTAGAAACAATCAAGATGGTGGCTACTACCTTCACCGAGTAGGGGAATTTGAATCAAGAAGATTTCAATGAGGAAGATATATCTAAACTCCTTTATCAAGATGAATGACAAGTTCCTTTTCTTCACATGGAAGATGACAATGAAGGACTACAACTAGTGTAGAGCATGGGTTATAACAAGAATGAGAAGCTAGGGTAGAATGAAAATGGTTTACTACAACCCATCCTTCCTAAGAAATGAATAAATAACCTTGGCTTAGGTTGTACTACTAGCAAGGTCACACATATTGGAAAAGGTATTTCTACTAAATGAGTTGAGGCTTCCTGGTGGTCACCTACATCATGTGATATGACCTTAGATGACTTTCCCCTTGATGTTGCTGACCTATTTGAGAACAACCACCTTTTATGATATCCATAACATCCTTTGTCTCAAATAACCAGCCAACTAAAATACACCTAGTATACCTGTAACTCATTGACTTGGACTAGCAAGGACCATCAATTCTAGATTTATTTGAAAATGATGAAGCAATATTAGAATTCTTGGGACTCTGAGACAACTTCTCATGGGGATATCACAAAGTAAGCTTAAATATAGAGCTCCATATAGGGGCATATTGTGGGGAGATGATGGAATCCATTAGTTGCAAGATAAATGAAATGCAACTAACATGTAGATCCTTGAGTGAAAACCACCTAGTGGCACTCTTTGATTACAAAATAGTAAAATAAAAGGACACATCTAATAGTGAAAACCTCTTTGAGGTTCCCAAGGATGAGGGATTCAACCTTCCCCTTAGTGCAATGCATCCAAAGAAGTTAGTAGTGTAGACACTTAAAAATGACCTAGGCCTGTAAGCTCTATTTTTACCACTTTCATCCTAGCATAATTATGACATTAATTATGTCCTTGGTCCACATTCGACTATTAATTAAATAATTAATTATTGTTTAATTAATTCATGTCTCTTGTGTTCTTCATGATTATTAAATAAATAAATTCTATTTATTTATTAGATACATCATTAATTGTCTAAATCTTCCCTTAATTAAATAAATTTCTTAGTTTATTTAATTACCCTTTGTTATTTATTCCTTCTTGATTATTAAATAAATTAATATGTCACCAATCCTCATAATTAAATGAATTGATTAATTTATTTAATTACTAATCTTATCTTCTAAATTAAATAATTATCTTTAATTATTTAATTGTAAAAATTAATAGTCCTCTCATTTTAAATAAATGAGATTATTTAAAATGTCATCACATTCGTCACTGTCAGTTCATTTTAGTAAATAATATGAAAATTGATTATTTATTATTTCACAAAATCCATATTTTGAATTAATTTAATTCAAAATAGTAACTAATCTTCTAAAAATCAAGTAATTGGGCAGATTCTTGATTGTCCAAATCTGATCTTCAGTTCAACCCTTATCTTCTTGATTTTTTGAAACTCACAAATCAAGTAGTCTTTATCCTCTTGATTTTCGAAAATATTTATTTTCTAATTACTTATCTCATTTATTCTCCACTATTAATTTGATCTTCTTAGATGACATCTTGACTACTCATTTGACCTTCTCAGATTTAATCTTGTCATCTGATTTTAGGTCTCTACCGGAGGTCAATCTTGTTCGTCCATTCAAAATGGAATTTTCTATAAAATGCTATTTTTCTCTCATTTTTAGATTACACACTGACACACTTAGGCATTTTGCAAGCATCATAGAATTTATCGTGATATTCCACTAAATTTTGAAATATTTAGGCATAGGCATTTTTATCACATAGTCATAGGCACTAGACTTTGATCAAATCCTTCAAAGCTTGTGTAGGACTTCAACAAATGTTGCTTGCACATTTGATTTGAGGGAAACACGTCAACTATCCACAAGTTAGAGGGTGTTACAAAGGTGAATCATGGAGGTTTTGGTGATTAGTTGGTATAATCATTTTATTTATGTTTACTTTCATTGTACTTTGTAATTTCTTTGGGTTTCTTAATTTGTATTGATTTGCTAACACCTAATATACCTAAAAATTTAAACCTTAGTTACATTGGTGAACCTAACGTTGTTTTTTGTTGTTATTTCCATATTATTTTTGTGTGTTCTTTGTCATTTTTGTAGGTATAGGTATGGAGTGATGATGTCATTTATTTTAATCATGATGCATCTAATGCGTTGCGACACACTCGTAGACTAAAACACCACAATCGCCCTGTCGTGCCACAATCAAAGTCTAGAAAGCCGAATTTGTATTATTGAGTTGAATTTGACACATAAAGAGATGCAATCGATCTGTCATAACACATTTTACTAGTAATGTTTTATGTTTATTTTCATTCAGGTTTTTATTGTTTTCTTTGTTCTTTTTATTCTAGTTTTCTTCTACATTCTACCTAGTTAGGCTTTTGTGGTACTAATTTTCATTTGTAGTATTTGGCGGTTAATTTTCATGGGTAAAAGGAAAAAATTCAAACTACTAACATGTGGTCTTGTAGGTTCAAACGTCAAAGACTAAACATCAAAACAATGTAACTATCTTTTTCTTAGATTAGTACACATTTCCTTTTGGTGCAATTAAAATGAACTTGTGTCTCTACTTTGTTTGAGTGTGTTTGCAAATTGGTAGGCGAGTATGCTCGCACCTTGTGAAAACTTAGTGATCAGAAAACTAGACCCATTTTTTTATGTTATTCCCCTTTACAACTTAGTAATCGAAGTATCCTCTCCTCTTGCACTTTCGAGCGATCTTGCGTGTAAGAGAAATGGTTACTAACTCTAGAAGTTGGGCCTATTCTAGTGGAAAAAATTACTCACCCTAGGATGACTCAGACCGGTAGCACCTTGAACCCAAGGGACTTTTAGTCGGTATATAAAAGTGGATTCTTGGGGCAAGCCCAAGAATCATGCATATGGTTCTGATGAGATGGATCCGAAAGGGTACTCTCGCTACATGGATCATTCCCTACGAATGGAATTCCCATATTAAACACCTCTTGTTTTAATGTCCAACCATTCTTTGGCCATTGCTTGGTATAGTGCAAGGTACACTATCATGCCCGAAGACACTCACTACTACTCCCTTTGAGTAGAGATAGTAGTTTTTGGAAAGTCACTACCCAAGAATTCAAATTTGGTGTGCTCGAATGACATTAATGAGCCGTGGAGGGGAGCCAATTCCACCAAAATTCTAAGCTATCCACTCTTGAGAAGGAAAGGTGTTTAGCACCAATCCAGGGTATATCAGTGAGCTATAACAAGTATACAGACCCCTGGCCTATTGGACTTTTAGGATTGTACTTGTCTTATGTGAACTTGCTTACACCAAAAACATTGTATTTGTCAAGTGCTTGCTATATTTCTCAAACATTTTTTTACCACATTTACAATTCTGGACAAAACATTCCCCTTTAGATAGATCAAATTTTCTCACAATATGTCAAGAAAATAAACTGTGTTGCATATGTTGAATCACATTCATGTTTCTGAGATGCAATCAAACTGTTAAACCACATTTTATCTCTCAAACACCATATATGTCTGTGTCACAATGCATTTGAATCTTCGAAAGCCGCATCTATAAAACAGAGTCACATTTGTTAGTCTCAAAGCTATATTCACTAGAACCAAACTGCATTCGTAATACTATGACGCATTCAAAGCTTCAAGTGACACATCTACCTTTCATAAGTAAAACCCTGATACAAAGTCAAATTTGAGTCTAAAATCTGTCAATCATTTTTCAAACACTTTTTTTTAAGGGATTTTGTCATAAAACAACTTTAAAATTGCTCAAAATTTTTGACCATTAGTTTGCATTTTTGACCATAAGCTTCATCTTTCAAATTTTAGTTGCATGCATTAGGAATTATCTTGACCCTACGTTTTCATCCTTGCATACTTTGGATTAGGTAGAGCACAACACAATTTGCAACATCATTGTTTTCAAAACTAGGTTATCTTGGATTTAATCATCACCCCTTTTTATCGACCATTGTCCCTTTTGTGATATTTTCCAACTCAACAGTCTAGTTAGGAAAAGTCACTAGTCATCTTGACCTTGTCACTTTTTCATTTCAACAAGTCCCTTGATAACTAAAATTGAAAACAAAGACCAAGCTTAGAAGTGTTTAGGTAAGCCTTTGCTCCAAAATTGCATTCTAGTTAAGACTTTGCATACTATATTCCCCCAAAAAAATCCAAAAATATTATTCATCTTAGTCATCATTTTGAACCTAGACCTTGCATTTATAACATTAAGTCCTTTTTCAAAAACCATCATCTTAGTCCTCAGTCAACATTTTGGCTTTGATCACCTTTTCATCTTACATCAATCATTTCCTTAGAAAAACATTATCATCACCTAGTCATCCTAGTCGACATTTTAGGAAACATAGTCTTTCATTTTCATCCTTATCAAAAATCCAAAAAAAACATAGGTTGTCATCATCCTCACATTTAGTTTTCATTCTCTTCATCCATGTCTAAGAAATCCCCTTTTATTGTTGAGACTAGGCTTCAAAGACAAGGAGGACAAATGGAAAACTTTGGACAAGATTTCAATCCCAACATTGATAATAACACTTATGACACAAACCAACATTGGAATTTTTCTGACCCATTTCATAACATGAACATGCCATCTTCATCATGAAATTCTTCTAAACCATTCATACAAAGAGACCAAAATGGATGAGTATATGTAGAAAACTTAGAAGTTGTAGCACAAAATCTTGATATAGTCTCCTTTGTAGAAAAATCAGTCTTACACGACCCTTAAAGGTATCTAGCCATGCTTTTGGACCAAGGGGCTAAGTTACCATAAGGTTTTGACATAAATACTTTTCCACCTCCATGCGTATACACTCACCATCAACAGTCACTTGACATAAATCCTACCAGTAATTCACAACAAATGTCCACTTATCACCCTTATCCTAACCTTGACAAGGGAAGCCAACTATCAACTAGTCCATTCCAAGTCTCCATGTCATATGCTAGTCCTTCACCCATCAATCCCATCCAAGTCTACATGCCCTATCAACCATCTACCAACTCATGTCATGTCCCCACATCATACCATATCGATATGGCCCAAGTCTCCACATCCCATCTTAGTCAACCTTACTCCAATTCAATCCAAGTCCCTATGTCATATCCTATGTCATTAACAACTAATAAAGTTGAAGTCCCCATGTCCTAGCCTAGTCCTTCACATACTAGTCTCGTCCAAGTTCCCACGTCCTATCCTAGTCCTTTATTCATCAATCCTTTTCAAGTCACCCCCTCACAAGCCACATCTAGTCATGGAAATTTCATCATTACTCAAAGGCACATCTAATTTAATTAACTTGAAGATACATGTAAAAAAAAAATCCCAAAGCATGACCATATAATATCACCCTCATGTCAAGAACAAGATAGTCCATCCCATGACCCTATCTTAAAGTCCATTCAAGAAGTCCTTCAAGACAATCATGACATCCAAAACACACCTATCCTTAACAACAATTCTATTTCAAATTATATCATCCATGACAACCCCATCTTTGACCAAGACCCTACCATGGACCAAGAAGTCCAAATCCATGACAACCCCATCTTTGACAAAGAACCTACCATTGACCAAGAAATCCAAAATGATCCACTCCCTGACCTTTACGCCACTTATGACCAAACACTTGACAAACCTATTCAGGCCTCAACTATCAACACTTTCCAAGATGAGACACTTGCCTCCATTGGACCCATAGATGATCTTCCTCGAGAAAAAGAGTCTTCCACTATGGACATATTTACAAATGATGAAGCCATAGCTAACTTCATGGGTCTATATGATAATTACCATTAAGACAGTTTTGAAATTGACTTGGAAGCACCAATAGAATGATCTAAATCTGACATGTCACAAGATTAGAGCAAAGATATCAGTCAGAAATATGTCCAACATGACAATGAAGCTAAGACACTTTATCAACTAGGGTCATCTTTCTTTATCAAAGCAGGCTTTCTCGCAGATGAAAACATTACAAGTGACAATATCCACATACATCATGATGGGTTAGTATCTTGCTTTCAAAACAAAAAATACCCCATCACAAATAGAATCTGTCAAAGCATGCATTATCAAGGAAAAGGACTAGGAATACATGAGCAGGGCATTCAAGAACCAATACAACTTCAGGAAAATTACATACATCAAGGTCTTGTCTACTCTTCAATTAGAAAATCAAACAATGTCAGTGGAACCTCCTTGATACTAGGGGAAACCTTGTCAAATACAAACATCAAAATAGAGTCCATGATAAATCCTTGTCATAAGATTGTTGCCATTACCCCTTCCACCCACACCATAAACCATCATTCTCAACATCTTAAACCTTCCCTTTGGAACCAGCAAAAAAAAAATTCTTACAAAATCAAAAATCAAATGTCAAAGGCCATCAAATCAGAAAAAAAGATAAATGGAAAAATGAAACTAAAATGGATCCCAAAGAAAAGTGGATCAAGCAAAGAAAATATGTCAAAAGGAAAACTTAATTACAATGTGGAGCCACAAGACAAGAGGACTCCCACATACAACAAATATCCACCTCCTTCAAAATGGTCATCAAGTAAGGCATCTAAAGGTGTTGGTTCCAAATGTTCTCCCTTCAAAATCTATCATGCACCATCCCAAGTTTGGAAAATAAAAAGTGATTCATCCAAATTTCCAAACAACCTTTGCACGTCTACCATCATTCATCATAATCCTACATCTCATATAAAGTCCAAAAATCTCACATCACACATCCATCACATCTTGGCAACAACTCTTTACCACAAAAACTCTCATGTCACTCTATCGCGATGTACATATTCTGATAATGCCAAATCTAGTATCAGAAAGGATCACAATGACATCGATCAGTTGTATGCAAGCGCTATGATCCTAACAAGACAACTCCTTCAACAAGGTCATTATTGGAATATCATGGTACTAGTCTCTACATCAGCATCGTTAGTGGATCAGAATAGTTAGTGGTCATCTAAAGCATCCATTCTATCCACAAAATTAGAAATATAAAAAAAATTGAAAAATGTAAAACATTGTCACCCTGATGAAAACCTGGAAAACATGAATCTTGGTGACACCAAACAAATAAAAAACTCATGAAAATAGTAAAGAGAAAATTTTCATCCAACAGTGAAAACTTGGCAAACAGGTTCCCTGGATAAGTACCATGATGAAAACCTAGCAAATAGGTGTCATGTGTAAAATAAATCATCTATGTGGACTCTTACACTTGGGGGAAAGTCATCTCATATCCTAGGCCTTCCTCTTGACATTGGCATTTGACCATTTAATCCATATCATTCCCACCTATCTTGGTTTTGACATAAAATAGGCACACATAAATCATTCTTTTTGAAAATTCTTGACATGTCTATCCTTCGCTCATATACAATTCACGAAATGTCATGTCATTACTTTCATAACCTCATTATCCTTATGTGACATAGTCATTGGAGATCACATGACAATTCTCTTAGTCTCATGTTTCCCGCCCTTTACCAAGGCCACCTCTCATCCTTTCATGTCTATCACCTATCTTGGATTTCCCTTTTCAAATGGTCTAAGGATACTCCATCATCCCTTTTAGTCCTAACCAAGTCATTCCAAATGCAACAAGTCTAATCTATACAAGCAAATTATCCAAAACATTACTTTCTTTTGTTCTTGGCCTAGCTATAGACCTCGATGCTTTTGTCACATTATCATCATCCTCACATTGTTTTGGGATGTGTCATTCCCACATCAAACAACGTTGTCATCACCTATCAATTGGTATTCAACTTGACTAGGGGCACAATCATGTTTTTCCTTGGATTCTCATGTGTAGGCATCAGTCACATGCATTTTTCATGATCCTCTTAAACCATTCAAAAAGATAAAAATATCAAAAAAATGTCCTGAAGAAAGACCTAAAAATTAAAAAATGTCTCGAAGAAATCACAACAAATGTCAATCTATCTTGAAATCATGGAAACAAAGTCATCTCTTATCAATTTTGTCCCATCAATCAATTATTCTTTGTCATTCATCTGAACTACGTTGTCTCTACACATTTTTTACATATGCAAGACTCATTTTTGAGTCCCTAAGACATTAGGTCATCCCTTTTAGGTTGGTCAAAATAAAATCATGACTCAATCTTTGGTCATCAAGACAAAGTCATTGGTCGTGTTGAACTACGAGGTCTCTGAGTGCATGGCGTAGGCAAGGCCATCTGATGATGATCCCCTAAGGCCGCACTAGTACAGTCCATTAGGGTTCATGGCACTACACTGGCACACACATCAAAAGTCTACAGTCAAGGAAAATCATCAAAACAGAGTATGACAATCACTTATTTAGCATGACAATCTCATCAACATGTCAATCATATCACCATGACAATATCGACATATAGTCAACACAAGTCAAAACAATTCAAAACAAGTCAAATCATCATAACCTATCAAATAGTCAACTCTTGGTTAGCCTTCAGATGTGTCCTTCTGAAAGATAACCTCTATCATTCATGCCTTAGGATGTGTCCTTCCTAGGCATTGTCACTGTCATTCGACATTTTGAAGAATCCTTTTGACATCTAAGGATCACTCCTCTTGACATCAAAGTTCTTTCAGATGTGTCCTTCTGAAGAACAAACTCTATCATTTATGCCTTAGGATGTGTCCTTCCTAGGCATCATCATCATTTCGAGGGGCCCCTTTTGACATTTAGGGATCAAATCCTCTCAACGTTAACACTATTCAGGATGTGTTCTTCCTGAATTTGACAATTTTCAAGATTTTGTCATCTTGGCATCATCAAAACTTTGATATTTTTGCATCTCATCGTCATCAAACCTAACATCTTGATATCAGAACAATGGGTATCTAGATGCACTTGGCAAACACTTGGCACTTGTCTTTTGGATTTTTATCATGTTACTAGTTTTTAAGCGAGATCCCAACAACATGATTTAGAGAAACAATGATGTATCATGACGTTTATCATGATGATTGACATGTATGACTACTAGTTTCTCAGCAAGGTCTTGATTTTGGGATTTAGAAAAACAACAACATATCATGATAAGGGCTCTATTTTTTGTATTATGGCAATCATGCTACTAGTTTCTCAAGGATGTCATGGGAACAAGATTTAGAGAAGCAACGACATTTCATGAATTGTCCTTATTGTCTTTTCTGCTTGTGGTTGATTATGAAAAAAGACTAGGGCAATCATGCTCTTAGTATGAGTCATGATCATCCTTGTTTGTGACTACTTGTCTTATGTGATGGAACAACCTTGCACACCTTGATCTATGTCATATCATGGTGTTTGTCAGCCATCACAACAATCTTCCCAATGATGATTAAAGAGCAATAAATATTAAAGTCCTATGGAAAAGTTTTGAAGGATTTGGTCTAGGAACTAACATGCATCTTCTCTCATTGGTCTAATCATCTTCTCCCTTTAGTTTGGTCATCTTATCATGTCCATCTCATGATGATATCTTGTGACATGCAAAAACATGAGTGCATACATGATCATATAAAAATTTCATTAGATCCATACATCATTGATAGCATTCCATCATATACATTTCATTGCATATTATATTTGCATAATCATAAATGTGGCATCCATTCAAATAAAAACATTATGCATATTAGTATCACCATCATCACAAAACCAACATAACATTTACATAAACATGGCATCATCATGGCATCATATCATAAGAAAGCATCATAGAATATAAATAATACCACCATCCATCATAAATCAACATCATGCATCACATATATCATAATGCATAAATCAAATAACATCACATAACACATGTGTAGACCACATCAAAACTACATCATCATATAATATCATCTTCAAAATGTACAATGTCATAGGATAGAGTTAACATATATCCCAAAAATGGAGCTAGCAGGCTCAATGATCCATACATAATGTGTCATAATATCATAACCAAATATGGAAAACATGCTCCTAGGGTAGACTCTCATCATCCCCTCGTGGTGAAGAGTGTGGTGACGGGAGCTTTGTGACTAGCACTAAAATAATGGGTGGACCTGTAGCAACCTCTATCTATGCACCCAATGGAACTAACACTAATGGCATCATCTCCAAGGTTATAGACACCTGTGATGTCACTGTGCCCTGGCTCTAGGAAGCAAAGGGATCTATCACTGGTGGCTACCTCTGTACTGATCTCTACCCTGAGCTAGTCAACCCATGACTCTGGCTTGAATGAGGACTCGAGGCATGCCTACGTGAGTGATGGGACCTATGCCCTGATGTGTGCCCTAAGGAGGTGGATCCTCCTACACTGGTATGACTCTGGTTGCCACTGGCACTCCCTGATCTATGTCTACTACCTGTCCTCATCTGTGACCATGAAAATGTAGGATCTCATCACTCAGGTGACATTGCCTACTCATATAATGTCCTATACTAACCCAACCTCGTGCTCACCCTTGCCAACTCATGAGAAATATCCCCAAAAGGCCCTATGCATAATGCTACAAAATCTACACACCACTGAGCTAAGTCCTACTAATGGATCACTTCCTGATCCCACTCTACCTGAGCCACCTCTAGCTTTGGCTGTAGTGCTCAGATCTATGCAACACTCTCATCCAATCTCCTCTAAAGATCTGCCACCCTCTGGTTGGTCATGGCATCATGGGGTAGAGATGAGCTAGAGGGTATCTCCTCATCTCCCTCCACCATCTACCATCTAAGTAGTCTCTCTGCCTCATCCATGGCATCATCCTCATCATCATCCTCCTCCTCCTCCTGTCTGGCCTCCTCCTCCTACCTCAGCAGCTTCGCCTCCTATCTCTCCACCTCTTCCACCTCCTCCTCTTGTCTCTCCACCTCTGCCACCTCCTCCTCCTATCTCTCCACCAAAACCACCTCCTCCTCCTGTCTCCCCTCCCCTACCATGTCCTCCTCCTATGTCTCCTCCTCTCCCTCCTGTCATGGCTTCTCCTCCTCCTCTCTCCCCCTCCTCGGCCACCTCAGGGATAACATCTAGTGCTACTCTCGCCACATGTGGGTGCACCCTCTTGCCTTGTCTCTGACCATCTCTCCACATTCTCTGACCGTCTCCTCCATTATCCCCATCACCCCCATCATCCCCACCCCTACTTCCATCCCTTCCTCCATCCCTCCCTCGACCTCTACCTTTGTCACTGCCTCTACCTCCTCGTGTGGATTTCAGAACACAAGGTATAACTGACTGTTTGTCCACATGAACAAGACCATCTAGATTTGTTAATGGCACTGGTCGATGTGCCTCCCACCACAAGTCATAATTTGTAGAGGTCCCAGAATCTACAATCCCACCTCTCCATCCCCATGGCTAGGCTCCCAACCCATAAATTTGTTGCTCTGCAAAGGCTACTGGAATAGCTAGCCCCCAAGCATACTCTCTAGAGGATCGAAGATACTCAATTGTCCCTATAGGTACCACCTGTTGCTCTCCAAACTGCTTGAGGACATGTTGTGGCAGATACATATCAATGAGCTTTGCACTCTCCTTCCAATCAAGTAATGGTACTATTTTCATAGGCTCAGATGATCCACCTCATTTTCCCACTGCTGGCAGTCTCTGTATGGTCGCCAGATAAATGACACCATCGTATCAATCTGATGCTGCCACCAACCTATCTCACCCATCTATGTCTGTTGTAAGGCTCTGGAATAATAATAGGAGTAGGGTATCCCCTCAGCTAGCTGTGGTCTCTAAATCGGTGGGAAAAATATAGCGATATGCTCCTAGGCCCAAATCATCATCAGTGTAGTCCCACACGAAATACTCTCTACCCTCCTATAAGAAACCTCATGCAACTAATGGTAGAGTGTCTCTAGTAAACAAGGACCCCAGGCATACACAGTCCTGTCTCGCCTCATACCAACTAAGATGTCCCCCTAGCCAATAGAGAATCCATGACTGCAACAATCAGGAATCAAAATACTGCTAATAAGTGTAGCTAGAAATGCATCAAAATGAGCATAATGCTCCACTATGAACTCCCATCAGATCTCATATCCCTTGATTCCAAGTCCTACACCCTCATCTCGATAGTATGCCTTAAAATTCTACTCACCATGGTGAGGGTTGTAGATGATCTGCTCTCCTTGGATTGACACTCATAAAATGTAGTAGATGTCCTCCAGCGTAATGGTCATCTCACCTGTCGACAAGTGAAAGGAACATGTATCTGAATGCCAATGCTCACATAACACAATCAGAAGTCCCCTATTAGGCCGAATCGCAGGCATATAGGCAACATAGAATAGACCTAGCTGCATCAATCATTGCCACTCTCGTGGGCTCAACTGGTCAGCAATCCGAAAGGTCGTCAGTTTTCTCTCTTGTGTATAAATGGGGGCAAGCTATCTCTGCACAAAGCCAAAAATAGTGTCAGTACCTTCTAGACTATTATTAGTATCATCAAAAGAATTTCATATTTCAAAAGCATCAAAATTGGCCATGGTCAAAGTCAAATTGAAATGCGTCCCATTGACTACAAATGCATTGTGAAGCAACACTTGCATCATTTCATACATCAAATGCATCATGACATGTTGATTGTGTCATTATGACAATCAAAATGTGTTGCATCATGACATTTGCATCATGATTTTAGACACATGTGGCACTGCATTCAAATGCATCGTTTAAATAGGCAATTGCATCACAAAACATCGAATGCAGCATTCTAGACTTCAAATGCAACTCAAAAAGGAGAATGCATTGGAATGTTTGGAAAATGCAGCAAAAAACATCGCTCTACCTAAAATTTCCTTTTCTCTTACATTGTGACACATCAAATGTGTCAAACATGAAGTCGAATGTGGCTTATATGCACACATATGCATCACAGTGCATTCTTTTTTAGCCCTAGAAACCTACGTTTGGCATGCAAAACAAAAAAATTACAAGGTGGGTTAAGGGTACATACCACTGGCTCTGAGCCCTCTTCCTGCTTGAAGGTCTGCATGATCTCACCATGATGCTCTATTACTAGAATCACCATCCTCGCTACACTCCTTTTCGCTCTTAGCTCTCAAAATTTGCAAAGTAAATAGTAAGAATGAATTGACTTTTACCCCTTTTTTCAACCTATTTATAAAGTCAAAATGACATTTGTCAACTAGGATATTACTGGAGGTTCATTTGACCAACTTTGACCACAGCGTTGGCTATCTTAAACATGTCAAAATTTGAAACTGTCTACACCATCATTTTTCTGGTCATCAAATTGACTTATCGCGACCCTTTCCAAAAAAAAATTTACCGCCGACCCAAAATTTGAAAAATTTTCCGAGGGGGTATTGATACTCTATACCTTCACTGGGGCATGGCTTTGACTTATTTTCTTTGTCACAACACATGCTACATTATGACAAAGAGGGGCAAAATGTAGACACTTAAAAATGACCTAGGTCTGCAAGCCCTATTTTTACCACTTTCGTCCTAGCATAATTATGACATTAATTATGTCCTTGGTCCACATTTGACAATTAATTAAATAATTCATTATTATTTAATTAATTCATGTCTCTTGTATTCTTCATGATTATAAAATAAATAAATTCTATTTATTTATTAAATACGCCATTAATTGTCTAAATCTTCACTTAGTTAAATAAATTTCTTAATTTATTTAATTACCCTTCTTCATTTATTCCTTCTTGATTATTAAATAAATTAATTCCATTTATTTATTTAATATGTCACTAATCCTCATAATTAAATGAATTGATTAATTTATTAATTACTAATCTTATATTCTAAATTAAATAATTATCTTTAATTGTTTAATTGTCAAAATTAATATTCCTCTCATTTTAAATAAATGAAATTATTTAAAATTTCATCACATTCATCACTATCAGTTCATTTTAGTAAATAATCTGAAAATTGATTATTTATTATTTCACAAAATCCATATTTTGAATTAATTTATTTCAAAATGGTAACTAATCTTCTAAAAATCAAGTAATTGGGCAGATTCTTGATTTTCGAAATCTGATCTTTAGTTCAACCCTTATCTTCTTAATTTTTTGAAACTCACAAATCAGGGAGTCTTTATCCTTTTGATTTTCAAAAATCTTTATTTTTTAATTAATTATCTCATTTATTCTCCACCATCGATTCGAACTTCTTAGATGACATCTCAACCACTCATTTGAGGATTTTTCCCTAACCCTAATTAGGGATTGTCAGATTTAATCTCGTCCTCTAATTTTAGGTCTCTACCGAAGGTCAATCTCGTTCGTCCATTCAAAATGGAATTTTCTATAAAATGCTATTTTTCTCTCATTTTTAGATCACAGACTGACACACTTAGGCATTTTATAGGCATCGTAGCATTTATTGTGATATTCCACTAAGTTTTGACATATTTAGGCATAGGCATTTTTAATCACATAGTCATAGGCATTAGACTTTGATCAAATCCTTCAAATCTTGTGTACGACTTCGGAAAATGTTGCTTGCACATTTGATTTGAGGGCAACATGTCAACTTTCCACAAGTTAGAGGGTGTTACAAAGGTGAATCATGGAGGTTTCAATGATTATTGGTATAATCATTTTATTTATGTTTAATTTCATTGTACTTTGTAATTTCTTTGGGTTTCTTAATTTGTATTGATTTTCTAACACCTAATATACTTTAAAATTATACCCTTAGTTACAAGTAGTACTAGTAGAAAAGGCCACTCTAGTCAATGTGGGAATAGAAAAGGAACCCAAGATAACTTTTTATGCTAAATCCTTGTTGGACGAAGAACAAAAGAACCTAGCAACATTCCTCAAAGAGAGAAGAGCTAACTTTGCATGGTCATACATAGATATGCCAAGGTTGGATCCAAAAGTGGTTGTACATCACTTAGCAGTCTATCCTAAAACCAAACTAGTTAAGCAGAAATTAAGGAAGATGCACCCTTATATAGTACTATTGGCTAAACTAGAACTACAAAAGCTTCTTGATGTTGGATTCATCCAACCGATAGATTATCTTGAGTGGGTTTCAAACCTAGTACTAGTCTCAAAACTCACTAGAGGCATTAGAATATGCACTAATTTAAAATATCTAAACAAGGCATACCCAAAGGATGATTTCCCTCTTCCCAACATCAATCTCATTATAGATTTAATAGCTGGGCATGGAATGTTGTCACTCATGGATGGATTTTTAGGCCACAATCAAATCATAATTGCCAAGGAGGATCAACAAAAAGCTACCTTCACTTGTCCATGGGGAACCTATTGCTGGATGTGATGCCAACTGGGTTAAAGAATGCAGGAGCAACCTATCAAAGAGCAATGACCCTTATCTTTCATGACATGATCCACAAAACAATTAAAGATTATGTGGATGGTATTTTAGAAAAATCAAAAAAGAGAAGTGAACACATACAAGTATTTAGACCCATCTTTGACAGGCTTGAAGAATACAAGGTATGATTAAATCCAAAAAGTGTGTTTGGGGTCACATCAAGGAAACTTATTGGCTTTATTTTTTCACAAAGAGGGATAGAAATTGATCCAGCCTTAGACATGTGGTGCAGTGGCACCTAGTCAAATTATGCAATTTTGGTCTAATGTTGAGTTTTTGTGTTATTGAGTCTAATTGTGATGTAATAAGGTCTATTTAGACCATGGAAAATATTTTCATGTCATATGGGGTCGGTTACAATTAAGTTTTGCAAATGTTGTCAAAAGTTGCTTTCAACTTTGCGATATTGTCATATTTGGAAGTTGAATGGTCATGGGATTAAAAAGTTGGTTGGAACCATTGAGTTGTGTTGGTTGGTGTTTAAATATGCCTCACAAAATTTGAGAAAATTTTCTAGAACTCATTTTGGTGCACAAGCAATAATACAACTTCATTTTTCTATGTGTTTTCAATAAAATATGCTACTACAAAAATTTTGTACAACTTGTACAACCTGGTAATGATGTGAATCTATTTGGGATTGATATAGGAAGGTTTTAAGTATCATTTTTCTTTAGTTTGAGGTATTTTCATAAAATTTGAAGAGTTTTGTGAGCAAAATAATGGGGGGTTAGAAACCTTGATTTTGAGGGTTTGTAAGTAAAACATGGAATAAGAGATCATTTAGTGGTGGAAATTGCTACAAATTAGTGAAATGACACTAGATAGGGTGTTATTTATTTTTAGTATGATTATAGATGCATGGGATGGAGTTAGGACCATATTTGTGCAAGCCATAGCCTCATATCACCAAGTAATAGGCTAGATTTGATTGGTAGAAGTAGGGTTTTTCTATAACCTCCTCTACTTCTTTTTCTTCTTTGTTCTTAAACAAATCTTCCCCCAGTTTATGAACATGGGTGTATCCACTAAGGTTTTTATTTTTCTTACAAGAGTGTATGTACCCTTTAGAGTCATAATTCATTCTTTGTGCACACTCCTTTAATTTGAATTCATCCAACAATGAAAGATAATAAGATCATTGGTAGTGGGATGTTGGGTTTTTAGGTACATCAATTATAAATTAAGGTCGTATACCATGGTAATTAACTAATTATATGTCATTTGTGAATTTCAATTTTTTTGATATAGTTGGTTGAGAGTGGAATGCACTACATTTGTATGTTGCAAACAATCTTGATTGGAGGATCGTATGGATTGAACGATGTCAACAATCCGGTTGCGCATTAACATGGGAAGGCGTGGCTTCATTGGTTAAAGAAGCTCACCATAATGGAGATTCCATTGTTACACCATGGGAAATTGATTTAGCATATGGTTTAAGAGCTAAACAGGTATGTATAAATATATTAATTACCCTTATTATTTAATTATTTTCAATTATATTGATGTATATATATGTTGAGTTTTTTTTTCTTTCCATACATTCGGCATGAATAAATATGTTTATCAACTGATGATGCAATAATTTTTCCATTTTTGACATATTGCAAGTGAAACATCACAAGGATATGTGGTGCAACGGTCATAAATTTTGAATCAAAAAAGTTGGATGACATGAAGAAAACTTGTGATTCTGGGATAATTGCAGTCTTTTAGGGGACTAATGTTTCATCTAGAAGTGACATACATCCAAAAGTCTTAGAAAATTAATACTATGGGATTTTGGATGATATAATTGAGTGTGACTTTAAGTCCTTCAAATTAGTTTTGTTCATCATCCAATGGTACAGGCTATGATTGAATGAAAATGATCCTAAGAGAACTATTATTGAACATGATAATGGATTTACCATGGTTAATACAAGGTCAATCAAGTGAGCTAGAAATGATCCCTATGTTCTTCCAAGCCAATGTGAGCAAGTATTTTACTTAGAGGTTCTAGGTAAACCAGGTTGGTCATTTGCTATCAGATATGATCCAAGAGGAAGCCCTATAAAGTATATGGTGGTGGAAGAAGAAGATACCAAAGAACTAGAAGATGATCAAGATCAACAGCTAGTTGATGATGTGCCTGATGAAGATGTCGAAGAAGAGGAACTAGATCATGGTGCTGTAGGAGTTAATGTTCATGAAGATGATATCCATGTGGATGATGACATTATCGAAACTAATATCAATGATGATGATGATGATATGACCAATCCTTACAATGTTGAATCTAGATTGGATGATCTAGACAAAGATTTGGATGAAGAAGATCAATGAAATTGAAATGTATGA
Organism: Sequoia sempervirens; assembly: GCA_007258455.2. Lineage (NCBI taxonomy): Eukaryota > Viridiplantae > Streptophyta > Pinopsida > Cupressales > Cupressaceae > Sequoia > Sequoia sempervirens. The sequence continues at coordinate 299,670,785 of VDFB02281492.1, forward strand.
GTTATGTGATTATATTATCTATTTGATATTAATTTATTGATAGGATTATATTTGACTTGTATGGTTACATAATTAATTCATGACATTTTTAATTTTTATGCCATTACATAATTAATTCATGATGTACTTTTTGATGTTGTTAATTCATGATGTTACAACTATTATAGCTCTCCTAGAAGTTTCCATATGATCAAATCCTAATTACTCTATGACTATTTATGATTATATATTATTTGATCATATATTTGGTTATTTCATTCCCAAAAAAATAGTGTTTCCTCATGTTGACCCCGCATAGTGACATGTGAATGGGGCCAACATTGAATGTTTTTCAATTTGTGCTTGTATGGTGTCAAACTTGACATGGTTATCTTAGAAACATGTGTTGACTATATGGGAGGGTTTCGAGACTCAAACATGAGCTCATGCTATATAAAGGCATCTCGTCCTTCCTAATAATACAAGTTGCCTTATTCTTTGACTCTTTCATATATTTTTCCTAGCATTTCTTTGGTTAATTTTTTCAAAAGATGAGGCTCTCTAAGCCTCACTTTGGATCTATTACACATCACTTTGTGTATTTTCATTAGCAATGAAAATTTAGATGATCTTTAAAAAGATCATTGAATATAAAGATGATAATAGGAAGCTAAAAAAATGATTATATTTTGTTTATAGAACCTAAACCACAAGATTTGTCACTCTAATGCTAAAACCAAGTCAAATTAACCCCTAACACCTATTGTAAAAGTCAAAAAATGCCTTTCTTTCAAATTCACAAGAACATATAAACCTTTTGAAACCACACATGCATGTTATGAAAGTGTATGGTAATCCTACTTATAGTGGAAATTCACATGATAAGCTAACCAATGGAACTATATTGGAGGATAAACCCACCTATGGAATTAATTTAAGAGGTAAGGGATGCCTCTTAGTGGAATTTTGAGTCTTGTATTAATCCATAGTGCTAAAATTATTTGTAGTGTTCTTCCCTTGGTGTTATATTTATATCTACAATTTCCCATACTTAACCATTTCATCATACCTTTTCCCAAGCTATTTGTATCATAATATAAGCTTGGTCCAATCTCACATTAGCCCCTTAGGTAATTATCCATTTCCTCCAAGTTGAATGGAACCTTTTGTACCAATGCATCTATGTTTTCCTACCCTAATGGATCAACAGTTGACATCACCTTAACAATCTTCTTTATGTCATAGCATATCTTTGAAGTTCCTTTGGCATGCTTTAGATGTGTCAATATTAATTAGATTGAATATATTTATTTTAAATTCTCTTAACACATTCCATGACAATAAAATGACTCATTTGGATTAAGGAGTACTTTCCTAAACCATTCCTTCATATTCAACAATCCCTTCTCACACCCTCATCATAATTCATATCCATGTTAGTTGTAATGATTTTTTTAAACCAATAATCAATGGATCATAGGATAGAAGAAAACTCATTATGCACAACAATAAGAATCAAAGAGATAGAAAGAATCGATTCACCATATATGATCCCCATTACTGTAATAAACCAATGTAAGAAAATAAGTCATAACAAGAATAGGACCAAAAAAAACTAGGAAAAGAAACCTTGTAGGCTACATTAATAAGACATTGATTAAAAACATTTCTTCCATGATGTTTCAATGACAAATATCAGATAGCTCAATCTTTAGTCAAGTAGTATTTCAATAACTGATTCTTAGACATCCATCATGATTAAAAATCACATATCATAATCTTTTTTAATAGTCACTAGGACTGTAGATAATATTCAATCATGTCATAGGAAATAAATCATCAAAAATTATAAAGAAAGAGTGAACCAACTATATAAGTCAGCAAGCCACCATACAAAAATTATATTTTCTAGAAAATAAAATAAACTATTTGTGGACATAGCATATATATAAACTATATATTTTGAATTTTGGCCCTACATGCACTTGAGCATGACATAGCATACTACACTTAAACCCTAACTAGAGAGTTCCACCAAGAACCATTGCATCCAACCCCTAAGTGGAGAGTTGTGAGACTTCATTGGACAAGTGTTGCAAGGCCATTAAGTCAAGGAGGAAGACTAATAACCATTTGGTAGGAGGAAAGCCAGAGCGATAGGTGAGGATACTCATAAAGGGAAAATCGACCAAGCGACAATGACTGTAAGTGATTTTTCCCCCACATTTAGAAATCTTGTTGCAAGTACAGAGATTTAGACTCTGTTTGTTCCCATCAAGGTGTTCTCTTCTATATTTTTGTCAATTCGATCCAATGTCACAAATCATGTTACAAAAATCTAAATTCACTAGCCAAAACATGGATCTAAGTCCTCTAGGATGTACCATAAAACCCTCATTCTCCTTACAAACTCTAGGGTTTATTCAATCTCACAATACCTGAGCTTTCCAAACTTAATCAAAGCATTCAACATTCTTAAAATACTTTGCACAAGGTCACAAAACCATCCCATTGACAAATTCATCAATATTATGACAAAACCCCACATTAATTCCCTCAAAAAAACATGAAAAACACAAAATTATGCCCTAGGGTAACATTCCACAGCTTAAAATTTGCTTCACTTCCACTCTAAAACATAGAAATACCTACTCTACCATTAGATCATGCCATTCCATCGAGACAGTGATAGGGATAGTAGATGGAATGGCTAATTACACCATCTAAGCTTCAAATAGTACCTTCATAGGTCTGTCATAGGAAGTTCTAGAAAAGTAAAGAAATCTCCCACAAACTTGAAGTTAGAATCTCAAAATGGATTTTAAAGAAAAATAATTCATGCCACAAAAGAATCCAAAGAAATTCAAATGAATGTAACCCTGTACAGGTTCATACAAAAGCAATAAAGTACAAAAATAACAGATAAATGCAGTAGGAAAACATTGTTTATTGATTTCGAATCCTTCAATATTTTTTCAACAACACTGTTCAAGCCTTTAAGAGGCTATATAAATTTTTTCCCTCCAAACTTAATCAACAAAACATCCTAAGTTCTTTTTAAAACCCTAAACTCTTCATATTCCCTAAAACAACATTTTAACAACCTTTTGTTTAATCAACATTTTTCATTTTTGGTGCAAATTTTTGACCCCAAATACAAATGACTTAAAAACCACCCTATTTACATTGAAAATGGTCTTTCTAGACCTTATTTAACATAAGTAAACTAAACACACCCCTAGACTCTCCTATGACTCTTCCTATCAACCTTCAAGAGATAAAATTTTGCCAATAAGGTGTAGGTGTTCCTGCACCATACACCCCCATAAGAAAAAACTCATGCCACATGAGTTGCATATTATCCCAATTTCTCGAAGCTTCATATATATTCCTATTCCCTACAAATCCTCTCCACTGGTTCATACACTCTGAACTTGTAATATGCCTGACACCTTTAACATTCTTGACATTGTTTGCACATGTATTTGTCTTTTATCTTTGCCATCAGAATTGGTTTCTGCCCTTTTCCTATTCTTTGATCAAAACTTGAATGCTTTCCTTTACCTACACCTATAAACAAACAATTGTTAGCAATACCATTACCATGAACTATCTTTATCTCTTAATATTTCCTTTTTGATTAAGTTGACAATTTTTACATTGTTTTCATTTTTGCACTTTTGGACTTGATAAACACCAAAAGGCCTCAACATGACCTCAAATATATGAAGCATGACTCTAATAACATGATTTAGAAATTAGGAATAATAACATTGAATCAAATTTCAAAACATTTCTTCATAGAGGCCTAATTATGCCAAGGTCCTCCTACACCAGTACAAGAGATGAAAAAAAGACAAGGATCCATTAAAAACTTTTGAATATTTCATTGACTCAACCAAACCTCCAAAAGAATAGTACAGATGCCAGCACTAGGGAAAACCCAAAAGAGAACACTAATAAAAGTGGACTTTTTTTTTCAAGTTCTAGAAGAGTATAAATGGTTCAAAGATGTGGGTGTCTGGAAAATGGTGAAGGAATGATGGATAGGGAGGGACCCAATTAGCCTCTTTAACTAGATTCTTAAGAAACAAAAAAACTCTGATACATTTTGGGGTTCTTCTGAGTAGGGCCCATCTTTTATTATTTTATTTGGGGGACCCAAAAAACCATAGGGGTATAAACCTGTGGATCTTAATCATTAAAGGAAAGGGGTATGTCCATTTAGAAATAGACTAAAAGGATGGTTGCACGAGGGGATATTTCACATCAAAGGTGGTCCAAAAAATTCCATAGACTAACTAAAAAGACACCAATACTACCTCAAAGGGACTATTGTCTTCAAGGAAGGTGGTCCAAAAAATTTCATAGATAGGTACAAAAAGTAATAGCAACCTTCCATCAACTAACCCAATCAACCTCCAAGAAACAAGAAAATGACTCCTCTAGATGTTCCCAAAACCCAAGGCTTCAAAACACAAGGTTAGTGACCCTACAAACTAATCCCATGCTTACCAAGTGATATTTGATCATCAAAACCTTACAAGGTTTATTAATACATTCACAACTATTGTTACCTCCACATGCATTTGACTAGTAGTGACAACCTTGGTTTTTAATCCTCCAACCCCATACCTTGGGATCACATCACCATGAAAGAACTTCATCCAACATCCTTATGAATATAGGGACCACCAAATAGGTAATTTTCAGATATTTCTTCCTCAAGCGAGGGAAATTCAGGAAGAGAAGAGGAAAGAAAGACATGTAGTAGGTCTAAAAGAGGGAGTCAACTAGAGGTCAAAAGATTAGAAGAAATTTTGTAAACGCATGGAATTTTTTCTTCCTAAAGGGGGGTCATGTTCTTATGATGATGAGAGCATAGGTAACATGAAGGCTCCCTTGAGGTACAAACATCTATGGAAATAATGGGTACCCAAGGAGCTTCCTCCAATAAACACTAATTTTTGTGTCAACGAGAGGATATATCACATAGCACCATCATCATTACATGGTTTGGGCCTATTTTTCATAGACAAAATAAAGGCATATTACAACAAAGTTACTAAATTGATGGAGTATGCCAGACCCTATTATAGTTACAAAGATTGGATGGAACTGGTTTGATATACATGAAGTATGCATAGGTTTGCACTGTCAACAAATTATATACAACTAAGGATCAAAATACAGGAGTGGCTATGTACATTGACGAAAGGCCAAAAGCATTAAGGAATATTGCAGGGCTTATAAATAGTACATGACCTAGGTCAACAAATAAGCAACCCAATTGCATGTTTGAGGAATGGGAGGGAAAGCATGTATTCACATGTGCGATAAAATCAATAACTATAAGCGAAGAGTTGCTAATCAATTAAAATTTGAATCGTATAGATACAAACATAGTTACTATGGGGGTGGTATGTACTATATAACATTTTACCCAACCTCCAATTAATGACTCCAATATACCATTTTATTATTTATTTATTTTTCATAAGTCTATTGGTTTCATTTTGGCAATGTTTTTTTATATTTATTTTTTGTCACAGTGGGACATTGATCATATGGGGAAGGCTCTGGTCCAGAGGATAGATCGCAATGCATCTTCAGGCACTTCTACCCAATAGGTTTACCTCATTATAATTGTACAAATTAGATACTAGTAAAATATTTTATTATTATATTTTTTTATAAGTTTATTGGGTTAATTTCAATAATGGGGTATGTGCAGAATCATGATGGGCCAAAAAGTGGCAATATGATGGGTATGTGGCTAACAACTATTTTTTTACCCAAAATTAATGAAACAAAAAGGATTTTCAAAGGAGATTCTCAGCTTTCTATGAATATAAATTATGATTTACTCTTAATTTAATAAGTAATTATTATCTATTTTCTATTCAAATTATGACTAAAGTCCTAATTGATAGGCTGATTGAAAAAATTGGTCACATTCTATGCTTCGTATACTATAGGATTAAAAAAAGAAAATATGAATTTCATGAAGTTTTGACCAAGTTAAGGTGGTCAAACATACGAGTTTTTATATTTTGTAAAAAGTTGTAATAAAAAAATCATAATTAATTATTTACATGGAAAAAAATTACAAAAAATATGCATCACATCGAGGCATGAGTCCTCTACTTATATCTAAAATCTTATAAAAAAATTTATCATTTTATTATGGTTAGGGTGGTCAAACAAACACCTACTTCTTATTTTTTCCCTAAAATTTAAATACCACTGCAATGAAATTTCAAATTTTCATCAAATAGATTTTTTTTAAAAAAGCAAACCTAGTAATTTATAAACTACATTCAATTTGCTACAGATTCTATTCTTACATATTTTTGAAATAATATAGATAAATTATTAAATTTTTTATGTCAAGTTGACTAACTCTGATTTTTCTAAATTTTTTGCCACTTAAGGGCCTATTTTTTCCATGATGATCCTGCACATACCCAATGTTTTTAATATTCTTGTCATAGTTGGATGATCGGGGAAAGGAACCAACAGTAGAGGAGAGCATCCATAGAGAGGTTCAATCACTATTATGTGATGATAACATCGCATATTCCTCAAACCCTCTAGATATGATAAGGAAGACCCAAAAAAAATGCAATGAAGAAATCTTTTAGTTGTTATTCATAGTACCTCAAATAGACGAGATAAGATAAAGGGTTAAAATATTGACTGAGAGAGCATGAAACTTGCAAATAAGTTGTCATAAGATATTTAATGATTATTTAATGATAACATAAGTTCATTCATGGTTTTATATTTTGTACTCTTTTATGTCATAAACTAAAATATGTATTTTTTTTATAGGATTTTTTGCATCTTCGTGATGATGTTGGCCATGATCAAGGTACTACAGGTGTTGCCTGAGAATCAAGGATTGGTACAAGTGTCGATCCTAATCTTCCTGTGCATACATCACATCATCTGACACCATCATCTGTGCATATATTGTTGACTAAACTGTCAACAATACATAGCATGTAGGCATCGGGTAGTGCACCCTCTAGCAGTGAACACATGCTAGAACATGCATCAGGACATGTACCTAGGGATGCAAAGGCCACTAGTAGTGGTGATGTTTTAGTAGCATTTCCTAGATCTTCTTGTATTACTAGTACAAGAACATTGCCAGTCACATTTGTGGTGACCGAAGATTTCATTCCCATAAAGATAGAGAAGGTTCCAAGTACTTTAAAATATTTTAATTATTATTATATATAATCCAATTAAAATTTACTTATTGATCACTCTTTTTAGACTAATGATCCCATGATCATTTTGCAGGAAATGATTTTTTTTATAAACATCCAAATGATATTACATTGGATATCTTTGGGCCCACCATACATACACGATGGAATGCCTAAAATCAAGATTTAAAAGATGAGACCATTAACTGTTTAGTTGTGATGTTCAATAATAACACATTCAACCAAACCAAGGTCCTTAAGAAAGTTGGTACCTATCTAAAGTATGTGAGGGACTAAAATATAGGTAACATTTAGAGAAGAACAAAAAGTATGAGTGTCCTGCCATGATTCTAGAGAGGGAGTGGAAGGACCTAGTGTCAGATGGAAAGGAGAAGGCCGAAAAGAAAAAAAAAAAAGACACCGCTGGGCCAAGGAAGGTATGTGATATTATCAACAATGTAATTATATACTGATTACTCTTTATTTTTACATAATCTAACATATTTCAAACTTTTTATAGGTTTCCCAACATATTGAAGGTAACAAAGGAAAGACTAGAAAAATAGGGGTAGCACAAACTTGGCTCTAGTGGTTATATGAAATTAACCCCATGAATTTTAAGTATCAATAAATGAAATATTTCATCCAAATAATAAATTGCAAACAATTTTGGTTTTATCACACCATAGAAGGAAAATTCATGATCTTATACAAAAATGTAGGGCTCTAAATTCAATAAAGTGTAAAGAAAAGAGGACCTGAAGATTTCCTTCCAGCAAGGCTATGGAGCCATGGTTGAACACCTAAGACTCTTGACTAGGAAAACACAAGATTCCACTACATCCAACACATAGGTAAATAAACTCAATGAAGTTTATTTAAAATTGAATACTTGTGCAATCTAATCAATATCAATTTCCATCATAAAGTAATTATGTGTCTTTTTTTTTCAACATGCAAGCAATGATAATACTATACATGACATTGGAATGCAACCTGGTGAGGGTGGAGCACAATCTACAGATGAAGGTCATGGTGTGCATCTCGGTACTGGATGAATCCATGTGTTATACAAAGCATAGTATGGATTAATACAATTAGAAATATTTAATTGCAATTGGTGTATTAATTAATGTAACCTTTTGTGTTTCAACTTTAGAGCGTGTAGAGGGTATGTGCAGGATCATCATGGAAAAAATAGGCCCTTAGAATTTTTTTTTTAAATCAGATTTAGGCAACTTGATGTAAAAATTTGAACAAGTTATCTATATTATTTCAAAAATATATAAAAATAGAATCTATAGCAAATTTAATTTAGTTTCTAAACTACTAATTTTATTTAAAAATAAATAAAAATTATTTGGTGAAAATTTGAAATTTCAATGTAGTAGTACTTAAATTTTAGGGAAAAATAAGGTGTCTACTTGACCACCCTAACCACAATAAAATGATAATACTTTTTATAATATTTTAGATAGAAGTAGAGGACTCATGTCCGGATGTGATGCATATTTTTTTGTAATTTATTTCCAAGTAAATAATTAATTATGAATTTTTATTACAACTTTTAAAAATATAAAACTCATATGTCTCAACCTTAACTTGGTCAAAACTTGATGAAATTAAATTTTTTTAATCCTATATTATGTGAAGCATAGAATGTGACACACATTTCAAATTCAAAAAATGTGATATCATTTGAAAGCTATAGATTTTTTTCAATCAGTCTATCAATCAAGACTTTAGTCGTAATTCAAATAAAAAATGCATAATAATTATTTATTAAATTCAAAGTAAAGCATAATTTATATTGGTGGAAATCTAAGAATCTCCTTTAAAAACCCTTTTCGTTTCATCAATTTTGGGTAAAAAAAAATTATTAGCCACATACCCATCATATCGCCACTTTTTGGCCCATCATGATCTTGCACATACCCTAGAGCGTGATCAACATGTTGAGCATGATCGAGCTAGACAAGATTAGGAACATGATGTGGCCCCATCAGGTAAAGAGGACCACTCTAATGTTCTTTTAAAAATATTTAATTGCAATTGGTGTATTAATTAATATAACCTTTCATGTTTCAACTCTAGAGGATTTAGTGGGTGTTCAACATGTTGAGCACGAGGCTATAAGACAAGATCAAGAAAATTATGTGGCCCCATTAGGTATAGATCACCACTCTAATGTTCTTTTAATTAATAAAATACTTGTAACAATAATAATAAAACATATCAATTTAACATTTCTTTGTTATTGCAGCAGACCCCCTTTACAGCGGCCTCCACGTCATGAGTACACAACTAGGAATACATGAAGATCATGAGCAGAGGGAAAAACAACTGAAGGGGGGACAAATGATTTAGAAAACAATACTCCACTTTTTTTTAAGCTACAAAAAAGAAACAAAAAAAAGTGATTGTAATCATATTATGTCAACCATATTTTTGATAATATGTAAAAACTGAAAGAATGAATGTTATATGTTAATGAATGAATGTTATATGTTATTAATGGATGAATGAATGATTAATGTTACATGATTGGGTATGGGGAATTTAGAGTGATGTGAGGGGGGGAGGGGCCAAATGAGCTTCCACCATCGCATGACCTTGGCACTATTAAGTAGAGAATATTAAACTATTCTAAAAAAAAAGGGAAGCTCAATAAGGTAATGCACTTTTCAATATTTCATTATGTTGCACTTCTAAGCTTATGCGATTTTCATTAGTTCTCTTTGCTTCAATATGTTACCCTTTTTACTTATTTTACTTTTTAACACATCTCATATGTTACCTTGGATGACAACTTTTGTAGGGGAAGTTATCCACAGATGGATCCCATGTTTGGGGATATATGAGTTTGGATTAGACAAAATTGGGATGTACTCATGTAGCACAGAAACAAAAGAGAAGAGCCCAACCATTTCAGCATAAGAATTGGCTTGAGACTAGTACGTGGTTCGAACTAGGTTTGGGTATGAGGGGTCTAGGAGAGAGCCCTATAACACAACTGGTATTAAATCATTAAAGATATAGATATTGTAATTATGTGGTTAAAGCTAAAATCATCCACAATTCACTATGTGATGAGTAGTTAGTGATGGTGTCATGCCATTGTTTGGTGGGTTATTGATTTTGCAATTGCTCCCAATAATCATCTCTAGTTGCTTACATTCCATTTGATCCATATGATGGGTACCTTTCAATCTGGGTATCAATTTTATAGATGATTCTCTTATTTAGTGCCCAATGGAATAAGTGAGTGGATGGATTGCTCCTAGTAATCGCTTGTCATGTGCTTCATGCACTGATGATAAAATAATTTCATTGGATAGATTTAATACAGTTATGTATTATATGTTGTTGGTTTGGTTTTTGTTTTGGGTTTCACTATCATATGAGAAAGCATGCACATATTTTTCTAGAGATCCATCACAAAAGTGACCTACTCTCTATCTCTCACACACACACTCACTTTCTTGCTCTCCAGAAGATGTTGTCATGAACCAACTATATTTTTTCCTTTTCCTAACCTCTTTTCTTGTTAAAACATATTAATTCTATCTATGACCAATCTATTCCTCTCGAGAATATAAGTACTCTCCTTGGCATTCCACCTAGCATGGTTAAGGGTTGTTGTTCCAAATTTGTTGCTAAGAAGGATGGAGAAAAAACCTTTGATTTTGAGTCTCAAATGTCTTCAAGTAGTTCTTCAAGGATGAAATCAACCATTCATACTCAACTATATTCTCCCCTACCCACATCATACTGATCTCTACAGTATACCTAGAGTCTTCTATATTTAATGCATGCTAAACATAAGGACCCAACCTCTCATATAGGATGCTTTTAGGATCATAGTTGGAATTTCCATAGGATTCTAGTTAAATTTAGTTAGCTCTAAACCTATGTGACTATGTCCTTTGAGTCAAAGGAGGTCTAGATTTTATAGAAACCTAGTTGAATGGTGAACTTATAGATTCTTATGATTACCCCTTAACATGAAATGAACTTTAACGACTTATCTACAAAGCCATCCAACAAGTTTCATAGTGACATCTTACTACTCTAGGAGATCTCTTAAAGTGAGCATTATAGTTGAAGCCATCCATAATGAGTTTCATAGTAGGCTTGAGTATTGTGCCAATCTAGATTTTATGTGTATTCCAACAATGTGTAATTTTACAATTGTGTATTTCAATGTTTAATTGTTAGTCAAAATGTTTAAAATATTTTTCTCAAAACACAATGGAAAAAGAGGGACAACTGATATTATTCAATACAACAATACATTCAAGGCACTATTAATGAAATTCCATATTAAAATATCATGAACAAGGTGATATAACATTGACCCTAAATTGTTGATTCTCCATGGAAATTAACAAATCTAAAAGCATGCTATGTACATATATTTCTGATACAAAAAATGAATATAAATTCCATACACTCTTAGTGATCACTTCAAGTGTTGTCCATACCTTATTATTGATCTTGAATGAATAATTGGCATCTTACATCGATAACGTTTAGTTAGGAGAACATATCTCAAGTCACACTGACATAGTGGATAAAATAAGGCACCATCAGTGAAAATTATGCCAATGGAATTCATCGGTGTGAGTATCACCATTAGAAATAATGAACAAACACATACATATAACTATGTTAGGGAGGGAAGATGTTTTTATGAATAATTCAAAAAAAACTGTAGGATTTCATCACAATTTCGATGATCATAGCCCAATGAACCACACAAATTTGTAATGAGGATGTTGTACACGACATAGTTTTCATCATAATGGAAAAAAATGGTTTGCTCCACCTTGTCAGAAAATGGACGAACATTGGGTGTTTTTTCGATTATTTCAAATGGGCATTCTACAACGTTTTGTGATTTTTTACATTGATAGATGGATGAAGTTATGTTGATTTTGTGATGGACACCAAAATTTTCCATGGTGTTGATTGGCAATGTTGGGTCATGGTTTCGACATATAAAAATTGGTCATTAAAGTGATGAAAATCCAACAACAAAAGTTGAATCATTGTTGCATTGGTACGTCGACAATATTTTGTCGATATGTCACCAAACATTCATTAGAATTTGTAATCAAATATAGTAGTGAAAAGATCCAATTAGCCACTCTTTGCTTGGGAGGCACAACCTTAATCTGGTGGGAGAGCAAAACTCAAAAAGATCTTAGTCAATATTGTTAGTGTAGGTTTTTTAATATTTATTTTTCCTACACATTATTAAGCATACCTAAGTTATATGAGACATGGTTCATGTGAGGACACGTGGTGTAATCCATCAATTGCATGTGTCACTCTCACCCACACTTGGGTGGTTGAGTCTCACACCCTCTTTTGGCCTTTTATGCCACCTCAAAAAAACACTATCTTGTCTCCTTCTGAGTAGGTTATGCCACATGTTTGGCATTTTCATCGAAGTAGGCATAACTCCCACCTAATTTGGTTATTTGGGAGTTATTATCACTCTTGGAATTATATGCCCATATTTTGTTATATATTCAAAAATCACCTCTTCCTCCTATATAGTTGAGATGATCTCATATCAACTCGATGAGTTAAAGGGAGTGTTGATGCATATTGTATCATTTTGAGTGTGATAATATCATCATTTTGTTATTGCACCATATTCCAAAATTTCATCCTCGTGCAACTCTCATGTAGAAGGTTAATCTCAATTTTGTAGGTGACCCTACATGCTTGAGTTCATCAACAACTCTTATATGGTATCAGAGCATTTAGATCTATAAGCTCCTTTTCAAATTTGGGAGAATTCAACATTGAGATTTTGCTAGGAGCATTTTGAGCCAAAACGGACTACACCATCGAATCCAAAAAGTCTAGAAACCCCCATTTTCATATATAATTTCTCCAATTTGGGAAAAAAAAAGTTTTTCCCAAATACCCCTTGCACACATATCGAGGTGAAATTTTTTCAAAAATTAAAAAAGAAGATTTTAAAATTTTCCTACATTTTTTAAATCAAAAATATATAAAAGTATTTTTAATGCAATTTTTTTTCAAATTTAAAACGAATCATTTTCAAAAATATGTTTTTATATTGTAATTTTCTTTTAAAAGAAAAAAAAATTGAAAATTAAAAAATTGTTTATTTGAAAAGGTTTTGAAAAAAAAATTAAAAAACCAAAAAATAATAAAAAATAAGTCAAAAGTGCTTGGCAGAGTTCCTAAGGGTACGTGGGTCCCCCATTGGGCCCCATGCACCTTAAAGTTCGCAACCCTTATAAAAGGGTGGCACGGATTTTTTTTTTTTAAAAGGAGGTCGTGTTATATTTAAAAGTTTATTTATTTATTTAAAATTTAAAAAAATCACAATTATTTTGCATTAAATATTTATGATTATAAAATTAAAAAAGTTGTATTTTAGCCTGTGTGCAATCAACCTCAACCTCCATGCAATTAGTCTCAGTCTCTATGCAATCAATCTTGGCTTTCGTGCTTCCACCAAACATAGCAACTTTTTTGGAGTTTTTTAAACTTTGGTGACCAGTAATTAAATTTAGCAAGAGGTTTTCTATTGTTGGCGACATTTAGATAAATTTGGAAGAGCACTAAATTTAGCAGCAATTCACCAAATTTGGCAAAGGTTGACTTTTTTCAAATTGGGCACCCCTCACCATTGGAGTTTTGCATTTTGCATCCAAACTTTAGAGGCCTCTAACTCAGTCATACAAGCTCCGTTTTGCGAGCAATTTCTTTTTATTTGGGGTAGAATTTTGTAAGCTCCATAATGGTGGACTTAGTTTTTTCTCAAGTGATCTAGATTTTCCAGAAAATCAGTTTTATAAGTAGATATGAAGGATAATTCTTGTTTTTAGAACTTCAAACGGTTGTAACTTTCACATACAACCTCAGATTGAGGTGATTCTTTTTTTGAAAGTTGATTTTTTTTATCACTACATATTGACCAGTGCTACTTTTAGGTTCTTATTTTTATATTATTTTGTATCTTCAAATTTTGGGTCCAATTTTGGACATTATAAAACTCTGGAAAACAACTCCAACATTGCAAATGCACTAATTTATAAAGTGAAGAATCATTTTTTATTGGGGGGATTCTTTATTAAGTGAAAAAGGGGGGGGTTGTCTTTGTGTGTTTTCCTTCTTACATTTTTTCACATTGCCACAATAATCTAAAATGGATAGAGTGGTTCCTCTACTCACACCATACAATTAATTTGAGTGTAAAAATGAAATGGAACTTCACTTAAGAAAGTTAAAATTGTATAGAATAACAATGGGTATTGATAAAGAACCTACAGAGGATGAAGAAAAGCTTAAATGGTTCAATAAATGTGATGAAGCTTTTGGCATCGTATGCATGGTTGTGTCTCCTAATCTAAGCTTTCATATTATGTCTAAAAAAACACCAAATGAAGTGTGTAATACTTTGAATACTCTCTTTGGTAAAGAGGATGATTTGAGAGCACATTCATTGGAGAATGAGCTCATAGGATTTAGCCCATGTAATTTTGACACCATTCAAGATTTCTTTACTAAATTGAATGCCATAAGATTGTAGTTGGAGCAATGTGGAGTTAAAAAGGATGAATCACAGTTGATTTTGAGTATTATTTCAAAACTTTTTCCTATTTATGTAGTGTTTGTTTCTACATTTCATGCAATGAAAAGATCCTTAGGGAAAGGATTTACTATTCCTTCTCTAGGTGAGTTCACAATTGATCTCACAAAGGAGAAAGATAAATTGATTCAAATGGGAATTATTAAATCTTATAAGTCTCATGCCTTGGTTATAAAACAAGGCACTAATAAGAAAAACAAGAAATAAAAGAACCAAGGAGATATAAAGAAAGATTTAGATCATTCTTCATCTACTTCTAGAGTAGAATCTAAATTCTCTTCAAAAGAGGACTCATCTAAGAAGGAGAAGCCCACTTGTGCATATTGCAAGAGGAGTGGACATGAAGAACATTCTTATTATAAGAAGGATATTGATGAACTAAAACATCTTCTTGAGAAGAACAACATTAGTTTTCCTTCTTGAATGGTTGATTTAGCTTCTTCTTCTAATTCCAAAAATTCAAAACAACTAGAATCGGTTAAGGAAAAAGGCCATACTACTAGGGTAGGTAAATCAAAAGGTAAAGCTCTTTGTGCTTCTATAGGTCTTGGATTAGGGAGATGGCTCCTAGATTTTGGAGCTTCTCATCATATGGCTTCAACACAATCTATATTCTCTTCTTTTCAGCCTTGTGCTATGTCACCTATTCTAATGGGAAACAATACATACATGGGTGTAACTGGGAAAGTATCTATTGATATTGGGGATTTCACTGTTAATGATGATTTTGTGTGCACCTCATGTTTCAAACAATCCTCTTTCCATCTATCGGATCACTCATGGTGGAACAAGGGAGATTTTGGAATTCATACTTGATTTAGTTATCATCAAAAACTTGGAGAGCAAAGAGATAATTGCTACTGTAATGGTTGATCATGTGTCTCGATTATACACCTTTTCAGACTTTCCACATGATTATGGTTCTAATGCTTTGGTTGTTGATCACACTTCTAATGTGAGTTTTGATTTTGAGGAGAACTTTGGCTACTTGAACTTGGGTATTCTCACATGTGATCTAGTTCTTGAGACTTACATTCCTTCTCCTCCATATACTATTGCTTCTAAGGATACTTGTGTTGCTACATTCATGGCTTCTTGTGATCTAGTATAGTAGGATACACGTTGCCTTCCAGATATAGCTACTTCAGATGACTACTTGACAAACATTATAGGTTTGTTTATGGAGTCTCATATTTCAAACTTAGGAGACACTATTCATGACATCCATTTTCTCTTTGATGAAGTTGATTATTCTTCATTTTTTGTGGAGGAACCTTTGGATCCTCTTGTTCATTCTCCACATGATCATTCATCATAGTTTGACATGATTTTGGATACTTTTGAGCAACATTCGGGGAGGCATCTTTGTCTTTAGAGGATATATTAGAGTCTTGGGATCTTGTTCTAAATAAATCTCTACTAGGTTGTAGATTTTCATCTTCATCGGTGTGACCTAGAACACTTGATTTGATGGTGGAAGCTTTCAACATCGACATGGAGATAGATGAGTAGTTTTCAGAGACTTCTTACATTTTGACCTTTCTTCCCTTATAATCCTTTTAGGAATGCGAAAACATTCTTCATGGACCTTTGGTTGTGTTTCTTCCTAAGGCGAGGAACATTGTTCAATGATCGTGAACCATCTTCTACATCCAATCTTGAGCATCAACCTTTGGTACAATTGACTACTTGAGGGAAGGCTACAGTCTTTCTTATCCTTTCTATTTTGGAGGGGACTTCTTTGTTACATGGGATTATTTCTTGTGTTGGGAAACTTGTTTTATTTTATCTCTTTTGGGGAGGAGTTTTGTCCCACTGAGATTTCTCCTTTTCTCTAGTTGTGAGAGATTATTTTGTACATGGGTACCTAACATGTCCTTGTAGTTGGGATCCATCTTTTCATCGTTTCATCTTTTCACCTACCTAAGATATGCTTAAGAGGGGGTGTTAATGTAGGTTTTTTAATATTTATTTTTCCTACACATTATTATGCATACTTAGGTTATATGAGATGTGGTTCATATGAGGACACATGGTGTAATCCATCGATTTCATGTGTCACTCTCACCCACACTTGGGTGGTTGAGTCTCACACCCTCTTTTGTCCTTTTATGCAACCTCACAAAACCACTATCTTGTCTCCTTCTAAGTAGGTTATGCCACATGTTTGGAATTTTCCATGTAGACATAACTCCCAACTAATTTGGTTATTTGAGAGTTATTACCCCTCTTGGAATTATATGCCCATATTTTGATACATATTCAACACTCACCTCTCCCTCTTATCTAGTCCAAATGAGCTCATATTAGCTTGGTCAATTCAAGGGAGTGTTGATGCATATTGTATCATTTTGAGTGTGATAATATCATCATTTTGTTATTGCACCATATTCCAGAATTTCATCCTCTTGTTTCTCTCGTGCACAAGGTTAATCTCAGTTTTGCAAGTGATCCTAGGTGCTCGAGTTCATGAACAACTATTACATATATGGTAAAATTATTTCTTCTTGATTTTAGTTTATAGTTGCACTTAAAAAATAGTTTTATCCATTAGGTCACATGCAAAAAGAAGTAATGAATTTGCAATTATTAAGGTAAGAGAAAGGACAAAGTGTACATGAATATACACTTGAATTTAGGAAAAGAGCTTTAAAATTTTGGGCATTCCATTATATATACAAGTATGTGCATGATCATGATGGGCCAAAAAGCGGCAATATGATGGTTATGTGTAGGGTATGTGGCTGATGACTTTTTTTTTTACCCAAAATTGATGAAATGAAAAGGGTTTTTAAAGGAGATTATAAGCTTTCCAGCAATATAAATTATGCTTTACTTTGAATTTAATAAATAATTATTATTCATTGTCTATTTGAATTATGACTAAAGTATTGATTGATAGATTGATTGAAAAACATCTATAGATTTGAAATGGTATGACATTTTTTGAATACAAAACATGTGTCACATTCTATGCTTCACATACTATATGATTAAAAAAAAAATGAATTTCATGAAGTTTTGACCAAGTTAAGGTTGTCATACATACGAGTTTTTATATTTTTTAAAAGTTGTAGTAAAAAAATTATAATTAATTATTTACATGGAAAAAAAATACAAAAAAATATGGATCACATCAAGATATGAGTCTTATACTTATATCTAAAATATTATAAAAAATATTATCATTTTATTGTGGTTAGGGTGGTCAGACAAACACCTACTTCTTATTTTTTCCCTGAAATTTAAGTACTACTGCATTGAAATTTTGAAAATTTCACCAAATAGTTGTTTTTAAAAAAAATAAACCTAGTAGTTTAGAAACTACATTCAATTTGCTATAGATTCTATTATTACATATTTTTGAAATAATATAGATAACTTATTCAAATTTTTATGTCAAGTTGCCTAACTCTAATTTTTCTGAATTTTTCACCACTTAAGGGCCTGTTTTTTCCATGATGATCCTGCACATACTCATACACAAGAAACTTTGTTGAAGTATATAGGTGGATTATGTGAAAACTTGAGGCATACAATACTTATTTCCAATCCAACTAACCTTGATGGAGTTAGTGTGCAAGCCATTCATCTTGAAACAAGCACAAAGAATAGCCATGCCAATTTCTTAATGGAATCTAGTAAGTAAAAAGGAAGCAAGAAAGGGAAGAAGGAAATGCAATGAACACCTTCTATGAAGAAAGAGGAAGAAAAGCCTTATTTCTCACACTACAAAAAGAAAGGGCACAAGGACCCAAAGTTTTGGAAATTGCATCCTAATCAGAAACCAAAGTGGTTCAAGGATCAAAAGGGTAAGAAAAATCTCACAATTATCATGCAAGACCTCAGATCAGGTTCTGATTATGAAACCAAGATAATAGTTATGGGTATAAAAGGTTTTTTTTTTTCTAGTACTAGTCCCCATGCTTCATTAAAGTGTAATGAGATCCTTGTTGAAAGTAAAAGGAATGAATTATTTCATATAAGGAATATTGCAAAACAAAGTAAAATTGATACACTCATAGATAGTAGATCACAAGTGAACTTAATCTTTGAACAAGTTGTTAAGAAATTGGGATTAAAAACAACAACTCTTTGAAAACTATATCTATTGGGTTGGGTGCATGATAATACTCAGTTACATGTGTCGAGACGATGTAAACTTTTATTTGCAATCACATCCAAGTTTGTAGATGAGGTAGAGTTAGATGTAATTCCACTTGACATCTATGGGATGGTTTTAGGAAGTCCTTACGTGTATGATAGAAAGGCCATTTTCTATAGGGAAAAAAATGGTATTATTTGTTTAAGGATGGAATTGAATCCATCGTGAAATCTCATTGCATGAAGAATGATAGATCTATTGTAAACATAGGGCATTTGAAGATGATTGTAAATGCAAGCAATACTTTAACCCTCATGTTTGTAATAGCTAGTGATATAAAGCATGAAGATTATAATCATGATAAGATGTCATAGACAACAAAATGTGAGGATCAATCACTAGCACATTTAAGCCTTCAACCAAAAGTGGTAAAAGAGGGTTTGAATGATTCATTTTCTGATAATGTTCATGTTCAAGAGATCCACCATGATGATACTTTTTCTTTCACATCAATTTATTCAGTATTGTTGCTTGTTAAATTCAACTAGTTGGTTCTATGTGGTTGGTGGATGCAACAATGAATATTGATGAGTACACTATTGATGGTATCAACAATGCTATCTCATTCTTCATCTTGTTTGTGATGGGTCAGATGGTTAAAATTCTAGTAGGATGGATAGATGATACTAGGCAATTGAGGCAACAATGACCTCACTTAAATTCTACATAAAAAATATTTGGTGGTCCAAAGCATCTCAATTAGGAGGAATGATCTAGTAGGATCCAAAAGACCTAAAAAATTCATAGTCTCAGAATTCGATGGAACTAGCATCATTGGATAGAGCTCATTGAACAATCTTGACACAACTTGAATTGCATCAAAAGGATACTGTAATCAAAATTCATGCTTGAGCAAAGTTTGGTAGGGCTAGAGATTCTAGATGTTGACTCAAGGCTAAAATATTAATTGTCTCCAAATCATTCTAAAATAGTGCCAAGTCAAAGAGCTCATCAAGATGATTTTGATATGCTTGAATCATGTCAATCAAAGCCTATACATGAAAGTTATGGTTGGTTAATGTTGTGAAGAAAAATGGTTTGACTAGGTACAAATGATGACATCATCATGTTGTTGTGGCATCATCAAAGCTTGAAACATTGTAGGACATCTGGTGGATGATGTGGTAGGAGGAGTGAGTTGGCACTGACATGGACCAACCAAGAGATGACACATGGCAGGATGTTGAAGTGGCAAACATAGGTGACATGGACCAACCAGGTGATGACACATGCTAGAATGTTGAGGTGGTAGGCATGGGTGATGTGGACCAATCAAACAATACCATGTGTCAAGGTGGAAGCAAAGAAAATGGTGCCACGTGGCTCAATGAATAGGTGTTATGTGACACCCGTGTAGAGCTCCAAGTGGGTTGGTTTGTCCAGTTGGTCAATGTTCAAAATATGTGGGGGAGATTCAAACAATTAATCTACCTCATTCTACTAATAGCTCCTACCATTAGGATATTCACCATTTTAGCAATATATATAGGGCCTAACTAATATTTAAAGTATACTAGTCGGTGAAATAAAAGGAAAAGGAGGTTCAACAAGTTTGAACCCCCAACCTCCCATTTCCTAAAACCTCCACTCTTCTCTCATGGTGACTACACCCACACAAATTTTGGAGCTATAAAAGGAAATAATATTAAAAAGTAGCCATTAGAACCCAATTTTCTTATAATATAATGATAAGGGGGCTCGAATAAGGAGAGCCCTTGGTATTGGTGGTTAAAACAAAACCTAGGAGCCTAGTGTTTTTTTGAAGAGGATTTTTATTTGTTTTAAAAATATTAAACCATGGGTTAAAAGATTAAGGAAATATTTAAAAGATATAAGGGCTCGATTTAGGGGTTTTTAAATGGGCTAAGGGTTACAATTGGAGATATTGTTGTTGTAACCCCTAGATATAGTATGTGAAATTGTGTAAAGGGGGGACTTTTGCTCTTATGGGAGATCAATTTAATTTTGGAGGAGGAATTAAAGAATTTTCTTAGGAGGAATCTTTGAGTCTTGGAGATTAATTCAAGTACAAAGTCATTGTAAATTATATTTCCTTTCAGTGTAATTAGGTTTTTGAAGGCTATTGAAGCCTAACCCTTGAGTGCAAGAGGAGAATACGAAAGTTTCTTTAGGTGTTGAGAGATGCTATGAGATAAATTTGTAATGTAGGTATGAAGCTTGGATGATTTACGAAGGTAATTAAAGATTGGCATCATTACTAAAGCAATCAAACTACATTAAGAAGCAGACCTAGAGGTGTAGCCTGAACATATGGGTGAACTTTGTTAACAAATTCTCTATCATCTCTTTATTCTCTCTTATTTTTTTTTATTATTTAATTCCTTCTTTGAATTTTAATTATGAAATTTAAGTAATTAGTTAATGTTATTAGGTTTAGCAAATTAAGTGATCTAATTTAGGATCTAGACTAATCGCATAGTTGAATGCTTAACTTAAACAATTTAATGGAAACTCAAAAACAAGTGTACATTATTTAAATTATGCTTAAAATTAAGGTGATAACTATAATGTGAGAGGGAAGAAGAGAGAAAGTGCAAACAATCTGATAATGGAGTTCGCCACAATCGTGACTACATCTCTAGGTCTGCTCCAATGGAGTGAGACCGATCCAATTATTCCTCCAGAAACTCGGTTACAATCTTTGGCATAGCCTCCCCTTGGATTACAAAGAAATTTGAAAATGCACTTCCAAAGTGTGTGAGCACAAGCTTCTCCAAAAGCATGAAGTTACAATAAGATTTCTCCAAGGAAGAAAAATCCCAACTCTCCACTTACAAAAATCACCTCCAAAATTCCTTAGAAAAATAATTAGCTAAAACACTCTTACAAACTCTCACCCATTTACCCCTTTTTATACACCAATTTTACCCAATTTGGTGTATAACAACTTGATTTACAATCTCCCCAAATCCAAAAGAAATCCCTCTGTTACATAATAAAATATCTTCAAGATAAATGAAGGGCCATTATAATTTTGGGCTTACAAAAGAAAAATAATAATCCCTATAATTTTGTTTTGATAACTCTTACAGGATTATTTATATATTTTTAAGAAGATCTTTTAAATTTTATCCCTTAAAAATAATCCCATTGCTATCTTATAGGATTTTATCCCTTTTGAATAGGGGTAATAATAATTAAAAAAGGGTTTAAAATCCCCTAAAATAAGGATTCCATGAAAATAAGTTTTTAAAAATAACATAGAAAGCTTTTAAAACAAAACTCATGGCTTTAAAATAGGGTGGCTTTAATATGGGCTTTAAGATAGGTGGAGATCCTTTAATATAGGTGTTCCCACATTTATTAAAAGAATGTGGCATTTTTTATTATTTTTTATTTGTTTTATATATATATATATATATATATTTAATAAAAATAATATGCCACATTTTGCCAATAATGGCTTAGTACGTGGAGGGGTGAGATGATGCCATATCAAAATTTCATTCACCGGTCAAAGACTTTGGAGTGATGCATCCACTGACTGGACTGATGATGTGGCGTTGACTGGACTGCCACGTGTCCACACATGATTGGCCAACTTTGACTGCTCGTAACTTGAGCAAACGAACTCCAATTTTGATGAAATGAACATCGTCAGAAAGCTTGCGACGAGCTCTTTGCATTGACGCTAGTATTGACCACTTTTGACAACTTTGATTTTTGACCTTTTTCTGACTTGGGTCTTTGAGTTGACTAAAGGTTTGACTGAGTGTATCTCAAGCACCGTAGCTCTGATTGAATCTGTTCAAGTTGCATTGGAGTCAGAATTCCAAATACTTTATGATGAAGATGTTTCTGGAGAAAAATGAAGAACTTCAAAATTTGAAAAAAATCCTCTAGATCAAGCCTCCCCACTGGAGAGCTTTTGGACCTCCAAAAGTGGCATTTATTCAGACATTAAGTGAGGACTTTGCCTCCCCACTTGTCCTGTATCATCTATACATCTGTAAGCCTGGCTCACAATCACAATGAAGACTGCAAAAACATTGTTGAACATAAACATCATTCTATCACTTCCATAAGCATCTACATCAACTATCATAGCCACTAACCAACAAACATTGACTAACATCCAGCTGATCAATAGTGCAGATATGAAAGAGAATTTATCAACAACATATCGATCTTTCACAATAGAAACATTTTTATCCAAGGGACCATCAATGTTTTCATTCACCATTCCCTCATGTTGTACTATGGGTGCATCCAGCGACATCTAGCCCTGATTAGCTACTTCAAGTTCATGTCTCAAACCACCTAAACTGACAGAAATAAGATTCAAATCTTTACTTGCATTAATTACCCTCTTTAATTTCCCTGTGTTTGCAAAAGAATGATCAGTCTTAATCCTATGAGAATGTACAATATACTGAATGCCATCTTTAAACAAATGATATTGATTCTTTTCCCTGTAGAAAATAGCTTTTCGATCATATAGATAAGGGCTACCCAACACTATCCCACAGATATCTAGTGGAACCACATCAAACTGTACTTCATCCACAAACTTACTAGAGATTGCAAATTTCAAAGTGCATTGTCTTGTTACTTGCAATTTATCATTCTCACAAATCCAGCCTAGTGGATAAGGTTTCTTATGCAGTGTAGTTTTCAATCCCAAGTTTCTTACAACATCTTCAAAAATTAAGTTAACTTGAGAACCACTATCTCTGAGTGCATCAAGTTTCACATTCTTATCAATAACCCTTATGTGAAAAAGTTCATTCCTTTTCTTATCATCAGAGACTTCATTAGCTTTAGGTGTAGAAGCATAACTATCAAAGGAAGCACTAGCAATAGGAGCTTTACCTTTCAAACCCATAGCTATTATCTTAGTTTCATCATCAGAATCATAACCAAGATCCATAACAACATTTGTGTCTTTTTCCTTACCTTTATGTTTCTGACCCCACTTAGGCTTCAATTCAGGATGCAACTTCCAACAATGATCTTCATCATGACCCTTCCTATCACAATGAGAGCAAGAAAGCTTGTCATCCTTCTTGACTATAGCTGTCTTCTTTCCTTTCCCTGTCTCTGCAACCTTAGATGATTTCTTTATAGAGTTATCATTATCAAACTTATCAATAAAAGAACCCTTTCCTCTTGACTCTAAATGTGTATCTTGGACACAAACTTCATCTAAATTACTAGGGTTCAAGACCAAAATAGAATGTCTGAGATATGAGTGAAGACCTCCTATGTACTTTAACAAAGTATCCAGGATGTACAAAGGTACATTTAATGCAATAGCCTTTTTACAAAACTTGTGGGTGTAATCTTGAACAGACTGTCCTTTCTCTTGCCTAAAAGTTTGCCAGTTCATCATTAACTATTGCATATGGCCTATGGGATAAAATTTCTTTTTAAGAGCATTAACAAATTCTGACCAAGACAAATTGACTCTACCATGCTGTGAAATTTCTGCTCTAGTCCTACTCTCCCACTAGGTGAGAGCTGAACCTCTCAACCGAAGAGTAGCTAACTGGATCCTAGAAGCATCATCAAAGAGGCTTTGGACTCTACAATAGACTTCTACTTGCTGAATCCAATCATCTAGTTTTGCAGCATCTAATTCACCACAATACTTAGGTAGTTCAAATTTTACATCCAATTTAATCTTAGGCTTATTTACACCCTTAAAAGGATTAGTAGAAAGAGAATGTGTATAAGAAGGAGAAGAAGGGGGAGAAGAAGAAGGAATAGACAGAGGAGATTTTGGAGGTTCATCACCACATCCTGGTTGCTTCTTCTTGCCTTACGGTCTCCATGATCTTCTTGCTTCAATGCATTATCTTCTTCAAGTTTCATGTTTCTTCCCTTTCTTTGAGTAGCATTTCCAATGTGGCTCTCATTTTCCAAAAGGCTCTCTGAAATTCTTGCTCACTGAGTTCTTCAGGTACCTCCATTCTAGACACAGACATTTTTGGAAAAGTTCTTCGTTTCCCAATCTCAAGATTATATTCCTCAAGCTTGCCTTCACCATTCTAAATCTTGGATCTTGTTAGCATTCAAAACCAATTGCAATAATAGTCACCAAATTCTCTGATACCAAACTTGATCTGATTTTGGATCTAGACTAATCGCATAGTTCAATGCTTAACTTAAACAATTTAATGGAAACTCAAAAACAAGTATACATTATTTAAATTATACTTAAAATTAAGGTGATAACCAGAATGTGAGAGAGAAGAAGAGAGAAAGTGCAAACAATTTGATAATAAAGTTTGCCACAATCGTGACTATGTCTCCAGGTCCTCTCCAATGGAGTGAGATGGATCCAATTATTCCTCCAGAAACTCGATTACAATCTTTAGCATAGCCTCCCCTTGGATTACAAAGAAATACAAAAATGCACTTCCAAAGTGCATGAGAACAAGCTTCTCCAAAAGCATGAAGTTACAATAAGATTTCTCCAAGGAAGAAAAATCCCAACTCTCCACTTACAAAAATCACCTCCAAAATTCCTTAGAAAAATAATTAGTTAAAACACTCTTACAAACTCTCACCCATTTACCCCTTTTTATACACTAGTTTTACCCAATTTGGTGTATAACAACTTGATTTACAATCTCCCCAAATCCAAAAGAAATCCCTCTGTTACATAATAAAATCTCTTCAAGATAAATAATGAAGGGCCCTTATAATTTTGGGCTTACAAAAGAAAAATAATAATCCCTATAATTTTGTTTTGATAACTCTTACAGGATTATTTATATATTTTTAAGAAGATCTTTTAAATTTTATCCCTTAAAAATAATCCCATTGCTATCTTATATGATTTTATCCCTTTTGAATCGGGGTAATAATAATTGAAAAAGGGTTTAAAATCCCCTAAAATAAGGATTCCATGAAAA
The DNA here is from genome assembly GCA_007258455.2 of Sequoia sempervirens. Classification (NCBI taxonomy): domain Eukaryota; kingdom Viridiplantae; phylum Streptophyta; class Pinopsida; order Cupressales; family Cupressaceae; genus Sequoia; species Sequoia sempervirens. Next base: position 299,696,666 of record VDFB02281492.1, read on the forward strand.
TAGGTTTTTTAAAAAATAACATAGAAAGTTTTTAAGACAAAACTCATGGCTTTAAAATAGGGTGGCTTTAATATGGGCTTTAAGATAGGTGGAGATCCTTTAATATAGGAGAGCCCACGTTTATTAAAAGAATGTGGCATTTTTTATTATTTTTTATTTGTTTTATATATTTTATTTTTTTTATTTTTTTTATAAAAATAATATGCCACCTTTTGCCAATAATGGCTTGCCACATGGAGGGGTGAGATGATGCCATATCAAAATTTCATTCACCGATCAAAGACTTTGGAGTGATGCGTCCGCTGACTAGACTGATGATGTGGTGTTGATTGGACTGCCACGTGTCCACACATGATTGGCCGACTTTGACTACTCGTAACTCGGGCAAACGAACTCCAATTTTGATGAAATGAAAATCGTCGAAAATCTTGCGATGAGCTCTTTGCATTGATGCCAGTCTTGACCACTTTTGACAACTTTGATTTTTTACCTTTTTCTGACTTGGGTCTTTGATTTGACTAAAGGTTTGACTGAGTGTATCTCAAGCACCGTAGCTCCGACTGACTCCATTCGAGTTGCATTGGAGTCAGAATTCCAAATACTTTCTGATGAAGATGTTTTTGGAGAAAAATGAAGAACTTCAATATTTGACAAAAATCCTCCGGATCATTAAGTGAACTCAATGTTGTAATTTCAATGGTTAAATAAACATAACCATGCAATTCTATTTTACGATTGAGGAAAATCTATGATTAGGGTTAAGTACAAGTATTTTGTAAGTCTTTAATTATAGATCACAATGTCTTAGCATCTTCTAGCTAGGATAATAATTTATCTATACTTTATTTTTATTTAAATTCTATTATTTTTATTGTTTCTATTTGTGCATTAATTTTTGAATAAAATTTTAATACTTATATAATTTGTTCTAGGAAATTATACCTAATAAATACAATATTTTTAAAACCCTTCCCTTAGTCTTGATTTTATATATCATTCCATAAAGGCCAATGTAGATTAATCTACTATATTGGTGAAAATAAATTCTATATTTTTTTTTGGTAGTTATAGGGAAAGTTATTTCTACCTCTAAGTGGATAATGGTTTGTAAAGGACTTGGGAATTAAATAGTTCCTCTTATTTCTACTCTTGGACTACTTGGGTTCTAGTAATTAATCCTTTCATTTTTCATTTTTATCTTTTTTATTCTTCAATATCTTTCTCTTCTCCCTATTCCTTTTCATCCTTCGATATTCTACTACATACTAGAGTAGCTTTTTTCTCATCTTTTAAACAAAAAAATCTTTGTTTTCATATTTGTACAAATACCTTTGTAGTTTTCTTGATAGGGGAGTTAGGTAACTTCTCTTCTTTCTTTTGTAGTGACCGTGTGCTTTTCGACTTTCTTTATATTGTGGTGAGATCCTTTGTATCTATAATTAAATCCCTAAAGTATTCTTAGATTTATAATCTATGAATTTTTATAGTTGTTATGATGGTTGAGAGCTTGATAGGTTTAGTATATTTTACCTTCTTAATTATTAATTATTAATTTTCCTATAATTTGTCCTAGGGAATCAACCACTCACTACTACTTTTAGATGTTCTATATGTTTCCTCTTCTTTTCTTCCCTTCTACTTTTATTATTCTTCTACAACTCCTTTTATTTTTCTTTTATTTTATTGTTCATAAACTCATTATATGTCCCAAACCTTTTTACACTAGGATCTGTAGGGAGGGCATGTAACCATTGAGTAGTGGAGTCTAGTAATGTGTTCTTGTATTCATATTAAAGTGAGGAATCCATAAGGTTTGGAGTTTTATTACTTTAAAAAATATACTATTTTCTCAATATAAACCCTGCATCCTTCCCATACTTTTTGGCTATATTATAGGACACACTCTCCTTATCTTGCATTATGGTTTGGAATTTTTGAAAAAGTTATGAAATAAATTATTTTATATTTTCTTGAGTGGGAAGGATAGGAGATATTCATAGATTTGGATCCCTAAAACTCCACCACTTTTTAAAAAATTGAAGTTTGAATCCTAATAATTGATATGGAAATTATTGTCATGCACCACTATAGATCAGTTGTGTTGATTATGACCATCACAATTAATTTTTGGCTAACACATAATATATATCTTTCCATTTTATGTTTTCTCTTGTGAACGTTACTTACCTAATGTCTTTCTGTCAAAATATGCTCATTTACTGGCCTATGACTCCACAGTTTTGTTAGCAACACAACCCGCTAGCTTACTCAAAAACAACAATTTGACTGTAAGATAGTCTTCTCTTATTTCTAACTTTATTTTTTTCTTATTATCTTTGTTATTGATAATGTTACACTATTTTATATTTCACTTTTATTTTTATAAATAATGCCTCAACATATTTAACATACCATTATTTAAGAATGCCTCTTTAATCTTTAACAAAATTTATTACTATATATTAATTTATCACATCTCCCTTCAATGCTTAAAACTTAAAGATAATATGTAAGTTTTAACCAATTAAAAGATATAGGCTAGATATAGGGATATGTAAGAAAATAATACATGTGATTAGCTGCTCTATATTCACACCTTTGTTTACCAAATAAACAGGCCTGCAAATTTGAGTTATGTAAATTGTTTAACAGAATGCCTCTTCTCAACTTATGTTTGCTTGATGTTCTTCTTGAAACTATTCTTTATGTTTGCCAAAAGTCAAAAGTAGATGATATATACCTGCCAATAGATGCGCAAGACTACAATACTCTCCTTTATTCAATCTTCCAACTTTAAGCATCTACAACCTTTCTAATAGACTTATTTCAAAATAAGGGAGTATAGACAATTACTTGGCATATTCGGCATAATTTTACTCAGAAATGAAATCTTGTGGATGACCATGGTTGCAGATTAGAAATTTATTTATTTTACTTTTTTCAAAAAGATTAGATTTGTTGAAAAGGATTTTAGAACATTTAAAACAAATGCTTTCTACCTAGGAAAGACATGCGATAGAAGACATACATAGAAAATGTGGAGTCATAGGCTAGTAAATGAGCAGATTTTGATAGAAAAACATTAGGTAAGTAACGTTCACAAGAGAAAACATAAAATGGAAAGATATATATTATATGATAGCCAAAAATTAATTGTGATGGTCATAATCAGCACAACTGATCTAGAGTGGTGCATGACAATAATTTCCTATATGGATTCAAGACACTTCAGAATCCTAATAATTGATATGGAACATATAGAGTTAAGGATTTTATAAGGGATCCATACCCAAATAGTTATATTTTATATTTTTAGGTTCTTAAGGAGCTTAGCCTACAGTATTTTAGGAAGGTTGAACTCTTTCCCATTTACCACCTTTTTTTAAAAATGTTCAATATTTATGTTATTGGTGAAGTCCTATAAATAGGAGTTATAGATTTTGTATGTAATTAATTTTGTTGCATACCATACCCAAGGAATTTTCACTTATATACCTTTAAATTTTAACCAAAATCTAGGTAGATTTTTTCAACATTATGACATATTTCTTGTCTACTTTATTTAGTTTCTTCACTTCATTTAATGGATATGTAACTATTTTGATATATCCTTACCAATTAGATATGATTCACCCAAGTATAAGAAGCATATACGAGTGATTATTAGAGATTTATGAAGAATATATATGTGGTGAGACGAGAATAATAAAGAAATGGGAAAAAAGGGAGATAGAAGAAGAATATATAATAGAATGAGATGATGTAATGATGAACTATAAATGTAACAGATTATGTACACAGATGATGATGAATATAATAAATAAATTATTATATCCAAGATGTATGTGAAAATAGTGGATGAAGATATGATAGCTTTCCTTTATTTTGTTATGTAATCCTACCAAACATGTTTTATTATTTTTCCTTATGTATCATACTAGGGTAAATACAATTCTCACATAAAATAAAATGAGACTTCCAGTATCCATTTTCTTATCCATATGTGCACACTAAGTCATTAGTGCTTCTTCCATCAATGATAAGTTCACAATACTTTCCTCAAGATTTATACTTAGTGTAATTTTTATTTATTTCTCAAGCATAGTTATTCATCTTTCTTTGTAGGTTTGAGGAAAATATTGCACAACATTAAATATACTCCCCACCTTTTAGGGATTTGCATTGTACTCCACTCAGACCTCATTCTTCAATTCCTTATGTAGTATAAACTATTTTCTTAATGCATCATTTCTCATTTGTATCATCTAGGCACTCAAAAAACCTTATCTCTTGATTCTCCATATTCAAAGTAGGTTTCATCAAATATTTTTCCATGGCCTCCTTTTCCTTTTCCTTCATCTTATAATACCACTCTTTTTTGGATCCTTTTGCATTAGTTCTACACTCTAAAATCTATCTCTACACATAGTTCCTTATGTATTGTTCTACTTTCCCTTTATTTTTTTTCTCTCACCTTGCATTTTTTACCTATGAAATAGTTTCCCATTTTCTCGAGCATGATTTGGTAACTCCATAAAATGAATTGACAACAAAAAAATCTTGTCTTAAATAGTAACACATTAATTCACATACCAAGATGCCTTATCTACATCATCTTTGAAATTACTAGCATAGATGTTGAGGTGGTAAATTTTTTTCTATATAATCAATTCTAGAAATTTATCTCTATGATAAATTAAATAACTTCTCAAACAATTCACAATTATAGTTGGCTAGAAAAAAAATTAACTTCCAACTTAGTAACCTTTTGGTCCCTTTTAGAGATCTTTAACTTATTATTATTAATCTTATATTTTTATACATACTCCCAACATAAGGAAACTTCACCTTTGAACTCAATGAAAACAAATTTTCATCTCTCAGGGTCTTCAAAATACACAAAATCAAGCTATTTATGGAGGAAATTGATCCAATCTAGTAGATCTTCAAGATTGAAACTTCTCAAGTAGAAAGGGAGACCAATTCTTGGCTTATTTACTTATCTCACTAATGCCATAAAAAATTCATCTTCAATTATTAGTTTATGATTATGACTTGGAGAACCTTAAATAGTGTGTAGTTTATAATCTAGACTATCATCATCATTGATATCGTCAACCACAACCATTCCTTTCCTATGCACAATCTTAATGGTGTTGAGTCTTTCTTCCATACCTCTCATAATGATAGCCAAGTTATTATCACATTGTTCCCTTTAATTTCTAGCATATATTATTTTGTGAGACATTTTCATTATATTACTTGTAATAGAACATGCATAATATTTTTTTATTAGGTTACAAATCATAATAAGGAACTAGGATATGAACTAATATAGTTACAAATAGAGGGTCTAATCAAAGGATATTAATCCATGAAGTAAAATTAATATATGAAAGAATACATAATATATTAATTCTTTGGAAAATAAGAATAAAAACATGGAAAATAATAATAAAATGTATGCATTATAATTGACACTTGATTATAATGGCATGTGCATGCAAAGAGCCTTAGTTTTTTGAATCCTTGATATTTAACCTGATCTCCTCACCCATTTCTTATCAATAATTGGTCTACCACCTTTCATAAAAAAAATTATGTATGTGGTTCTAATCTAAAAGCATGGAAAAATGCCATATGTAAATGAACAAATACCACATGAACAATATTAAGTGACTTTAGCTCTTCAAATTTTCTTGAACTAGGATAGATAACTTGTTTCTCATAAGATTGCCCCTTCATACATAAGTGCAATAAGATATGAGCTTTAAAATTTAATGCATGGCTTCAACCATAAACCTCATTGGGTCCAGTACTCTAATAATTAACCTTATAATTGGCACAATGTTCAAATATTTTGGTGTACAACTCAATGGGAAATATTTTTACAATAAGAACACATCACAACTTATAGTCAATCAAATAAAATATAGTTTTCACACATGGAAAAGTTCATGGTGCCAACATTATACTAGATTACACTTTGATGACTTTATGAAGATTATTCTCTACATGTTAGAACAACTAGTTATATCTTTGTATGGTGATTATAGGTAGAATGAATCTACAATAAGAAAAAAAAATGTGGCAATAAAGGAAAACCTTTAAAAGTTTAACAAATATTTTAAAATATAGTTTTAGATGATGCAAAAATACTCAACCCTTGAGATGCTCCTACATTGATGCAACAATGGTTGTTGAACAATGGAGGTCTTGACTATAGTTTTCAATGTGGCCTAAGCTCTCTCTAGGTGCCTTAGGTGTTCAAATTTGTGCCCTAGATTCTTATTGAGTGTTTGGGGTATTGAAACACAAGTGTCTGTGTAAGAAAAGTTGATTTGTTTCTAGGTGACACAAGTGTGTGTGATTGTTATAGGAGGATAGCAATTCAATGAATTGACATCCTAAAAGGTAAAAATTATTGGGAGTGAGAGTAGTGAGGTTTAACTGGTCTTTTACTTATGTGGACTACGGATTTAAGGGAAACCATGTCTTTTAATAATCAAAATGATAAAAAAATGGACTCAATAAATAAAAACACAAAAATGAGTGAAAAAAAAATGCTACTAGCTCCATAATCGAATGACTTGCTAATAGAAGATTAATTGTTTGAAACTTGAAACCTAATTTATCTTTTCTCTAAACAATTTAAATTTACTAATATTTTATCAATTAAAAATTTTTAGAGTGATATATTAAAACTACACTAATTGGTATAACTCACACAATATTTAAAATTGGGTAAATAAAATAGGTTGGAGTAAATAAATATTCTATAAATCTCAAAACAAAAAAATGTACCTCATATAACTAAAGAGTGGCCCTTACTAAATTAAAAGCCAATGACAAACAATGAAGTAAAAAAAAATTGACGTAGAGCATACTCAGTGACTTTTGGTCAGAGCGATCTGCCTCTTTTGTTCCCTTCTCCTCCTCACAATAATGTCAGGACTATAATTATGGGTTGGAAAGAGGTTTCCTTGATTACTTACATAGAAGATTCTTCACTTGAATCTATTGAAGGTGCAACCCTAATTGAAGATTTGAAAGGCAGGGGAGGATCCATTATATCAACACCATTTCCTTCCAACATTTGAACCACTCTGCTCATGCTCGGTCGATCTATTGAATTGTACTGAATGCACCATAATCCTACTCTGGTTAGTCTTATTGCTTTTTCCTTCTCTTCGCATTCTATTCTTGCTTTACCACTTCCTCTCAGTCCCCTCTCCAACTGCCATTCTCCATCAATTTGAATGCCCACTCTGGAAAATACAATTGACTGGACCGGCTTACTTGCACATTAACATTCTTCCTTCCCCCAACCATCTCCAATAATACCATTCCAAAACTGTAAACATCTAATTTGTCAATTACAGCTCCCAAATTTCTATTCCACACCTCTGCCAGGGCAGCATATCCTGGCATTCCTCTTGTTGTTGTCATTGATATATGATCCTCTTTCTTCACACAGAGTTTTGATAGACCAAAATTAGCTACCTTTGGTGTGAACTCTTCATACAGTAATATGTTGTGGGGTTTTATGTTGAAATGAATGATACGGTTGTTACAGTCTTGGTGCAAGTAAGCTATTCCATGAGTTGCACCCAAAGCAATTGAATACAATTGTGCCCAATTTAGGATTGCTTCTTTCTCTCTTCCTGAAAATATAAATTTGTCTAGAGATTCATTAGCCATGTAATCATACACCAATGTGTTTCTAGGTTCTTCGAAGCAATATCCCATCAGGCAAACCAAGTGAACATGATGGATCCTTCTAATGGTTGCTACTTCATTCATGAATTGATTCTCACAGCGCCTTGACTAGTCAAGCATTTTAACGGCCACCAGATCGCTAGTAGGTAGCTTTCCTTTATATACCACACCAAAACCTCCGTCCCCCACATTATGTGCAAATTTATCGGTGATCTTCATGAGCTGAGAGTATGAATATCTACTTGGCATTTGATGAACATAATCTTGTAGGAATTTCTCCATGTTAGAAAGATCGGGTTTCTTAGAGGAAGTAGATAGCCTCCTCTTCCGATTAACGAACAAAAGCAATAATGCCGTCAGTAGCAATGCAGTAGTTCCAATGGCCACACCTAAATAAAAAGTTCACATCAATGAAATACAACGACAAAGAAATAGATATGCGAGTAATTACGAAGAAAGAAGCGATATTCATTTGTGATGATGGGATTTTCAATCCTTGAGTTGTCCACAATGCCTCAATCCACAAAATTCAGCAAATATAATAGAATTCATACACCATCTCATAAAGCCTCAATCCATAAAATTCCCCAAAATTCTTATGCCTAACGATGCTCACCTAGAATAATAGTCTGATTCTCTGCTTGGGACTTCCTCTTCCTCTTAGGGAAAAATAAGATTGTCAAAAATTAAAAAATAAAACTTAAAAAATAGAACATTTCATATTGAAAAATTCTTAAAATACACTTGTGCACAGCAATACACGACATAAATTGAATGTAATCAAATCTATTTTAATATAATATTTATTTCAACCATTTAACTCTGTTATATGCCCTGTTTTACCCTGTTTGCAGCTCCTGTTATGTTTTTTTTTATTATTTTGTACCCGTTTTTTAACATTAACCCCACATTGTTTGTTAATTTTGTGATAATTTTTCCTTTTTACCACCAAAATAATAAAGAGTTCATCAGATGTCTACTTCTAAGCCATAGGATTAATGCAATAGATGAAATTTCTCTTAACCTTGTGGAAAAATAACTAGAAACGATTCCACAAACATATTTAACTTTGCTGTATAACTTATGGACAATAAAGAGGAAGGGATGCTTACCTAGAGCAATAACAGTCTTATTAGCAGTGCTAGACCAACCTACCTGTTCTCCTTTATAAATAATGGCAGAGACAATCGTTAGTATTATGCTTAGGAAATATAGAATTAAAAAATAAAATTAAACAATTATTTCTTTAGACATAAAAGCTCGACGCTTTTCATTCATATATACCAGTGTTCAACGATTGGCAACTCAATTGCGTCAGATCTTTGTTGTCGTAAATACAAAGCTTTTTCCTCCGCTCGCAATTCTCGCAGCCTTTGCTGAAATTCCATTTTACTCCGAACCCTTTTTCTTCCATCCAATTCGGCGGTAGATTGGGCGTGTATATATCTCTAATGGGTACCGGTAGCTGCACTAATGATTTACAATACGTAGCCAAACTCGAGTCTGAACCGGAAGAAAAGTACCAACTATTATTACAGTCTAAAGTATACGCGTTAGAGGACAAGTACTCTCTGCTCTCTTCTTTGCACTCTCCCCATAGACTTAAATTCATGTATCCATGAGAAATGCGAAACTGAGTGTTAGACCAGAATTCCATTGTATGGTTAGTGGTCGAGGGGTTGCATGCATCTCCCCACATATTTCTATCAACTATTTTCATCTCATTGACAGGACCCTCTTTCCGATGGTAAGAAGGTTTCAGTAGGTAGTATTCGTAACCACTGATATTAATTACAGTCATATTCACTGTATGATCACAGTCGAGCTGAAGAGCAGGGTCACCGCAACCGCTGCTCTTTGCTCCGAAGGGATATTCGAAGGTCCAATTCCCACATTTGAAGGTTTCTGGACAAGCTTGAGATGAAGCAGCGAGGCATGGCATGCATATTGTGAAGAAAAGAAACAGGTATACAGCGGTTAGACTGAAATACTGAGAATGGCATAGATGAAGAGATAGTCCTTCCATTTTCATGTGTTACAACAGTGAGAAGAAATGAGTTAAACAGGTGAACATGAATGACAGTTTAATAGCCAAGAAGGAAGGTAGGAGAAGCCAAGAAAATGATGTGTGAGGAAAACCATAACAAAAATACCCAAGTCAATACGCCAATTTGACTTTACTTTGGTTACCGACATAAAAAGTCGGAGTCAATACATCAATTTAACTTATCCCACTTAATTTATTAAGGTCAATTTCAACACTTGAATCGCGGGCAACTACGAAAAATAAAATACTACGACTTACCAAATTCCACGCGCTTTCTTTGACGCATCAGAGTCGTATATGATAAAGAAACATTTGAGTTCCGCCAAAGTTACGTCAAGTTTGACGTAGAGTCGAAGGTCGCAGATCTTTAATTTATAAATTATGTTAGGTATATTTCTATGAAAATCACTCCAGTGCTAGGGAAATTGCGTCGAACGCATGGAAATATGAAATTTGGGTCCTAGGGGGAACTCTATTTTATAAAATATTTTTATCGGCTTTTCCATGGAATGAAATTTGAAGAACACTAGCAAGCAAATTCCATAGAAAAAGAGGCATAGCATTCGACATTAACTATTCATAGTAAATGCAATTTAACTAATTTCAATTAAATTATAATAATGTAATGGTGAATATTATATAGATGTTTTTTAAATTGATTTTGAATTTAATTATTATTTTGTGATGATTAATGAATAAATAGTGTATTTTTATATAAAAAATTTGCATATTATTTGAATTTGATCTAATTTCATCTAGATATATGTTGGTGTTGTCATTGATGTCAATAGTTGTTGGTGTTGTTCATTGATGTCAATACTATGGAGATGGTTGGTGTTGTCAAGTGCTTGTTCTAGTATAGATGTGTTGTGGTTTGATAAGAAGGTGTTGTAGTGTTGTGGCTAGTGTTGTTATTGATGTCTTGATGGATAAGAGTTGCAGTTGCAGTAAGTTTACTTGGTTTCCAAGTGCTTTTGAGAAAATTTGAATAAAATAGTGTGAAGTGTGATAGAGGTGTGTTCAATGTTGTGCTCCAAATTTCTTCATGGTTGAAGATTTTCTTGTGTATTTCGGATGTGATGATTAAAGGTGTCCAAAGGTTCTATATCTAGAGTTTCGGGTTCTTGATCATTCTACAATGAAAGTTGTGTTTGAAAGTTTATCTGTCTATGTAGAAGGTTGTCTAGGAGAAACAAGATTGCTCTGCATTTCTTCATAGTGAGGTTTCTTGTCTTGTGGATTTTGGAATGAGCTTATATTGTTTGTAACTTCATCCCCTTGAGGTTTCAAGTGCTAAGGTGTTTTGCAAGGATAGTTAGTAAGTTTTATGTCTATGACAGTATGTTTGGTTACACAAAATGATGGTGTCCTCAGTTTCAAGTGGTTGTGGTAGAGTTACAAAATATTTTGATAATGTTGGAATATTCTGAGATGTGTGGATGTTGTGAAGTGTTGTGTGGTTTGCATGACCTAGAGAAGCATGTATGCGGTCGCTTGTAGTGTTAGTTTAGGTTTGGCCAACCTGGCGTGCTAGCACTATTGCCTATGACTCCAATGTAATGAGCAAAAGGGTCTACATTTTTAGTGTGCTTGAAGTTGTTGGAGGTAGTGAGCCAAAGGTTGTGGATGGCATAAAGTTTCAATGGTGGATTTCTCCTATTACTTTGAGATAGTGAATCTCTTTGTAATAGTAATCTTTTATCTTCTTTCTTCTTGGTAGTGAGCCACCCAATAGTGAGCTTTTCTTGTTTTTGTGGGCAGTAAGCCTAAGTGTATTCAGTGTTGCAATTCATACGTGTGTGAGCTAATCATCATCATGTTTTTTACCTTGTTGGGTTTCCTAAATAAATTTGGTGTTCTTATGTGTTTGGATGTGTTTGCATTAATTTCATATGTTTACATTCTATTAGAGCAAATAACCCAGGAAAACCATCTACAAAAAATACCTTCACAAATAGGAGAGAAGCACATGCTATTTCATCAGAACAGATAAAAATATGAGATATTTTACACAATATACAATGGTTCCTTATAAAGGTAAGAAAAAATGTGATGGGTAAGAAAACTAGCTACATGGGAAAAAAACACTTAGGAGATTAAATGAAATAATAAACTATTCTACCTAAGTAAACTTAAACAGGTAAATGGTAAAAACCATTTACTCTAACACCCCCCCTTAAGTGCAACTTAGGGAGAATTATTATGCAAAAAATACAAAAAAAAACAATATGGGTCTAGGCTATTCAACCATGTTAAGTACTCATTTACAATGGATAAAAGAAAAAACTCTCACAAGTAGAGAAAAGGAGAAAAAACTTGTGGGAAAAATCCCTCTCTAAAAGAGAGAAAAGAAAGACAAAAATTGATGCATTTATAGAGGACTCAATCACACCCCCAAAGGACTATATACATCATGTATTTACAATCAATAGCCCTCCCATAAGAGGGAAAGAGAGAGACTATATAGCCCCTCGATAATGTGTAATCACTTGCAAAAATGGTAAGTGTCTGAAGATAAAACATAATCCAATGTCGACAAACAACTTATCTCCCTTTTGGAAGAAACAAAACTAAGTACAAATGCAAGAATGCTTCCCACTCCAGATAAGAATTGAAAGAAAGAAGCATGAAGATGTATGATGATGTCTTTGAAATCTACTCATATGTCACCAAAACCTTGAAAGATGATGCCACAAACCAATCAGGAACATGCCCAATCACAATAGAAGGTGACAAACAAGGTACCACTAGAAATTGATGCTAAAAAATCTCTAAAGACTGAGATGGAGTGACAATAGTTGTACCACAACTATCATCAAAT
>VDFB02281492.1:299709352-299728289 GCA_007258455.2 Sequoia sempervirens
TGGTTTTATCCATGATTCTCTTGTGTTGTGATCTTGTCTTTACAATAAATTTTGTGTCACCTGTGGGAGAGTTTTGTAATATTTGAACTCTCTAGTTGACTCAAATCTAGGTAAAATGGATGCTCTAAGTATGTTGGGATAAATTGTGATAGCAGGGGATGAAAATATGGATGGAGTGGAGATCGATCTTTGCAAAAATTTCAGGAAAACATTTTTGACTTGATTTTGATGTTTTGATGTTGGGAAAAAGGATGCTAATGAACCTAGAAATATTTATGGTAGACTTGTGACCTTCAAGATGAGCTAGTTCAAAAATGATAACTAACTTATCTAAGTCCATGGAAAAGGATGCATTTCACAGACAAAGTAGCTAGGTTAGCTAGTGGTGTGCTTTGATTTGATGTTTAAGTCACAAAGTGTTGATGTACTCAAAATTTTGCAAAGATAGGTGAGATGGGAAATGAAATTTGATGAAGGGGTGAGTGAGATGTTTAACCCAATTCTGACCTAAAGTGAACCTTTTTGTTTTGATAAGACAAAGGTAGTGAGAATGATGCTAGACCTATAAAACGTTCAAATCCTAAAGACCCAATGATTTAGAGAAGTTGTTGATCCTCAAAAAGATGATTGTTTTGGCTCATAAAGAACATGTACATGTATAGATATTATCTTAGTGTGCATTCATAAAATTTTATGAACAACTTTATTCTATTCTCATAGAGTGACTCAATGTGGTAGTTGATTGATTTTTCACTACAATGTCTAAGCTTAAAGTGATGACTAGTTGACCTTGTTTGGGGATCCTTACTTTATGTGAGATCATCTAGTAAAGTGAACCTTTGTTTCAACAAGATCGAGGTAGTGAGAATGATGCTAGACCTCTAAAATGTTCAAGTTCTCAAAAATGAGAGGATGGATAAGAATGTTCAAACTTGTTTGGGCTCTCCTAGCTAGTGCATAAAAGTTTCTCATTTATGGGAGTTTGGTATCATGTAGAAAGATCAAGATGTTGACTCCAAAAGAATGCATATAATTCTAGACTATACCATGAAGCGCATCTTTAAAAGTTTGCTACCAACCTGTCTCTATTTTTGTGAAGGGATAAAAGGTGTTTCTTGAGAGCTTTTGGAGTGAGATGCCTAATTCTAAATGAGGACCTCTAGACCTTAGCTTAGGGATCCTAATTTTTCATGAGATCATGTGAAAATAGTTTAATTTTACAAAAGAAAGGAAGATATTTATTGCGATGTGGGAGGTGGTAATGTGGGCCTTCCAGCCTCAATATTAGCTTACTCCTCTTCTTTGTATAAAATGGTTGTTGTGTTTCTCCACTGTGTGTTTGTTTCCTTGTTTTCAAAAGTGAAGCTTCTCAAACTGCTAATAAGATAAAAAATTTCACCATTTATGAGTTCAAATTTTGGCTAAATTATAGCACCTGTAGGATCAAGTTGTTTAATGGGAGCAATCAATCTCCAAATAGTCATGTGAAGTTCATTTCTCAATTTATCTTTACTTAAGTGAATTGATTTTACCACAAACACTTGTCTTGATTATGTTTCTAAACTAGATGTTTATGTTAAAAACATCATAACTTTCACAATGTCCATTTCATGAAAATCATGAGGTCAAAGCCATAATTTCCTATTTTGTCTTTGGGAAAATATGAGTTTGAGATTAATTTCAAGATATTTAGAAATTGCTAAGGATAAATCCTTAGGACAAGTAGTAATAACAAGGATAACTCAAGAAGTCCATATTTTAGCCAAAGTGTTTGAAATTTTTGAGGATGATAGTGAATGTTTGTTTTTGGATCATTTTGAAACTAAGAAAAGTGTCAAACTATCTCACAATCATTTACAATCCTAGGATAGAAATGACCATATTTATTAAGTCCCCACTAGGATTTCTCCAAACACTAGATAATGCAAATAGTTAGAGATTTGGTCACACTGGCTCTGCCTTTCTCAACACACACTTCTCAGGACCACCAAATCTCAAAATCCTTAAAATTTAGTGATTAAAAGAAAATTTTCTATTTCTAGAATTGAATAGTACAAATGTGGGGCAGCTTTAGAATGACTGTTCTTGCACCAACAAATATTTTAGGATTTTGGCTTGCTAAACAAATGGATTGTAGTAAGGGTAATCAAGGACATGGCACCTTGTGAGCATCCAACAAGCCACTAAAGGCTTTAATCAATCCTATAGGAGATATTATACTTTTTACAATAGTACGTCATTCTAAAAGACACTGTACAGCTAAGGCCTACATACCATAGGACTTGATAGTTTCATCTCATCCATTTATATACCAGCCCAAGTGAAAAATTGGTTGGAGTCACCTTCAAATTGGTCTTATGCAGGCCCTTCTAAAGATAAAAAAAGTGAGGGATTCCACTTGTACTTTGGCCACCCAGTTCATGTAAAGTGCAAGAAGGGAGCACACACAATGTCTCTTTCTCACACTAGCATGATTGTTCAATTTTAAACCCAATTGAAAGTTGTGGGTGATCTTGAAAAGTGTTAGAGAATATTTTTGTTTCTCAAGGTCACCAAATGGTGTGAGATAATTGTATACACATTCACTAACAAAATTGAAAATCATAAAACATAGAATTTTTTTGTAAATTTTAACCCTTCAAAGCAATGATTAGTTTGTTTTAAGAACTAATTGAAAGATGAAATTTTCCTTGTTCAATTTTAATCCCAAAGTAAAATGATGATGTGAGGGTTCAATTTTATGCAACTTTAAGTGTTTATTTTAAACCCAATTGAAATTTAGTGTGTTTCCTAACGTAGAAAGTAAAAAGCATGAAATTGGGTTATAATTGCCCCAAAGCATCAAATGCTTGTTACAATTATAGAATTTAAGATAGAAGAGACTTTCTTCACTTTCATTCCATGTCTTTAAAACCTACAAAACCCTATTAGTTTAACAACTAGAACATAGTCAGGCATGTATCAGTGGTTAGATAAATCCAAGAAATTAAGTCACATGTCAAAAAACCAAACATCAAATTTCTTACCTTGGTAGGGCATCACTAAGCATGATGGAATCACAATTTGAAGTTTAGGCATCACTCTAGTGAAAATGGACATTGCTCTATCGCAGGGACAGTGAGCACAATAGCATCAGTATTTTGATCAATGTTGCTCCTAACAGTAGTGTCGCAGTTTGAAATTTGAATGCGTCAGACTGGTGAAAATGGGTGCCCCTGTTTAAATTTTTTGATACCTCTAGATTAAATATGCATCACCATATTTAAATCAACATCAAAGCATTAATTCAGTGTTGATGTCTCATATTGCTAGGGCATCACTATAGGGGGACGCTATTGAAATGGCATCATTATTTGTAATTTGGGTGCTGTTACAACCTACAAAATAACATAAAATGAAATTCAAGCTAAAAAATAGGTAGATTATTGGTTTACCCTCCTTCTAGGGAAATAACGTGTGATGAGGGAAATGCCAAAGTGGGTCAATTACTCTTGAATCATGATGAACGAAGCATAACTTTTCCAAACATACTTGCATCTACAAATAAGATCATTCAAAATGGAAATCTAAACTAAGCAATTAATCAAAAAGAAAGTTACAAACTACATAGAAAGAGTTAAATTCCTAATCTATCCCATCCAAATCTTATCTTATCATTTGATTCTATGAAAGAGAATCGATGAAACCATTGTGATTGATGTATGAAAACCTAGTTTATGCTAAAATGAACATGATGCAAACTAATTTACCATGATTTTATGCTAAAAATGAATTGATTATGCTATTGCTAAGATAATATAAGATAAAACTATGATAAAAGATGAAAACCCTAATTTATAAACAAGCTAAAATGGATGCATGGAAGCCATTAATGGATGCTCTAAGCTATTATACAATTAAAATGAACTAAAATGAGCTAAAAAGTGAGTAAATTGAGAGTATGGATTCAAGTGAATTTAACAACATAAGTTTGAAATTGAAAGATGGATCCATTTGTCTCCAAATAGTTACCTATTTATAGGAGAGCAAATGAGGAATGAAGGGTAGAGATTGAAAATATTAATCAATGGTTCAAGATGAAGGGGATGAGAGGCATCGATCATGGATTCTCATCAGCAGATGAGAATGCATGATGGGATTTAATCAAGGGCTCATACTTACCTCAAACAAATACACTTTTGACCTACTCATAGAGTTCAAAGGTAACTTGCTCAAAAGGTTGAAGGTTTAGCTTGTTCAAGAAGCCACTTGCGAGATGATTGGAGGAGAGAGAAAATTCCTTACAATATTCCTTTTGGATGAGGAAAAAAGGAAATTTATGAATTAAAAAAAACTTAATTATGCAAAAAGAAGATAAGGAATATTCCCTTTGCTTAGAGGAAAGTTATTTTAATTGCTAATTAAACAAGATTTAATCATGCAATTAGAGGATTAGAAGAATTAAAGTGATGTTTATTAAATTAAATGATTTAATAAATGGGGGAGAGATGAAATGATATTTAATTAAATAACTTAGGATTATTTGATTAAATAGGATGAAGTTTAGGGAATTAAATTAAATGTTTTTATTTATTTAATTTAATGAGATGAAGTGTTAGTGTAAAAAGAGATGAATTAACTCGATTAACTCAATTAGGAAAATAGATGAAATAATACAATTAATTAATTAGCTAGGCTAATTAAATCAATTAAGCGAAAAGAGGATGGGTTAAAGAGGAAATGATGTTAGTAAATATATTTTAAGTCTATGATATCGATTAGGAAATTTTCCAGTGTCTACAGTAGCATTCAAGATCTAAGGTAAGCATTGTTTCATATCTAGTTTGAGATCAAGATCTATATTCTACATGACTAGTTCATGCTAGTTTGTAAATTTATATTCCAAGACAACATACAAGGTATTATTGTTTCATGTTTCATGTTTCATGCTTATATTTCATTATTTCATCATAAGATTTAATTACCTAAATGGGGTTTGATCAAGGAAAACCCCTATTCTCTAAAAATCAACAAGTTATTCTCCTCTTTGAAATAATACTTGAGAGAGAGAGAGAGATTGGGGGGATATTTTGAGGGTGAGAACTAAGAGAGCGAGGGAGATGAGAGAGATGGAGTGGGAGACACCTGAGAGAAAGACTTGAGAGAGAGATACCTAAGAGACAGAAAGAGATGAGAGGGAGAGAGAAATATCAAGACTTGAGAGATGGAGTTGGATTGAGTAAGAGATAGAAATAATTGAGAGGGAGGGAGAGATGGAGTGTGAGAGAGGGGGTTAAAGTGATATTTTTATAGGTAGGGTTGCATGGAGTGAGACTTGAGAGAGAATACTACATTAGAGAAAGAGGTTTATATATTTAGGATGGGAGGGAGAGACCTGAGAGAGGGAGAGGGGGTGGGAGGTATATTTTGATGAAGAGACCTAAGAGATAGGGAGTGTGAGAGAGGGTGTTGGAGTGAGAGAGAGAGTAGTATAGGTAGGGTGGGAGGGATTGAGACCTAAGAGGGAGAGACTTGAGAGGGGAGAGAGATTCATCTAGATAGGGTGGAGGAAGAGACTTGAGAGAGGGAGAGGGGTTAGAAGGGATATTTCGAGGGTGATACCTAAGAGAGAGTGAGTGGGAGACACCTAAGAGAGACCTGAGAGAGATCAGAGGGAGAGATAAATATAAAGACCTAAGAGAGGGAGTTGGAGTGAGAGATATAGAGAGAGAGAGAGAAAGACCCAAGACGGAGAGAGAGAGAGAGGGAGTGTGAGACAGGGGGTTCAACTTAGAGATTTTTTTTTAGTAGGGTTGGAGGTATTGAGACCTAAGAGAGAGACTACTACATCAGAGAAAGAGGGTTATATAGTTAGGATGGGAGAGAGAGAATTAAGAGAGGGAGAGGGGGTGGGAGGTATATTTTGAGGGAGAGACCTGAGAGAGGAGTGTGTGAGAGGGGGTTGGAGCAAGAGAGAGTAGTCTAGGTAGGGGGAGAGGGAGTGAGACCTAAGAGAGAGAGACTTGAGAGGAAGAGAGAGATTTATCTAGTTAGTGTGGGGGGGAGAGACCTAAGAGAGGGAGAGGGGTTGGGAAGTGTAGTGTAGAAAATTGTGCACTCTTGAAGAAAGAGGAAATGTCAAACTTAATTTGGACCTATTTTGGCACATTTGTATTAATTCCCCCTTTAAAATCACCATTGATAAGCCCCTAAAGAGCATTATTATGGATATTGAGGCTCATTTCACTCAACAATAATATAAAATCATATAAAATCACTCAAATCCCAAAAAACCCAAAAACCCACCTCAAAAATATAAGGTGGAACTCATTCGCCACCTTGGGTGAATGAGTCTTCTTAGGTGGGACCCATTCGCCAAGTGTGGTGAACAAGTCCCATTTGGGGTCTTTTTCAAATTTGAGTGGGAACTCATCAATTTAATTCATGATTTTGGTAAATGTCAGCCTTTGAGATCTAAATAATGGCCAATTAGATTTCAATGCATATAAAGTCAAGTTTCTAAGCCATTTTCATCATCTCTAATCAATTTGAGTAATTATTTTCAAGCATCAAGAATTAAGAATCTTCAAGCAAGTCTTCAAAAGAGAATTCTAATTCCAAAAGTAAGCAAAGTTGAAGCATTGGAGCAACATTAAAGTTTTCTTTTTTGTAGGTCATCAATCTCACTTTCAATCAAGATCAAGCATTTTCAAGGGTTGATCATGGATTCCTATGGTGAATCGTGATGGATTCTAGGTTGGGGAGTTACAACTAGCCATCAATCCAATCCTAAAGAATTGTTTCTTAAGTGATTCCATCTTCCACTATCACTCTACATTAATCCTAGGCAAGGTACAAGCATCATTAGAGATCACTTGGGTGATTGGAGATTATCACAAGTGAGCTATGCATCTTTTCATTTCCATTGTTCCATTATATTCTTGCACATTAGAATAGGATTTCATCATATTTTATGATTTCCTAGCCTTTAACACACTTAAGGCTAGGGTTTTTATGTAAATTCCATCATTTCTACCAAGGTTTAAATACCAAACTAGGGGTTTGACTGAGGAAAACCCCCCATTAGAAAATAAATTTGAATTCTATTTTGCAGGTGTTTCTCACTGATTCAGACCCGAAACTAAAGTTGGAAGGAAAGGGCATGAATTAGAGTGTAGATCAAAAGCTTCATGTTTTAGAAAAGTGAAATGGGAATGATTCACCAAGAGTGGTGAATCAGTCCCACTATAGTTGTCTGTCAAAACCATATACCCTCTTTCCCAAAATGAAGTCCCATGTAGAAATCAAGATTTGGGATTGATTCACCTAGGTTGGAGAATGAGGTAGCATTAAAAGTATAGATTTCTAGAATTTCATAACTAGTTCTAGTCTCTTCAAGGTTTCCAAGTGCACACCATTTTCATTCTTTCTTTTCTATTATGTTTTATTTACATTTCTAGGGAATTTTCTAGGTCATTTAGCTTTTACACTTGCATATCACACTGTATTTTCCAACTCATTTTCTTTTCCAAGTTTACACTTGGTGGTGAACCCCTCATTAGATATCATTCAATCCCTAGAGAAGTCCCTTTTCTAGATTTCAATCTCCTTTGCATTGAAATCTCAAGGGTTTGTTCTTGAGTGAGAGGTTGAGAAATTGATCTTTCTCCTTTTAGGTCCAAATCCCTGGAAGTGAAAGAAAGTACCCATTGTTCTACATTTCATTTTGGTGAATCTAAAATCTCCCTAGCAGTTGAATAGGCACATGCAGGTGCTTGTGGGGGTCATTGGAGGGTGACCCTTAGTGCAAAAAATAATTTGTATGGGATATTGCTAGAGACATATGGAAAAAGATTGCTTACATATGTTAAGATATATCACAAATGTTAGGAACATAGCAATTTGATTCATGCTCCTACTTCTGAGCTTCACACCCAAGTTCCTATTTGGTCATTCTTAGTTTTGGGATTAGATCTAATTGGAAAAATCTCACCACCTTCATCCACTAGACATACATTTATAATCACAACAATAGATTGTTTTACAAAATGGGTAGAATCTACTCTTCGATCCACAACTACTGATGTAATACGTCATTTCATATTGTAACATATTATTGATTGCTTTAGACTTCCTTCTGTGATAGTTTTGGATAATAGAATGCCATTCAAGAAAAATGATGTGAAGAAATTCCTTAATACATTTAATATCCAATATTTCTTTTCAACACCTTACTACCTACAATTTAATGGACAAGTTGAAGCAACTAATAAGACCCTCTAACAAATCCTCAAAAAAATACTAAATAAACACAAGGATTGGAATATGCAACTAGCATACATGTTATTGGCCTACCGTACAAGCATTAATACATCAACTAGAACAACTCCTTATAACCCTATATATGGTACCGAGGAAATTATGCCCTTGGAGTTAGAAATCCCCACATTATGGATTGCTCTTCAAGGGATCATCGATGATGACACTTACAAACAACAATAATTACACCAACTTGAGATGCTTGATAAATGATGCATTAATGCTCTTGAGCACCTTCAAGCCTATGCTAAGCAATTACAACACAATTATAGTGATCATGTCATCCATAATGTATTTAGTAAAGGTGATTTAGTCTTATATGAAAATCAATGAAATGTCAATGCCAACCCAACCAAAAAAGGAAAATTCAATCCTAATTGGTTAGGACCCTACATAATTAATGAAAGCTACAATTCTAGTGTGTACATGTTAATAGAAATGGACAACACACCCCTCAAAGATCCTATTAATACTCTTCATTTACATTGCTATTATGTCTAATCCCCTTGAATAGTATGAATGATAAGCATTATTGTTAGAGTTAATGGATTCCATTCCAGGAGCTTTCGCATTGCTTCATCCTTGAAAAAAAGTCACTTGTGTGTCTTGAACACTAAGGTGGTTATTTAATTCATCTTTAAATAATTACTTTAGCTTTGATACAATTCAATCTTATCTTGTGTGGTGTGTTAGAATAGATCCTTATATGCATTTAATTTTCTTTAGTTAGATCATAGGTGCATTTAATTTAGCATAACATAATCACAATGTTGCACCTAAGAGAAATTGCAATAAGTTTTTGTTAGATCACATAAAGCATGTTAAATCATGGAAGCATTCATTAAATAATCCACAATAGTTATTTAATTAATCACATGGCTATTTAACATTCAAATACATAAAAAAACATAAAGTTCTCATATATATATATATAAAAGTTTTGTGTACATGTCATCAAATATACAATATTACTAAGGCTTGTGACTACTAGATCCCTCAAGACCTAGTGGTCACATTTTTCTAGTGGAATTCTATCAGAAGACAGTGGTTGTGATCATAATCATGATCCACTAAATGTACCAAGATCAAACTCTAAACCCTGTATCTATCCAAGGGCCTCTCGATGTGCTCCTACTATCTGATCTCTCTCCTCCTATAGCCTGGCTAGCTTTGCCTCCAATCTCTCAAAGTCTACTAGGATCCATGATGATTGTGACTTGATGGAAGCATTGGCTTGGTGGATGTGCCTCCTCAAACTATCATATGTTTCCTATAGTCTAACATATGTCCTAAATGACTCTAGTCCTGATCCATAATGGATGGGAACACATAGTTTGAATATGTGGCCTCCTTATCAATTGATGGGGCCAATATCTTTGTAGCCACCTACTAGTAGAGATCCTAAAACTCTCTCACAACTCCTACAAGATAAAAACAATAAAATATCATTACACATCATGATATATATAAAGTGTAAGCACAAGCATGAAATATAACAATAAATAAAATATCATCACCTATATCCCTACTAGGTTGTGTAAAATCAACCTCGTCATGTGTAGGGGGCATGGAAGATGTGCTAGCCTCTCTATGACTATGGGTATTGGTTCCTGCTATAGTTTTTGCTCATGATCTAGTCATACAAATGGGAGAGGGATCTCCCCACTCGTGTCCTACTAGATCCTCATCAGTTGCATCATCACCTTCACTTTTGGACTGCTCCTCCTCCTCCTCATCTCCTCCATCCTAGCCATTATAGTTAGGATCTACATCCTCATTGTACTCCTCATCTATGAATTTTGTAAATATGTTTGTTTCCCTATAGTGTGTCTCCTTGGCATTGTCCTCTATATCAGCTCCCTCATCTAGGAGTGGTATCACATCACCTATCAACTTCTGCACAAGAAACACAAGAGTTGTATGTGATACTATCCACCACTCCTCATAGTCATCTGTGGCAATAACATCATCTACATTAGAGTTTGAAGGAATATCATGATTTGAGTACCCAGAGTGACTGTAAACATCATCTATAGTGAACTGTACTATATCACCAGGTCTCCAACCACTATGCATTGATCTCTTGAAGAAGGGTCATTCCCTGGGTGCTATCTACATCTATCCAAACTACCACATGACCCGATTGTAGTAGAAAGGATGTACTACATAATCATGTTTTCAAATCAACAATCTATCAAGCTGTAATCACCCCAACTATAGAGTGTGATCTAGTCACTGAAGCACAATCTAATAAGGTCCCCAAAGGATCTTGTCCTCCTCTAGTCAGTCAAATTGTACTCTCCAAAAGTATAAATCACAATACTACCAAAACCATGACAAAGGATAGCCAAAGGTTTGAGGATACCCCAAGGCTATCAAACATAGGAAGCCAGTAGGTCTAGTACAAGTGATATGCTCAAGGCACCAAACTTACAGAAGTGTATAGTGTACCATACTATCCACCTCCCAAAAGAAAAACTATCGAAGATCATAATATAAGTGAGCTAGGATACAACTCCCTAGGCATATACTATTTGGTGCTTTTCCATCCCTTGTATCAAGTGTATCAGTCCTCCCTCTAGGTGTGCTCTTGACCATCTATGATGAGTACTAATGCAACTTTCAGCATCATGATATATCTAACCAATGCAGCTCATGAATATAATAAAATAGTGAGATCGATATGTTCCCTCATCTACTCATCATGTAATGATCCACAAAGGTAATACTACATGTCAAATTTCATCTACCAAAAGGTTTGCTCCACTCAAAATAATACATGCTCACCCATATAGGAACATGAAGTATACAGTGAACATCATCTAGTGTGATCATCATCTCACTGGTCAATAGTTGAAATGTACATGTATTGGCATCCCGATCCTTTGCTAGCACCATTGACATCACATCATGGTACCTCATAGGGGGCATGAGGTATGCCCAATATACTCCAATAGTCTGAAGTGACTTTGTGTTCCCCATTGAAATCATGGGGGATAGATCTATAAGCAAGCTAATATATCTACCACCTAGATGTTGACACGAATGGGTAGGTACCTAGTAGAAAAAGAAAAAATGTGCCCTATATATAGTCTAATCTCTTCAATTTTAACATCAATAATCATATAAGTGTACTAAAGTTTTTCTAGTTTTCTTTCTAAAGGCGATAGACACTTTAGGACCCTTTTGGGATAGTTCACGAACAAATGGGACACTTTGCAAAAAAATGGGACACTTCACAAAAAAAATGGGATGCTTTGTGAACTTTTTTTCTAAGGCCCTAAATTAACCTAGAAATGCATAAAAAATCATCAAATTATTGCATAAGGAAAAATCATAGGCAGAAGAATCAACTCACCTCATGATGTTGCTCGTATGTGTCCTACCATTTCCTATAGGATGTCCAGTCTTGCAGGCATGTAATCTCATTTTCTAGGAATCTTTCACTCTTCCTCAATCACTTTCAAGCTACAAAAAGGTAAATGACAAAGTAATTTAGAATTTACTTCACTTTTTTCTCCTATGTACTTAAAATTGGGGTGTTTTTTACTACATTATAGTTTAAGAAGTGCATTTCACTAAAACAAACATAATGGTTACTAAAGAACTCCATTTTCAATGTCGTTCAGTGCATTGGAATCATGATTTCATTCCCAACATGGTACTTGGAAATTCCCTATGATATGGCTTACCTTATTCAATGTGGCTAGATTGCTACCTTGATTCCACCTTCATAGAGCAAGCGGAATCAAGGGGGCATACATTTACCCTCGAATGTGACTTCTAGTTAGACGTTTGATAACATGATTTTTGGACAACTAATGGATTTGTGTTGCAAGATGTGGTTCCCAACATTGTGGTTTAGTAGATGACTATAATGGGGGCTTTATTCTCCCATATCATAATTGAACCTATATGTGTACATATCCTTTTATGAAACAAAAATAATCATTGGATTCATTTATCATACATATGCACATAGAGTCATATGGGTGCTAAAGTGGGGGCTAAATGTAGGGTATGTGCAAGATCATCATGGAAAAAATAGACCCTTGAGTGGAAAAAAATTTAGAAAAATTAGAGGTAGGAAACTTGATGTAAAAATTTGAGTAAGTTATCTATATTATTTCAAAAATATGTAAGAATAGAATCTATAGAAAATTTAATGTAGTTTCTAAACTACTAGGTTTAGTTAAGAAAAAAAAAAATCTATTCAAATGGTGAAAACTTGAAATTTCAATGTAGTAGTACTTAAATTTCATGGAAAAAATAAGAAGTAGGTGTCTGTCTGACCACCCTAATCACAATAAAATGATAATATGTTTTTATAAGATTTTAGATATAAGTAGAGGACTCATGTCAGGATGTGATGCATATTTTTTGGTAATTTTTTCCAAGTAAATAATTAATTATGAATTTTTTATTACATATTTTAAAAAATGTAAAAACTTGTATGTCTAGCCACCTTAACTTGATCAAAACTTCATGAAATTCAATTTTTTTTTAATCCTTTAGTATGTGAAGCATAAAAAGTGACACATGTTTCAGATTCAAAAAATGTGATATCATTTGAAAGCTATAAATATTTTTCAATCAGCCTATCAATCAAGACTTTAGTCATCATTCAAATAGAAAATGAATAATAATTAATTATTAAATTCAAATTAAAGCATAATTTATATTGGTGGAAAGCTAAGAATCTTGTTTAAAAACCCTTTTTGTTTCATCAATTTTGGGTTAAAAAAAGCTTGTCAACCACATACCCTACAAATACCCATCATACCACTTTTTGGCCCATCATTATCCTGCACATACTTCGTAGTGTAGAAAATTGTACTCTTGAAGAAAGAGGAAATTTCACACTTATTTTGAACCTATTTTGGCACCTTTGCATTAATTCCCCATTTTCAATTACCATTTAGAGGCCCCTAAGACCCATTATTTTGGATCTCGAGGCTCATTTCACCCAAAAATCATATAAAATCACTCAAATCCCCAAAAATCCTGAAAAACCCACCTCAAAAATCTAAGGTGGGACTCATTTGCCACCTTGGGTGAATGAGTCCCAATAGGTGGGACCCATTTGCCAAGTGTGGAAAATGAGTCCCATTTGGGGTCTTTTTCAAATTTGAGTGGGAATTCATCAATTTAATTCATATTTTTGGTAAATGTTAGCCTTTGAGATCTAAATAATGGTCAATTAGGTGTCAGTGCCTATAAAAGAATTTTTCTAAGTTATTTTCATCATCTCTAACCACTTTGAGAAAGTATTTTCAAGCATCGATCATTAAGAATCTTCAAGCAAGTCTTCACAAGAGCATTCTAATTCTAAAAGTAAGAAAAGTTGAAGCCTTCAAGTAGCATTAAATTACTTTTTTTGTAGGTCTTCAAGCTCACTTTCAATCAAGATCAAGTATTGTCAAGGGTTGGTCATGGATGCATATGGTGAATCATGATGGATTCTAGGTTGGGGAGATGCAACTAGCCATAAAGCCAATCCTAAAGACTTGTTTCCTAAGTGATTCCATTTTCCATTATCACTCTACATTCAGCCTAGGGAAGGTACAAGCATCATTAAAGCTCACTTGGGGTGATTGGAGATCATCACAAGTGAGTTTTTCATCTTTGTATTTCCATGGTTGCATCATATTATTACACATTAGAATAGGATTGCATCATCTTTTCTAATTTCCTATTCTTCAGCACACTTAAGGCTAGGGTTTTTATGTACATTTCATCATTTCTACCAAGGTTTAAATACCAAACTATGGGTTTGACTGAGGAAAGCCACCCATTAGAAATCAATTTGAATTCTATTTTGTAAGTGTTTTTCCTAGATTTAGGATCAAAACTCAGGTTGGAAGGAAAGGGAAGGTGTTAAAGTGTAGTTCAGAAGCTTCAATTTTTAGAAAAGTGAAACAAGACTGATTGGTTAAGAGTAGCGACTCCTATTGTAGCTATCTACCAGAACTATTTGTAGATCCTAATAACCTCTTTCTTGAAACAATCCCATGTAGAAATTGGGATCTGGGACTGATTCACCTAGGTTGGCGAATGAGTTGCAGTAGCATAAAAAGTATAGATTTCTAGAATTTTAGTTAGTTCTAGTCTTGTTGATGGGTGTTTTTGCACCTCCTCAACATAGGCAGCACACAAGTGCACTACCTCTCTTGAAAAGCAGAAATATGCAAACAAGTTCCAAATTACTACCCCAATGTCTCTCAGGTTTCTAGTCATGAGAATTCTTGGAATATCTCAGTTGGTTAATGTGTTTTATTGGTAACATAGGGTTGGCCTTTATAGTTTACAAAGCATGAGAAGTTGGGTCTGCAAATGGAGTTTCAAAGTGCTAGAAGTCAATGAACAATGACTACCCACTCAGAACAACAAGCTGAAACTCACTAAGTTCATCTAATTTAGCTTCATGGTGATCCTTGGGATCCTACTCTAACCAAGGACTAAAATAAATAGAAAAATGGAAAGGGTTAAGAAAAATGTTCTAATCCTAAGCTGTGAATGAATAGTAACAACAGAGGCTAGTACAGTAGAAAAACTACCACAAAATAGATTTTTCTTGACCAAGAGAACCTACAACTACACAAAACCAATACAATCTCCTAAGGTTTGTATATTTGTCATATTTAAGATGACCTCATGAAAATGCAATTGAACTAAGTTGCAGCAATGGAATAAAGAAGCCTAGGCTAACTTTACACAACAATTTTTCATCAACAAGTGCTAAAAGTATGGGTTGAAAGTTCATCAAATACCATAACAACAATTTCCACTATCACATCCACTCAAGAAACTACAACTAAGACTAACCTGGAAGTAGAACCATGCATGCAAGATGAGAAAAATCAAAGAAAACATCCATAAAATCATGCAATGTTGTCTTTTTATTGCTGCAAATGCCTTTTGCACCAATTCTCCATCTATTTACAAATGAGGGGCAAGCCCCTATTTATAGTTTTCCAAAGCCCAAATAAATGGCTAGGATTAATTCACAATGTGTGGCTCAGATTAAATACAAGTTAGGGTTTCACCTATGCCCAATATTTCTCAATTTAAAATAGGCTATTTTGTCCTCTTCCTTATTTTGTCTTGTGGCCTATTTTGTCACCTAGTGACCCTGACACTATAGTAGTTTTTTCTTTTAGTGACTGCCTTCTTTTCTATAGCTAAAAATACTTAACATCTATCTTCTATTAATGTGTTGGCAGCATTCTTTTAGTCAATCAAGCGGATCTTATTTGTAGATTTGTATTGTCGAAGAGAAAATATGCTGCTCCTAATTTGGGTGGGCAACTCTTGAAAAATCATGGTCATTTGGTGAGAAGTAGGACAACTCCCTCCTACTTTCTTCAAGGCCACCCCCTTGCATTTTCATCATTGAATCCATTCTCATAGGCCTCCTTCTAATACTAGCTTTGTTGATGAGTGCTAGGAGGAGAGGTGAGCATAAAATAAATGGTGATAGGAGCAATTTTTCTTTTCCTTGTTTAGCTTTCTCAATGGGCCTCCCCGACGGACCTACTGTAGGTTAATAAATCCTGCATACATGAAGTGCAGTAAGTGTTTTCATACATAAATTAAGGAAAATGTTAGTCAAATCCTACAAACTTATTGTTAGATCCATCCATGCATCATCAAAAGATCATAATATTCATATTTGGATCTCATTTGGACCACAAACATAAATATGGGTTTAGGGGTGTGGGTGCCACAGGGAAAAATTATGATGGAAAATGGATGGCAAGTGATGGACCATAGGTAGACCATGAGCGATGGATGATGGGTAGACAATAGACAAACAATAGTGGTGGCAGATGATGGATGGATGATGGCAGCAGATAGACAAGCAACAAATGATGAATGGTGATGGATGGATGGGCAAAGGATGATGGATGGTGACAAAGGGACAATGACCCATAAGGAATGTTCCTAGGGATGGTGATGGAGGGACAACAACCCACAAGGAAAGTTCCCACATATGGTGATGGAGGAACAACAACCCACAAGGAAAGTTTCCACAGATGGCAACAAAGGCATAGTGATCCACGAGGAAAGTTACCACAAATGGTTATGAAGGGATGGTGGCCCACAAGGAAAGTTCCCATGGATGGCAATGAAGGTATGATGACCCGAAAGGAAAGTTCCCATAAACGGTGATGAAGGGACAGTGACCCACAACAAAATTTCCTATGGATGGTGATAGAGGGATGGTGGCCCGCAAGGAAAGTTCCTAAAGACAGTGACAAAGGGACAATGGTCCACAAGGAAAGTTACCATGGACAGAGATTGAAGGATGATGGCCTGCAAGGAAAGTTCCCACGAATGACAATGGAGGGACGGTGGCTTGCAAGGAAAGTTCTCGCAAATGGTGATAGAGGGACAATGGCCCACAAGAAAAGTTCCCACATACGATGATGAAGGGATGAAAACTTGTAAGGAAAGTTTTGCAACTTCACAAAACTTAGTAAATTTTATTTTTTTTAATTTTAACATGTGGGAAAAGGGGTAGAAAGAGTGCCAAGACATATTTCCTTAAGATTTTACTCATTTTGAAAAATGTGGAAATTTGGAATGCGGAAGCTCGAGGGTTTGCTGCCCTTTTGTAATAGCAATGAGCACATGGCGAATCACAAGGAAATTTATGCAATGTCTAAACACATAGAAAATTTGATCTAAACCCCTTTAGGCATGTGAAGACACTCACTTTATGGGCCCTAAATGATGAAAACTTGAATTTTGCACCCCTTTTTGGAAATGTGGAGATTTGGAAGGGGGAAGCTGAAGGGTCCATCACCCTTTTGAAAATGGTAATGGAGGGATGATGAACTACAAGGAAAGTTCCCACAGATGGTGACAAAGGGATGATGGCCCGCAAGGAAAGTTCCCATAGATGGCGACGAAGGGACGATAATCCGCAAGGAAATATCAACAACTTCCCAAAACTTAATGAAACCTTGGCAGTTTACTTAGGAATCACAAAAACATCCCAAATCCATAAACTTGTCCCCATAGTCAAAAAATGAAGGAAAAAGTGAAGTAAGTGAGCAGGGACCAAGTCAGCAGGACCAAGGAAAAAGCAAAAAAAGGGGGGAGAACATTGTTTCTCTTCTAGATTTGAATTCCTTAGGTAAAATGAAGGGTAGGGAGCATCGTTTATAGGCTAATTTCCACTAATGGTGTGCATTTATTTCTTGGTATGATGGACTTGGGTTAGATGAGATGCAGGAACCCATGCTCATTTGGATCCTTGGTCAAGGCTCGGACAAAGAAACTAATTGTAGAACCTGCCATGTGGGTGGAAGTTGGGCATTAGTCACTACTTAGTATTGAAACATGAGTGGTGACCCACATGAGGTGACCTACGACTGCGAGTCTATGAGGCTTGGAGGATGCCAGTGCAATGGGTGAAGGGAAACCCACAGGGGTATTTCCGTGAAAGCAAAAGACTTGGAAAAATTTAGGTAGGTGAATCTGGTCAAGGAGAAATTGATCATTCTAAGGCATGTAACCATCTTAGGCTCAAGGATAGGGGAACACAAAGTGAGGATAGAGCAAATAATGACCCAACAAGAGCAGGAATGAGTCATTGAGAGGAAAAGAAAGGGGGTCCTTACCTTCAGTGAGGCGTGTGTGCAAAACATGCACAACAAGTCTCTTTAAGGTTTCCAAGTGCGCACCATTTGTATTCAAGTTCTTTTCTATTCTATTTTATTTACATTTGTAGGGATTTTTCTAGGTCATTTAGCTATTGTTTGCATATCACATTGTGTTTTCAAACTCATTTTCTTTTCCAAGTTTACAATTGGTGGTGAACCCCTCATTAGATATAATTCAATCTCTAGAGAAAACCATTTTCTAGATTTCAATATCCTTTGCATTTAAATCTCAAGGGTTTGTTCTTGAGTGAAAGGTTGAGAAATTGGTCTTTCTTCTTTTAGGTCCAAAACCCTTGAAGCAAAAGAAAGCACCCATTTTTCTAAATTTTAGGAAGAATATTTGGATGGAGAGACAAAATAGAGAGGGAGTGGGAGACACCTAAGATAGATACGTAAGAGAGAGAGAGATAAGGGGGAGAGAGAAAGATAAAGACTTGAGAGAGGGAGTTGAAGTGGGAGAGAGAGAGAAAGACCTAAGAGGGAGAGAGGAGTGCGAAAGAGGGGGTTGGAGTGAAAGATAATTATCTAGGTAGGGTGGGAAGGAGTGAGACCTAAGAGATAGAGAGAGAAAGAGAGTTATCTAGTTAGGGTGCAGGGGGAGAGATCTAAGAGGAAGGAAGAGATATGGAGGGAGGAAGAGAGATGGAGAGAGATGGGTGGAGGACGGAGAGAGACGGAGGGAGGATGGACGAAGGGTTGGGGGGGAAGAGAGGGGGTGGAGGAATGGAATGAGAGGAATGGAGGGAGGGAGAGAGAAATGGGTGGAGAGAGATGAAGCAAGGGAGAGACTTGAGAGAGGGATAGGGGGTGTGAGAGATCCAAGAGATAGAGGGTGGGAGGGATGGAGAGAGTGAGAGAGAGTTTTCTAGTTAGGGTGGGAGGGAGAGAGATCCAAGAGACAGAGGGTGGAAGGGATATATCAAGGGAGAAACTTGAGAGAGAGGGGATGGGAGGGATAGAGGGAGGAG
>VDFB02281492.1:299728389-299807164 GCA_007258455.2 Sequoia sempervirens
GGGGGAAAGCCGAAAATGACAAAAATGTATTTCGTGTGTGCAGAAAATAGGGATTCTGCGTATTCGAGAGGGACAATCAGAGGTGCTGAGGAGATGCATAGCGAGGATGACCAGGGAGGATCACCAGAGACTGGCGGAGGTAAGATTACTACACATGCTGACATATCCAACGATTAAGGCCCATGGGGCCATGTTGACAGCTTTGATAGAGCAATGGGATTCAGAGACGTCGATGTTTCACCTACCGACAGAGGAGATGATGGTGACACTAGAGGACGTGTGGCAGATTCTGAGGCTTCCGATATCAAGGATGCTAATTAGCGAGTGCTGGTCAGAAGACGCGGCGCTGGATGAGTCCGTGCGCATTGTTTTTGGTAGTGACAAGCTACCAGTGCAGCGGGGTCAGTTGGATGTGGATAGGATGGTAGCATGCAGGGTGTCGGTACTATCATTGTACCTAGCCAAGCTGATTAGTGGGATACTACTGCTGGACCAGAGTGGTCAGTTCTTGGACATGAGGTCGGTCGAGGTGATCCCACACATCATCGAGGGTCGGGAGGGACAGTTTGCGTGGGGGACATGCATGTTAGCTCAGCTGTATCGGGACATGCACGTGATTTGTTATAAGAAACAGCTAAGTGTGACACACAT
The DNA here is from genome assembly GCA_007258455.2 of Sequoia sempervirens. Classification (NCBI taxonomy): domain Eukaryota; kingdom Viridiplantae; phylum Streptophyta; class Pinopsida; order Cupressales; family Cupressaceae; genus Sequoia; species Sequoia sempervirens. The sequence continues at coordinate 299,729,041 of VDFB02281492.1, forward strand.
GACATTACTACAGGTGTGGGCATGGGAGCACATCCGCGTTGCCAGGCTGATTATAGTGAGGGTTGGTGACCATGATGATACGTAGCCTATGACGTGGTGGTGGGGAGCAGAGGTAGGGATGTTACTGCGGTATCGAGAGATGTAGGAGGTAAACATGTGGAGGAGGCAGTTTGATGAGGTGCAGGCAGTGGACATAATGTGGAGGCCATATATGATGCGGCGATTCAAGGGGTGGTCAAGGGAGGAGGGGCTGCATAGTGGTTATTTTTTTACTCAATGTTACATTATTAGGAGTAGGCCATACGTAGTGGAGTTGCATTGACTAGATCGGGTGACAAGGTAGTTCGGGGTGAGATAGGATATTCCAGCAGGCCAAGTGAGATTTGCATGATAGGTACAGGAGCGGCCATGGGGAGACAGGCTGAACCTGCACAGCGTATGGAGTGATATTGAGAGATTGGTGTTTAGGCCCTATCCAGACAGACTAGAGGGGCCACAAGATGCAGGGACAATAGTGTGATATGAGGAGTGGTTTAGGCGACATCCAGTGGAGCGGATTACACTAGTCATGCCGATTGAGGAGGCACGAGGATTTGGGTCAAAGGAAGAGAGGTGATTGCAAGTGATTAGGCTGCTCAGACCCATGAGGGGGCATAGAGGAGGACAGGGGGCACAGGAGTAGGTGTTAGGCAGGCAGAGGAGGTTACGACAGCAGAGGGGTCAGGGAGGAGATAGAGCAGAGGGGATAGGGGCTGAGACTGAGGAGGTGAGAGGGGCTGGGGCTGAGGAGGTGTGGGAGAGGAGGGTCACAAGGCATATAGGGCAAGGCCAGTGGGGTCAGAGGGGAGGAGGTGGTAGAGGATGAGGCTGAGGAGGTGGTGGAGAGGAGGCTTAGGGCCCGAGGGCGGGGTTGATAGGAGAGGATGCTGAGAGCCCAAGGAGGAGAGTCACAGGGGACATAGGGTGGGGCCATCAGGGCTAGAGGGGAGGAGGTTGGACAGGAGATAGCCAGGACTACTAGCAAGCAGGAGGTAGACAGAGCTAGAGATGAGATATACGGAGACCTAGGAGGGTAGGGAGGGTAGGAGATAGCCGGAGGGGAGGAGGGGGGACATGAAACATTTGGGGTCACCAAAGGACAGGAGGCAGACAGATTCGGAGAGGAGATGGACAGAGACCTAGGAGGACAGGGGGACAGGAGATAGTGGGAGGGGAGGAGACATTCGGAGTTGCAGAGGAGATGGATAGAGACCTAAGAGGACAGGGGGAGTAGGAGACAGTCGAGACCAGAGGAGGACAGTCACAACAGGGAGCTCCTGTGGTGATATATCTAGACGAGATGGAGAGTGAGGGGTACCATCCATGGGAGATGGAGGTTGACTCAGATGTACATAATGTAGCACCGCTAGCAGCGGCACTACCCACAAGGGAGAATCTAGTGGTAGTATTGAGAAAGATAGTGGAGAGGCTGCGACGGAGCGAGCAGCGGGTACAGGAGGCAGGGGTAGAGTGGATCGCAGTAGAGGTGGAGAGGGATGAGTGGCGGGCCCGATTTTCTTAGGATGAGAGAGACTACATGGAGCTAGTCAGGCTAGTATCAGAACAGGAGTGGGGATTGGTGAGAGAGAGATGAGAGCCGGGATGAGGCTGTGGACCTACGGGCCGAGGTGGAGAGATTGCAGGGAGAGGTGCATAGCCAGATGATGCAGATAGAGGGATTGGGTTTAGTGGGAGAGGGGGCGGCATAGTAGGGTGGCAGCAGGGAGATAGGGGATACAGAGAGTATGCAGAGAGAGCTAGCTGAGCTCAAGGACAGGGTGCACATAGTGGAGGCAGAGAAAGATGTGGCGCAGGCATAGGTGGAGGTGTTCGAGGCAAGGAGGGATGTGTTGTAGGCATAGGTTCAGGTAGCACAGAGTGAGAGGCAGGTGGCCAAGGTAGAGGTACAGTCGCTTCATAGAGAGAGAGAGAGATACAGTGACATCACAGGCATCTAGCTTGTGACAAGAGCGAGATTCAGCTGAGCTAAGATTGTAGGCCCTGCAGAGGGATAGAGATGCAGCGGTGGCGCAGGGACAGGCTGCATAGAGGGAGAGGGATGTTGTAGAGTCGCAGATGTAGACATTACAGGGCAAAAGGGATGCCGCACAGGCTCAGTTGTAGAGGGGACTGGTTGAGGGGGGAGGGTCAGGCACAGATGTGCAGGAGCTGCACACGTAGATACAGGCATTGCAGGCAGAGAGGGATAGAGGCTTATAGCATATACAGTAGTTGATACTAGCTCAGGAGGCCTAGGCACGGGCGTGGTGAGCGATTAGTGCAGATCAAGATTGGTATAGGCATGAGTGGAATGCCATGAAACTGATAGCTAGGCAGAGGGATGAGTTTATGTAGCAGGCTAGCTATTGGAGAGGGGTATATGAGCAGGTTGTTCTAGATCCAGCGTAGCGCATGGCGCGCTACGTCAGTCAAGCTCCACAGCCACCAGGGCCATCCCAGTCATTAGGGACACGCACCAGGGGTTTCAGCGACTACTGGCGGACTCTGTTGCCATACGGCGGTTACCAGGGGACACCCACCCGTGAGTACTAGGGGACTCCAACACACAGAGAGCTAGCACCTAATTCTCTGCAGAGGTCAGATGTGGGCAGCTCACAGTAGAGCAAACAGATGCAGGACATTGGTTATTTTTGGCAGATACAGGATGGATGGTTTGTGCATGTCGCCAGAGGGCAGAGGTGATCCATATCTCTGGATTTTGTATCTTATTTGGTGATATATAATGGATATGTATTGTATTATGACATGATGTTTATTATTTTGATTATGCGATGGCCTTTATCGACATTATGCATGATGTTTCTTTTATGTGGCTATATGAGATAATTAATGATGTGGTTTTATACACATGTTTATATGGATGATTGGTTTATGTTTTCTTGATCAAATTTTTATGGATGTACATGTATGTTATTATGATTATGGTGATGGATGCATAGCTGTTTATGAAAATAAATAATTGTGTACGTTGTATAATATATGATTTATGGATGGGTGATTTATGATCGATGTAAATGTTTCTATGATTTATGATATATGGATGCACATGTGGATGGACGATTTATGCATGTTTATATGATTTATGACTTATGTTGATGGATGATTTATGCATGTTTATATGATTTATGATTTATGTGGATGGACAATTTATGCATGTTTATATGATTTATGATGATAGATGCCTAGTTGTTTGTGAAAATGGATAATTATGTATGGTTTATGATATATGGATGCACATGTTTATGATTTATGATATATGGATGCACATGTGAATGGACAATTTATGCATGTTTATATGATTTATGATTTATGGATGCACCTAAGTGTTAAAAAAGACCGTTATGAGAAAGCGGGTAGGCGATAGGTGGATGGAAGATTGCATTTGCCAAAAATAGCCATTGATATCCTGAGAGGAAGAGGACCTAAGAGGAAAAAAAAATGAGAATACTTGCACAACCAAAATCATAAGCAATGGTTATGATGGAAATGAGGGGTGCATGCAAAGTGGTGGAAATGCAATGAAAATGAGATTTTTCCATCTTTGGAGCATTGATTTTTACTATAGCGTAGGATACTAAGTACCTTGATATGGAATATCAAGGCGAACGAGTACTCTACGCATGAAACAAACACACCAAACAAGAAGGTTATCCCCACACCCCGATGTTGTGATGACCTCGGTCGGGCCCTGTGTTGAGATAACCACAAACACACAAAGTTATCCCAACATAACACAAGACCTTGGAGATCTTGGTGGGTCTTACAAGGGACAACCGAGAAGATAGCAGTCAAAACAAACGATCAAGGTATGCCCCCATGTTAGCAGGTCAAAGCACGCCATGGTATGATGGACCAAGGCGACCTTGACAAGTGATGGGAAGGAACCCAAAATGATAAACAAAATTTGAAAGCCTCAAAAGTTTATAATCAAGACAACAAGTCCTTTGCCATAGGATCAAGGTGATGGATGTGATTGATGAGGTCTACTAGGAAAGATTCATCCTATTGAGACCAAAGATGGATGTGAAGGTAGGATGACCCAATTGATGGGGGATGCTACCGAGGGGCAAGATCTTGTATGACAAGGGAATTTTGTTAATTAAGAAATAGTTAGAGGTGGGCACCACTTAATGATGAAGCACAAAAGACCAACATAACCTATTAACCTAGGAGCTCGGGGGCTGATCATAGATTAGCCTTGCCTACGTGAAAGCGCAAAGCCCTCGTAGTTCTAGAAAAGACCGTGGATAAAGCGAAAAGGAGACAAATGAGAACCGATGATGATGGAAAAATGCCCCGAGGGTGGATCAAATGATCAACCTTGCCTACATGACAGTGCAGGGGCAATGTAGTTCAACCGACGAACATGACAAGATGGGACCTAGGTGAATACCAACACGCTAGATGATCCTACCTGATGACACGCACATAACAATGAAGGGAACGAATGACACAAGCTCAGAGTGGGATACTGAAAAGCTCAGGGATTGGGGATAGGCTAGATGGGTTGTCCAATGCTCAATCAACATTTACCAAGCAGCTGGGGATGAGATGGGTGAGGACAATAGTGCGGCTAAAGGCATAACATAACTAGGATGTGAGGTAGATAATGATTAAGCCCTCTATGGATGACGCCTGTTACCAGGTTTTCACCATCCATACTTATCCAAGGCGTCACCAAGAGGTGGTTTTAACCATAGGACAAATTTATTTCTCTTGACTATTTTTGGATTTTTGATTTTTTTTTTTTTGATTGGGTGGGGTAACCAAGCATATTTAGGTGTAGAAATTTTGTAGGTGCATGATATTGATGGGCTCGTCAAGAGGGTCTCCTTCAAGAGTAGTCAACTTGTATGCCCCAGATCCATATTTAGCAGCTATGATATAGGGCCCCAACCAATTTGCCTCAAATTTTTCTTTCTTGTCGCGGTCTTGCTGAGTACACTGGTTCTCCTTAAGGACAAGCTTGCCCACCTGGAATTGTCGAGGGTGAAATTTCTTGTTATAATTGTGCTTGAGGTGATTCTGGTATGCTTGGAGATGGTCATATGCCTTTATTCTTTGTTCATCTAGTAACTCTAGCTGTGCAAGCCGTGCAACACAGGAATCCTCTTCACTGATAAGGTTCTTCAGAGAGATTCTCAATGACGGAAGTTCAACTTCAATTCGTAAGACAGCTTCAGCGCCATACACTAAAGAGTAGGGGGTGGTGCCCGTCGAGGTGCGGATGGATGTACGATATGCCCAGAGGGCAGGATGAATATAGAGGTGTCAATCTCATCCAGTGTTATTGACAACCTTTTTGAGAATACAGATAAGGGTTTTGTTGGTTTCTTCCGCCTGGCCATTACCCTGGGGGTAATAAGGAATTGACCAATGGTGCTAGATATGGAAGGTGTCACAGAGGTGTTTCATGGCTTGGTTTTTGAATGGTTTGCCATTGTCAGAAAGGATGGTGGACGGGATACCATATCTACAGAGAATATGGTAAAGGATGAATTTGGAGATCTGAATGCCGGTGATTTGTTAGAGGGGCATTGCCTCCACCCACTTGGTGAAATACTCAGTGGCAGTGATTATGAATGTATGGCCATCAGATGATGGTGAGTGAATCTTGCCAATCAAGTCGAAACCCCACTAAGAAAATGGCCATGGTGCCAAGAGAGGCTGAAGATCTTGTGCTGGAGCATGGATTAAATCTGCATGTTGCTGGCATGGAAGGCACTTCTTCACAAACTCGCAAGCATCGTGTTCCAATGTAGGCCAATAATATCCCGCTCATAAGATTCTTTTGGCCAGAGCCATACCATTTGAATGTGCTCCACAAACACCAACATGTACCTTCGTTAATGTAGCATGGGCTTCAATATCATTCAGACATCTAAGGAGGATTCCATCATACCCACGACGATAAAGTGTATCACCGATGATGACGTACCTAGAAGAGCGATGAACGAAGTATTTGCATTGGTTACGTGTAAGGTCTGGGGGTGTAATGTTATCATGGAGGTAGGTATAGATGTCTTGGTACCATGGGGAGGTGGGACCCACAATTTCGCACACCATGTCGGTCTCAGGGATGTCATATGTTGGGATTAAAAGTTGTTCCACAAGAAACTCACACTCTGTTCGGTCCTTGGGCATGTCCAGGAGGGAGCCAATAGTGGCCATCACATCAGCTGCTTTGTTTTGTACCCTGGGAATCTGTTCAAATTGTATAAAGGTGAAATATTTCTTGAAATCATCCACCATGCGCTTGTAGGGTAACAACTTATCATCCTTGGTTAGGAACTCATCATTAACTTGTCTACTGACTAGCAAGGAATCACCAAAGACTTTTAACTGAGTTATGTGCCACTATTTTGCAAGTTTGAGGCCAGTGAGGAGAGCTTCGTATTCAGCCATATTTTTGGTACATGGGAATGTTATTCTGAATGACTTGGGAATGTAGTCACCCTGAGGGGTAACTAATAAAATTCCTGCCCCCAATCCATTATGTGTATATGATCCATCAAAATACAGTGTCCGCATGGGGGGCTCATCAACGGAGAATACTTCTTCATCAAGGAATTCTGTAATCAATGGATGAGTATCAACTAAAGGGGCTTCTGCTAACTAATCTATGATTATTTTCCCTTTAATAGCCTTGCGGTCCACATATTCTATGTCAAATTCGCTAAGGAGCATGACCCACTTAGCCATGTGGCCAGTCAGAGTGGTTCAAGATAACAGGTACTTCAATGGATCGATCTTGGCGATTAATTTTACTGGATGGCTAAGCATGTAGTGTCAAAGCTTCTGTGTGTTGAAGACGAGTGCAAGACAGGATTTTTCCATGGGGGAGTAGTTTAACTCATAGCCCACCAATGTCCGACTGATGTAGTAGATTGCCCTCTCTTTTAACGACTCATCATGTTGTGCTAACAATGCCCCCAGTGTGACTAAAGTGGCAGAGATGTAGAGCAAGAGCGGTTTTCTGGGAATAGGTGGCATCAATATCGGGGGATGGGCTATATATTCCTTGATTTTGTCGAAGCTTATCTGACACTGCTAGTTCCATCGGATGGTGGAATCTTTTTTCAGAAGATGGGTGAATGGCTAACACTTATCTGCCAGCTGGGCTATGAACCGACGGATGGACTGCATCTTCCCCTGAAGGCTTCTTAACTGTTTGAGATTGCGTGGAGGGGGCATATCTAGGATAGCTTTTACCTTAGCGGGATCAACCTCAATGCCCCTGCGAGAGACTATGAAACCCAACAACTTTCCTGAAGTGACCCCAAAGACACTTTTTTGGGTTCAGCCACAACTTATAATGGTCTAACCATTCAAATATCTTTTTCAAGATGGCAGGATGTTTTGTTCATGTTCTGGATTTTCCTAATAGGTCGTCGACATAGTCCTCCATGATGATGTGTATGAGGTCATGGAAGATGACCATCATTGCTCTCTGATACGTTTCCCCTACATTTTTAAGACCGAAGGGCATAACATTGTAACAAAAAGTGCCCCAAGGAGTCGTAAAGGCGGTCTTGTGTTGGTCCTCAGGTGCGATCTGGATCTAGTTATACCCAGAGAAGCCATCCATAAGGGATAACATCTCATGTCCTGCTGTCAGGTTGACCAACATGTCAATGTTGGGCAGGGGGAAGTCATCTTTTGGGTAGGCTTTGATGAGATCCCTAAAGTCTGTGCAGACCCGAATGTCCCCATTTGGTTTAGCAACTGGCACTATGTTGGAGATCCACTCGGAGTAGTCAATTGGTCTAATAAAACCCACCTCCAGTAACTTCTCCAATTCCTTCTTGACTAACAATGTGACTTGCGGATGCATCTTACAGAGTTTTTGCTTGATAGGCTTTGCATCTGGGTGGATGTCCAGGTGATGAACCACTAAGGCAGGATCTAAGCCTGGCATGTCTGAGTATGACCAAGCAAAGTTAACGATTCCCTCTTGGAGTAGCTGCACAATGACCGGGTACTCTTGCTCTGAGAGTGACTTAGCTACATAAGTGGCCTTAGGACTTTCAGCAGTTCCCAGATTGACTTCTTGAGTCTCTTCGATCAAAATAGAGGATCGGGCAGATAACTGAGTTCCCATAAGGGGAAGATGAACATCTCCATCTTTCGGCGCCTCTTTGAGGTTTTTGCCATCAGATGCGTCCTTTATTTTTACTTTTTCAAAGTCAAGAAGTGCCTCAGGGAGGTTTTCACTAGATGACTACTTGTTACTTTTTTTATTCTTATTTTTGCAACTGGAGTGTTCATCCTCCCCCAATCCCATAAGGTTGACATATGTGTCCACAGACATACTGACAGGTGTGCTAGTTCATAGGTCCCAATCAATGAGCTTAGGATGGCAAAGGGATAGGCTAATAGTGCAAATGGATAGGCATTCGAACATGGAAGATGGGTCAGCGTGATCGACATCATCGTATGCACATATGATGGATTCTTCCTCGAGTATGTCTTCCAATGAGCCATCATCCATAGCTACACTATTGGAAGCATTAGACGATGTTTCGGGGTCTTTCTGCTTTCTATCATACCCAATGCCCACATTTTTTGGTAGCAGAGATGTATCAATGGGTTGCAACCGCCCTTGTTCTTGTTTTCCTAGGCCCCTGCCTTGATAGTTATGCTTTTCTATGAAATTTGTCAACCAGGGGTACTTTTCTTGAAAGTATTCCTTGAGAGGAGTTTTCGGCTGAGGCTCTTCTCATTAAACCCATTGGCTTATGTCTTCTTCTAGCGCATATGTCTTGATACTTGGGGATACGAAGGTGGTGGTAGGGATGTTTTTGCCATGGAAGGTGACAGTCTTGTCTTCCTTTTGGGTTGCATGGGAAGGTTGAACATACTTGTGTGGTGATGGTGGCATGGTAGCTATATTAAGAATAGTATGCATTTCGTACTCGCCACACCCTTTGTCAATGATCTGGACTTTTGTGACTATAGGATTAGCAGAGGATGGAGTGGCTATTATGGTGGATGGTGGATTAACGGGTGATGACTGAGATGCCCCCATTTCGACCCCAAGACAATAATGTAAATGGGGAAACGATGCCTCTAGAGCACAACAATATTTGAATGGTTGGGTGTTGGCATAGATGGTGACCTCTTGTCTGTTGAATGGGAATTTGAGGCACTGATGGAAGGTGGAGGGTATGACTTGCATAGCATGGAGCCATGGACAGCCGAGGAGGAGGTTATATGGCAAGTCCAGATCAAGGACATGGCAGGTAATATACTAAACCACCGGTCCCACTTGGACAGGAAGATTGATGATCCCTTCTGAATTCCTTTCTGCATTATCATAAGCCTTGATTGTAATAATCTAGTTGCTTAAGTCTGCTTGGGTATACCCCACCTGTTTTATGAATTTTAGAGTGCACAAGTTGAGGGCAGAGCCATTATCTACCAAGACTCTTTTTATTTTATTCCGGGCAACCACGACTTCAATATGCAAGGGGCGATTGTGATTAACGTCAATGTTTGACATATCGTTTTGGCTGAAGTGCAATTGGTGAGATGAAGCTAGGTGTCCTACCAAGGCTTGAAACTGTGTGGGATCAATGTTATTAGGCACCTGGGTTTCCTGTAGGGCTCTGTTGAGGATTTCTTGATATACGTGGGAAGACTTGAGTAAATCCAAAATGGAGATATGTGTAGGGGTCTTCCCTAAGTGATCAAGGATGTACTGGGAGGTTACAGGAGTCGATTGGACGGGTGCAAAGGCTGTAGGAACGGTGATGCGGGCTCACCGTGTAGTAACAGCACATTGAGGGTCTTTAGCTTTGATGTGTATCATGGATACACGAGGTTCTACCTGCTCAATGTAATGAATAATACCCTCGTAATTGAGGGGTACATTCTTATAGCTCATGTTATTTTGAGGATTATTGTTGGAGGTGCTCAGACCTTGGTTATGGTTTGGGAAGGCATTTTGATAGATCTGCAATTGAGCATTGGATGACAGAGTTTGACTGGGATCGACCTTAATATCACCTCGATCTATGAGATCTTGGACGTAGTTTTTCAAACCCTAAAACTTATTGAAAGAGTGTCCTTTGATTTTGTGGAACTCACAATATTCACTTTCCCTAAACCATGCGGGCTTAGGTTTGGATTCGTCGAGTGGCTTGGTAATAGGGTACATGATCGGATAGCTGATCTGCAACAGTTTGTTGAAGATGACACTCAAGGGTTCTCCTAGTTGAGCATACTGGTGTTTAGTGTTCCCTTGGTTATTTTGATTGGACTATTGGGGAGGACGGGGTGTCCCTTGCAGTACAGATATGGCATTAGGTATGGATTGCTGTTGTTTTTGGGATGTGTTGGCCACGTGGACATGTTTAGTATCAATAACACCATTATTTACTGTATTTTTGTTCTTTTTCAAAAAATGTGGTTTGTCATTGAATGACCTTTCCTTATCTTGATTATATATTTTGATGTGCCCTTTAGCAATAAGGGAACGCTCGAGTATGGGTCCCTTCTCTACTACCTCCGCGAAAGTGGTGACACAATGTAATTAGAAGTTATGGGCCATGTTGGGATGGGAGTTCTCCATGAAGAGGGTGACCATGTCCTTTTCTTTCAAAGGGGTTTTCATTCGGCTTGCTAGGGCATGCCACCTTTGGAGATAGCTAGTAAAGGTTTCTCCTTCACGTTGTTTCTCTTTGAGAAGATCTAGGGTATTAGTATCTTTCTCCAAGTTGAAGGAGAAGTAGGAGACAAACTTTTCTGACAGGTCCACAAAAGATTTTATAGATCCCTTTTCAAGGGTCATGAACCACCCTAGCGCATTGCTTGCCAAACTCTGGGGGAATAGGCACAAGAGATAGTTGTCATTGTGGATAACTTCTTGACACTGGGAGTAAAACTCCTATAAGTGGGCCTTAGGATCTTTGTTTCCCTTATATTTGTCAAACTTCAGCATTTCAAAATGTTTGCGGAAGGGAATCAATGAGATGGAAGGATCATACAGATACGGGCATATATCTTCAAATTTGAACGATTGTTTGCCAGTCCCTGCCTGGAGATCTTTTAGAGTGGCTTTGATTTCTAGGATGTCCGCATTGGTCGGTGTGTTGGATGGGTATTGATGATAGGATGATTGTGGATTTTGGGATGACGCTTGGGGATGGGTGTATGGATAATGAGAAGGTGGTACCCCCTGCTGGTATGCTAAGGGACCTTGTTGATAAAGAGGTTGCTGTTGTGATGCTGGATATGAATTGGTTGGGTAGTGATGGGTGGCGTACTATTGGGAAGTATGGAGAAGGTGTTGTTGATTAGGTTGTGGATATTGGGGGTGCTGATATGACTGTTGTGATGTCACGTAGGAGGGTTGTTGTTGATATTGTTTCTGGTTATAATAGTTGTAATGATGGGGTGGTTGTTGATGCACAGTTGGTGACTTTGGTGGGCGAGCTGGGATGTTATGTGGTGGTTGTGCTAGCGGGTGTAAAATGGATGCAAGGAATGGAGATATGGTCAGGGCTGAAGGTTGAGGTTGATTTCCTTGCGGTTGATGCTATGATGGTTGTGTTGAAAATAGGGGATTGACCAATGGTTGTTGTTGAGGTAGAGGTGGGATTGAGATGCTGTGCGAGGGAGGTTGTTGAGCACTAGTGGGAGCATAGGCTTGGGGAGGTTGTTGGGATACGAATGATGATGAAGGAGGGATGTTGGATTGGGACAGTTGTTGGGGTATGAATGACGATGGTGGAGGGTTGGTAGATTAAGGTAGTTGTTGGGGTATGAATGATGATGGTGGAGGATTGGTAGCCCTAGGAGGTGGGGGCAAGGCGGCGAAAGGGTTGCCCCCAGTGTTGACAGGAGGCAGGTTCGAGGGGAGCGGTGCCGGTAGCATTAATGGTTATGGTTGTGGGACATTTTGCGGCATGCCATAGGCAAAAGGATCATTGGGATTAATGGTTTGGGGTGTTCCCGTGACCGAGATGGAGGGATGTGTGGGATTGCCAATGGGATATAGGACAGCGTTGCCGAATTCAAGTTGATGCCAACCTTCTATGGAAGGAATGTTGGGGACATACGAGCTACTGGGGATGTCATGAGAACCTTGGGGCACATTAGATGTAGAGGTGCCATACTTGGATAAGTTGACACCTGATGGTAATTTGACACCTTTGTCAATCAAGTGAGCCAATATTTTGTCACCATGTCTTTTGAAAAAGCGTTCTGTCATTTGTGCATTAATAGGGTTGCTGAAGTGTTCCTCGAATGTGAGCTCAGGTTGATCAGCCATGTTTTCCTCCCTAGGTGGTGACATGTTTTGACCATCCACATTGGATTGTGATGAGGTGTCATTGTGGGGATCGTGAGGGATGTTTATTGTGTTATTGGGATCTTGAGGATTGTTTGATTGGGCATTCAGGGCTTGTTGGTTGGCCATTTTCTTTGCATGTGATCGAGTCTGAATAGGCATGCAAGATGATGAGATAGATCAAGATATTAGAAAAACCTTGATGATGAAAGATTGGTTCGATTTGATGGGAGATTAGCTGATGACAATCGGTCAGGCCGATGCGGATTGGTTTGATGACCCTAGATTGATGTGAGGGTTGGATTGTTTTGATGATCAAGATTGATGTGATGATAAAGATGATGAAGATCGGGATCCACAACCGAGTTTAAGAAGGATCCTTGATAACACTAGGTATTGATTGAAAGGTGGATGTATGATAATGACACTGAATCCAACTTGAGATAGAAGTGGATTGATTGGGTCAAAAAGGATGACTGACTTAAGACGGATAGCAATCCTAAGCCAGTTACGATGATTAGGATTAGGGATGAATACCTAGGTCAACTCAGATGACAACTCCAATGGGGTTGATATGGAATAACGAAGATCGGAGATGAAAGCATATTTAGGATGAATGGGGAGCATCTTCAAAATAGAGGGAAAATGAATGCCAAGTGATGATATAGGCTGGTGAAAGGACAAGTCTGCCTCAGCATTAGGACAGGTCCGCCACTGCACTAGGACAGGTCCGCCACAACACTTATGACAGATCCACCACAACACAAGGACAGGTCCGCCATAGCATAGGGACAGGTCTACCACAACATTTAGGAAAAATCCACCATACGACAAGGACAGGTCCACCACTGAACTAGGACAGATCTGCCACAGCACAGGGACAGGTCTGCCACAGCACAGGGACAGGTCCACCATAGCAGAAGGACAAATCCGCCACTACACTAGGATAGGTCCGCCATAGCACTAGGACAAGTCCGCCATAGGATAAGTTTAAGCTTGATGTTTTGATGGATGGGTAAGGCAAAGGACCCAAAATATAACACTCATAAAAGACTTGGCCAAACTGATAATCAGTGGTTTTTGCACAAGATAATTCAAACAGCACAACCCTAAGATTAGTAGAAATGGGTATGGTCAACAAAGTCTTCTACTCTAAGATACACATGGTTGCTAAGGAGTCCTCGATATACACCCAGTACATGAGGCCCAAACCATGAACACCAACCCATTACAAGCGTGAGTCGGGAACCTTAGTGAGATACGAAAGGCTCGAACCAACTCTTCACATCATTCCGACGCTTCGCCAATTACAACGTGGTTGGATTGAGGTACAACTTTCGCTCTCCCCCCTTTATATACCCCATCGGTACACGTGGTTGGAATCGTCCCTTGGGGTGATGAAATCCCCAAGCAGGTCCCACTAATAAAATCAAAAAGGGGCGACTCAAAGGACTTGAAAAGCTACGATTTCTTGTCACCCAAGATCGCCAAATGGTGCAAGGGGATTGGATACATCAAATAGCCTTCCCAAACATGCCAAACAAGGTTTATTGACCCCTTTAATTAAACTATGTGCCTAATTTACCAAAAGACAATTGACAAAAAATTTGAAATTTTTACCTTCGGGAGGACAGGTCTGCCACTCTACAGGGACAGATCTGCCACTCTATCAGGACAGGTCCGCCACTATTTCAGGACAGGTCCACTACTGCACTAGGACGGGTCTGCCACTACAGTTAGGACAGGTCCGCCACTGCACTAGGATAGGTCTACCACTCTAGGACAAATCCGCCACTTCAGGACAGGTCCGCCACTCTAGGATATATCTGCCACTCTGTCAGGATAGGTCCGCCACCCCAGGACAGGTCTGCCACTCCAGGACAGATCTGCCACTCTGTCAGGATAGGTCTACCACTCTGTAACCTGGACCTGCAAAAATGCAAAAAATAGCAAACGTGAAAGAAATAGACCCATTTGTGGGTCCCACTGGGCATGCTAGAAATGTGATAGGTCGAATGTGAGCGTTAGAAAATAAGCAACAAGTAAAAGAGTACAAATAAACACCAAAACAACTTACACTTTAAGATTAGCCTAAGTTGGAAATAAAACAAGATAAAAGCAACAAATGGAATGTTATACCTTGTCTCGAATCGATCCTTTGGTTGGCCCTTCGATCTTGGATGTGTATGCTCCTTGGATGGTATAAGATGCAAGCTAAATGATGTTGTGAGGATGAGTGCAAGTGGATGAAAACATGACAATGGCTAAGTATAAGTTGAGAAACAAAATTGCAAGAGTTTGGCTAGCAAAATGATCTCCCCCAAAATGAGAGAAAAGAGGGGGTATTTATAGGATTTTTGAGAATTCCTAGGGGAAAATGGAGGGTCAAGATTGAGCCACCAAATATCAAGATATAGGGCTAAGGTGAGTTGAGAACTCACAAGCCCTCACATCTTTACATGTGGCATGTGAGATAGCCCTAAAAGGTGAAGTGGACATGAGGTGGAAGGAGAAGTACATGACATGGAGGGGGTACAAAATACCTTGGGATTGGACAAGATCTCCTCATAAAGGAGGTCCTTGTCCCCATGTGGGTGAGAGGACATGTGAGGAATTAAAAATTCCTCAAATATTCTCATGGGGAGATGGGAAAGAATAAAGAATAAGTGAAGGACATGTGGGAAGAAGTGAAGGAATTAAAAATTCATTTTGGGTGCCTTGGGGGATTAAAAGGTGAATTAAAAATTCACATGGGAAAGTGGAGTGCCTTGTCCAAAAGGAGAAAGCCTTTAATAAGGTTGACTTAAGGACATATGCCATAAGTGGGGGGAGGATTAGGTTAGGCTAACCAAATGATTAAAGTTGTGCAAGTACTTAGTTAGATGGACTAATGACTCATTAGAAGCAAGTGGGAGATTATGGAGGATGTGACCTTAATGATGGTTAAGAGTGTGCACATGCTAACCCCTGTTAATTAGAAGAAGATGAATTAATTAAGATGGATTAGGGGACCAACTTGCAAAAGTTGGAGGATGTGACCATGAGAGAGAAAAGAGGAATTAAAAATGAATTTTAATTTAAAAAGGGGGATATGACTAAATTAAATAAAAGGGTATATTTATTTAATTTAGAGGAGGAAGAGGGGTGAAGTATTAGATTAAATACTTTAGGACCCTTATGTAAGATGCAAGGTATTAACTAAACAAATGGTTTAATTAATACTGACAGAGGGGATGGGCAATCGAATAAATAAGGAGATGCGTTTGATCATATGGAAGTGATCAAATTGGACGTCTATAGTTTCAATGATAATTTTTTGTCAATTAGGCACTCCATTTCTCTATACTATGACCATTTCTTAAGATAAGTCACTTTCCATGGTTTCAACGAGTCTTTTCTTTTTGGAAATCTATACATCGCAGGTTCATTTTTTATTGTGTTTTATTTCATTCTTGGTGTAGCCATGGTAGGAGGGTCCTCAAAGAGAATAGTATATACCATGGAACAAGAGTTACACAATAGAAGCAACAAAAAATATGGAGGAAAATGCAAGTTCAAACATTCTTATTATTAGAAAATTCAATTACATATAGTTGGGAACATCCAAGCTTACAAATTGGGATCATAAGCTTGATACATGTTCAAAATATCATCCTCCTATGTGCCCATTAATGAAAGTGAAAATATTACAAACTAAAAATTTATTTCTCAAATCTACTTTCCTAATGATCTATTACAATGATTTATATCATATCGAGTGATCTAGAATCATCCACATCAACCAAAGATTATTACAATCTCTGATTAATGAAAATATGGGATAATTTTGCATGGATATGTTGACTTCAAATTTGAATTACTCCTTGGTGAATGAATAAGATAAATTTTGGACCCAAAACAAGGTCAGGGACACTCCATGGAGGAATCCAAATCACACTATTGAGATCCACAAGTTATAGGAACAATCCACAAGCGATTCGAGTAGTCGTAAACTTGAAATTTTTTCCATTACCAGTTCAAGAAATTGCCACATACCTCGAGGAAGTGATAAATTACCAAAAAATGATCCAATTGCATCCAAATATTAGAATAAGAAAAATGAACATGTCCACGATGTAAATATAGATCTGTAGGGTATAGTGAGAAAATATGATAAAACACTAAATTTGCCACTTGAACTAAACAAGAACTGAACAAGAATTGAGAGAAAATATTTTTAGTTGTTGCAAGATTTCCAAGAACCAAGGATGCTCCTACATTGGACATCTAGGGTTGATTGAAAAGTGAATACCTCACTTTGCTAGGGCTAAAGGAAAACCAATATAGTCTACCTCATCCTGAGAAATCCAAGAAGAATCTTCTACTGGTATTCCTTTCCACTTCACAAGATATTCTTTGTACTATTTTCCATGTGTCGTCCTCCCATCTTTGGTACCCAAGATCTCTTCTATCTCATCTGCTTGTTGTTTAGGAAACTAATTCTCCAATTCTACTTTGCTACCTTCACTAAACTCTACTTCATGGTACTAATGTAAATCTACAATATTTAATATAGGTGATATACCCACTCCATCTGGTAAGTCCACTTCAAATGCATTTCTTGAATAAAATTTCTTCAAAATCTTATAGGGTCCAAACTTCCTCATCTTCAACTTATTATATGTGCCAACTAGAAATCTTTCCTTCCTCAAATACACCATTACTTCATCTCCAACTTCAAACTTGTTATGTCTCCTCTTTTCATCTGCTCTCTCCTAATACAAGTTTCTAGTTTGTATCTTCCAACTGATGCTTTACCTAAGTATCCATTGTTTTCTTTTGTTCTACAAATTACTCTACTTCTGCACTCCTTTTATCTTCCTTACTGATGTCTCTCAATTCTAATATACCTCTAAGATGTACTCCAGTAACAATCTCAAAATGTTTCTTTTTGGTACTACTGTTCACTAAATTATTGTATGCAAACTTTGCTTGTGCAAGGACTAAATTCCAACATTTGGTCTTTGTTTCAACTAAACATCTCAGCAAATTCCCCAAACTCTTGTTTACTACCTCTATTTTTCCATCAATCTATGGGTGAAAAGTAGAACTAAACTTTAATTTTTTTTTAGCTTCTTCCAAAATGTCTTCCAAAATGTCTTCCAAAAGTAACCAATTTTTTTTGTATCTCTGTCTAAAACAATACTCCTAGGAAATCCATGCAATCTAACCACCTCCTTGGAAAAAAAAATTGTTACATGTATTGCATCTGTTCTCTTCTTACTAGGTATGAAATGTGCCATTTTAGAAAATCTATCCACCACCACAAATATAGAATCATTAATTCTCTGGGTCTTCGGCAATCCAAGTATGAAATCCATGTTGATATCCTCCCAAGGTCCCTCTGAAACTATCAAAGGCTTATACAACCCAACATTCTGACTGCCACCCTTTGCAATTTGACAAACTTTGCAACTCTACACAAACTTCCTAACATCCTTATGAATCTATGGCCAAAAGTAATTCTCACTCACCAATGCTACTATATTATTAATCCCAAAGTGTCCTGCTAATCCTCCACCATGTTTTTCCTTCACCAAGCTATCCCTCATTGACCTCTGGGGTATAAACAATTGATTTCCTTTGAACAAAATATCCTCTTGAATGAAATAATCCAAGCACTGACTTCTATCTCCAAGACCGGTTCCTTACAAGCTCTGCAAGGTTCTACAGAATTTGGGTCTTCCTCATACAAGTTCTTCAATTCATCAATACCTAATACCTCCCCTCTCATCTCTTTCAGTAAATTCCTTCTTCTACTCAAAGCATCAATAACTCTATTTGACTTTCCACTCCTATGCTTCAAAACAAAAGTATAAATCTATAATAATTCTACCCATCTCATTTGTCTCTAATTTAACTTACCCTGACTATTCAAATATAGAAAAGCCTGATGATCCATATACAATACAAACTCCTTAGGTAACAAGTAATGTCTCCACTTACTCAAGGCTTGAACTATGGCATAAAACTCTTGATCATACACTAAATATCTTCTCCTAGAATCATTCAATTTCTCACTGAAATAAGCTACTAGTCTTCCTTCTTGACTTAATACTACTCCAATTGCATTGGGTAAACCCACAAAAGTGGTTTAAAATTCCAGTAAGGAAGAAAAAATACAAAAAATGTGATTTTGGGGGTTCGTACGAACCTACTAGTTCAAGTAAACCCATAAGGGGTTCGGTCAAACCAAGGTTCGAATGAAGCTATTTGAATCTTACTTGCCAAAAATACCAAAAAAATGCATTAGGAAGGGTGGTTCACTCGAATCCCTAGGGGTTTGTACGAACCCCCCTTATTCCTCATTCTTCCCTTGAAACATAAAAAACCCTAATTTTTTTCACTTCGTAGCTCGGTTTGAACATGAAAATGGTGGAGACTTCACAAACCCAACTAGAATTAGGTAGTCCTCAGAACGAGCTATCCAATGAATATAATTTTAATATGTTTTGGTTTTATTGTGTATTTTTTTTAGTTTTATTAAACATAGGCTTTAAATCGAAAACAAAGGTCTCAGTTCTACACATGGAAAAATAGCAAATTATCAAAAAAAAATTGAAAAATATGAATGCACTAGAGATTGAAGTCCTTGATCCAACAAAAAACAATTGAATTTCGATATATTAAATTTTATTTATGTGTTATATGGTCAGACTATGTCTGAATTGTAATTGGTTTGACTTTGAAACTTGATTAAAGAAAAAATATTCAATAAAAAACTATCTAACCAAGTGGAAGAACTACATATCAGAGTTACAAATCTAAATTCATAAGAATTAAAATTTTATCCTTCATGGAAAAATAGTTATGCATTATACAATGTGCATCACTTTTTAAAAATGTTGTTTTCTAAAAAAAACTAGTTTTCAAGGGAGATGGAAAAAAAAAGTTGCAATCTGAATCCAAAAATTTTGAAAAAAATATTTTTAGAATCTATAGGAAAAATGTGACAAAACTATAGTTTGCATCATCTTCAAATTTCTCGTGGTTTACCTATTATAGGTTCCCGAAAGTGAAGATTTAGGTAAAAAGAAAAATTTCAATGTCCAGTTTGGCCAAAAATTGTAACCACTATTGTGGAATCACCCCATTTCCACTTGCATTACAATCTACTTGAAATAACTTACTAAAGTCTAGTAAAGTCAACATGGGCTACTCAATCACCTTCTATTTCAGAAATTCAAAACTTTGGTTTGCTCCAGATGTCCATCTAAAATCCTTCTTATCTCCTCTCATTTTTTTTGCCATAGAACTGCAAATAGAACTAAAATTCCTAATGAACTTTTGGTAGAAACTAGCCAATCCATGAAATGATCTTACCTCTCCAATGCTTTCTGATGTAGGCAACTCCATAATTTCTCCCACTTTCTCAAGATCCATCTTCAATCCATCCACAAACATCACAAATCCCAGATATTCAAATTCTTCCTTCATGAAACTATACTTCTTAATATTTATCAACAACTGCTCTTCCTTCAATCTCTGTGAAACTTGTCTTATATTCAACAAATGTTCTTCTCTAGTCTTACTAAAAATCAAGATGTCATCCAAATAAACAATCACAAACTTACCCAAGAATTTCTTCAATACCTAATTCATCAACCTCATGAAAGTACTCAATGTATTTGTTAGTCCAAAAGGAATCACCAACCACTCATTCAATCCTTCATTTATCTTGAATGTTTTCTTCCACTCATCTCCTCTAATTATGATTTGATGATATCCACTCTTCAAATCTATCTTTGTAAAGTATCTAGCTCCACTCAAACAATCCATAATATCACCCATCTAGGGAAAAGGAAATCTATATTCACTGTGATCTTGTTTATGGCTCTAGACTCTATACACATCCTCCATTCTCCATCCTTCTTAGGTGCTAACATAATAGGTACTGCACAAGGACTTAATCTTTCTCTAATCAAACCCTTCTTCAACAACTCTTGTACTTGTCTATTCAATTCTTCATTTTCTATAGGTGTCATCCAATGTGTTGCTTTATTAGGAAAACTAGCTCCAGGAATTAAATCCATGCAATAACTAATACTCCTCACAGGTGGTAATCCATCAGGTACATTATCTGAAATGATCTCCTCATATTCTATCAACAACTCCTTTATCTCTTTTGATTGTTCTTCTACATGCTTCAAGTATTCAGTCTTCTTAGGAACCAAACCATAGCACAAGCTCTCATGTCTCATTCCATCCAAAAATATCCTTTCATCAACCAAACAAATTCTAGTATTCGTACAAACCTCAACCTTAGGAACATCCTCTAATGGCAAAAAAAATTGCTTCATCCCATTAGCAACAATAGTGTATGTTCTTCTTTCCATCATGACTAGCTCGTCTATCATACTACCAAGGTCTTCCCAACAAAATATGGCATACATCCATAGGCATGATATCATACAAAACATTATCATGATAATTTCCTATCTTCAATTTCACCAAACATTGTTCATGTACTAGTACCTTATGCTAATCTTGTATCCATTCTATCTGATAGGGCTTCAGGTGTTTCAATCTTTCCAACTTTAGTTTAGTCACCATCTCTTCAGAAGCCAGTGTCTCAGAACTTCCACTATCAACAATAACATTGCAACATTTACTAGCTACCTTGCATCTGGTTTGGAACAAATTCTTTCTCTACAATGGTTCCTGCACCATCTCACTTTGACATAAAACTCTTTTGTTCACCAACACCTCTCCTCCCAATTTATTAGATGATCTAGCATGATCTTCTTCAACAAAGGTTTTCCTTCTATTATTCTTTATCTTTTTGCTTGCCTCTCCCTGATTACATTCAAATGCTCTATGTCCTTCTCCCCCACATTTAAAACAAGTTCCTCTGAACACTCTTTTCTCTTGTCCCTTTTCATCATTTCTATAACCTTCATTTTGATAGCCACCATATCCTCCTCTCTAGTAAGAGTTTCCATCATCTGTATGGTACAAATTATCATTCTTAGTGACTTCCTTATCTTTATTCTGGTCAGCAAAAGTTCCTTTTCCTCCTCCTGTAAAAATTATTCCTCTCTAAAATCTTCCACCTCTTCCTCTCTATCTTTGCTCATGTCAATTATTTAGCTTCTCTTTTGCTTTTAGGGCACATTTATATGCTTCTTCCACACTTTGTAACTAGATCAAACTAATTTCATCTTGTATAGATGGTCTCAAACCATTCACATATCTAGCTACTTGCTTGATCTCATCCTCCAAATGTCCAGATCTGATATTCAACTTGTAACTCCTCAGTATAATCTATCACACTTAATTCTTTCTACTTCAAATTCTGTAACTTCCAAAATAAATTGATCTAATAATTTGTAGGCATAAATTTTGTCTTCAACTTGTTCACCATCTAATGCCATGATTTTATCTTCTCCTTTCCTCTTCTTTGCCTATATGTCTACAAATGTTCCCACCAAAGGGATGCATGTCCTTTCAAATTTGTACAAGAAAATTTCACCTTCTTATCTTCAACGATACCTTCAAAATCAAAATACTTTTCCATCTCTATTATCCAATCAAGCAGTTCATCTGAATCCAACTTACCATTATAATCCAGTGGATTGAAATGTGGTCTAGTATTCACTCTAGTTAGGGCTCTTATGAACCTCTCTTCTCCTTGATCGAAATTAGGTTGATCTTCTCTTCCCCTCTCTTCATGAACTTCTACCTCTTCATCACTCACATCATCAACTAGTTGACCTCTCCTCTGGGTTGTTTCAACTACATCTAATCTAGCAACAATTCCTATCAACATCTCCATTAGGGATGGGTCTACATTTCTATGTGCTCCATTTCCTCTCACATTCCTTCTTCCTACCAACTTTACACATGTCCTCTGAAGCTGTAGGTCATATCCATAATCCGCCACCCCATAACAAATATTCAATAGGACTCTACAAATTCTAGCAATCTCTCATGGAATGAACCTCACTCTGATACCAATCTGGTGCAACCACAATAGGAGGGTCCTCAAAGAGAATAGTTAAGACCATACAAAAATAGTCACACAATAGAAGCACCATGGAATATGGAGGAAAATGCAAGTTCAAACATTCTTATTATCAAAAAATTCAATTATATATAGCCAAAAACATCCAGGGATTATATATTTTTCTCACAGGCCTGATACAACATGCTCAAAATATCATCCTCTTATATGCTTGTTAATGCGAGCAAAAATATTACAGATTAAATCTTCTCTTTCTCAAATCTACTTTCCTAATGATCTCTTACAAAAATTTATATCATATCTAGTGATCTAGAATCATCCGCATTGGCCAAAGATTATTAAAATCTCGAATTAAAGAAAATGTAACGTGTGCATGGATATGTTGGCCTCAAATTTGAATTACTCCTTGGTGAATGCATAAGATGAAGTGAGGACCTAAAAAAAGGTTGGGGACACTCCATGGAACAATCTGAATCACACTGTCAAGATCCACAAGATACAAGAATGATCCACAAGCAATCCAACTAGCTGTAAGATTGAATTTTTTTTCAGTGCTAGTTCAAGAAACTGCCACATAATCGAAAAGCGATAACTTTCTAGAAAATGATCCAATCACATTCAAACCTTAGAATAAGCAAAATGAAAATTTCCATGATGTAAATATAGATCCACAGGGCCTAGTGAGCAAATATGATAAAACACTGAATCTACCACTTGAACTAAATAAGAACTAGACAAGAACTGAAAGAAAATATTTTTGGTTGATGCAAGATTTCCAGGAACCAAGGATGCTCATGCACCAATCATAGAACATTTTTGTTTTCATCAAAACATTTGGTGTTCAAGAGAAATATTTCCAATTTTTTTGAAAGATTATTGGGGTTCACTTCATTAGACTATAATTATTAGTTCTCAAAAAGGTGTCTTATGTTTGCATTTATTTAGCAATTATTGTATTTGTTCTGTTATGCTAAGAATGTTATGCAAACATCCTCCTATGCTACAAGAAATACCCACATAATAAGATCAAAATTGTTTTCAATTGATTAAAAATGTCAATTGACTTATGGAAACATCACATCTCAAAATGCAGGTTTTGCTAAGACATGTGCAACATTATATTCACTAAATTTGGGTGTCCCCAAGAAGTGATAGATGGGTTGTCCCTTAATAGAGAACCTTGACTTGCCAACATTGTCATAACCCATCGATCTATATTAATACTTAGCAAATCACACATATTTCTTTCTTCTAATTTGTGGTGCCTACAATCTTTGCATTCCCCTATTAACACAAGCAGAACATGGTCTCCCTCCATATTAGTCACTCCTTCTCCCACACTTTCTACCACTCTACATTCACAACTATAGATTAGTACATGTTGATATATTATACTTTGAAAAATATGTAAACATTCTCGATTGATAAGCCCTTTTGAGTTGGATCAACCCTAATTATACCTATAATTAAATTGGGTAATTGGAATCATGTTTTAAAACTTGGTAAGATATGTTACTTTATTTTCTCTATTTTTTTGAAATAATTTTACATGTAATCTATTTTGTTATTAGCTTATTGTCAATAGTTAATGGAGGCACTAAAATTTGCTTGCCATAAAATAAGGTATATGAAATACAAAGAATTGTAAGAAATTTAATCATGACTTTCATTGCCTGGAGAGGTGCAACTTGGACTTGTTAAATCTTAAGGGGCTCCCTTGCTGCCCAGGCAATGATAATTGCTCACATATTTTTTTTCATTTGATTAAAAAAGATAAAACTTTGGTATTCAAACAAAATTGAGAGTAACACCAACCTACAAATCCTCAATCCTTATAAACAAGATCAAGTTCAATTTTATTTAATTGATTCCATTAAATAATAGAATGGAAAGAGGGGTTTTTAGCTTATGTTTGTGTGTAATAACTTGGCCTGTAGTAGCACTTGGAATTTTTGTTGTTGTTGGATCTTTTTTGCACAAATCTAATGAATATAAAACTAAATTGAATTTTAGGAAACATAGCATCCCTTATAAGTTAATGCTTTTCTAGTCCAAAGACATGTATAGCCATCTAAAAGAGAAAATAATAATGGGTTTATCAGTTCTCATGAAGGTGTCTTATGTTTCCATTTATTTAGCAATTATTGTAATTTTTTTGTTATGCAAAAAATGGTATGCAAATATCTTCCTTTGTTGCAAGCAATACCCATATAATAAGCTCAAATATATTTTGAACAATTCCCAAAGCAAGCCAACCATGTAGGCTAGGTAGAGGTTGCTAATAAAGCTTAGTAAGTAATTCCTTATTTGTATCTTTTGTTGAGGTATAACTAAGTAAAAGGGAAACTAAAAAATAAAGAATTGTTTTCCTATACAAAAACTAGACATACATCCAATTTGCATCATTGTCCAAAGAGAAAGTGTAGATTGGTCACTACCCAATAATCATTTCTACAATACAATTATCCATGTGAAACAACATATATGCATTAAATTTGAATGCTAAATGAGAGCCAAAAAATGTGTGCAGTGAAGATCCCAAGGTGGGAAAATTTACTAGCTCACAATAGAGCCATGTTGTAGTTGTAGTCTTTACCTCTTCCAACTAAGTCAACTACAAATAAAAGAAAATTTCCACTTGAAAATTGGAATCGACTTGTCTTTATGGCCACATATGAAGTAGATTACTTCTTTTGGCTATTACTATAGCTATATGCTTTAGGAATGCACATCTTATAATGGGCTGAGAGGTAATTCTCCAAAGATTACAATCGAGAAATTTTTAATCTAGCCTGACTTATAGTATGGGTGTTATTTATATCACTCAAAACAACGATATCATCATTCTTTGAAGGATCCAAATCTAGTTTCTAGCCACAACTTTTTTTGTTGGTGGTGAATGTTTCTTCCAAACAATTATTCTACCCACCCTCTTCCATGACCAGGAAAAGAAGTTCAGGAGTCTCCCAACTTATTCAAGAAGAAAAATCAATTCAAGAGAACAAATTCCCTATGCTTTGCTTAGGGAAATTTTATTACAATCATTCCTACCACAATGGAATTGTTGTATGTATGGATACAAATAGGAAAGAAACTACTATAGAATTATAGAGCAAGAAATGTGGTTTATTGAATTGGCAATTTAGCACTGTGCCATTTTCATCATATCCAACGATCATTACGTTCCATGTGTTTACATATTTTAAAGTTTTTTTGTCAAATAGTTCACGTGTCTTGTATATATTTCCACACTTTGCATACATTAGTTTTCATCTTTTTGAGGCATTCTATCAAACCATTTGTGTGCATTATCATTGCTTCCTCATCTTGGAAGCATGTCAGTCAAAGCACCTATATTCTTTTATGCTTTGATGGCTATCCATATTTTAAGGCTCCCATATTTATATAGACCAATGCTAGAAAAATTATGGAATTTTTATTTTAATGGTGTTTGCTTCCAAGTTTCTAATTTTGTTCTAACAATCCATTTTTTTTGGGATGTCTTGAGACATTTTATCAAGTAGATCGTGTGCTTTGTCTTTGTATCAACATTTTGCATTCATGTCTACCAAGGTAATCACAACAACCTATACAAAAAATCCTCTATCTTTTTAGTTCTTTTACAAATCTATGTTGTTCATAACCTGCAATCATTGCATATTTTCTTGAGGCGTTTAACCAAATAGTTTGGGATGTGTTCAAATAATGATTCATTTTGAGTGAAAAACGAAAGAAAAATAATTGATAATATTGAAATGTGTGTATGTTATAGTTGTAAAATGATTAGAAGAGAAGATCATAAAATGGAGGAGGCTAAGAAATATAAAATAAAAAGTACAATATAGTTGGAGATACAAGTATAAACGATATTAAAGTTGGACAAGTAACATAGATATTTTTTTATAGATAAGAATAAGAATAAATAGTAGAGGGCATAAATATAGGTAAAAGTAGCAATAAGACATATATAATAGGTATAAATAGAAATTGAATATACAACAAATATAAGAAATGAAATATTTAGAGTTGTCAAAGATTATGAGAAAAATATGTTTCCAATTGAACTTATATGTGATGAGTGCAAACATTTTTTAATTTGAAATCAATACCATTTGATGATGAAATTATATAAAGTTTTGAAGATTCTTATTAAAATACTATTTGAAATCATATCAAATATTTTAAATCATATAAAATATTTTATAAAATACAATCGATATAAATATTG
Source organism: Sequoia sempervirens (assembly GCA_007258455.2). Classification (NCBI taxonomy): domain Eukaryota; kingdom Viridiplantae; phylum Streptophyta; class Pinopsida; order Cupressales; family Cupressaceae; genus Sequoia; species Sequoia sempervirens. The sequence continues at coordinate 299,755,624 of VDFB02281492.1, forward strand.
GACCTCCTTTCAGTGCAAATGCTAGTTTTATAATGATCTACGACCTTAATTCTACGGCAAACTAAACGTGACTTTCGCGGACCTTGATCATGTCCGATACCGATGCTTCAAAGAAAGCGCGTGGAATTTAGTAAGTCTAGTTTTTTCGTGATTCAAATGTTGAATTTGACCTTGGGAAATTAAGTGGGGTCAGTCAAATTGGTGTATTGACTCCGACTTTTGATGTCGGTAACAAAAGTATAGTCAAATTGGCGTATTGACTTCGTTGTATTTTTGTTATGTTTTTCCTCACAGCTCATCATTTCCTTGGCTTCTCCCACTTCCTTTCTTTGCTATTAAACTGTCATTCATGTTCCCCTGTTTTACAGTGACACAGGAAAATGAAAGGACTATCTCTTCATCTATCCCATTCTCAGCATTTCACTTTACACGCTGTATACCTCCTGCTCTTTCACGTTCTTTTCATCACAATATTTATGCCATGCCTCGCTTCTTCATCTCAAGCTTGTCCAGAAGCCTTCGAATGTGGGAATGAAAGCTCCGAATGTGATCATAAAGTGAATATGACTGTAATTAACATCAGTGGCTACCAATACTATCTGCTGAGACCTTCTGACCACCAGGAAGAGGTTCCCATCAATTACATGAGAATAGTTGATAGAAATATGTGGGGAGATACATGCAACCCGTCAACCAGTAACCACACAATGGAATTCGGTTGCGCGTTTCTGATGAATACATGAATGTAAGTCTATGGGGAGAGTGCATAGAAGAGATCAGAGAGTTCCCGCCCACTGAAGTGTATGCTTTAGAATGTAATAAGAATTGGTACCTGTTAAATCATTAGTGCAGCTACCTGTTAAAAAATTCGACGGAAGTAATCTACCAATGCTTGAAAGTATAAAGCATGGGTTCAAAATAAAATGGAGTTTCAGCAAAGGTTGTGAGAATTGCGAGTCAAAGAAAGAGCTTTGCATTTACGACACCAGTAATTCGACGCAATTGAGTTGCAAACCGAGGAGCCCTGGTAAGAGTCTTTAACTCCTTGCTTGCTTAATTGACAGATGAAGGAAAAGCATCAAACTTTTATGTCAAAAGAAAATATTTTTTTAGTTATATTTCCTAACTATACTAGCTACTAATACTATCTCTGTCATTATTTATAATTGAGAACATGTAGGTGGGTTTAACACTGCCAATAAGACCGTTATTGCTCTAGGTAAGTATCCCTTCCTCTTTATTGTCCATAATTTATACAGCAAAGTTAAATATGTTTGTGGAATAGTTACGAGTTATTTTTCCACAAGTTTGAAATTTCATCTATTATATTGATTTTAATTCTTTATTATTTTGGTGGTAAAAAAGAAAAGTTATCACAAAATTAACAAACAATGTGGGATTACTGTTAAGAAACGGGTTCAAAATAATAATAGAAAACATAACAAGAGCTGCTAAAGCAGGGCATAGAATAGAGTTAAATGGTTGATAAAATATTATATTAAAGTAGCTTTTATTACATTCTATTTATGTCTTGTATTGCTGTGTGTAATTATATTTTAAGAATGTTTAAATCTGAAACATTCTAATTTTTAAGTTGTTCTATTTTTAATTTTTGATAATCTTATTTTTCCCTAAGAGGGAGAGGAAGTCCCAAGCCAAGAGTCAGACTATTATTCTAGGTGAGCATTGCTGGGTATAAGAATTTTGAGGAATTTCATGGATTGAGGCTCTATAAGATGGTGCATGCATTCTATTATATTTGCTGAATTTTACGGATTGAGGTGTTGTGGACAACTCAAGGACAAAAACTGTCATCATCGCAAACGAATATCACTTCTTCCTTCATATTTACTCATATATCTATTTCTTTCTCATTGTATTTCATTGATGTGAGCTATTTATTCAGGTGTGGCCATTGGAATCATTTCATTGTTACTAACAGGAGTATTGCTTTTGTTCATTAATCAGAAAAAGGGGCTATCTACTTCCTCTGAGAAACCAAATCTTTCTAACGTGGAGAAATTCCTGCAAGACTATGTTCATCAAATGCCAAGTAGATATTCATACTCTCAACTCATGAAGATCACCAATAAATTCACACATAATGTGGGGAAAGGAGGTTTCAGTGTGATATATAAAGGAAAGCTACCTACTGGTGATTTGGTGGCCATTAAAATGCTTGACTAGTCAAGGCGTTGTGAGAATTAGTTCATGAATGAAGTAGCAACCATCAGAAGGATCCATCATGTTCACTTGGTTCGCTTAATGGGATATTGCTATGAAGAATACAGAAACACATTGGTGTATGAGTACATGGCTAATGGATCTCTAGACAAATTTATATTTGTAGGAAGAGAGAAAGAAGCAATCCTAAATTGGGCACAACTATATTTAATTGCTTTGGGTGCAGCTTGTGGAATAGCCTACTTACACCAAGATTGTGACAATCGTATCATTCATTTCAACATAAAGCCACACAACATATTATTGGATGAAGAGTGATGAAAAACTACACTTATATTGATTCCATGCCAAACATGTTACATTGATCATCTTTTATAGAGGAGTTAGAAGTTACCAAATTATAGAAGAGTTTAGAGTTCACAAGAAAGTTTTGGAACAATGTCGACATATGCATTTAATGTCTTCGCCTATTATTTATGGGTTAGCGGCTAGAAATTTCCATAATATGCTTTGGTAGAAATCATTCGAAGATTCTAATATTGTCCTAGGATTTAATATTAGTTTTGGGTGGTTGAAATTAATATTCCAACACTCTCCCTTAATTTTGACCACGCATAATTTAGCATTTTGAAGTTTGTTTTTCAAATCTGCAGACTTAGTCACTCATTCTTCAAGCTATTTTCAAAATCTATGGACCAACTCGTCCCACAAGATAGTTAGTGTAAAGAAAGGAAAAAGATGGGTCCCGACCTAAAGCCTTTTTAGGTACCCATTTACAATCACTTTTTTGATGATGACTATCAAACATTCAAATTTTGTTATTGAAAATTCCTTGTTTACAAATTCCTTGCTTGCTCACCGATCTTCTAATCTACAATCTGATATCTTCCTTTTCAGAAGTAAGCTACTGCACTTTGCTGCACAAGTTTTAGTTTCATCTTGTTATCAATCATGATCCTCAATCTTGGTTTCATGCACCTTCATGTTCAACTAATCTTTGAATCACTTGATTTCTATCATCTTTGACATATGAACACTTGCACTTGAACAACCTTTTGAACATACTAGTTAACTTTTGCCAATTTGTTCCAAAACTCTAATCACAATTCATTTTCATGCACTCTTTCATATATTTATTATTCCAATTTTTATTCCAACACATTTTTTTGAATTGTTTTTTAAACCACACACACTACAAGGGTGTAAGTCCCAACACTTATCCTTAGTATGACCTTTCCTATAGCAATGCATACACTCAACACTTTTCATTTCTTGAACAAATTTTCTTGAACTTGTAGCATCATTTCCCTTACTTGGGACATACCCGAGACCTTCATACTTTAGCCTCATTGTTGGCTCAATTGGATTTTTCATTCCTTGTTCATTTTTTCCCAAACCTTCACCTTTATAACCCATTCTTTTCATGATTTTTAGGCCAACATTATTTTCACTAGCAACATTAATAGAATCAAATGTATTTTCATCACAATTAACAAGATTTTTAGTCTTGTTAACATGTTTATCTCCATCACAAACAACTTTAGCAGAAAAACACTTATCAAATGATAAAATCAAGTCTTCTGTACCACAATAATCACTACATACCAATGATTTTGACTTTAAACATTCATTTTCTTCTTTCAACTTTTTTATTTCTTCCTTTTGTGAACCATTTTCTTCATGTAATCTCTTTATCTTTTCCTGTAAATCTTCACTATTTTTTTTAACCTCGTCAAACAACTTTAGCTTTTCTTCTAGCTCTTTATTCTTTTTGTTAACTTCCTACAAATTTTCTAAAATTTTATCAACCACCTTTAGCTTTTCATCTAGTACTTTATTCTTCTCCTCAATTTGACATAAATCTTTCAAAAGTTCACTATTTTTTTCCTTTAAAAAATCATTCTCAAAAATTAAATTGTCTTTTTCTTTTAACACTCTTTTACCAAATTTTTCCATTGATTCAAGCAATTTAAACTCACCTTGATGTCTCTACAACAATTTACCTTCTTTCAATATTTGCATATGCCTTCAATTTCTACAACCAAACTTGGACAACAAATTTATCTTGCTACAAAAATAGATCAATTTCTTTGAGACCTCTCTTCCTTCTTTCTATAATTTGCAATTTAAACAACTAGATTTATCATTTCCCCCCCTTAACAACAACATCAAAAGAAAACACTACAGCTTCAAAACAATAATCTCAGTTTAGGTAAATCTTTAAACACAACAATTTACCTTTATGATCTTGAGATCACTATCTTCAAACATAAACAAGTTTTTTTTTGTCTTTTGGCAGTGATCCTCTTGGAACAATCTCTGAGATCAACTCCTTTAAAAACAATAGAAAAGTTCTTTGGCTCTTGCAATTCTCCTTTCTCTAGGGATAGCTGCAACTTTGCACACTTTTACACTCTTTTCTATAATATTCTTCAACAACATAAAAAAAACTAATTTTCAAGCTCTTTTTTTTACTCTTAATTCTAGATTTTAAATTTGTATAAAACAAACTAGCCAATTCTCAACCATATGAAACCACTAGTGAAATTAGCCATCAGAGATTTTAAAATTCCACAACATAATAAAAAAGTACTCTAGTCAGCAATGTCAAACAAAGCCCTTTGTAAATAGAACCCTGATCTTTTATAAACAACCCTTACAGATCTATATTGGATTCCCATAATTATAACAATGTGTCTCCTTTACAAACTTGCAAGTTTCTTGGTTGCACCTAGGCTATCAACTCTTATTATGTTATCTTTGACTTATGTGAACAACTTCTCTCCTTTTGCAATCTCCCTAGCAGTAGCATTTCCTTGGAACTTCTGCACACTCAACTCCTTCAAGCAACAACTTCCCTAACTGTGGCTTCTTTCTCATATAATCAATCAATTTAAATATAGCTAGCACATGACACCCATAACCCAAGATTTGAAAGGCTCTAATACCATGATGAAAAACTACACTTATATTGATTGCATGCCAAACATGTTACATTGATCCTCTTTTATAGAGGAGTTAGAAGTTACCAGATTACAGAAGAGTTTAGAGTTCACAAGAAAAAACTACACTTATATTGATTGCATGCCAAACATGTTACATTGATCCTCTTTTATAGAGGAGTTAGAAGTTACTAGATTACAAAAGAGTTTAGAGTTCACAAGAAAGTTCTGGAAAAATGCTGACATGTGCATTTAATGTCTTCACCTATTACTTATGGGTTAGTGGCTAGAAATTTCCAGAATATGCTTTGGTCAAAATCATTCGAATATTCTAACACTTTCCTAGGATTTAATATTAGTTTTGGGTGGTTGAAATTAATATTCCAATAGACACCAAAGGTAGTTGATTTTGGTCTAGAAAATCTCTACGGAAAGAAAGAGGATCGTATATCAATGACAACAACAAGAGGAACACTAGGATATGCTACTCCAAAGGTGTGGAGTAGAAATTTGGGAGCTATAACGAACAAATCAAATGTTTACAATTTTGGAATGGTATTATTGGAGATGGTTGGAGGAAGGAAGAATGTTGATGTGCAGGTAAGCCGATCATGTTAGTTGTATTTTCCGGAGTGGGCATTCAAATTTATGGAGAATCGACAGTTGGAGAGGGGCTTGAGAGGAAGTGGTAAAGCAAAAATAGAATGCGAAGAGAAGGAGAAAGCAATAAGACTAGCCAGAGTAGGATTGTGGTGCATTCAGTACAATTCAATAGATTGACCAAGCATGAACATGGTGGTTCAAATGTTGGAAGGAAATGGTGTTGATGTAACAGATCCTCCCTTGCCTCTCAAATCTTCAATCAAGGTTGCACCTTCAATAGATTCAAGTGAAGAATCTTCTGTGTTGGTAACAGAGGAAACCTCTTAACAACCCATAACTATAGTCCTTAACATTATTGTGAGGAGGAGATGGGAACAAAAGAGGGAGATCGCTCTAATAGAAAGTGAGAGAGTGTGCTCTATGCCAATTTGTTTTGACTTCATTATCTGAATATTTAGAGATAAGATATTAACATTGTTATCATATATAAGGGCTTTTAACATTGGCTTTTTAATTTAGTAAGGAATGGTACAATTTTTTGTTTTGAGATTTATACAATATTTATTTATCCAATTTTAAATGTTGTATGAGCTGTCCCAACTAGCGTAGTTTCAATAGATCATTATATTTTTTTTTTAATAGATAAAATATTATTTATTTATTCATTAAGGTTAAATTATTTTATGTTAGTATGTTCTATTTTAGAAGAATTTAAACTTACTATTTTTAAAAATTTTATACACTTCTTTTTTATTTAGTAAATTTAAATTGTTTAAAGAAAGATAAATTAGCTTTCAAGATAATCTTCTATCAGAGTCCAATGGATGCTTGGTGTACTAGTTGATTCTTGGTGTAAACACCTATAAGGTGATGAGAACAAATCTCTCAATATTTTTTTATTTAAAAAAAAAAACTTCTATTAGCAATTCATTCAATTATGAAGTTGGTAGCATTTTATTTTATTTTATTTATTTATTTCATTTTATTCTTTATTTCACTCATTTTTGTGTCTTAATTTATTGAGCCTTTTTTTTAATCATTTTGATTACTAAGAGACATGGTTTCCCTTAAATCCATAGTCCACATAAGTAAAAAACTAGTTAAACCTCCCTACTCTTACTCCCAAGAATTTTACCTTTTAGGATGTCAATTCATTGAATTGCTTTCCTCCTAAAACAACCACATGCACTTGTGTCACCTAAAATCAAACCAACTTTTCTTACACAAACAATTGTGTTTTCATTCCCCAAGCACTCAATAAGAATCTAAGGTACAAATTTGAACATCTAGGACACCTAAAGAGAACTTACGTCACATAGATAACTACAATCAAGGCCTCCATTGTTTGACAACCATTGTTGCATCAAAGTAGGAGAATCTCAAGGGTTGAGTATTGTTGCATCATCTAATACTAAAATTTAAAATATTTGTAAACTTTTAAAGTTTTTCCTTTATTGCCACATTTTTTTTCTTGTTGTAGATTCATTCTATCTACAATCACCATACAAATATATAACTATTCATTCTAACATGTAGAAAATAATCTTCATAAAGTCATCAAAGTGTAATCATAGTATCGTGTTCACACCATGAACTTGCCCATGTGTGAAAACTAGATTTTATTTGATTTATTATAAGTTGTGATGTGTTCTTATTGTAAAACTAATTCTCATTGATTTGTACACCAAAATATTTGAGCTTTGTGCCAATTATAAGGTTAGTTATTTGAGTATTGGTACCAAGGAGGTTGATGGTTGAAGCCACAATAAATTTGAGATCTTATATCCTATTGCACTTATGTATGAAGGGGTAATCTTATGAGAAACAAGTTATCTATCCCATTTCAAGTAAAGTTAAAGAGTTGATGTCATTTAATCATTGTTCATATGATCATTATTTCATGTACATAAGGCATTGTGCCATGCTTTTAGATTAGAACCAATTGCATTATTTTTGTTTATGAAAGACAGTAGATAAATTATTGATAAGAAATAGAGGATGAGATCAAATTAAATATCAAGGATTCAAAGAACTAAGACTCGTTGCATGCACATGCGATTATAATTAGGTGTCAATTTTAATGCATACATTTATTATTCTTCACCATATATTTATTCTTATTTTCCAAAAGAATTAATATATTATGTATTCTTTCATCTATTAGTATTTTTACTTCATGGATTAATATCCTTTCATTAGACCCTCTATTTGTGACTATATTAATTTGTATGAAAGCCTAGTTTATTATTATGATTTGTAACATTATAATAAAATTATTATGTGTGTTGTATTACAAGTGATCCATAATGGAAATGTCTCACAAAATAATATATGCTAGAAATTAAAGGGTGTGCAATGTGACAATAAGTTGGCTATCATGATGAGAGCTATGGAAGAACGACTCAAAACCATTAAGATTGTGCATAGGCAAGGAGCAGTTGGGGTTGACGATGCCAATGATGATGAAAGACTAGATCATAAACTACACACTAAAGTTTCTTCAAGTTATGATCATCAACTAATAATAGAAGATATTTTTTTTATGACATTAGTGAGAGAAATAAATAATCCAAGAATTGGTCTCCCTTGCTACTTAAGAAGTTTGAATATTGAAGATCTACTATATTGGATCAATGGTCTCTATAAATAGCTTTATTTTGTGTATTTTGAAGACCCAAAGAGATAAAAATATGTTTCCATTTTAGTTCAAAGGTTAATTTTCCTTATGGTGGTAGTATGTATATAAATATAAAATTAAGAATAATTGGAAGTTAATTTTTTTCTAACCAACTATAATTTTGAATTGTTTAAGAAGTTATTGAATTTATTGTAGAGATAAATTTCTATAAATGATTATATAGAAAAATTTACCACCTCAACATCTAAGCTAGTCATGTTGAAGATGATGTAGAGAATGCATCCTCGTATGCGAATTTATGTGTCACTATTTAAGAAAATATTTTTTTTCTGTCAAATCATTTTATGGAGTTATAAAATCATGCTCTAAGGGGAATTGGGAAGCTATTATATAGGTAAAAATATGCAAGGTAAGAGAAAAATAAGAAATGGAAAGTAGAATAATACACAAGGAAGTATGTGTAGAGAGAGATTGTAGAGTGTAGAACTAATGCAAAAGGATTCAAATAAGAGTAGTCCTATAAGATGAAGGAAATGGAAAAGGAGGTCATGGAAAATATTTTATGGAACCTACTTCACATGTGGAGAAGCAAGAGATAGAGTTTTTTGAGTGCCTAGATGATACAAAATAAGAAAGGATGAATTAAGAAAAGAATTCATACTATGTAAGGTATTAAACAATGAGGTAGTGGAGTTAAATGTAAAGCCTTGAAAGGTGGAGGGAATATAATTTTGTGCAATTTTTTTATCAAATCTACAAAGAAAGATGAATAACTATGCTTGAGAAATAAATAAAAAATTACACTAAGTGTAAATCTAGAGGAAAGTGTTGTGAAATTGTCATTGATGGAAGCACTAATGACTTAGTGTGCACATGTATACAATAAAATTGAGACTAGAAGTCTCATTTTATTTTATGTGAGAGTTAAATTTTAATGATCAGATTTATTGCATAGAAAATTAATTCAAATCAGGCACAATAACACATCAGATACCCTAGGAAAACCCTCCACTAGAGGGAGAAAAACCCAACAAAAAAGATCTCTCTTATATCTATAAAAGATGGCAAAAAATCTCTTTACAATGAGGCCACACTCAAGGTAGGTATATTCAACACCAACTCTAGATGCAATGATAGATAATAATCTGCACTTCCTTGATCTTCAAATCTACACGTAGAGAAAATTTTCCAACTGCTCTTGAAGGAATTCACACTTTAATGAGAGAATGAATCAAAGTTGCTTAATGATACAAAGGAGTGAAATGATCTTCTATATATACATATTGATAGAGAGGTTGCACCTCTTCAAGAGATAGATCGGCCATCATAATAAATATAATTACAAATAATAAATGCTAATTTCAAGGAAGGTTGCCCAAGAGAAAATTACATTGTTGCCATGTGAAGTGCCCCTTCACATTAATTATCACAAATAAATAAATAGCCAATAGGCTATATGAATTTATGTCTTCACACATGGCTGGAAGGATGAGCCTGAAGCTACCATAACATTAACACTCCCTCTCAGCTAGGGAGAGAACCTCTAGCTACACAAGATACATCACCTCAATGTGATGTCTACCACATTGGCTACAACTAAATGTGAAAAGAAGAATATCACCTCATCCTAATATTAGATATCACTTGAACACGATATCAACCATAATGGCTACAACCATACTATGGTGTGTACAAGTTTTCATCACTTGAGTGATGTTGTCACCTCAACATGACATTCACAAGTACAAGATGTGTCATGGAGTCACACACATGACATCCACCATGACTCAGCTCAGAGGGTGGAACCAAGGGCTTTCACCTCAAATCTCAAGGAGAAATGCATTAAGAAGGGATTTCACCTCGAACTTATCTCTCAGAGAAGAACTCATTAAACAAGGCTCACAGATACTATGACTCTTACTTAGTCAAGGCTAGATTTTCCATCATACCAAGCTTATCTCAAAAGTACAAAAAAATTATCCTAGAGAGAGGCTTGGTGGGAATATATGTCGTCTACTCATCAGTGTTGATGTACCTCAATTGTACAGCCTTCCAAAGTACCATATCTCTAATGTAGTGGTACTTGATCTCAACATGCTTGGTTCTATCACAGAACACATGATTGATAGAAAGCTTCACACAACTTTAATTATCACAATGAATGATAGTAGGCTCCATTGATTGTCCAAACAATCCTACAAGGAGCTTATGAAGCCATACTACTTCTCAAGTTTCCAGACAAGCTGCAATGTACTATGCCTCTGTTGTACTCAATGCTACAGATGACTGCTTTATGTTGCACTAGGAAATCATAATGAAACCCAAACTAAAGAAACAACCAGAGGTGCTCTTATGATCTGTGACACAACCTGCCCAATCTGAATCAGTAAAGCCATGTAACTCCCAATCTGCATCTGAAGAATACCTCAACCCATATCCAACTATGCCACACAAGTATCTCAAGATATGTTTAGCTACAATAAGATGTATCTATCTCAGATCACACATAAACTAGCTAAGTGCACTTACTGCTTAACAAATGCCAAGTCTAGTGTTAACTAGATACATCAAAGATCCAATAAGCTATGTATACAATGTAAGATCCACCAAGTCTAAATTAGTTGTAGCCTCCTTCAACTTATGTAGGTTGGTCTCCATAGGTGTAGACATGGATTTGCAATCCATCATTCTAAATATCTTAAGTATATCAATGGTGTACTTCCCTTGACTTAGAATCATCTCATCTGGTTTCTGCTAGACTTCTAAGCCAAGGAAGTAATGCATGAGCCCAAGGTCCTTCATCTCAAATTTAGAGGTCAACTCCTTCTTACACTCAAGAATTAGGTGATATTCTCTAGTAAGGATCAAATCATCAACATATAAAACCAAAATTAATGCTTCACCATTGATTACCTTGAAGTAGAGATTCAAATCAACATCATTCTTCCAAAAACCCAAACTTGATAGGTAATAATCAATCCTTTCGTACCAAGCATGAGGAGCCTACTTAAGACCATATAAGGTCTTCTTCAACTTGCAAACATGTGACTCCTTTCCATGAATCTAAAATCCATCAGGTTGCTCTATATAAACTTCTTCCTCAATTACTCCATTGAGAAAGGCTATCTTCACATCCATTTGGTGAATCTTCCATCCTCTAGATGTAACAATAGCAATGATGGTTTTGATTGAAGTGTGGCGAGGAATAGGAGCAAATGTTTCTTCATAATCAACTCCCTCTTTCTAAGAAAACCCACAAGCCACAAATCTTTCCTTGTACTTCTCAATGCTCCCATCTGGAGCATGCTTAATCTTGAAGATCCATTTAGAAGATACCACAGACTTGCCCTTGGGTCTAGGAACAATGTCCCAAACATCATTCTTAAGAATTGATTGATATTCCTCTACCATAGCATCTCTCCAAACCTGATGACTAGATGCTTCCTCAACATAGGTAGGCTCAAATTCTATAATCTAGCTCATTAAGGCAACATAACTAGAGAACTTATGTGGCCTTTTACTTTCTCTGAATGTGCCTCTAGGAGCTACAAAAATTTTAGCCTCTTGCATAGTATGCCTGGCCCATAGAGGTCTCTTTCTCCTAATAACAATGTCAGTAGGCCCATCAGTAGGTTCCAAAGGTTCAATAGACTGGACATGAATATCTTCTTTTGGTTTTGAAGTCTCTCTTTAAATCTTAGGAGTATGGTCAACTTCCATATCCTAAGGAGACTCTTCATTATTGATCTCCATATGAATGCCTCTGGATCTCCTAAATGCAACATCTTCCTTGAATGTGACATCCCTATTGATTTTGATCAACTTTTGTCCTAGAATGTATATTATGTAGGCTTTTGATGTCTCACTGTAGCCTACAAATATTCCCTTCTTGCTAGAAGGCTCCAAATTAGTTCTCTTTTCCTTTGGAACATGAACATAGATAGGACATCCAAAGATCCTCAAGTGACTAGCTTTAGGTTTCTTCCCTGTAAAGGTTTCTTCTGGAGTCATATTCTCCAAGATCTTATGGGAAACTCTATTTTGTACATATACAGTCATCCTAGAAGCTTCTACCCATAAGAAGGTTTGCAAATCTTGATGATAAATCATGACTTTTGTTGCTTCCATGATCATCCTATTCTTTCTTTCTACAACACCATTCTGTTGAGGATTATAGGGCACACAAAACTCCTTAATCCCTGCATCAATACAAAAATTCTAAAAACTGCCAAAGGTGTATTCTCCACCATTATCAGATCTGAGGACCTTAATTCTTTTACCAGAAAGATTTTCTACCAAGGATTTAAATTCCTTAAACCTATCTAAAACTTCCTCAAACTCTTTAGTTTTCAAAAAATAAATCCAAGTCTTCCTAAAGTGGTCATCAATAAAAAAAACATAATACAAGAATCCACTCGAAGACAGAATAGACATAGGACCACATAAATCAAAATGAATAAGGTCTAAAATACACTTAGATCTATTTTCTCTAATATGAAAAGGGGCTTTTATATTCTTACCCAGTGTGTAACCCTTGCAAGTACCTTCATGCTCCTGGTTAAACTTAGGAAGGCCTAACACCATCTTCTCCATGATAGGTAAGGCTCAAAAGTGTAGGTGAGCCAATCTATGATGCCAAAGATCACATATACTTGAAGAGTCATGAACTAAAGTTTGTAGAGAATATGTGCAGACCTTGTAAAGGTTTTCATGTTTAACTCCAATTACTTGAGCATCCTTGAAACTAGAGTTCTCCATCCACACTAGAACTTTTACTTTGGAGAAAGCAACTCGATATCCTTTATCTTCCAAGGTTGAAATAGAAATAAGATTATGCTTGATTCTAGGAACATAAAGAACATTACTCAACTGAAGTGCAATGTCAGAATCCAAATGAAGTGTAGAGGTCCCAATTCCTTTCATGGAGTAGCTGGCACCATCTCCAATAATTACTTGTTTAGAAAAATCCTTCTCCACCAAACTTGAAAAGTGCTCCTTAAAACTGGTGATGTGTCAAGAATCTCCACTGTCAATTATCCAAGTGTCAGTGTTAGAAGTACACTACTTGATAGTGCCAAATAGAACAAATATTCACTTGAATCCTTTTGTAGAGAGGTATCATCAACATCCACAACGGTGACTTGTTGCTTAGGTCTAGTTGGGCAATGCTTAGTGAAGTGTCCAAACTTATCACATCTAAAGCATTCAATATTGGACATGTCTCTCTTCTTCTTGAAGGGAGATGCATCATCATTTCCCTTGTCTCGATTCCTCTTGAGGAAACCCTTTCTTCCATCGTTTCCTTTCTTCTTTGAAGTATGGGAGGCGAGAACATGATTGTCTTCATCCTTTGAACTTTGAGCAACTCCTCTTGCCACCAACCTAGATTCTTCTTGAATGCAATCAGATCTTAGGTGATCAAACTTAGGAAATTTTGATCTTGCACTAATTCCCTAAATGAAAGATTCCCAAGACAAAGGTAGACCATTGAGAGCAAGCATGGTCAAGTTTTTGTCATCAACCATATGCCCTATTGTTGAGAGTTGATCTCTCAAATCTGAAATCCTCATAAAGTATGCAATCACTGATTCACCTTTTGTCATCTTCACATGATGCAATTTATGCTTTAGTGCAAATGCTCGACTAGTATTGTTGATTTCATACATCTCTTCCAATGTTTTGAACATGTCTCTCACTATCTTCAACTTAGAGATGATAGGAAAAATGTGATCCTTGATGGAATCAACCAATATCTTCATTGCTTTAATATCTTTCTTCACCTATTGCAACTTCTCTTCTTCCACCTTAGGTTCAAGAATGCTAGACTCCACGAACTCACCTAAGTCATTTTCACACAAGGTAAGCATGATACTAAATCTTCATGAAGTGAAGTTAGAAGCTCCCTCGAGTCTATCCTCAATCTTCAAACCGTTCACCATCTTGACTAATGTAGATAATGAACAAGTAGGGTAATGTTGATTAGGAATAATCTGATCATGATCCTCTCAAACCCACTTTGATACCATGTTAAATTTTAATGATCAAATTTATTTCACAAAAAATTAATTCAAATCAGACACAATAACACAACAGATACCCTGGGAAAACCCTCCACTAGAGGGAGAAAAACATAGCAACAAATATCTCTCTTATATATATAAAATATGGCAACAAATCTCCTTACAATGAGGCCACACTCAAGGCCTATATTCAACACCAACTCTAGATGCAATGAAAGATAATAATCCACACTTCCTTGATCTTCAAATTTGCACTCAGAGAAAATTTGTCAACTGCTCTTGAAGGAATTCACACTTTAATGAGAGAATGAATCGAACTTGCTTGATGATACAAGGGAGTGAAATGATCTTCTATATATACATATTGATAGAGAGGTTGCACCTCTTCAAGAGATAGGTCATACATCATAATAAATATAATTACAAATAATAAATGCTAATTTCAAGGAAGGTCGGCCAAGATAAAATTACATTGTTGCCATGTGAAGCACCCCTTCACATTAATTATCAAAAATAAATAAATAGCCAATAGGCTATATGAATTTATTTCTTCACACGTGGCTGGAAGGATGAGCCCGAAGCTACCATAACATTAACAAGAGTTGTATTTACTTTGGTGTGATGCGTAAGCAAGAATAATGCAAAAAATTTAGTATGAGGGTATGTGCAGGATCATGATGGGCCAAAAATTGGAAATATGATGGGTATTTGTAGCGTATGTGGCTAACGACATTTTTTAACCCAAAATTTGATGCAAGAGCATCTAGTGGTGTAAGGGCAATCTTGCATCACCCAAAAATAGTTAAATTTCAAGTTTCTTAGTTTTTAGATATTTTTACATTTTTGGATACCCTTTTCATCATAATAAAATTCTCAATTTATGGTTCTTATTTTCTATTCCTGGGTTGAAAGATATTGCAGTTTTAGTTTCCCAGATTTGCACCTAAATATCTTTTGAGTTAGATTTGAGGCACTTAGAGTTCCTGTAATGGCCCAAAATTTGTCAAAATTAGCATAATAGATTTCTAGCACGTTATTGACTTTGAGACCTTTCCAACAGTTCAAACGGTTCGCGAATCGGAGTCCTGGATCAAAAGTTATGGCCCCGGGAAGTTGGTGCACTTTCTAGAAGATACAATTGCAAATGTTCTTTTGAAATTTGAACTTCAAGTTGTAATTTTTGCCAAACCGCCTAAACTAAAATTTGAATATTGTTTTGGCTCCAAACTAAAGAGGAGCTCTATTTATGGGTGGGTTTCTAATTTTTGGGTAGCTTTTTGGGGACAAGCTCGCATATTGCAAAAGGGTTATTTTGTAGCTTTCTGTAACTTACATGTGTTGTAAAACTTGGGGATTTGAGATCCTCTACATGTAAAAAGCTCCATTTTTAAATAATAAAATTATTCTCTTGTTTTTGGTTATTTTCTATGTCTCAGGCTGTGCCCTTATCAAGTGGTATCAGAGCAGGTTTTCTTGAGCGTGTGGATAGATCACCGATCATAAGGCAGTGTGCACTAGGACCGTGGTTGTGGGTCAAGGTCAAGAAAGATTCCTCCAAGAGTGATGCCTGGTAGGTGTGGTGGTACCAAAGGTGGTCGATGCAGTAGAAATGCTAGTGGAAGAGATGCACTGGCAGCCCTCCAGAAACAGATTGATGCATTACAAGAGCAGTTGAGAAGAGGGTTAAACCTGAGGGAGGAAAGTGAGGATGAAGGAGAGGAAGAAGGTTCAAATGTAGAAGAAGAAGAAGAAAAATCTGATCAAGACCAAATGCGGCTAATAAGGGCCATTTCAGAGATTGGGAAAAACCCTAAAGCATAAGTCCTTAGTTATTTCAGAAGTCTAAACCCAGAAGAGTTGATTGACTGGATCAACGAGCTAGAAGAATATTTTGAGTATGAGGAAATAGAGGACCCAGATCAGGTTAAGTTTTCCAAAATGAAGCTGAAGGGCCATGCCAGTATTTGGTGGAAAGAGGTCTAGTTGGAAAGAAATTGAAGAGGAAAAGGCAAGATCACCAAATGGGATCGCATGGTAGAGAAACTGAAAGAGAAATTCATACCAGTGGACTACAAGTTAGATCTGTTGAAGAAATTGCAATGGTTGAAGCACATAAGTAGATCTGTGAAAGAATATACTGAAGGTTTTCACAAGATAATCATCAGAATGGGTCACAAAGAGGCTAATAAGGAGAAGGTAGCCCGATATCTTAATGGGTTACAACCGAGCATTTAGGAGGAGTTAAGCCTAGTCAGAATGACCACCATTGAGGATGTGTATCAGTTTGCTCTGAAGGTGGAAGAGAAGCTGAACAAAAGATTTGATGGCAAGCAAAAAGGACGAGGAGGTCAAAGCGAAGGGGTAGTGGAAGACCTTCAAGAAGCCGAAATGATGATGAAAAGAAAAGTGAAGATGTGGGTACCAGCCAAAGCCAAAGGAATGACAACTTATACTGCCCTCGTGATCAAAACAGTGGTGATCAAAGAGGTAGAGGACGAGGGAGATATGGACAAGGATCTAGAAGAGGTGGTTTCAAAGGAACGTGTTTCCAGTGTGGTGAAGAAGGGCATCGAGCCTATGAATGTCCACAACACCAAGGAAGGGCAGACAAAAGGCCAGAAGGTCATGGAAGGGTTGCGCATGTAGATGAGGATGCCCAATCTAAACATTCAGATGATGCTAAAAGGGGAGAAGCCCTAGTGATTAGGAGAGCCCGTGACCTGAGGAAAAAGGAACCGTAATCAGAGGAAGAATATATTTTGCACAAGGTGCAAGTGTGAAGAAAAATGTTGTGATGTCATTATTGATGGGAGAACCAATAATCTTGTGTCGAGGAGATGGTCACAAAGTTGAAGTGAAGAGGGAAAGGCACTGCATCCATATCAAATTCCTAGTTGCAAAAGACCACAAAGTTTTGGTCAATGAGTAGTGCCTAGTAAAGTTCAAGATCGAGCTACCATGATGAGGTACTCTTGATATCATCCCCATAGATGCATGTCACATGTTGTTGGGGAGGTCATGGTAGTTCGATAGGTGAGCTATACATGATGGCCATGCAAACACTTATTCCTTGACAAAGGATGGGGTTCGTCACAAGTTGAAACCCCTGAAGGAGACCGAAGAAAAGGTATGCAGTAGTGCTAGAATTTGTTATGTAGATGGAAGAAAAATTTTAGAAGGTATGAAGTACGAGTGTGTGTTATGCATTGATTCCTAGAGGGAGTAAGGAGGATAGTGAGAAGGTTCCAGAAGAAGTTTCTGGGATGTTGGATGAGTTTCGGATATTGTTTATGATAATGTACCTAAGGGTTTACCACCAATAAGGAAGATTAGTCATCAGATTGACTTGATTTTGGAGCCAATTTTTCAAATAAGGCGTACTCATGGAATGACTCCAGAGAAAAAATGGGGAGTTGAACAAAGTTCTGGAGTTGTTGAGAAAGGGTTTGATACAGAGAGTTTGTCTATGTACGCACCTACAGACTAGCACCAAAGATGGATGGAGGGAGGATGTGTACGTGATTCCTGAAACATAAACAAGATAACAATCAAGCATGATTTCCCTACCAAGGATGGATGACCTGATGGACTGTTTGAGTGGAGCTCAGACTTCACAAAGATTGATATAAAGAGTGGATATCACCAGATCCGGATTCTAGAGGGAGATGAATGGAAGACTACCTTCAAGACCAAAGAGGGCCCTGATGAGTGGTTAGTCATTCCTTTTGGGCTAACCAATGCACTAAGCACATTCATGTGGCTCATGAATGAGGTACTAAAAGAATTTCTAGGAAGTTTTGTTATTGTGTATTTAAATGATATTTTGATGTTCAGTAAGATGTTGGATGAGCATCTGATGCATATTCAGAGAGCCTTTGAGAAGTTAAGAGAAGAGAAATTGTTGATTAATCTGAAGAAGTATAGTTTTGTGAAGAGGGAGTTAGTGTACTTGGGATTTGTTGTCTCAAGAGAAGGTCTCAAGATGGACCCAGAGAAGGTGAAGGCTATTCTGAATGGCCTACCCCATGAACTGCTACCGAGGTGAGATCTTTCCATGGTTTGGCTAGTTTTTATAGAAAGTTCATTAGAAACTTCAGTAGTATTTGTGGACCCCTGACTAAAATAATGAGAGGGGATAGAAAAGAATTCAAGTGGAGCACTGGAGTGGCAAAAAGTTTTGAACTGTTGAAGCAAAAGGTGACAGAGCAACATGTTCTAGCCCTCCTAGATTTCAACAAGGTGTTTCAGGTGGATTGTGATGCCAGTGGTTGTGCCATTGGACCAGTGTTGAGCCAAGAAGGTAAGCCCATTGCCTATTTCAGTGAAAAGTTAAATGATGCCAAGAGAAAGTATTATGTATATGATTAAGAATTTTATGGAGTAGTTCAAGCATTAAAGAAATGGAGACATTATTTGTTGCCAAAGGTATTTGTTCTATATACTAATCATCAAGCCTTGCAATACCTAAATAGTCAGGGAAAATTAAATCAGAGGCGTATGAAATGGATAGAGTTTTTGCAGAGTTATACCTTTATTTTGAAACATAGGACTGAGAAGTCAAATAGGGTTGCAGATGCCTTAAGTAGGAGGCATACATTGATGACAAAGATGCAGATTGAAGTGGTTGGGTTCAATGAACTCAAGACACTATATGCAGAAGATCTTGATTTTGTAGAGGCTTGGAAAGCTTGCAAGGAACCTGTTACAGTGGATAGGATAAGGTGGCTAGATTTCATAATCTAGGATGGCATGTTATTTAAGGGAAGTCAATTATGTATCCCGAGGAGTTCCATGAGGGAGAACCTGATAAAGGAGAAGTATAGTGGAGGAATGGCAGGACATTTTGGTCTGGATAAGACCATTTCCATTATCAATAAGCATTATTATTGGCCTCAGTTGTCATAGGATGTGAAGAAGTTTGTACAAAGCTATAGGGTATGTCAGATGACTAAAGGAGTGAACCAGAATACAAGCTTATATTAGCCCTTACGTGTACCAGAGAGGCTATGGGAGGATATAAGTATGAACTTTGTTCTTGGTTTACCAAGGACACAACGAGGGAATGATTTAGTCTTTGTGGTGGTTGATAGGTTTTCAAAGATGGAACATTTCATTCCATGTCAAAAGACCCATGATGCAATCCACATTGTTGACTTTTTCTTCAAAGAGGTGGTGAGGCTACATGGTCTACCAAAGAGTATTGTTTCAGATCGTGACACCAAATTTGTGGGGTTCTTTTGGAGGACCTTGTGGAAGAAGCTGAAGACAGAGTTGAAGTTTAGTTCTGCACACCCTCCACAAATAGATGGGCAGATAGAGGTTGTTAACAGGAGTCTAGGTAACCTACTAAGATGTTTGGTAGGAGATAAAACCAAGGGATGGGACTTGATCTTACCCCAAGCAAAATTTTCTTACAACAATTCTATCAATAGAAGCACTGGTAGATCACCATTCTAGATTGTGTATGGTGGTAGCCCCAGAATAGCTCCAGAATTGAGGAAGATGGACCAAGAGAAGAAAATAAGTGTTGAAGCTGAAGATTTTGTAGAGAACATCAAGAATATAAATGAGAAGGTTCAAGAACACATTAATAAGAGAAGAAAATAAGTGTTGAAGCCGAAGATTTTGCAGAGCACATCAAGAATATACATGAGAAGGTTTGAGAACACATTAATAAGATGAATATGCAATATAAGGCTATGGAAGATCAAAAAAGGAGGAATAAGGAGTTTCAGATTGGTGATGAAGTAATGGTCCACTTGAGGAAAGAAAGGTTTCTTGTGGGAACCTATAACAAATTGAAGATGAAGAAATTCGGTCCCTGTAAGATTTTGAAGAAGCATGATTCATGGAATGCATATGAGGTAGAGTTGCCTAATGGAATCAACATTTCCCCTGTGTTCAACATTTCAAATTTGATAGAGTATCATGAAGGTGGAACGGAGGAAGCACCAGCACTAGGGAAGTATGGCATTCCATCACCTACTTCAAAAAGGGAGGAGATTGAAGCAATCTTGGATAGTCATGTGGGAAGGAGTACTAGAAATAAGCAGTATGAAGAATATCTAGTGAAATGGAGAGGAAGGCCTATGGAAGATTCATACAGGCTATCTAAGGCATCAGTTGACCAATTGGGTTTTCTTCAACCATCTGAGATGTGATGGGGTCACTTCTCAAATTACCCTGGGTGTCTGATGCAGGAGCATCTAGTGGTGTAAGGGCAATCTTGCATCACCCAAAAATAGTTAAATTTCAAGTTTCTCAATTTTTAGATGTTTTTTATATTTTTGGATACCCTTTTCATTATAATGAAATTCCCAATTTATGGTTCTTATTTGCTATTCCTGGGTTGAAAGATATTGCAATTTTAGTTTCCAAGATTTGCACCTAAAAATATTTTGAGTTAGATTTGAGGTACTTAGAGTTCCTAGAACGGCCCGAAACTTGCCAAAATTGGCGTAGCAGATTTCTAGCGTGTTATTGACTTCAAGACCTTTCCAATGCTTCAAACGGTTTGCGAATCGGAGTCCCAAATCAAAAGTTATGGCCTCGGGAAGTTGGCGCACTTTCTAGAAGATACAATTGCAAATATTCTTTTGAAATTTGAACTTCAAGTTGTAATTTTTGGTGCCAAACCACCTAAACTCAAATTTGAATATTATTTTGGCTCCAAACTAAAGAGGAGCTCTATTTATGGGCGGGTTTTCTAATTTTTGGGTAGCTTTTCAGGGACAAGCTCGCATATTGCAAAAGAGTTATTCTGTAGCTTTCTGTAACTTGCATGTGTTGTAGAACTTGGGGATTTGAGATCCTTTGCATGTAAGAAGCTCCATTTTCTGAATAATAAAATTATTCTCTTGTTTGTGGGTTATTTTCTATGTCTCGGGCTGCGCCCTCATCAAAATTAATGAAATGAAAAAGGTTTTTAAAGGAGATTCTCAGCTTTCTGCCAATATAAATTATTCTTTACTTTGAATTTAATAAATAATTATTATTCATTTTCTATTTGAATTACAACTAAAGTATTGATTGATAGGCTAATTGAAAAACATCTATAGCTTTCAAATGGTATCACTTTTTTGAAACCAAAACATGCATCACATTCTCAGGCTTCACATACTATAGGATTTAAAAAGAAAAAATTGAATTTCATGAAGTTTTGACCAAGTTAAGGTACTGACATACGAAGTTTTTATATTTTTAAAAGTTGTAATAAAAATCATAATTAATTATTTACTTGGAAAAATTACAAGAAAATATGCATCACATCCAGACATGAGTCCTCTACTTATGTCTAAAATCTTATAAAAAAATTATCAATTTATTGTGGTTAGGATGGTTAGACAGACACCTACTTCTTATTTTTTCCCTGAAATTTAAGTACTACTACATTGAAATTTCAAATTTTAACCAAATAATTTTATTTTTTTTAAATAAACCTAGTAGTTTAGAAACTACATTCAATTTGCTATAGATTCTATTCTTACATATTTTTAAAATAATATAGATAACTTATTCAAATTTTTATGTCAAATTGCCTAACTTTGATTTTTCTGAATTTTTTGCCACTTAAGGGCTTGTTTTTTCCATGATGATCCTGCACATACCGATGACTAGCATAACAAAATAAAAGAAAGTTTCCATATCTTTATCCACTATTTTCACATACATCTAGGATATTTAATAATTTATTTATTACATTCATCATCATCTCTATACATAATCTATCACACTTCTAGTTCATCATTACATCATTTCATTCTATTAGATATTCTTCTTCTCTCCCTTTTCCCTACTTCTCTACTATTCTCCTCTCATCACATATATCCTTCATAAATCTCTAATAATCACTCATATATATACTTCATGTACTTGGATCAATCATACATAATTGGTAAGGATGTCATCAAAATAGTTACGTCTTCATTAAATGAACTAAAGTAACTAAATAAACTAGACAATAAATATGTCATAATATTGAAAAAAGTTACCTATATATTGGTTAAAATTTAGGGATGTATAAGTAAAAATTCCTTGGGCTATGGTATGCAAAAAATGAATTACATACAAAATCTATAACTCCTATTCAGAGGACTTCGCCAATAACACAACTGTTGAACATTTTTAGAAAAGGGTGGTAAATGGGAAATAGTTTAACCTTTTTAAAATATTGTAGGGTAAGATCCATAAGTACCTTAAAAATATAAATTATAACTATCATTCAAGTGTAGGTATAGATACCTTAAAAAATTCTTAACTTTATCTGTTCCATGTCAATTACTAGGATTCAAACTTCAAGATTTGAAAAAGTGGTGGATGTCAATTACTACGAGGAAGTAAGGAAAATGGCATAGTGATTGATTTGTTGTGTGTTGGGGTTTGGGGAAGCTTTCACTACCTAGTGAGGCCGTGTGCCCTCTTTTCTTTCATGTTCAAGTCTACAGTGGGGGTGGCTAGTGTTTTTACCCTTGTTGACCTCGTGTTTGTGTTTTCCATTCATTCATGGTTTTTAGTCGGTGTTTCTTTGTTGTTTGTGTTTGTTCGATGGGTGGTGGGTTGTGCAAGTTGCATGGATCTTGTAGGGGGTATGGGGGACCCCCATGCATTCTCCTTCAAAGTTACTATTTGTGGCAATGGAAAAAGTATCCCTTTTAATTTTTCTTGCTTGTTTGGGCCCTCCTTGTTAACTAAGCTTTATGGTGCCTTGATTTAGTGTTACAATGTGCCTAACACATTCACATTAGATCTTGGGCCCTTGTGAACTAATGAATATAAATTGTACCTTGCTAAAGTGTTGTGAAGTTTTGTGTCACACTTTCACACTTTTCTAAGGTTTTCTTAGTTAACTAAACCTAAAAAACTCTTTTTAGCCTTAATCATGCCTTATTTAAAGTGTTGTAAGGTTTTGTAACACACTTTCACACTTTTATAGGATTTTATTAAATAATTAGGCTTCTTTATGCTTTAATTGGCTTTATTTTACATCCAAAAGCCTCATTTAATGAATCTTTTTGAGGATAATCCTGACATAAATCAAACATCAAATCATAATTCAAGTGTTTTCAAGTTCTATGGCCTATATTTAGTGATTTGAGACTCATTCAACACCTTGGGTGTATAAGCCCCACCTAGGTTTTTGGGTCCTAGTCCTAGTTTCACACCTTTCTGAGGATTTTTGAAAATGGTTCCATAAATTATGCCTAATGGGAATCATTCGCCACCTTGGGTGAATGAGTCATGTGTGGCCCAAAATTAAAATTAATTCAAATTGTTGGTAGGATTTTATCGTCTTGGATTTGATGTACGCTTGTAGTATTGTAATTTTAGGAATTCTTGTGTAATTATGTATAAATACAAGTTTCTTTTACTCATTTTCACTACAAGCATTCAAGTATTCATGCATATAGAAATTTTGAGTTCATGAGAGCATTCAGGGGAAGATTATCAAGTATTTTAGATCATTATTCAAGCATCAAGCATCATGTCAAATACTTCATGCATCACGTTTCTTTTTGAGCTAATAATTGTGATACAGGATTTTATGATTCAAACTAGCATTTCACTCAAGATCAATCCTATCCAAGAAATAGTCAAGGTCTACATCAATTGGAGCCATCTCATACATGTTTGTAACACTTTATTGCTAGGGTTTGGTGAGTTGAAACATCATATTTTATTCATTCATCATTCTCTATTCGTATTTCATTTTATTTCAAGGTTTGAGTACCAAAATGGGGTTTGACCAAGGAAAACCCCTATCCACTTCCAAAATAATATTTTCCCCTCTCTTTAGTGTGTGATTTATAGGTTTAGATTGAAGATACATTGAGGAGCAAGCTTGGATAAATTTTTCAAAGTGCCTAAAGTTGTCAATGTTGTCACCTTGCATTGGAGATATTTGGAGAACTTTTATAAATTGCAAATTAGGGTTTTGGATCTAGAAATCAATCGGGAAGTAAAAAGTAGACATTTGAGAGTAGATTGAGACTTTAAAGTTATAGAAATCCCTAACTGGATTGATTCACCACTTCTGGTGTATGAGTCCTAATTTAGGTCAATTTAGATTTTTACAGATTTAGATACCCATTTGCCAAATTCTTGTTCTTGCATAGAAACTCAGATCTGGTACTAATTCACCTAGCTTGTCATATGAGTCCCAATCAACATTAAATTTAAAATTCCCAACATTTAAAAGCCTCATCCAGTCATCTTTATACTTTTAGGCATACACATTCCTTCCTATAGCTTTCTATTTTGTTTCATTTGCATTTCTAGGTCATTTAGTGAAATATTGCATCATATTAAGTTTAGGTATTACATCTTCCATTTCATTTGTCTTTCCAAGTCCTAACTTGGTGGTGAATCCCTCATTAGTTTACAATCAGACCCTAGGACAACCCTATTGCAAGTGTAGTGTCAAAAAATGTCGGCGGTGACATTTTCACACTTGCTTGGGCCCTCGTAAAATTGAGCCTAATGATGCCTTGACTTAGTGTTGTAATGTGTTTAGTATACTAGCATTAGGTCTTGGACCCTTGTGAACTAATCAATTTAAATGATACCTTGCTAAAGTGTTGTGAAGTTTTGTAACACACTTTCACACTTTTCTAAGGTTTTACTAATTAGTTGAACCTAATAAACTTCTTTTTAACCCAAATGTACCTTAATCATGCCTTATCTAAGGTGTTGTAAAGTGTTGTAATGCACTTTCACACTTTTCTAGGGTTATCATTAATAATTAGGCTTTAATGTATATTTTCAAAGATCATCTTGACACAAATCAACATCCAATTATTCAAGTATTTTTAGGTTGTGTGGCGTAGATTTGATGGTCTAGGACTCATTCATCACCTTGGGAATGAATGAGTCCAACCTAGGGTTTTGGGTCTCAATCTTGGTTTTGCACCTTTCTAAGCATTTTCAAATTTGGTCCCATAAATTATGCCTAATGGGACTCATTTTCCACCTTGGGTGAATGAGTCCCATGTGGCCCAAAATCAAAATTAATTCAAATTTTTGGTAGTATTTTATTCTGGACTAGATCTAATGTCAGCTTTTAGTGTTGCAATTTCAGGAATTCTTGCATAATTTTAAGTATAAATACAAGTTTCTTTCACTCATTTTACACCTAGAAAGTTGAATGAGCATCCTTATATCAAAGTTGAGTTCACAAGTGCATTTAGGTGTTTCCAATAGCATTCAAGGTAAAATTCTTCATCATTTTTTGTGCAACAATTCAAGGGTATGTGTAGGATCATCATGGAAAAAATAGGCCCTTAAGTGGCAAAAAATTCAGAAAAATTAGAGTTAGGAAACTTTACATAAAAATTTGAATAAGTTATCTATATTATTTCAAAAAATATGTAAGTATAGTTTTTATAGCAAATTGAATGTAGTTTCTAAACTACTAGGTTTATTTAAAAAAAAATCTATTTGGTGAAAATTTGAAATTTCAATGTAGCAGTACTTAAATATCAGTGAAAAAATAAGAATTAGGTGTTTGTCTGACCACCCTAACCACAATAAAATGATAAAAAAAAATTATGGGTATGTGTAGGATCATGATGGGCCAAAAAGTGGCAATATGATGCGTATGTGTAGGGTATGTGGTTGACAACTTTTTTACCCAAAATTGATGAAACGAAAAGGGTTTTTAAAGAATATTCTTAGCTTTCCACCAATATAAATTATTCTTTACTTTGAATTTAATAAATAATTATTATTAATTTTCTATTTGAATTATGACTAAAGCCGTGATTGATAGGCTAATTTAAAAACATAGAATGTGATGCATGTTTTGAATTCAAAAAATGTGATACCGTGTGAAAGCTATAAAATGTTTTCAATCAACACTTTAGTCATAATTCAAATAGAAAATGAATAATAATTATTTATTAAATTCAAAGTAAAGCATAATTTATATTGGTAGAAAGCTGAGAATCTCCTTTTAAAACCCTTTTCATTTCATCAATTTTGGGTAAAAAAATAGTCATCAACCACATACCATACAAATACCCATCATATTGCCACTTTTTGTCCCATCATGATCTTGCACATACCCTCAAGATACATTATCATGTCAAGATTATCAAGCATCAAGTATGTTATTGTGCTAATTTTGTGATTTTTCATTCAAGATCCAAGGTCAAGCATTATTCTACACTTATCTTAAGATCTAGATCTACATCCTTCATGACCATTTCATGCTAGATTGTTTATTTGTAAATTACAAGACATCATTCAAGGTATCATTGTTATGTTTCATGTCCTATGTTACATGTTTCATGTTCATCTTTATCCCTAAAACATAAAGTTTTTTTCCTTAATTAGAGAGGAAAGCTAGGTTTTTGCCTATTTTATCAATTCCAGTGTTGTGGGGCATATTTTGGGATTTTTTTTTCTCATTTTGAGCATGTTTTTTCATCCCAAATTTCTACTCGATCTCTCAAGGGATAAGGGTACTAGATTATTTCCTTTCATTTGGGAAACACTGGGGCATCAAAAAATAAATATTTTTTAAATTTTTTTGATCTAAGTAGTAGCATTAGTTTGAAAAGCATCAGTCTTTAAACCAATGTAATAGGTACAGGTTACTTCAAAGAGGGAAAAAATGTAGACACTTAAAATGTCCCGAATGATATTACACACTTGAACCCGATATACTAACATCATTTCATCTTGAAACCCATATTCTTTTCGCTTGTTTGATTAAATTAACCTAGTTATTTAATTAAATGCCTCACTTTCACCTATTGACCTAAGTGATCTAATTAGGCTAATTCACACCCTCTTGCACTAAAATTTCACCTCTCATCATCTTTAAATTGAATAAATCAAATTATTTGATGTAAACCCTAAGTCCTCTTATTCAATTAAATAACCCTAAAATATTTAATTAAATATTATATTTGCATCCCCTTTCATTAAATAAATCAATAATTTAATGAATATCCTCACATTCTCCATCTTGCACATTCAAATTTAGTTTTAATTACTAAATTCTAATTTACCCTCCTATCCACTTGCGTAGGGAATACTCCAAAGGAATATTCTCCTATTTGGCTCTAAAAAGGGAATGATTCTTTTCAAACAAACTTTGTAACAAAATTTCAAAGTTGTTACAAAGTGTGTTTGTTTGAATCATTATTATCCCTTGATCTTTCCTTGGTCCATGTGATCTTTGATTCTCATCCATTGATGAGAATCCTTGACCCATGTTTCTCACTTCATTCAATATTGACCATTGATAGATCAAATTGATCTGAGCCCTTGATTTTCCATTTGCTCTCTTATAAATACCTCATCATTTGGAGAGAAATGGATCCATATTTTGATAGCAAATTTATGCTATGAAATTCATACCCACTTGCATCCATATTTAACATTTTTTAGTATGTTAGATTAATCTTCATCCATATTAGCTTAGGCATATATTAATTACTTCCATTTTAACTTAGTTTGCATTTATTTTAGCATAGTTTGCATCCATGACTTATATATTTGAATTTTGTTTTCATATAGCATAGATTCCATCCATTTTATCAGAAATTTCAGCATTTAGAACTCACATTCATCATGTTAAACTAGTTTTTCATCCATGTTCCATTCATATCTCATTGGTTTCATAAGTTTTCTTCAATAAAATCATTTGAAACAAGTTCATATTATACAAGGGATTGGGGAAGGGTCACCATTCAACATCAATGTGACACCACTCCCCTAATAGGATAAGATTCAAGGTCTTAGAATAGGTTGAATCCCTTATGTTTTCATGTTAATTTCATGTTAGTTTAATGGTTTCTTATTCTTTGAAATTTTGAATATCTTTTTGGGATCATTGCCTAAGGAATTTAATAGGGTTTAAATTCATTTGGATTTATTTTATTTAGTTCACACTATGACTTTGGTCACAAATAGATACATGACCTATCTAATGCTAGGTAGATTAAGTTTATTAGCTTATATCAGGCCCAATACATAATACCTTACAATGAATGGATGACTAGAGTATACCAAGGTCATGTACCACCTTGACATCTCTTACCCTAGAAGGAAAAGGCCCTTGCAAGAGTTATTTTCACCTCAACAAGGGTTGATGCATAACAAGTAGTTTCACATGTTGATACTTTCACATTGCACTAATATAAATTGACAAAAAAAATGACTTTAGGTTACTAGATAACAAGGTTCTTAGTATACAAATTAGTGAATAGTGAGCTTGTCTAATATGCTTGCGTCGAGAGGGGTCTCCTCTATACTCTTCACCTTCTTGTCTCAGTGGACCAAGGGTCATGGGGCTTGGCTTAAAGGACGTTGGCCATACCTAAGGGTACAATTTTCATTCTCCCCTCATTTCCATATCCTTCCTAAAAAAAATATTAACATCGAACCCTCAGGTGATGAATTCACCAGGCAAGTCTCCTACTAAAATAAATAGATATGGTTTACCTTTTAATCCCCAAGATCATTCCTAGGAGTTGTGAGGGGAGAGAATATGGTAACAACACTCCTCAGGACTAAAAACAACATGACTATGAATGAGTAACTTTTTTTATTCCCTAAATCACACTAGGAACAAGGGAAGGGAATACATGTTATGTGTTCACCAAACCCAAAAAAAAATCATCTTATTTTAAGCCAAAATAAAATTATGTAATCTATTAAAAAGAAAACACAAGTTTTTTGTAGATATTATTTGACAATCAAACATACATCAAGTCATTAGTTTGTTTGTATTTTGTCTAAATAAATGACGAACTATAATAAAAAATTTAGTAATTTGAAGGTTTTCTTTCTATTCCTAGCAATAGTCTCAAATCTAATAGAAATTTAGTTAGTACCCAAAAGACTCCCACTAAAATCATACGGTAAATCAAGAATTAAAACTTGAAAACTCAAATTAACCTTCTTGACAATTGTGGTACTCTATCAAAATAGATGTGGTGCATATTTAGACAATTATGGTGCATAGGAATAATGATTGTGGACCTTAGACTAATGATTGTAGCTTGTTGTCAAATAATTGTGGTGAGCTTCTCAATGATTGTGTTCCATAGAAAAATGGCCCCTTGTCCATTTCATGGTCTTTTAGGCCTTGATTCACAATGTTTGGTCTATTTTGCTTTGATTTATTGATGTAATGTGGCTTGAATATGCACATTTAGGTTCATAAAATTGAACTAATGGTGTCTTGTGAAGGTGTTGTGCAATGTTGTAAAATATTTCTACACTTTTCTAGAATCTATTTATTACAATTCACCTAAAAATAACCTTCTTATCACTTATCAAGTCCTATTTTGAAGTGTTGTAAAGTCTTGCAACAAGATTTCACACTTTTCTAGGCATAATTTCACTATTTACACCTTTCTTATGCTTTATTTGACTCCTTTATGCCCTTATAATGCTTAATTAAGTGCATTTTTAAATGTAAACCCGACAAATAACATTAAATGTGACTGAATTCCTAACACCCACTTTCAAGTCCAAGATGGGACTAATTCACCATGGTGGAAAATGAGTCCCTCTTGGCTCTAAATTCAAAATATTTCAAATTTTCTTTGAATTTTTTATTCAAAATTACTTGATGTCAACCTATGATGAGGTATCAATGGTTTACTAAGGCACAAGAATGTATAAATAAGTGTTTTTCTCCTCATTTTACATCTCCTACAATCTTCTAATTCATTCAAGCATTCAATTAGCATTTGAGCACTTTGCATCCTATAATCAAGCATTTATCAAGCTTTCAAGAGTAGCCATTGACATATCTTCAGATTTTCTTCAACAAGGGTTTGGTAAGTTGATATAATTTGCATGTTATTTGTTTATCATTCTCCTTCATTTCATTATTTCATTTAGGGTTTGATTACCAAAGTGGGATTTGACCAAGGAAAATCCCTATATCCTAACCCTTAACCATTTCCCCCCTTTTGCATGTGTGTTTGCAGACATTTGTAGACAAATTTGACAAGCATTTAGGTGTTGAAAAGTGGACAAGAAGTCAACAAAGTGTTTCAAGTCAAATACATCTTATTTCTTGGAGAAGACATTATGTCTGTTTTCTATAGATTTGACTTCGACAACCTGACAAGCAAACAATCTTAGATTTGGTGCTATAAAATTGTCCCTTGATTTCTCATAATTTTGGGAGAGGACTGATTCTCCATTAGTGGTGAATGAGTCCCACCTTAAGGCTATAAATCTAGGTTTTTTTGGATTCTGGATCTCGACACTCAAAAACCTGTTTCTGACAGTTTTCATCAAAATGATTGATTTTCCATCAGTGATGAATGAGTCCCACTAATTTTTGATGATTTTAGACAACATTCCTAAGATTCCAGATTCTCCAATCTCTACCTAGGTGCATTATGATTCAACCTCTTTCTATTTTATTTTACATTTGTTCATTCATAGTTTATTGTTTCCAAACATCATTATGTTTTCCAACATCACATAAATCTTAGGTTTTGCATACATAATCGTTCAATTAGTTCATATAACTACACTTAGATCATTCCATTTAGTTCAAATAACATCATACATTGCATAATTTGAGTGAACCTAGCTAGACTTTTGGCCCTACTTTCTCATTTTAGGTGAAAAACCCTAGAAGTGCTAGAAAGGTTTAGGGTGCCAAAATTCTATAATTCATTTTGGTGAACCTGATGTGAATTAGTCCACCTACACATTTTAGATTTTATTTTTAGACATTTTTTGGGTATTTCCTACATTACAAATTTATGTAGCTACTTTCTATTTTAATTTCCATAATCTTTGTTTTCAGTCATTTTTTGCATCTTAATTTATTACATCATGGCATTTTCTTTTAATAAATTTTGGAATTCATTAAAATCCTTAGTAGAAATTTCCAATTGTGCCTTTGGTTGTGACCCTAATGACCTTGAGCTACCTCATGCTCCTTCAACTCCTCATGATTGTTCTCCTTGTGATGTAGACATCATTGGAGAAGATGATGATAGCATGAAAATGTTCTACAATGAATGCCTTGATAACCTAGAATCTAATGCAGACTTTTACCCATCCATGAAGCCACAAGATCTTCCTATTATTGCACCTCTTGGTCATTTTTCATATTTACATCCTAAAATCAATGAAGGACCTAAAGTTCCTCCATCAAGTGCACCTAGTTCCTCTCAAAAAAAACATCCTCGCCCATTTTATGATCACAAAATCACAAAAACTCCCATAAACCTTGAAGAAACATATGGTAAATGCTTCACTATCCTAAGTAAAGAAGGTTGTGACACAACATATGAACATGACATTCATCTACTTCTTGAACATTTGAAAACCAACAGAAGAAAACACCACAAGCTTAGGATATCAAGATCCTTCTCATCCTGATAGAGCTCCTTTTGAATATTGGAGACTTTGAGATGATGACATAGTGATCTTTGATTCTCCTCCTAACTTGAACATTCTCTTTCGACATGAATATCCATTACTTGATTCTCATGACAAGGATGCTTGGATCCCCATGGGTCCTCCTCCTCCTTCCATTCATGAGAAAGGAGAATCTAGTAAATGAAAACAACCTTACAAATTGAAAAAACTCAAGTTTCCAACACATCCTCCACCTGAATGTGAAAGAATATTTCAGTTGATTTTAAAAAAGGTCTTATACTTTTACCACCTATGAATAGGTTTCTCATTTGTCCTAAATATTCTAACATACCATTTTGCAAATATCATCGTGTTCTTGGACATCGAACTGAAGAATTTCTAACATTGAATGACATTAAATATGTATCACTTCACTGATACTAAGTGCTTTCCCATTATTACTTAAAACAAAACTCTGTTTATCATGCCATAGTCATAGAATTTTTTTTTCTCACTATTACATGATGCTTTCACATCACCCACCTCGACTCATTTTTTCCTTTACACTTTGTGGGGGGCACAAAGTTGTTAGCCTTATCCTTTCAATGCAATTGTTTTTTTTTTTCTCTTAACTATGTTATTCCTTTTCCACTTAGCTACTAAGATTCAGAAACCAATAACTTAGTTAATGGTTGAATTACATTTGCATTACTAACCTCTTTCCATCTTTCTTGTATGTGTGTATTGTATTCCCCCGTATAGTGCATTTGATGTTTTCCCTCTCATTGTACACTTCTTCTAATTTGTACCTCTATTCTTCTATATGTCATGCATTTCCTTTTGTTTTGTGTTTTCCTTTTCAGGATGACACAAAGCATTAAGATGCCCTGTTTCTCTTGCATGTTGATCCAAAAGGTCCTTTTTCCCTTTTCCTTTTTCCTTTTTTGTTTTCATTTTGGGGATGATGCAAAGTGTTGAGATGCCCTATGTCTCTTCCATGTTGACCCAAAAGGTCCTTTTTCCTTTTTCCTTTTTTCTTTTGTGTTTTCCTTTTGGGGATGATGCAAAGCATTGAGATGCCCTATGTCTCTTTGATGTTGACCCAATCACTTCAAATTTTTCTTGTGTTTATCCTTTTGGAAATGATGCAAGGAATTGAGACTAAAATGTCTCCTTCATGTTGACCCAAAATATTTTCTTTTTCCTTTTCATTTTCTTTTCACTTGTGTTTTCCTTTTGGGGATGATGCAAAGCATTGAGACCGCAATGTCTCTTCCATGTTGACCCAAAACAAACTTTTTTTTCTTTTTTCTTTTTCTCTTTGTATCATTCTTCCAATTCTATGTGCTTTAGGGAATGATGACAGTTCCAAGCTCTTTCACAAAAACATTGCAACAATGAACATACTGACTCCAAATCCATAGATCCCTTATGTGCTTGGTGTGTTCCTTTTTGGAGGCCAACTCCCTTTCTTTTTCTCTCTTTTTATTCGTTAACATGATGTAGCCTAACTCAAAAACATATGACTTGCCATAGGGCTTTCTGAGTTGGCTCTCGTGTCTTGTTTTTACTTTTTGAATTTTCTTTTCTTCGCTACTTTAAAGTAATTGCTCACAAAATAGTGTGTAGAAATTCCTTTAAAGTGAGGGGCATACATTGGCATCATTTAATTCTTGGTTCTTAGTGTAGCCTTGTCATTCATATGATGTGTTTGTCAATTTGTGGATGACATTGGGTATGACTTCCTTCATAAGTGTGATATATCTTAGCATATTACATTCCTCTTAGTGCCTTGACGCACACACTGCATCCCCTAAGTTGTGAATATTTTATTCTTTGATCGGTCCTCTCTTGGAGACATTGGACACAATGTTCCCTAAGTGGTAGTCCTCACATAAACTTGACAAGAATCCTTTGAACATATTTTATTTTTTCATTTTACATTTTGCACTTTTTGGCACCTCGAAAAACATAATTTGCATGCCTATGGTACCTTGCTCTTTGTTCATGAGTTCTAAGAATACAAATATTTGCTTGTCTGATGATGCATGAACTAAAATTTTCCCTTATGGTTCCTTGTTAAAATTATCAGGAGGTATAACTTTGATATGGTTGATTGGGAAGCCCATTCAACGACATGACTTTCCCCATAGCGACCTATGTGTTTGTGAGTGCATTTCAACTAGCTTATGTTCTTCAATTTTTGGGTCTTCTCATCTGACAAAACGCCATGAGTTCAGTCACCCTAGAGTGAGTATGCATTCTCTTTTTCAAAAAAACAACCTAGATCTAATCTACAACTAGTTGGATAGATGATCGAAGCTTCATCCCATCCCTTCATTTTAACATTTGTGTTCCTTTGTTCTTATTTCTAGTTTTCCATGGGATCTTTATCTTGGGGGCTTGGTCATCCCTCTTGATCATTGTTATTCCATCTTGCTAGCATAAGTGAGCTTGGATCCTTCTTGATATGCATGACTAATTTAGTGTGAGTTTGAAGCAAGTTCATCCTCTCACTTAAGTGGGGGCTAAATGGGTTGTAGAAAAATGGCCTCTTGTCATTTTCATGGTCTTTTAGGCCTTTCTTCACAATGTTTGGTCTATTTTTCTTTGATTTATTGATGTAATTTGGCTTGAATATACACATTTAGGTCCTTAAAATTCAAATAATGGAATCTTGTGAAGGTGTTGTAAAATATTTCTACACTTTTCTAGACTCTATTTATTACAATTCACCTAAAAATCACCTTTTCATCACTTATCAAGTCCTATTTTGAAGTGTTGTAAAGTCTTGTAACAAGATTTCATGCTTTTATAGGCATAATTTTACTATTTACACCTTTCTTATGCTTTATTTGACTCCTTTATGCCCTTATAAGGCTTAATTAAGTGTATTTTTTAATGTAAACCTGACAAATAACATTAAATGTGACTTAATTCCTGACACCCACTTTCAAGTCCAAGGTGGGACCCATTCACCATGGGTGGTAAATGAGTCCCTCTTAGCTCTAAATTCAAAATATTTCAAATTTTCTTTCAGGTTTTTATTCAAAATTACTTGATGTCGGCTTGTGATGAGGTATCAATGGGTTACTAAGGCAAAAGAATGTATAAATAAGTGTTTTTCTCCTCATTTTACATCTCCTACAATCTTCTGTTTCATTCAAGCATTCAATTAGAATTTTAGCACTTTGCATCCTAGAATCAAGCATTTATCAAGAATTCAAGAGTAGTTATTGACATATCTTCAGATTTTCTTCAACAAGGGTTTGGTAAGTTGATAGCATTTGCATGTTATTTGTTTATCATTCTCCTTCATTTCATTATTTCATTAAGAATTTGATTACCAAAGTGGGATTTGACCAAGGAAAATTGCTATATCCTAACCCTTAACCATTTTCCCTCTTTTGCATGTTTGTTTGTAGACTTTTGTATGCAGATTTGACAAGCATTTAGTTGTTGAAAAGTGGACAAAAAGTCAAAAAAATGTTTCAAGTCAACTACATCTTATTTCAAGCTTGGAGAAGACCTTATGTTTTTTTTCTATAGATTTGACTTCGGCAACCTAAGAAGCAAATAATCTCATATTTGGTGCTATGGAATTGTCCCCTAATTTCTTAGAATTTTAGGAGAAGACTAATTTTCCATCAGTGGCGAATGAGTCCCACCTTAGGCTAGAAATCTAGGTTTTGTCAAATTTTGGATCCCAACACTCAGAAACTTGTTTTTGATAGTTTTCATCATCTAATAGGACTAATTCGCCATTAGTGGTGAATGAGTCCCACTGGTGATTTTTTGTGATTTTAGATAGCATTCAGAAGATTCTAGACTATTCAATCTTTGCCTAGGTGTATTCCTATTGAACCTCTTTTTGTTCTATTTTGCATTTGTTCATTGATAGTTCATTGTTTTCAAACATCATTATGTTTTCCAACATTGCATAAATCTTAGGTTTTTCATACATAATCAATCAATTAGTTCATATAACTACACTTAGATCATTCCATTTAGTTCAAATAACATCATACATTGCATAATTTGAGTGAACCTAGCTAGACTTTTGGCCCTACTTTCTCCTTTTAGGTGAAAAACCCTAGAAGTGCTAAAAAGGTTTAGGGTGCCAAAAATCTATTGTTCAAATTGCATCATTGTAATTCAACTATGTGATAGAACCCATAGGTTCCTAAATCAACAAAAAAATGAAGTAATAGATAACCCAAAGTTAATTATTTAGATGTTAGATTATTAGAAAAACCAAAATCAGACTTGTGCAATTAGTAAAATAATAGATGTTAGAAAAAATAAAAATAAAATTAATGACAATAAGATGCAATGTGGAATGTGACAAGTGTGGCACAACAATCTACATGTGTCGAACATACAAATGTGTCGATGCTTTTTTCAAATGCAGTGTTGTTCTTGTGTATCAAAGTTTCTAAAATTTTTACAAAAAAGTAGTTAGCGTCATGTTAGGTTCACCATTTTGTTGATTGAAAAATAATATTTAAAATCATAATAGTAATGAACTAAATACAACAACCACTAAAAATATAATTTAATACCAAACTCAGTCCAATCCAATCAATGAAGTGTAATTAGTATGATATGAAATCAAATAACAAACAATGTGATTACCCTCCTTGTGTCAAACTCGATTTACCTCCATTGTTCTTCTTTATCTTTCTTTACTCACAGTTATGTGTGCATTATATTTCTTTAAGCCCAAATGAATGAATAAGATGAATAGATGCAAAAATTCCAAAGATTTGTGGTTAGCCTTCAAAGAGGAATGAGGGCTACTTTTACATAAAATTTTGGTTTGAATGGATGATTAGGATTAAGAGGTGGATGATCACGATCAAGGGTCAAGAACCCTTGAGAGGAATTGATGAATGATTTAACTAACTGCAATTGACTACAAGGTTTCAGTTAACTATTTTTATGGAAAATTGATTGATCAGTTAAGGGATTTGATTAAGCTTTGTTAACTCTCATTGAATGTGAGTGAATTGATTTGATTGATTAGTGGACTGGCATTGATTATCCAGTTGACTAGAAGAGAGTGTAATATCAATGAGGTGGAAATGCATGATATAATAATTAATTATTTGAGGAATGTACAAGTGGAAATTGATAAATAAATAAATAAAATATTTTATTTATTATTGAGGAAGTGAATAATGTTGAGAAGAAATCAAATAATTAAATAACTAAAGTAATTATTTAATTTAGAAAGTGGATGAATGATAATTAAATAACTAATAATTATTTAATTAATTTGGAGGAATAAGATAAATTTTTAAGACTTAATTAAATAAATAATATTTATTTAATTAATCAGAATAGAATAAAGATTAAGACATAATTAAATAAATAAGATTTATTTAATTAATTAGAAAGATTTTAATGATAAACTGAATTAGTTATATAACATAAATTCAGTTAATTAATAGTGGAAATATGACATTAGACAATAATTAAATAATTAGACATTATTTAATCCTTTGGGAAAGATGATAATTAGTGTTAAAATGTTAATTCGTAGGCTAGGAGAATTTCAAGTATCTACAAACACTAATGGAGCATTGACTTCTAAATTACTAATTAAAATATCAATTAATTGAATTGGTTATTGAGGATTTGTCATGACCTAAAAAAAGTAACGATATAAATGTAAATTTAGAGGAGAAAATTATGAATAATATGTACTATATTTGAATAGGGTCAAGGATAAAAAAATTTGTGCACTAATTATTCTTTATCATGATTATCATAACTATTTTTTGTTTTAAAATAAATTATAAAAAGTAAATATACATTAGATATTGAAAGAAAAAAAGAGAGAGGGTGCAATCACAAATGAGATTAACAAATGGATGCACCTAATTTTGACTTGTTTGTTTCACTCAATTATGATGGCTAAAATGCATAAATGACAATAAAAAATCAAACTAATTGTTATAACAACCAATAGGAAGGCTTTAAGATGCTAAAATTATGTGTACCTTGTTGAAAAAGTGTTGTTTCGATCCTTACTGAGGATTCATTCACCTAGTGGAAAATGGGTCCTTGTTAAGGTTCTAGAAAATTAGTTTTGAGATCCTATTCTTCAATGTTTGCACTTCTAGATCAACTACAACAAAATAGACAATTAGCACCTAAAATAGTGCCAGAATTTAGTGCATTTGAGTTCATGAATTGGACACTTTTTTTGGTGCAAAACTCGATGCCAAACTGCATGTTTACTTTGAAACCATTTTTTGCATTGGATTTTGCAACAAATTTTGCACTAGATTTTGTTGCTTCTAGTTTGACTTTTGATTTTTCTTTTGGTTTTGCTTCTTGTGTTGCTTCTAGGTTTGGTTCCAGTTTTTCTTCTAATTTTCCTTCCAAGTTTGCTTCCAATTTTGCTTCCAATTTTGCTTCCAATTTTGCTTCTAGTTTTGCTTCCAATTTTACTTCCAATTTTTCTTCCAATTTTTCTTTTGATATAATGTTGCTTGTTGCATCTAGCTTTGCTTCAATTTTTGCATCTTTTGTTGCTTCTAATATGGATTCTATTATTGCGTCTTTTGTTGCTTCTAAAATTGCATCCATGCACTTCCATATTGACTACAACAAAATAGACAATTAGAACCTAAAATAGTGCCAAAATTTAGTGCATTTGAGTTCATGAATTGGACACTTTTTTCAGTGCAAAACTCAATGCCAAACTCTATGTTCACTTTGGCACCATTTTTTGCATTGTATTTTGTGCCAAATTTTTTTGCTTCCAGTTTGACTTCTAAGTTTTCTTTTGGTTTTGCTTCTTCTGTTGCTTCTAGGTTTGCTTCCAATTTTGATTCCAATTTTGCTTCTATTTTTGCTTCCAATTTTTCTTCCAATTTTACTTCCAATTTTTCTTCCAATTTTGCTTATGATATAATGCTGCTTATTGCATCTAGCTTTGCTTCCATTTTTGTGTCTTTTGTTGCTTCTAATATGGATTCTATTATTGCATCTTTTGTTGCTTCCATTTATTGATTTAATATGTTTTATTTTAATTTAATTAGTTAAATATATCATGCCTCTTAAATAACTCATATGATTATAGAGTAAGTAAATTAAATAATATGTTTTATTTAATTTCAATTAGTTAAATATATCATGCCTCTTAAATAACTCATATGATTATAAAGTAATTTAATTATTTAAATCATATGATTAAATAACAAGATGAACCATAGATTTTTGGGTAGGGCTTATAGGCTACTCTTACACTCTTAGGAATGTTTCTCCTAAAAGGAAAGATATAAACCCCACTCAAAAGTCTAGGTGGTTCGCTCAAATTATGCAATGTATGATGTTATTTAGACTAAATGGAATTATCTAAGTGCAATTCACTGAACTATTTAACTAATTATAAATGCAAAATCTAAGAATTATGTAATGTTGGAAAACACAATGTGATATACAAACATGAACTAAAGTATGAAAAAATGAAAAACAATAAAGGAGAAGGATGAATCAGAATGAACCTAGGTAGAGAATGGATAATTTGGAATATTCTGAATGTTGGTAGAGATCACTAAAAATCACTAATGGGACTCATTCACCACTGATGGTGAATTAGTCTTGTTTCTTATGAAAACTTCTGAGAATAAGTTTCTGAATGTCTAAATCTAGAATTTGAAAAAATCTAGATTTCCAGCCTTAAGGTGGGACTCATTCACCATTGATGGTGAATCAATCCAGTCCCAAAATTTTGAGAAATTAGGGACCAATCTTGTAGCACCAAATCTGAGGTTGACTACTTCTCGGGTTGATGAAGTTAATTCTATAGAAAATGGACAAAATGTCTTCTCCAAGCTTGAAATAGAGTTGATTTGACTTGAAACGCTTTGTTGACTTATTGCCCACTTTTCAACACCTAATAACTTGTAAAATCTGCATACACAATTCTACACACATGCAAAAGGGGGAAATGGTTAAGGGTTAGGTTATAGGTATTTTCCTTCATCAAATCCCACTTTGGTAATCAAACCTTTAATGAAGAAATGGAATGAAAGAGAATGATAAATAAATAATATGCAAATGCTATCAACTTGCCAAAACTTATTGAATAAATTTGAAGATAAACAATGGCTACTACAAAATACTTGATTAATGCTTGATTCAATGATGCAAAGTGCTTGAATCCTTGAATGAATGTGTAAATAAGTGAACTTGATGAATGGGGGTCAAAATGAGAAGAAAAACACTTATTTATACATATTTTTTCCTTAGTAGCCTAAAGATACCTAATCACAGGCCAACATTAGGTGATTTTAAATAAAAACCTGAATGAAAATTTGAAATATTTTGAATTTTGAGCCAAGAAGGACTCATTCGCCACCCATGGAAAATGGGTCCCACCATGGACTTGAAAGTGGGTATCAAGAATTAAGTCACATTTAATGTTGTTTATTAGGTTTACATTAAAAAACATAGTTAATTAAGCCTTATAAGGGCATAAAAGGGTCAAATAAAGCATAAGAAAGGTGTAAATAGTGAAATTATGCCTATAAAAGCATGAAATCTTGTTACAAGACTCTAGAACACTTCAAAATAGGACTTGATAAGTGATGAAAAGGTGATTTTTAGGTGAATTCTAATTAATAGAGTTTAGAAAAGTGTAGAAATGTTTTACAACTCACTTCACAACACCTTCACAAGATGCCATAATTGGAATTTTAAGGACCTAATGTGAATGTTCAAGCAACATTGTAACATTAAATCAAAGAAAAATGGACCAAGCATCGTGAGGAAAGGCCTAAAAGACAATGAAAATGACAAGGGACCATTTTTCTATGATGCATTTAGCCCCCACTTTAGTGAGAGGATGAACTTGCTTCAAACTCACACTAAAGTAGCCATTCATATCAAGAGAGAGGTCCTAATGCACTTATGGTAGAAGGATGGAATGACAACAATCAAGAGGGATGATCAAGCCCCCAAGATGAAGATCCTATGGAAAACTAAATATAAGAACAAAGGAACACACATGTGAAAGGGAAATTGAATTGAGCTTTGATCGTCTATCCAACTAGTTGTTGATTAGATCTAGGTTGATTTTTTGAAAAAGAAAATGCATACTCACTCTGGGGCAACAAAACTCATGGCGGTCCATCAAGTGAGAATACCCAAAAAGGTGAAGTGCATACACTAGTTGGTATGCACTCACAAACACAAAGGTGGCTATGGGGAAAGTCATGTTGTTGAATGGGCTTCCCACTCAACCATATCAAAGTTATACCTCCTGATAACTTTAACAAGGTGCCACTAGGGAAAATGTCAGTTCATGCTTCATGAGACAAGAAATAATTTGTATGATTAGAACTCATGAAAAAATGCAAAAGTACCATAGGCATGCAAGTTACATTATGCAATGTGGAAAAAATGTAAAAATGTAACATGTAAAATGTAAAAGATGTTTGAAGGAGTCTTGTTAAGTTCATGCAAAGTCTATCACTTAGGGAACATTTTGTCTAATGACTCTTAGATAGGACCAATCAAAGAATAAAATATTAAAAACTTAGGGGATGCAGTGCATTGCATCAAGCCACTAAGAGGAATGTAATATGCTAAGATAGGTCATAATTATGAAGGACATCATACCCAATGTCATCCATAAAGTGACAAACACATTGTATGAAGTGACAAGGAAGCACTAAGAACCAAGAATGAAAACAAAATGATGCCAATGTATGCCCCCAACATTAAAGGAATTTCCACACATCATTCTATGGGAAATTACTTTAAAGTAGCAAAGGAAAAAAAAATCAAACAAAACATGAGAGCCAACCTAGAAATCCCTTATGCCAAGTCATATGTTTCTAAGTTGGGTTGTGTCATGTAAATGAAAAAGAGAAAAAAAGAAAAGGGAGTTACCCCCCAAAAAGGAACACACCAAACACAATAGATCTATAGATTTTGGGTTAGTATGTTCATTGTTGTAGTGTTTTTATGAAATATCTTAGAACTATCATCATTCCCCAAAGCACATAGAACTAGAAGAATGACACAAAGAGAGTGAAAAAAAAGGAGAATAAAAGTCTATTTTGGGTAAACATGGAAGAGACATTGTGGTCTCAACACTTTTCATCATCCCCAAAAGGAAAACACAAGCAAAAATAAAATGAAAAGTTGAAAGAAAAATATTTTGGGTCAACATGAAGGAGACATTTTGGTCTTGATGCCTTGTGTCATCCCCAAAAGGAAAACACAAGAAAAATACAAAGGAGAATGGGAAAAGGGAGATTTGAGGTCAACATGAAAGAGACATAGGGTGTATCAATGCTTTATGTCAACCCCAAAAGGGAAAAAAAATAAAAATGAAAAAGAAAGAACCTTTTGGGTCAACATGGAAGAGACATAGAGCATCTCTAAGCTTTGCGTCATCCCCAAAAGGAAAAAAAAAAGTGAAAAGGGACCTTTTGTGTCAACATGGAAGAGACATAGGGTGTCTCTACACTTTGTGTCATCCCCAAAAGGAGAACACAAAACCAAAGGGACAAATAATACATGACATAGAGAAGAATAGAGGTACAAATAGAAAAGTGTACAAAGAGAAAGAACATCAAACACACAATTTGAGGGAACACGATACACAAAAAAAATCAAACCCAAAGAAAAAGAGAAAGGAAAAATAAATACAAAAAGGCTAGTAAGGAAAATGCAAGTCAACCATCTAATAAGTCATCTGCCTCCCAATCATGTTCAGTGTATTGCGATTGAAGTTGACTATCCAAGGGAAGAATTGCAAGTGTTGAACTAGGAGATGTACCACGTTCTTCACTTGGTATAAAATATTTATCATTTAAGTGCATGGTATATGAGAATAAAGAATTTAAATCGTTATGCACTTCTTCATCTATTTTTGTGATCACCTCATCATCATCATCATCAAGGTTGATTACGATGGGAGGGTGGAGGGTAATCTCTAAGGAGGGGTGTATCAGGAGTTATGATTGTTGTATTTGTTCATTTTCTTGTGAGGGATGGATTGTTTTATCTTGTGGAAGGTCAGGGGAAAGAGGGTGGTCATCTATTGCTCCTATCAAAGGTAGAGTTTGATTTTTTTGTTTTCTTTCATTAGAGACTGATGAGCAAGGAGACGACAATGCCTATACTCCCTAGCAATATTGTTTCATTTTATTTTATTTTGAAGTTTTTGAGGT
Source organism: Sequoia sempervirens (assembly GCA_007258455.2). Taxonomy (NCBI): domain Eukaryota; kingdom Viridiplantae; phylum Streptophyta; class Pinopsida; order Cupressales; family Cupressaceae; genus Sequoia; species Sequoia sempervirens. Next base: position 299,798,552 of record VDFB02281492.1, read on the forward strand.
GTAAGAGCGGGCTGATCTATCATAGGTTCCTTTTCTTCCAGAGGAGGATGAATGGAAGAAACTGAAGAAGATAGGTTAATCACTTTCTCTTTAGCTTTATACACTTGTTTAATGTGAGTAGGCATGACAGGGTTGGTTTCATTTTCTCTTGGTCATTTAAACAATGGAGGGAAAGTGTTTATAGTGAGTTGCTCATGAGGTTGTATTAAATTTGTTCAATGTCAGACTCAGGTTGAAGCATGGTTTCATTAGGGATAGGAGGAGTGGAAGTGGATGGGGACAAGTTATGAAGAGACAATTTGACAAGTCATTTGGCTTTGAAATTTTGATAGGTAATGAAAAATAAGTCCTTTCAATGGGTGATGGGTTCCATAAGTTCAGGCTAGAAGGATTCTAAGGAAAAATTACCTTTGGAGAATAACAGATTAAATCCACTATGGTGTATGGTAAATATTTCCTTGCCATGTTGAAACTTCAAACATTTGTGAACATCTGGGGGGACTACTTTCATCGAGTGGAGCCAAGGATGACCCAGCCATAAACAAAATTGGTTTGATTGTGGAATAATAGAAAATGTTTCATCCATAGTTTTGGGTCCTATTTGTAAGTGGAGTATGATCAAATCGATCTTAGGGCATGCAAAACCATTATGTGTCTTAATCCATGTAGTTGGTTTGTTATAATCATCTTGATACAATTCATGTAATACTAAAAACTCTTCCGTGATCACATTCTTTCCATAGGTGGGATCTATTAATATCCCATTGGTGGGCTTATCATAGATTCAACTAGCTATATAAAGAGGACCATCGAGAAGATTTTTAAGTATATCTATGGAAGAAAAAGTGATCTCAATATTTTTGTTGGTTCAAACCTTACAAGGGATAACATCTATTGCACCCACAAGTTCATCCATAGGAGTAACTTGGGTAAAATTTGGAGTTAAATCATGTTGTTCATTATTTGTATCAATGTTCATGACTTGAGGGTTTGAAGGTTCACTAGCCTTGACAAATGAAACATTATGTTTAGGTATGGGGTTGGTAAAGATTTGTAAATTATGGTTAGGGGGTGCAATAAAATTATTGCCTTGATCATTAACACTTGCAATGAACAAATGACCAAAATCAATGAGGTCTTGAACTAAGTGTTTGAGACACTTACATTGTTTACTGTCATGTCCATTTTGGTGATGAAAATGACAATAAGCATTAGATTTAAAGGTGGGTGGTAAATGCTTGGTGGTATCAAATGGTTTAACAATAGGAAAGGTGATAATGTGTTGTTGGAGCAATTAGTTAATCATATTATGGAGGGTATTAGGTAAGGGAGTAAATTGTCTCTTCGGGTCCCCATAGGTATAGGGCACTACTACTTTAATAGCTACCACTTGACTCTTAATAGATTGGGTTGGTTGTCGAGAAGGAAGATTGAACTGTAAAAAGCCTCTATTTGGTTTTCTAAAAATTTTTGTGTTTTTTTGGTTGTTTTGCTTAGATTCCTTAGCTCAGTTAGAAGTGGACTTTGAATCATGACTTAAAAATGAGTTATGATATTCACAAAGGGTTGTACATAAATGCGTAAATGAAGGAAATTTCATCATAGCTAGCTTATCTTGAAGATGGGTGTGCAAGTTTTTGATAAACATCTTTTGTAGATGTGAATCAAGAATTTTGACATCAACTTGAGCATATAATGATTGATAACATGAGATGAAGTCATTTACTTTTCCATTGCTATTTTTTCTACAACACATTAAATCAACCATTGTATTTTTAGGGGTCATATGGACTTGAAAATGACTTATGAAGGCATCCACAAGTTCATTGAATGATCAAATTGAATGATTAGGTAGGTTTGAAAACCACTCTAATGCAATGTCCTTCAAGGTCCTAGGAAAAAGTTTGGCTCATAGCTTATCATCGAGGAAAAATTCAATACACAATGTTGTATAAGCATTGACATGATTAGTAGGGTTTCCTTTACCTCCATATTTCTCAAACCTAGGCATTTCAATTCCTTGTGGCATCTGTGTGTGTAAGATCTCTAAGGATAATGGACTACTACAAACATGATATGTAGGTGGAGTATTTTGACTTTGGTTAATGGTGGAGACTTGTTGTTGCATGGATGAAACAATGTTAAAGAGTTTTATAATGATATGATCAATGTAAGTGGTATGAGGTGGAAGGGAAAATGGTGATAGAGTGTATGTAATGCTAGGGGAAGTGAAAGGGACACTAAGAGGGGTGAAGGTGGAAGAAGGAATATACAATGCCACAAAAGAACTAGGAATGCTAGTTGGAATTGTAAAAGAAGGAGGCACATGACTACCCTATTGCATATTTGTTGTAACCTGAGGACTGGTATAAGTTGGTATGGATGTGATGGTTGAAGGGGGAGGATTATGAGGTCCTCCTTGGCCCACAACAATGTTTGTTGATTGGGAAGTAGAAGGAACATGTTTATTGTAGATCTCAACTATTCTCTTCATAATTTGCAAGCCATCATCACTTTTCAATTTCAAATGATGAAGTTTTTCTATCATGGGTATGGTAGTGGTGGAAATGTTTCCAAGGGATAAATCTTGTTGTAAATGTGAAAAATCCTCATGAATACTAATGACTTCTTGCGGAATGAAATTTTTGTGTGTGTCAACATTGGTGCAGGAGCACCTATTTGATCACATGCCTCCATGAGTACATATTGAGTCATTTTTTTAATTTTTATGTTTTTATATTGTAATAAGGCCCAATAGGCCATCTTTTTGGTGTTATAGGTCCTAGGATGTTGTTCATTTCTCATATATTGTAAAAATTGTCAAAAGTGCAAAATTGGGTAGATGAAATGTCATTAAGGTGTTTTTTAATCAAACTAATCAAAAGGTGGCTGAAAATAGTTTTTTTTGGTTGAAAATGTATAAATAAACCCTCCAAAACTCGAATTGGGGGTTGGAGACATCATTTTTGAAGATTGATGAATGGAAACCTCAAATTTTGTGCATTTTCTTATTTTCACGTTGTTTCTAGATTGAAGTTATGATTTGTACGGCCTGGTATGGACTCAAATAATTGAATATCATATATGGATGGAAATATCTCTATTTATAGTTTCCAATTATTTTTGTCTCATTGAATTTTATCAAGTTTTGTGGAAGATATGATTATTTTGGTGAGACTGCCTATTCTAACAATATTGTACAGAATTTACAGTCTGAAAGGTGTGATGGTACGGAATATAAAGTTTATATTTTGGATCTAAAACCAATTTTATTTTGTTTCCATGTGAATCTACTTTCATTTTCTTCATGTCTCATCAAATTTTATTAAGATTTGAATAAGTTATGAACATTTTTGTGAGGGCAGGTCTAAACCCTACCTAGGGTTTGCAATTTTGGGAAAAATACAATAACTTTCATTTCAACCATTGGATCTTCATAAGAATTGAAGGAAAAGTCTAAAACTATGTTTTCTTCAATCTCACTAGAGGGATTGGATTAATTATTTTTTTTGTAGAAGTTATTAATGACTATTCATTACACTAAATTGTGAGCTACCATAGTTATGTTTCCAATGTGATATATAATGCCTAATAACATGTGTTATACAAAGATTGTTTTGGATTATTGTTGAAGGTTTGTGAGATGTGTTGTGAATCCTCATAGATCTACATCAAAAATTCATTGGATGGAAATATTAAGGCATAGTAGTGGTATTTTCCATGCCTAATGCACGATTTTCCATACTAGGAGTAGGAGCTCTTGAGATGCCAAGGTCCACAATGAAAGTGCTATCATGGGAAGACATGAGTCTAGAACTTCATCTCACTAAAGTATTATTAATGAGGCACCAAAAACTCATAAAAGTACCAAAAAATATGGGGTGAATGTAAATGAAATGTGATCTAGAAGTGAAAAATACAAATAATAGGAATTCTACAAACTAAAATAGAGAAATAACAAAAGAGAACAGAAATGCAATCTAAAATATACAGGTGGACGGATTCACCCAGGGTGGCAACTGAGTCCAACTATGAGATTTTTTTGTGTTTTTCAAAAAAAATAAAGTGATTTAAATTATTTTAAGATGCCAATGAAGGATGCAGATGGATTTTTTTAGTGTTTTCAATGAAATTGTATGCAAAAATGAAGTCTAAATGAATCTTTCACTAATGCAATTTGAGAAACCCTAGGATGCAAAAACAAGACAATACCCTAATTGAATGTTGATATAAATGAAGTATAGGATGCAAGATGCAATGGAAATAAAAAATGTAAAGTGCTCAATATGCAGGTTCACCAAAATGAACCATAGATTTTTGGGTAGGGCATATAGGCTACTCTTGCACTCTTAGGAATGTTTCACCTAAAAGGAGAGAGATAAACCCCACTCAAAAGTCTAGGTGGTTCACTCAAATTATGCAATGTATGATGTTATTTAGACTAAATGGAATAATCTAGGTTTAATTAGATGAACTATTTGATTGATTATGAATGAAAAATCTAAGAATTATGCAATGTTGGAAAACATAATGTGATATGAAAACATGAACTAAAGTATGAATAAATGCAAAACAGAAAAGAAGAAGGATGAATTAGAGTGCACCTAGGTAGAGAATAGAGAATCTAGAATATTCTTAATGTTGGAAGAGATCACTAAAAAATCACCAATGGGACTCATTCACCACTAATGGTGAATCAGTCTTGCTTATGATGAAAACTTCTAAGAATAGGTTTCTAAGTGTTGGGATTTGGAATCTAAAAAAATCTAGATTTCTAGCCTTAAGGTGGGAATAATTCACAATTGATGGTGAATCAGTCAACTCCCAAAATTTTGAGAAATCAGGGACCAAGCCTATAGCACCAGATTGAGGTTGACTATTTGTTGGTTTGATGAAGTTAATAGAACATAAAACAAACAAAATGTCTTCTCCAAGCTTGAAATAGATTTGATTTGACTTGAAACACTTTTTTCACATATTGCCCACTTTTCAAGACCTAATAACCTGTCAAATTTGCATACACAAGTCTACAAACACACATGCAAAAGGGGAAAAATGGTTAAGGGTTAGATTATAGGGATTTTCCTTGGTCAAATCCCACTTTGGTAATCAAACCCTTAATGAAGAAATGGAATGAAAGAGAATGATAAAAAAATAACATTCAAATGTTATCAACTTTCCAAACCCTTATTGAAGAAATATGAAGATATAACAATCGTTGCTCCAAAATACTTGATTAATGTTTGATTCAATGATGCAAAGTACTTGAATCCTTGAATGAATGTGTGAATAAGTGAACTTGATGAATGGGGGTAAAAATGAGAAGAAAAAATCTTATTTATACATACTTTTGCCTAAGTAACCTAAAGATACCTCATCACAGGATGACATAAGTTGGTTTTAAATAAAAACCCAAAAGAAAATTTGAAATATTTTGAATTTTGAGCCAATAGGGACTCATTCACCACCCATGGTGAATGGGTCCCACCTTGGACTTGAAAGTGGGTGTTAGGAATTAAGTCACATTTAATGTTGTTTGTTGGATTTACATTCAAAACCACACTTAATTAAGCCTTATAAGGGCATAAAAGGGTCAAATAAAGCATAAGAAAGGTTTAAATAGTGAAATTATGCCTAGAAAAGAATGAAATATTGTTAGAAGACTTTATAACACTTCAAAATAGGACTTGATAAGTGATGAAAAGGTGATTTTTAGGTGAATTTTAATGAATAGAGTCTAGAAAAGTGTAGAAATGTTTTACAACACTTCACAACACCTTCACAAGATGCCATAATTTGAATTTTAAGGACCTAATGTGAATGTTCAAGCCACATTGCAACATTAAATCAAAGAAAAATGGACCAAGAATTGTGAAGAAAGGCCTAACAGACCATGAAAATGACAAGGGACCATTTTTCTATGACACAAAAATATAAATATTATAACATCATCATCTATAATTGAAACAGGTGAGTCAAATATCTATAATTTAATTGAATTTGGCAACATCCATCTTGAGCAATAAATTAAAATCATCATACATAATAATTTTCCATCCAAAAATCATCGAACACTTTCAATATATTTAAATTGACAAGTCAATACTAATAAGATTACTATCATATATAATTAAAACAAGTGAAAGTCAAAAATGCTAGTAGATCAATAACATTTCAAAATGATGCATTTCCAGTAATCAACATAAGCCAAAATGATACATGTACAAATGATATAAGTGAAAATGATAAATTATGTAACTCAAAATGATACAAGTCAAGATGATACATCTCCAAATGATATAAGTCAAAATGATACAACTCAATAATATGGTACTGTAGGCAATGAAAATGATACATATGATAGTAACCATGAAAAGAGGCATCATAATGATATATCAACAATGATCCATGATGTAGTCTATATGATCATGAATGTCACTGGCTACTACAAATTCACTTCATTAAAACTTGATTCCATAAGACTATAAATTCATCAAGACACCAAAACAAGGTTTCCAACCTCTTACTAGTTATTTTTACACTTCACTCATCTTTCTTTTCACTAAAACAAAACAAAAACACCTTCATATGACACTATATTACTCGATTCTCAGTTGCTTACACCAATGAACCAAAATAACTAGTAGTAGTCCATATAGTCAAAACTAGGCATATCTTCAAAACCAAATTGAAAACACTTAGAAAAATAATTTTTTAGAAACCCATTTCAGTCTTATCTAACATATTTGAAAACCAAGTACTATTATTTTGAAAAGATCATCCTTAAAATGGACTGTATTGCTGCTACAAGCCCCCAAATAGGTCAAAATTACAAAGAAAGTACCAATATTTAAACTCCAAACCCTCAAATAACCATGAATTTTTTTGTAATAGGTTCTAAAACTTTAGAATTAATAATGTTTTGATCACTCAAAACTTTCCAAAGGAAACAAAACTCAAACCCTTGATTTTGACTTTACTTTGCTTAAATCAATGAGGGTTTATTGAAAATCTTATCTCCGCACCTTAACTCACCTTGAAAATACATAAAAAAATATCCATAAGGTCTGAAAATTCTCAAAAAATTATAAAAAATTGCTTCCCCAAAATATTTCACAGTTTTCCACCCTTGAACCAGTCAAATTACCCAAAACATACAATTTTAACAACTAGGGAAGCCTAGGGCTTTCTCAAAAAGGAATAAGAACTCTTTTTACCCTGAAACTTGGAGAATATTGAAGATTATGTCCACACAGACCTTCATAAAAAAAATTTATGAGATTTCATAAGAGAAATTTAGAGTTATTGAATTTTGATTGCCTGCTACCACCTTGAAATCGGTATCTAACTGCCTGGAGTAAATTTAAAATATATGGAGCAAGATTTCATGAAATTGAATAAAAAAAATGAATGGAGAGGAGATTCTGAATAACATCTTATCAAATTATTTCCAAGCACTGGGAAGTCTGTACACACATGTTCCAAACCAAATTTCAGAGAAAAAAGCTGTAAAATGCTCAAAATAGTGTTCTTTATTAAAGTTTTTCTTCCATACACCAACTCCCCTACCTTAAAACAATGAAATAGGTCTTATTTATCCATTTTACAACTAATTAAAACCAATTATAATTGAATTCTATACTTATAAAGTAATTTGACCATTCAACTTCTCATTTTGCAACTTTTACAATTTTGTCATGATGACTTTTGGCAATTTTTGCAATATTTGAGAAAATTTTATAAAATGACTCCCTAGGACCTAAATTGACTCAATTAAATAAAATGTGATCTAAATATACCTTATTACACCTTTAAAACATCAAACTCAAGCCAAAAATAGAATTGTCTCATGGAGGCTTAAAACTCACAAGGTGCTCCTGCACCATACTCCCTGCCAAAAGAATGTTCCAAGCCCTCTTGGATTGAGGGAAACAATATTAAATCACCCCTAGATTCTCCACCATGATTAATTTGATACTATAACTCTCACATTCCTTGAAATATCTGCAACTTTTCTTCATTTTCACTTTTGGCTTTAGTTGGTCTATGCCAACTTTTTTCCTCTTTGTCTTGCTTCCTTGAATTTTATCCTCCATGCTCTAATGTGTCACAACCTCCCTTTGTCCTTATTAAATATACTACACCTTGACCTTTAGTTTTTTCCCTGTCCAAAGTATTATCACAACAAGGAAGTGATACATTGTCTCTACCACAATACAACTAGGTTTCTTCAACTCATTTTGAGTCTTCAAGAACAATTCATCACAATTTGACACCATCTCAATATCATTTCCTTCTAAGATTAGATCATTTACCTTTGTTTCACCTTCATCTTCATGCTTGGGAATGGCTACAATGTATTTGTCTTTTTCATCCATCTTGGTGAATGCTTCTTCTTCCACTATCCTTGCAAACTTTTATCCTTCTTGCTTGCCCTCTATCATCTTCACATCTGATCTTCATGCCTTCTCTCTTCTTTTCTTTTTTTTTTACCATTCTTTGAATAGGCCATACAACCTTCTTCTTCATTTTCAAGTGCCAACTTGTGGCTGGCCTACACAACTATTTCATCTTAGTCTTAAATGTTTCTATCATCACATTGAATTCCTCTAG
>VDFB02281492.1:299807264-299914696 GCA_007258455.2 Sequoia sempervirens
CGGATGTGTGATATCAATCAATATATTTTACGTGTCTACATTTTGCCCCTCTTTGAAGCAACGTACTTGCTGCGTTGGTTCAAAGAATAACCTTGCCATGATCAAAAGTCAAAAATTCTTTGATTTTTCGGATGCCCCACTATTGCCCCAGTGAGAAGAATTACGCTGGTATACTACCCCCTTGAGAGATCGAGTGGAAATGCTAATTTTCGATTGAGATCGCGATAAAATGTGAGATGAGTGGTTCTATTGATTAGAGGATGAAAGATAATTCTTTAGAAAGATCAGATATCTGACGTAGACAATTTTGATGATGTATAAATAGTCATTGGCCATGGGTAGCCTCATGTATATTTTGAGATATCACACAAATTTGGATAGAAATGTTAGTAAAGATAAAATAATAAGAAGAAATAAGATGATAACAAGAGGATCTAATAAGTCAATGATCTAAGAAGACCTTATTGGAGATAATGATGGATGATGATGATGTTCGCTTGTCGAGAGTTGGGATTTTCAAAAGGCCAATTACCTTATTGTATGATAACACACATAGATATGATGCATCAAGGTATAGATGACCAAGATGGCGTTGTATCTAGTGAAATGGACTTTGAAGATAGGCTTGATGGAGCATCAAATTTCAACTCTTGGAAATTTAGAGTTCTTATTGACTTAGAAGAAAATGATCTTTTAGATTTAATGGAGAGTGATGTTCCCAAACCATTTGATGATGCAAAGAAAACACAATGGAAGAAAAATGGCACGAAGGCTAGAAAGATCATGATAGACTTTGTGAAGGATCATCTAGTTCCGATTATCTCCAAGATGAAGACATCCAAAGAAATGTTTGAGGCTCTACAAGGATTGTATGAAATCAACAATACCAGCAGAGCCCTTGCTTTGAGGCAACCACTCCATCATGTAAAAATGGCTAAAGGAGATTCAGTCATTTCTTTCTTCATGAAGATTTCAGATTTGAGAGATCAGCTATGCACTATTGGAGATATAGTTGAAGATAGAGATCCAGTTATATTGGCACTGAATGGTATTCCTCAATCTTGGGAGCCCTTTATTCAAAGCATCAGTGGGAGATCTAAGTTTCCCAAGTTTGATTGTCTTCGAGTTGATTGCATTCAAGAGGAATCCAAATTGGCAGCAAGAGGAAATGGGTGAAGCTCTCATAATGAAGAAAATCATGTCCTTGCTGCTCAAGCTTCCAGAAGGAAAGGAAGAGAAGGGAGAAGAGGAAATTTCAAGAGGAATAGAGACAAAAAATAAAATTTTGTTTCAGAACCAAAGAAGAAGAAGGACCTCTCTCACATTCAGTGTTTCAGGTGTGACAAGTATGGTCACTATGCTCGAGATTGCATATCAAAACCAATACAACATGCTTCTACTACAGATGTTGATGATGTGTCACCGCAAAAGGAATCTAGAGATGACTTGGGGGGATTTCTATTCATCTCTGCTCTTTCAAGCAATGTTCCAACTAAAAGTGACACTTGGTTGATAAATAGTGGTGCTTCATGACACATTACAGGATACCAAGAGCATCTTACGGACTTGGTAGGAAGAGAAACCAACTTGCAAGTGATAATTAGATATGTTGCTTGTTATTCTATAAAAGGAGCTAGGGCCACTTCTCTTCAACTAGATTCAAGTATCCCTCTTCATTTGAGTGATGTTTTGTTTGTACCAGGGATCAAAAGAAATCTTGTCTCCATTTTAGCTTTGCAGGACAAAGGGTATTGGGTTTCTTTTTCTGAAGAGAAATTTCTTGCTTGGCTTAAGAACTCGAGTATCAAATCAGCTCATGTGATTGGTGTTCATCAAGAGATCCTATACAGACTTTCAATTCGTCCAGTTCAAGAATTATTGCACGACTCTATCAGTTCGAGTGAGCTATGGCACATGAGACTTGCTCACTTACACTTCAAAGCTCTTCCATCTATGGAGAAGGTGGTTACTGGTCTACCAAAGCTCAGCCTGGAGCTCGATGGCATTTGAAGAGGATGTGCACTTGGTAAGAATATCAAGAGTCCCTTTCATAGTAGTGACAGTAGATCAAAGGGAATTTTAGATCTTGTTCATTCTGATTTATGTGGACCAATGTTTGTGGAATCTTTGAGTGGATTTTGGTATTATGTGATTTTCATTGATGATTATTCTCGAAAGACTTAAATTTACTTCTTGAAATCTAAGGAGTCTAAAGAAGTACTTGATAGATTCAAAGAATTCAAGGCTCAAGTTGAAAACATGTTTGGGAAAAGGATTAAGGTTCTGAGATTTGATAATGGAGGAGAATACACTTCTGGAGGCTTTCATAATTTTTGCATTGAGGGAAGGATCAAGAGGGAGTTATGTGTTCCGTACAAGCCTCAACAAAATGGATTTATCGAAAGAAAGAACAGATCCATAGTTGAGGCAGCCAAGGCTATGATTCATGATCAAGATTTATAGACTTTCCTTTGGGCATAAGCTTCCAGAACCGTTGTGTATGTTCAAAACAGAATCCCTCATCGAATATTGGGAAACATGACTCCTGAGGAGGCCTTCACAGGTGTGAAACTTGAGGTTAGTCATTTAAAAAAAATTGGTTGTCTTGTTTACATTCATGTGCCTAAGGATAAAAGATCAAAGTTAGAACCTTCAGGTAAGAAAGGTATATTCGTGGGATACAATGATTCTTCAAAGGCCTACAGATTCTACATTCTAGGGTAGAAACAGATTGAGATCAGCAGGGATGTCTCCTTCGAAGAGGAAGTAGCCTTCAAAAGATCTAAAGGGTCTCACATGGAGAAGAAAGTGAAGAATAGGAGACTACTCAGGATATGGACATATCTACTCATCATACTCCTAACATTTAGAGGGAGTCCAAAGAACCGATTGAGACTATTGATCCAGTTGATCCTCTAGAACCAACCGATGGGCCTAGAGACATTGTCATAGGTCAGAAGAGTCCTTTATGGGCTCGACAAACTATGCAAGAGGCAAAAAAGTATGTGGCTCCTCGAGGAACCTTTAGGGAAAGCAAGAGATCACAAAAGTATCCAACTTATGTGGCATTGATGAGTCACATCATTGATTCTAAGCCTTCCAATTTTGAGGAAGCATCCAACCAGCAGGTATGGAGAGATGCAATGGCAAAAGAATATTAGTCTATCATTAAGAATGATGTATGGGATGTTGTTCCAAGACCTGAAGGGAAATCAGTTGTGTCTTCCAAATGGCTCTACAAAATCAAGCATGCAACTGATGGTAGCATTGAGAAGCACAAGGCGAGATTTGTGGCAAGAGGATTCTTTTAGGAGGGAATAGATTATAAGGAGACATTTTCCCCTATTGCTCGATACACTTATTAGGACAATTATTGCTATTGCATCCGATAAAGGATAGAAGTTACATCAAATGGACGTAAATACTACATTTATTAATGGTATGATTGAAGAAGAAGTGTACATTGAGCAGCCAAATGGTTTCATGATTCATGGGAAGGAGTCTCATGTATGCAGATTGAAAAAGACATTGTATGGCCTTAAGCAAGCACCTCGCGCATGGTATGAAAGGATTGATCGATATATGATGAGCTTGGGATTCTCCAAGAATGATGCAGATTCTAATCTTTACTTCAAGGTAGTTGATGGTGAGGCTTTGATATTGGTTCTTTATGTTGATGATTTATTTCTCACTGGAGCAGAGTCTCTCATTGTCAAATGCAAGAAAGAGTTAGCCTCCAAGTTTGAGATGAAGGATCTTGGTCTTATGCATTACTTCCTGGGACTGGAAGTGTGGAAAAGACCTAATGAGATTATTCTAAGTAAAAGGAAATACACTATAGACATATTGAAGGGATTTGGGATGATGGATTGCAAATCCATGTCTACACCTATGGAGACAAATTTGAAGAAGTTGAGTGAATCAACAGTTGGTTTAGATTTGGTAGATCCCACCATGTATAGACAATTGATTGGATCATTAATGTATCTAGTCAACACTAGACTAGAAATTTGTTATACTATGAGTGCTCTCAATTCATGTGTGAGCCAAGACAAATACATCTAGTTGCTGCAAAGCATATTTTGAGATACTTGCGTGGCACTGTGGGATATGGCTTGAGATATACTTCCTATGAAGATTTAAAGTTATAACACTATGTTGATTATGATTGGGCTGGGAGTGTAACTGATAGAAAGAGAACCTCTGGATGTTGCTTCAGTTTGGGGTCTGCCATGATTTCTTGGTGTAGCAGGAAGCAGACTTTTGTGGCACTAAGCACTGTAGAGGCTAAATATATTGCAACATGTGTGGTAGCTCGAGAAGTAATGTGGCTTCGAAAGCTCCTTGCAGGATTGTTTGGTCAAACATCGGAGCCAACTGCGATTCATTGTGATAATTAAAGTTGTGTGAAGCTCTCAGTAAATCTAGTGTTTCATGACAGGACAAAGCATGTGGAGATCAAGTATCATTACATCGGAGACATGGTGCTGAGGAAAGCAATTCAACTCAAGTACATTTGCACTGATGATCAGACGACTGATATTCTCACCAAGCCTCTTTCCAGAGTGAAGTTTTCATATTTTTTAGACAAGCTTGGGGTAGTGGAGAATGTCACCCTTGCTGAGAGGGAGACTCATCATCAGTGAGCCTTGCTATAATGCATATTTCTCTGAGACGGACAAATATGAGGTGAAATCCCTCATACATCTCTGAGACGAAGATGTGGTTCTTTTCACACATGGGAGTAGCCATGGTGGACATCATGTTGAGAGACTCCATGACGACATCATGTTGAGAGACTCCGTGATGAAATCTTTGTACTTGTGTTTTTTCCACACATGGGAGTAGCCATGGTGGACATCATGTTGAGAGACTCCATGATGACATCACGTTGAGAGACTTCGTGATGGACACTTGTACATGTGTTTCTTTCCACACATGGGAGTAGCCATGATGGACGTCATGTTGAGAGACTCCATGATGACATCACATTGAGAGACTCTGTGATGAACTCTTTTCCACAAATGGGTGTAGCCATTGTGGGTGTCATGTTGAGAGACTCCATGACAAGGATATCTGGAAAATACCTCCCTAGCTAAGATGGAGTGTTAGTGTTTGTAGCATCGGGATATATTTTCTCCCAATCAAAAATCAAATAAATGATTCCCAAGGCAGGTCGACCTTGATTTACAAATGATATTTTATATTTTATATTTTTTTTAAGAGGCTGACCTAGAGAAGAAGTCGCCTAGATTTGTATATATACAATGTGAAGATCATTCATTTACACATCAATTCATTCTCAATTCAATTCACACTTTCAAGAAGAAGTTTGCATTTTAGCAGTAGATTGCCATCTTTAGCAGTAGGTCAAATTTCAAAAGGAATTATATTCATTTGTATCAAGGAGAGATTTCAGCATTCATTGTATCAAATTCAGCCATGTGTTGGACCTGAGTTGTAAGCAGATTTCTGCTCTAAATATTCTCTTATATATTTTGTTGGGTTTTTCTCCCTCGAGCAGGGTTTTCCTAGGGTATTTTGCTGTGTTTTGTTGTTAAGTGTTTTGTATTTCTACTTATTTGCATCTCTGGTCTAAAACTAACAATAAATACAAGGCTATTTTATCAAATCAACTAGAAGTTTTCAATTAGATTTTTGAGAGATCAACCCTAAGAGAAAATAGTATTATCTAGAGCATTCAAGGGTAGATTTATCAAGCATCTACAACAACAATCAAGATCTCAAGCATCATGTCAAAGTTATCATCATTCATGCATATTTTTGGAGCTAACATTGGCATTTAGGTTTCAAGCATTCAAGTCAAAATTCAAGCATCAAGATCCACATCCATTGAAGCCATTTCATGCAAGATCAAGATCAAGATTTCAGTCCTCCAAACGTTTATTCAAGGGTTTGGTGAGTTGCAACATTGTATTATTCATTCTTCATTCCTTTCATGTTTCATTATTTCAATTTAAGGTTTAATTACCCAAATGGGGTTTGACCAAGGCAAACCCCCATCCACCAAAAACAAACAATTTTTCTTCTCTTGTGTATGTGCAGGTTCATAGGTTGAAGAAAAGTTGAAGATCTCAAAAGAGAAATTTTGCAAAGTTGTATTTGTTGTCACCTTTATTGTCAAAATATAGAAACTCGGATCTCAAATTTATTTTCGAATTTATGATAGTGGGACCTAGGGGAATCAGAAGTGCAGACCCAAGGCCTGAAGATCATGAAATACGATTTTAATTCCTTTAAAAAGGACTCATTCCCTAGTGGGTGAATGAGTCTCAAACAACTTTTCAGAAAGTGCTTTTGGTGACAGGTACATAGTGTTTAACCCTTCTCAAATCTTCCAGAACTTTGATGTTTCTCATAGTTTTATGATTCATCAACAAGATCTAAGTGTTAGCTTGTATAATTGTGGTGATTTACTATTTTTAGTTTTTCTCCCAAAAGTGTTGTTTAGGTTGATACCCTCATTCTCAGTCATAAGAAAATCAGTAGATTCCCTCATTTAGTTGACTCACCTATGGGTTGTAAATCGACTCTTTGTGACATGGATCTCATTTCCTAATGAAAATAGGAAGATAGATTCATCACCCCCACTTTCCCCATTCCATATTTGATTCACCTATTTTTCTATGTTTCAATGGTTTGGATCTGTTTTCTCATGAAAGTCATGATTTAGGTTGAGGTGGACACTTTATATGGTCTGAGTTAGACTTGCTCAGCTGAAAACTATGTTATGATGTGGTAGGATTTTGAGAACAACCTCATATTGTTTAACAATAAGAAAAGTAATAATTGTACTAAGATGAATCTCATGAAATCTTACGTCATGTTGGATAATGTGAATTTAAATAACAATTGGTTTTTTACTCAAATTGGTAGGAAAATACTTACGATGAAGGTTTATGATTGCATTGTAATTTGCAATCATAACACTTGGAAAATAAATGAAGTGGTTTTTTATGGAAATCTCCCTTATGTGTGAGATTTATTTCTTGCATGTGATGGTATTTTCTCTAAAAATACCAATAAAGGAAAGAATGTGATCATTGGTTGGAGGTGGGGGAGGAGGGCTTCAAATAATTATGATGTTAGTACAATCAAGGCTAGAAATATGTTAGAAGAGGAATAATAATTCGAAGATGCACTATTTGTAGTGACACAAGGTGGCATGTTTGTATTTTGAAAAAAGGAAAGAAGGGTTCCTTTGCTATTTACAATTGGCTCTAGTTCTTGGTTGGCACATTGGTTTTTATCACCATTATTTTGTAGGATTTTTGTGGTACTAGGAAAAATTGATATTATTGGTGGCTCGCATTTGAGAATTAAGCCTATCTCTTATGAATCCCTAAAAAATAATGTGGAGTTGTAGGATTTGTTTGATAAGGGGGCTACACACCTTTTTTTCTACCCATGAAAGGTTATAATGACTAGCTTACCTCCAAATTTTTCAATTCATGGTTGCAAGGAGAGGTCACTATTGGGGGCATTCGATTCAAAGTCTTTGGTGACTTGATAACGAAGGCTACTAGTTTGACCTATGAGGGATTAAAGTTGGAAACTCAAAGTAAAGGAGAATAAAAAAGGTTTATTAGTTCCTTTTTTGTCGGCAAGGAGAAACCTATAAAATTCCAAAAATGAATTTAGTAGAGAGAAGCTATCGGTTCCATGGGCCCTCTTAAGTTTACATATCATGAAGTAATTGAATCTCAAGGGTAGATTTAAGATAGTCCATGACTACCACTTCCCCATCCTAAATCATATAAGACATGGAAAAAAAAATATCTTTTTACCTGTTCTCATCCCTAGAGTCTTGCATCATTGATGGCACCTATCCCCTGCACCAGGGCCTCATTAAGTGGCTAACCCTAACCCTAGCTTTGTGGGAAAAGTGGGGCCTTGTAAAAAGGGAAAAGATTCCATGGGAGTTAACACTCCTTCCCCCTACCATGAGTTTTTGTTGGTTAGAACTCCCAAAAAATGAAGGTTTTGGACTTGGGCATGTAAGTGGCTAAGCTAGATAAGACAATAAAAAAACCAAATTCTCCAAAAACCCTTATCTCCTTTTGGTTGGGGGGATAATTGAAATCTCCAACGTGGAAGGTGGGGAAGAGGATAATGTGGGAATTATTCAAAGTGACTCTAAGGGATCAAGAGGTCGTAAATCTACTAGGTTGGTTCAAGCCTTGGTTGTGAAGAATTCTAAAAACACCAAAGGTAAAATAATTTTGGAGGACTCTGAGGAGGAAGATAATGATGATGAGGAATTCCTTCCTCGACATGATGATGATTGGGATGAGGGAGCTTTTGAGAATGGCTCTAAGGTGGATATTTAGGATGAATATGAAGTGGAGTAGGACAAAGAGGAAAAGGAGGAAGAGTTGGACAAGAATAATGAACAGCAAGAGGTTGAGGAAACTGAGGTCTTGGAAATGGAAACTATGGCTCCTTCTCTTTAGTATGAGGAAGAGATGGGAAAAAATATAGAAAGGAGACCTACGCCTGACGAGGACCTAGATACTAGAGGTAAGGATACCACTGAACTTAAGAAACTCAAGGCTAAGGTGAAGAAGCTGGAAAATAATTTGGAAACCAACAACAACCAAGATAAGATGAAACACATGGAAACTGCCCTTTCAAAACTCATAAAGATAACTAATGGCATTATGAAGAATTTTGTCATGGGTATGGTTTTAGGCCTCTCTAAAATCAACAAAAAAATGAAGAAAATGACTAAAGGAAATGATAACTTGAATGAGGAGGAAAAGAATGATAAGGAGTTGTCGAACAAGGAGGCTTGGGAGGATTCCCTAGACTCTCTCCTCATTGACTGGAGTCTCATCAGTTAGTTTTGTATTGTGGTTTCCTTCATGTTTGTTGTTTCTTATCTTTAGTTTTGTTGTTTTCTCGGGCATGTGCACCCTTTTTCTATTTGGTCGAGCATTTGTGCCCTCTTTTTGTTTCTTTGTTTAATCTTATGTTGTTCTAAACTTATGGGATTAGGGGCCTTACCCTACTTTTTTTTATCAAAATCATTCATCTTAAAAGAAAATGTAATTATTTTATATGTCATATGTGTTTGTGTGTATCTTATGGTTATCATAACTAAACCATATACTTGCAAATCAACATATTAATTGAATTATACATAACAACATTAAACTTATATATAAGAAATGATACATGCTGAAAAATAGTTCTATGAAACTTATGTAATGGTTGAAGTCAAGGATTTAAACCTACAACCACTATCTCTATCTTTAAATGACTTAACCATCCAGTGTATGCCCTAGAACTTTATTTCTTATATATTTAGAGATAAAAGTCCATACTTTATTTTTTCTTTAGTTTTGAGTCACTTTATTCATGTCTTAAGATATATTAATTTAGTATGTGATTTGAGTTATTCATGTGTGAAGTTCAATATTGAACTTAAAAATTTCCCTCTATTATGATGATTTAGATGAGTTTAGATATATTCATGATTTTGATATGTAAAATTATCATTACAAGCTAGCTATTGGCTTATATATTTATCATATGGGTTTGAGAATCCATTTTATGATGTAATTTATGAGATGCATGCAATTAAGATAGATTCAATGTATAATTAGAATATTAAAGGTTTATTGTGTATTGCATGTGTGAGCTTTACTCCTTTCCTTTAATTAAGTTATTTCTTCAACTATTATTATTCAATGCGACTTGATATGTGCATTGAGTATTCAAGATACAATCTTATAAGTCAAAGGGAATTAACTCAAAAAGTTATAACACAAGTTTGTTCATTATCTTAATATACTCATGGAAGGATCAATATGTGTCTACATGCATACCATTATTTGGCATGATGGATGGATTCCAAAAGAAATAATAAGAGGGGGAAGGAGAGGAAGAAGAAGGAGAATGGTATGATGAAAATGTTAGAATTGTGAAAAAACAAGCCACAAGATCAAACAATGAACAAAGACACCTTCCATGCAAGAGATCTGCAAACAATATATGCAATATTCCTCAACAAGAAAAATCTATAGAATGAACCTCAATAAATTTCAAGGGAAAAAAAAATCCTCAAAGATTGAGAGTTCTATCAAAGACATGATAATATAACGAGGGTTGAGTGCTATATAGGAGCAACCCTAAATGAGAAAGAGATTAGATTATGACAAATGTCAACATCTTATGCAATGAAACATAATGATCTAATAATAGCTCTCTATTTAACATAGTAAATCACTCATAAGTTTAGCTTAAGTGCATGAGAATACATTAGACTAATAGTTAATTACAAATTAATTAATTATTAACTAATGCATGATTACTCTAACACCCCCCTTAAGATGTGTAGATACCTGAAATTGTCTTAGTTTGTGAATTAGCATTTTAACACTATCATATTTCCCCTAATGATTAAATAATACTTCATTATTTAATTATTATCAAGTGTCATATTCTACTATTAATTAATTGATTTTTATTATTTAATTAATTCATTTTAATTTACCTTCCTCACTAATTAAATAAATTAATTATGTCTTAATTCCCACTGATAAAAAAAATGTCCTAATTCCCATTTATCCATTTAATTAAATAATATTTTGTTATTTAATTAAATGTGGGTTGATTTCCATTTTCAAATAATTTACATTTCTATCTCTTCAATCAACCCTTTCTTCCATCATCAATCAACTAAGTCTTCAAATTGGAAACATCTAATATTCTTCATAATTAAATAAATCATTATGCGAGAGGCATTATACAATGAAAGCAATGAAGGAATATTTTCCGTAAAGTTTTTAAAGCTGCATTGAAAATGACAGGCAGGTGGAAGTCATGTGCTATTTTTAAAATTTGAAGGAATTAAAATTCATTAAATTTTGGTAGGGTAGTGGAGAGTGGCGTTGGCATGCAAACCGTTGGCATGCAAACTGTTTCTTTTCAAATGAAGAATGGGTAGTTTATTACCGTCTACAGGAAGGAGAAGGGGAAGGATCCAAACAGAAGAAAAGAATAGAATTTCTTCAATTGGTATTAAGCTTTCCTTCTGGCCTTCACTGTTATTGTTTATATTCAAAGCAATGTGAGCTGGAGTTTGGGGTTTGGTATCTGTACACTGCTTATGCTCATATCAACACTTGTCTTTCTTGTTGGAGCTCCCCTTTTCCGCCATGACAATCCACAAGGCAGTCCATTCACTGGATTTGCACAGGTCATTATCAGGAAGTGGAATTTATCTCTACCTTCTGCTGCTGCAAAGCTTTATCATGGTGAAGGCTGCTCCAAGCCTCTTCTCACAGACAGATTCAGGTAATTTTCGTCTGAGTTGTTATCTTTTTTTCAAAAGAGTTTATGGATGCATTTATCCGGATACAGTTCTGTTCTAATTTTGATAAATTTAGAAATGAAAGTTTGTTTGTTTTTTAAGATTTCTTTAATTTACTCTTGTTGGTTGTAAGCTGGCTTTCCCCACCGGATGAAGTTTTTCAGTTCAGTTTTGTTATGGATTGTATGTGCAATGGTCTCTTACTCAACCTCAATTTTTCTTTTCAATGAAAAGTACTATGACTTTCGGAGGATCAAAATGAAAATGAAGATCTTCTTTTGCTTTAAGATATGTTGGTTTTCATTTAAACTTGATTTTCTGAATTGACCGAGCAACATACAATGTCTTGACGCAAGTAGAAAAAGATTTGTTGAGAGAGAATAGAAAGAAGAATGCAAAAATTCATGTTCTTCATTCAACAAAACATGGATGAATCTATCTTCCTCAGAGTTGCAATATCAAGACAACTTACAAACAACATACTAAGGTACAAACAAGGTTAAAATAGCTAAATCCTAAGCACTGTGGCCTGATTAAGAACTGTGGGAATCTATTCCCACTGCTTTCATTTTGGTACCAAAGTTTATGTAGCACTTTGAAGATGCTCCAGAGACAACCTAGTTAGGCATCTATTGATGATTTGAAATATGATAACTGCAGTTGATGCACATTATAAAATAGGGCCTTGAAATCTATCTCCTTGATCAGCCCAAGCTAACTGCATTCTTGATCCAGTTCCACTGGACATCTCTTATCAGGAAAATTTTATTAGAAAGCAACTATGAAACAACCATGTTGACTGATCCACCAACATCAAAAAACAACACTAAATATGAACTGTATTAACACAGGCAGACAATTCAAATCAAAATTTATCAAAATAATTCAGTATGGCCCTGTTAAAGATAAATATTGATGGTTAGCATGCTACAATTTGAATTTTGTTAATATTTTTGTTTTACCTTCACATATCTAAGAAACTAGATTTTTCGTTTCGTTTGGAATGTTTATGAGGTTTTGATTTCACACTCTTATTCTTGTGAATTTCTACATGATGACCAACATATTGCTTCTATTTTGATGTTTAGACATTAGAATCAAGCATTCATAATAAGGAGAACTAAGAAGTTAGAAGATTCTAACTTAGAAAATTATTTAAAAAGTAATTAACTACTAAAAGTACTAAATCCAAAATTTGTGAGAGAAAATAAATAAATAAATAATCAAGATATTGTTTTATAATTAATAAATAAATAAATCAAGATATTGTTTTATTGCTTTAAAATTTTAGGGGAAAATCATAGACTTCTAATTTAGAAAAAAGAAAAATCAAATTATAAAAGCAAGTAGCTCAATTGTTTTAACAAATCCAACTTTGTGGAAGAAAATCAAGTCACTTGATTTAACTACTTCCAAGCTTTAATCTTCTAATAATAATCCTTTGAAAAAGTGTTTAGAAATTTTTAATCTTAATATTTAGAAACTAGATTTTTCAACAAACTAATCTTCCAATTTTGAAAGTCAAATCCAACTATATGTTAATATATTTCAGAAAGTCCAAATATAGTACCTCCTATATTTTATTAAAAAAAAAATTTCTTACAATAATCCATAAAAGACTTCTACTTTAAAATAAAATTATAATTATTATATTTATATATAAAAATATATATATATTATTTTCCTATTTAAATGGAATCCCATTAAATAGTTTTAACTTAGATATAATTTTTTTTTAATAATAATCATATTTTATTTTAAAGAAATTATAATACGTTGAATCTTTGATATTTAAATTTAATAGTATTTACGTCATAATATAGTGAAAGCAAAAATCTGTCTCAATAAAAACCTTTTGCATTTAAATTGGCATCCTTGTTGGTTGTTGTTAGTGTTCTTGTTTTACATTCTCACTGCTCTTGCTCAGTAAATTCAATGATGTGAATTTATGAACATCGGGCTTTTGTACCAATAGGGGACCCCTTCAGTCCAATCCATTATCTTGTTTTCCAAATTATCCTTCTCTCCACACATAGAAGAATGTATATGTTGAAGCTTCTACAAGATCAAACGTGCTTCCTTTTCATGCTTACGATGCTCGTATACCAAAGTGGTTCAGTTCCTTTTCAGACAAGAATGCCAACAATGAAGTGACTCATGAACGGGTATGTATTACGAATTCCCCATCTTTTCCTTGCATGTATGGTTGACAAGAGCTAATATACCTGATCTTTTCTCACTTATCTAATGTTGGTCAAGAAACTTTTTTCATGAATCGTTAGGGTAAGGAGAAGGATCTTAGTGGTGGATCTTCTTCAGTAGCATGTATGTCGTTCTTATCAATGTGTGATAATTTTGTAAGGGATTGATTACTTTCTTTTGTCGATATGTTGCACTACTATATAATGCTTGATCTTTGATAATGTAATAAAAATATATATCTATATCTCATGATTTGTTAGCATAATTAAAGAAAGTTTATGTTCTTCAATGACTTCTCAAATACTGACGTGTGTTTAAAATACAACTTCAAACTCTTCCCCATTATTTTGTCTCCAAATGCATCTAGATTTGAGATATATAATTCCTTGGTTATATTCGAATGGAGAGGGAAAACACATATCGTGAGGGTGTTACCCCAATAGAAAACATTACCCCAAATCTAGCTGTTGATTGTCTTATTATCCGCAAATGTTCTACCATAATCACTTTCTTTGGGCTTTACTTATTCGTTAGTTTCCAACTTAGATTTTGTTTGACTATTTATACAGTGGATATAATTAAAATGCACTCCAACAGCACAAGAACACACATAATTATTACTGTTACGAATCACAATTGAACTCAGTGAGGTGGTAATTACTACACCTCCTTTCTATACTTAAATGATTTCTTAATTTAGGTAATGTTTTCTCTCAGGGGAACATTGGACGTCTTAAAAATCTGGACGTGCCTACTTAATTCTCCGTTGATTGCTCATGTTTGTCAAATTAAATGTGGTCAAAGAGTCATTTTTAGAAGTTGTTTCAAATCACACATCAGCTTGTCATTGCATTTGAATTTTAAAGAGTGTGAAAGAACTCTAAAGAAAATTAGCACTTGTGAAAAATAGTTTGATGAAAGCACTTCTCTTCAGAAAATAGTTAGACCAGGATTTCTTCTAATTACAAATTTCTTTCACATCTAAAGTTTGTAGCCAAATGAAGAGAGATGGTCGCGTGTAAATTGTATGATCACCTGAATTTTCATCCTCAAATAATAAATGGCCATGTGAAATGACCGTTGCATCCATATTAAGGGTTTTTAATAAATTGGAACAAAGGGATACTCCAACAATGTTATGTCATTATATAAACAAATACATAAACCAAGAGCAACGTTGTGTCCTCTGAATAGTATACCCCATGTTCAGTTTCCTCTGTACCACCAAGTTTAGTTTATATCCTTAATTCACTATTTCTCACTTTCATAGCTGACATTGTATAATTTAATCAAGTCAACCTTCTCAAAGAAAGTAACTATTGGAAAAGTTGATACATTTCAAACTTGTGTTACGATGCTACCCAATTTGTTTAATGATTAAGATGTTCGTGGAGCTACATGCTCTGTATATACATCACATGGTTTCTCTATTCCAGTCATTGGTAACGGTAATACAAAAGAATCGTGATGATACGTATTGGATCATTACTAAGATTTGTAGTCTGTTTGACTTCGATATTTCCTTAGGTTTGGAGTAATGGTCGAAAGAATTTGGAAAAAAACCACATGAGATTAGTTATGGCAATTCATTTCCTTTTGATTGAATTAATATTAATCTTGATTACTTAGCTGTCTACTGAATACTTACACCACTTGAATGAATGTTTTGAACCTAAATCCCTGGTGCCTTGCCACTATATTGATAAATAAGAGTTCAGAGAAGTAGTCAGAAATTTGAGTTGGAATTATTCACCAAGAATGTACTTTTTATGGAAGTAATTATACCAAGAGGTATCTATAGTGAAAGCAAACAACCTGTGTCAATAAAAACTCTTCAAGCAAAAATTTACGTGCATTTGTCAGTCTTCGAATATGAAGGAATGGAAATTCATTAAATTTTATGAGATATGTGCATCATGTTGATAGGGTATTTGACAATTCCTAATTGGATTTAAGATAATAGAGGTTTAGGAGGCTAGCTTTTCCCATTTGACAATTCTTAAGTGGATTCAAGATAACAGAGCTTTGGGGAAATATTGAATTGTGACCACAATTTTACATTATCTCTGATTTAGTAGTTTAGTATAAGTAGTGACTGGGTGTCTAATTGATTTTGCTCCTTATACTATTTTAGATTTCATGGGCTACATGAAACAATATATGGTTGAATGCGTTATATTGGTTATGAAAGGTGACGTAGATAGTCGTGGTTGATGTACATGACTCCTAGGGTTTCAATTTCAACAATGAAATTATTGTGGATTTCATTACATGTTGTGAATGGCTGAAATTCCATGCATCATAAATTCCCCTGAACAAATGGTTGTGGCTTGGGAAGAATTAGTTTTCAATTATGTGCCTTGGGCCTTATTAGGTATCATTAGGTTGTGTTGTTGTTGTTTGGATTTTTGCATATAGCTACAGTGGTCTTGGTAGACCATGTAATTCACAAATCACCTTGGGCTCTTTTTTATTTTTCTACTGGATATGTCTCATTCTTAAAAAACCACTTGCCTAATATAATAATCACTTTAAATTTAACCATAATATGAATATAATAATCACAAGAGTTAGAGGTCAATTTATGATTAGAATTAGGGATGCATTAAGAAGAGGATTGGAAGGATATATAGATTGCACATGGAACCTCTTAAAAGGAAGGGAGGTGGAAAGAGAATAAAAAAACCAAGGGTAGGAGAATAAAGATGCAGATGATGTTATCATAAAAAAGTAAATAAAATTCAAAAAAATGAAAAAAATTGTAAATAAAATGCAATTGATATTATAATTATGTTATTTTATCACTCTTAGGTT
The DNA here is from genome assembly GCA_007258455.2 of Sequoia sempervirens. Lineage (NCBI taxonomy): Eukaryota > Viridiplantae > Streptophyta > Pinopsida > Cupressales > Cupressaceae > Sequoia > Sequoia sempervirens. The sequence goes on from VDFB02281492.1 coordinate 299,823,619, forward strand.
ATTTTATTTACTTAAGAGTTATTTTACTTTTTACTTTAGAGCTATTTAATTATTATTTGATTTTATTTATATTATAGGTGCCTCCACAAAGATATCTCTCGACGTACATTACATATATTTTTTAAATATATGTATGCTAATTTATTTATTTATTTAACTAATTTCCTAAATTCTTCAAGAATTAAATGAATATTTTTATTTACTTAATTAATCATGTGGGTGAAAATAAATAAATTTAATTTATTTATTAAACTTACCTTCTTTCTTCAATGTTTCCATATTTTTCTCTTCAGTCAACTTGTCTTCATTTTAGAATCCAAATGTTTTCTAAATCTTCAACTTTCCTTCATTTTAGAAAATATTTAGTTAACAAAGCATGAAATTAGAAACTTCATGTGCACCATTATCCACCATTTTAATTAGATAATTCAATATTATCTATTCTTCAATTAAAATGGTAACTTTCTCATTCTTTCCCATAATTTCAATCATTAATTTTTTCTTTCAATCTTGATCATCGCTTTTTTATCAAATCCTCTATAAAATCAACCTTCTTTCTCAATTTGAGGTTAACCACAAATTCTAGCATTTTGTGTCATTGCAATCATCACACATTTTTGAGCTTGAAGAAAAGAAGTATATACCAAATCTGAGAGCAAAGCAAGACAAAGGATTACTATGGAGGTAAATCATGTCAACATGGTGAAGGTAATGTTGCATTTATTTTGATTTTATTGTGTTATTTGTACTCCATAGGTAGATTAGATTAGATTTAATTGAGAATAGCAAGTTTATTGGTTACTGATTTGATTCTCCATTCCTTTTATGCTTAATATCTATTTTCTGATCTACAAGATGAACTTAGAGAGTAGTTTTAAAAATCCTAAAAATAGAATGCATGATGGGTCTCGACAAACAAGGTCTGGTGAGGTACCCATGTACAAACAAAATATCTCTAAAAATTGGAGAAAGGGAGAAAACCACATGGGAAAAGCTCCTCTCCAAAAGAGAAAGGAAAATGAAGGATTGAAAAAGCCTCCAAATCAAAGTGAAAGACTAAGAAGTCTCCAACCAAAATAATGTCCCAAAAAGAGGAACATGTAGAACATCACTAAAGCACGAAAAAGTTGTAGAAAACTGTCGAATGATGACTGATATGGTGCTGAAATGAAGAACCTCCTTTGAAACAAGTGATGATCAAGATCAAGATAACAAGAATTTGCATGAGTGTCCCTAATGACACTACTTGAATTAGATGGAAAACAAAGGAAAACATCTAAAACTCGAAGATAAATATATCAAGATTAAGAAGATAATAATCTGCATGAGTGACCCAAATGACACTACTCGAATTAGATGACAAACAAAAGGAAAACATCTGAAAGTCAAAGATACAGATGGTACATAAATCTGCACGAGTGAACCCAACGACACTACCCAACATGCAAGATGCAAGTTGAAAATACAGGTACCAAATAGTCTAAAGAACATTAATCAAGAGAGAGACAATAATCTGCATGAGTGTCCCCAATGACACTACTCAACATGCATGAAAATTACAAGTTGAAAATATAGGTACCAATAGTCTCTGATCAAATGAAATTGGAAGGATGTCTCCAGAAATAGGAATCAAAGAATGTCCATATGGCAAATGATCCATCTCACCGAAATACATGGTAACTAGCTGTTGATGTACGCTGCATCCAAAATTACATAGGAATAAGAACTAGATACATAGATCACTCAAATGCAAAACCAAGGAAGCATTAACACCAATAGTAGAAACCCCCCATAATTTTGACAAGAGAGAGCCAAGATAGGTACACTGAAACTATGTGAAACCAAGAAGTGCATGTAGGAGAAACAACCTGCAAATAAAAGGGTGTGCAAACTAAGGCACACATGCATGAGGCAAGAATCACTGGGATTCACTGCTATCATGGAAGGGACACTCACTTGAAAAAGGTATGACAATAAACCAAAGGAAAGCACCAACCCCCCATGCCACTTTATATCATAGTGCGAGTACAAAAGGCACAACAAGATGTGCAAAATCCCCAAAAAATGTGCATGAAAAAAATATCTACAATTCGCAAATAGGATAGAATATTGGAAATACATATATAATAGCCAAAAAAGAGTCATCTCATACAAACAAAAAGTTTTCAAGAGCTAATACATCCAAGTAATTCACTAGAGTGTAAAAATGCCAAAAATTGAATAAAATGTACCTAGAGAGAAATTTGGAAATATTACATGGATGGTTGTGAAGAGCTCTGAAAGATTGTCCCAACGCCTTGGAATCACAAAAAATAGAGAAATAGGTAAAAATTTATGATCTTAGGATTAAAAAAACACCTTTGAATTCAACAGGCTATAGAATGCACTAGCAGCAAAAACAAGTGATGAGACCCACACCACTGGAAAGTTGATGCAACCAAATTTTTGATGATATCTTGTTCAATAAAGTCCAATATTGTACACCCTAGTTATGGCCAAAAGAAAAAAAAACACATCCTTTAGGGCACAAGGAGGGTTCAAAGGGCCAACCACTTGTCTGTACTGCTAATGTCAGTGGAATATTCATAGGTATATTCCCTACAAGTCAAAAAAATTTGGTGGCCGAAAAAAGCCAGTCAACGAAAAAAATACCAGAAAGTTGTATCGGTATGTTTTGTATGGTTCCTGAAATATTCCTCTACATGTCGCATGTCGAGGGATGCCAAGAAAAATAGGTATCAATCAAAATTTTATTGCCAAATGTTGGGAATTGTGCCAAAAGAGTTGAAAAACTAGTCACTGAGATTTTTTTGGCGATTTGAAAAAGCCGCCGGTTGGCATTGCATAGGTTGTTGAGCAACTTAAACCCCCACCGTTCGACAAAAGGCCACCAGTCGGGAGGTAATAAGGCTCACCAATGGACGTATGGGGCCTATAGGGCCTACTTATGCAGGTACCTACAAGTACCTTAAATAAAAGTCACCTAGAAAATAATAAATACATCGTTCCTTAAAAATCAACATGCCTTTTTATTCTATTTTATTTTTTTAATTTCTAAAAAAGAAATTAAAAAAATCACCGACCATATAATTTTTTTTTCTTTTTTTTCAAACTTCATGCATAGGGGTTGTATGCAAACCGTATGACCCTTGAAGCAAAAAAATTGCCTCAAAAGCTCCCAACGCTGAATATAGGTGAATTTATAGTTAAAATTCATCAAATTGGCCTCCTTAATCCAACAATGAGGTCTTTTTTGTGCCAAAATGCACCTAAAAATCACCCACCTCCAAAAATTGAAAAAAAGTAATGGAGAATTTATATTTGATGCCTGTAACCCTTGTTGAAGAAAAAACCCTCATAAATTGAGAAGGGGTACACTGAATCCACGCTCTAATACCATGTTAGAATTTTGAAAACCATGAGCCACATGATCAAACAATGAACAAAGACACCTTCCACACAAGAGATCTACAAACAATATATGCAATATTTCTCAACAAGAAAAAGCTACAAAATGAACCTCAAGAATCTTCAAGGAAAACAAAAGTCCTCAAAGGTTGAGAGTTCTATCAAAAGTGTGATAATACAATGAGGGTTGAACTTTCTATATAGGAGCAACCCTAAATGAGAAAGGGATTAGATCATGACAAGTGTCTACATCTCACACAATGAGACAAAATGATCTAATAATAGCTCTCTAGTTAACATAGTAATCACTTCTAAGTTTAGCTTAAGTGCATGAGAATAAATTAGACTAATAATTTATTTAAAGATTAATTAATTATTAGCTAATGTGTGATTAATCTAATATAAAATAAAATAAAAAATAAAAGGAAAATATTGGTCCATGGAGACGTGTGCCACATGTGTACCTAATATTATGTTCCTAGATATGTGATATTATAGTATATATAAGTGGATGGAGATGTTGACATGTGGAACACATCCCTTAAGTTAGTTATATTGGGTCATATGGAAAACTTGTGTAATTAATTATATTAGGTAATGAGTAGGCCTACATTGGGTTTAGTGGTTCACTCCTCCATGATGTTAGCTGGAGGAGGTTTGTATAAATAGGGTAATTATCATTATAAGGATTTATGAAGACTTTGTTATGTATGTGGGATTTCTTAGAGATATAACATGGTATAGATTATTTTATAAAGACTATTGTATGATGTTACCCTACCTCAATGGTTTATTATATTTTTACATACTTATAGGTGTAGAGAAGGGGGATTCGCTACTCACAACTTCTCTTCATTCAGAGAGCCTCACAGGGTGAACTGCCCTAAACTACCTCAAGGAACAATGTGAAAGTTATAGAATGGAAAGAGCATATCGCAAAGATTTTCTAGACAAACTAACAAGCTCTCGGCCAAAGGACAGAAGCGCAGAATACAGATGATAGCATGACGCGCTGGTGTCTCAGAAGTGCGTTGGCATCTCATATGGACCAGAGAATGAGAATATCACAAAAAATAACTAAGACTACATCTACTCTAATTGCTAAGAAATCTTAGAATGCAGGAAAGTAATAGAATTGAAATAAAGTGAAGTAGAACTAATAAAGATAAGAAGAAGAAAGTAATTCTTACAACCATGCGAATGATGAAACTTCTAGCACACGAATGTCTTCAAAACTTGCATGTGTAATATTTGGAGAAGGTGTTGGGGTTGTATAGGGGTTTGCCTCAGTCAAACCCCCATTTTGGTGTTCCCACCTCCACGAACAACCAGATAGAAAGAGAGAGAGAGAAATGAACAAAGTGTGTGGTGAAAGCAAAACCTGCTCAAGAGTAGAACCCACACCACCAAGTGTGAGTGATAAAAGAAAACCCCGCTTGAGGAGGAGAAATTGTATTCACAAAAGAGGTGATAAAATCAATCCCTACTCAAGGAGGAGAACCTGTATCACAAAGTGTGAGATGCAATAGTTGGGGGATATGGAATCCCAAGATGCTCACAAGCATGAGATGAGGGAGATGAAGCTGCAAGAGTGAAGCTAAGAGAGCTTGAGAGTGCTTGAAGCTACTATAGCAAGCTATATGGAGCTATGCAAGCAAGGGTTGGATAGTAGAACGCTGAAGCCAAAGCAAGAGAGAAGCTAGAAGCAGAAGATGAGTTAGAGAAGAGGAAGAACTTAGAAGAACTTAGAAGAATGGAGCTAGAAGAAGTTCGAGAGCCAAATGAGCTGAAAGGATAGCTTTTAATGAGGGAAGAAAATCTTCTTCAGCCATTACAAGGTGTCCCGGGCCGTTACCACTGACAAAAGGTGAGGACAAGTGGCAAGCATGCTCGGAGACAACTATTTGAGGTTGAAACGTAGTAGGACGCTAGCACGACGTGCAAAAGTTTGCACGACGCGCTAGTGTCTGAACACATCACGCTACAAGACAACAAGAATAGGAAAAGCACAAAGTTCGATGCAAAGTGGACACACAAAGGTAGCTGTTGAAATGGTGTTGGAGCATCTTGAGAAGGGAAAAAGGCTTATGCAAGGGGCTAAAATGAGCCTACACAAATGCTAAGGGAGTGGAAACCAAAGCGAGTGCAAGAATGTATGTGAAATTGCAAGGGGTACAATTTTACGACTATACAATAGGATGCGAGGGCATATTGACCCACAAATATCTCTTGTATTTTCTATGATCTATATTCCAAATTATCTCATTACCATAACTATATGTGTCTATATTATTAATCTTACTTTTTTCACAAAGAAATCATAATTATAATGCAAGAGAATTAGATCGACCATCCTTTTCACAAACTAAAGAAGTGCTTTGTGAATAATGGTCAATGTGGTGATAATAATATGGGTTTTTTTTATTGTGCATCAAAATGGACTTATTGACAATGATCATTGAGGTTTTTGGACTAATTCAAATATAATGTCAAGATAGGTAGCCTCTCATTTTATTTTATTTAGTAAGAATAAATCATCTTCATCTTGAATTAATTCTAAAACTTAAAATTACTCTTCTACTTTGATGGTCATAGGAGTTGGTGAGATTTCCCTTTGGCTCTCTTAAATAAACTTCAATCCATTCCTTTCTCGCATCTAAACACATGCCTAATTCTCCAAACATGACTGAAGGGAAAATAAGAGGTTTCAAATTGTGTTGATACTCCTAATTAGAAATTTATTTTTGTTTTGGCCGTTGATCTTGAGTTTTCTTTTGTAATGTGATTTTTTTTCTTTGGTTGAATGTGTGGATTTTTAAAAAAGTGTTTAATGGTTTGATCATGGAAATTGTGTTTGTATTTCCTTTTGCTCAAGTACAAAGGTTCTACAAGTTTGTTTTATTATTTTTGTGAGTTTTGATGTTTGCAATGAATGTTTAAAATTAATCAAATTCTCCTAAAATAATAATATTAAAGTGAACAATAGCAATAATATTTTTTTAATGTTTTTGGTTCAATATGATTGCATGCAATAAATAAACTACTCTATGCTAGAAATATGAACCTAGATACTAAAATCAACAAATTAATAAATTGCTTTCTCTTTTGGAACTAAGTGAGATAACATGAAAAGTCTAAATGAAGTCAAGAAATAAAATTTGTGGTTAATTAATTGAAGCTTTTCCTTTTATTTTCAATTGAAATAGTTATTTTCACAAGCTACAATCAAACACTTTTTTTTTTTTTGATATAATACTAGTTTTTAAGTATAATGGTGGTAATGAATGATTTATTGTCGATTCATTAACTTAGTGGTTTGGTTCCTTGATACTTGTTGACTTTGCTTATTTGTTGTTGAAATTTTCTTGCTTTTTTTGAAGTTTTTGAAAAGGAGATATTATTGCTTTAGAGTGGTTGCTTGCAATAAAATAATCTCATCTAACAAAAATAAAATTATTTTCATCCTAAATATGAATCTATTACAAATTGCAACAAATTTAGAGTAGGAAAGAACTACTCTAAAACTAATTTAATTTGATATACTAAAAGAAAAATAATTTAAAATAAATAATTTAAGTAATATTCCCACACCTGGGATATGGAGAGTCCAAATTGGGGAAACTATAGGTGATGGAAATATTATCCATAGAAACCCAACTAATGGTTCTCCTTCTTGTTTCCAATTGCATGCATTCCTTTTGATAGCTACAAAAACCATGAAAAATCCAAAGCCTAAGCACCAAAAGGCACACACAAAAAAATTATTTCAAAGAGATTTGAAATTGTTGATTCAATATATTATGATTATTTTTGAGAAAAAAAGTTTGAAGAATCTAAAGAATAAATGAATCATAGTAAAAATGTTATAGAAGTTATGGATAGCTTGAAGTGTTGGTTCACCTCTCTTTTGACTCAAAACAAAAAAATGAAACATGTTGTAGTTTTAAAAGAGGAAAGCATGTTTTTGTAAAGCTAGGAATTTCAATGAAGAAGTGCCCGATAAAAACTCTAAGTAAAAACCTATAAATATTATTGGATCCATTAATACAAAAGGGACATTGGATATTGATCATGTTGGGTACTTTATTCCAACAATAGAACTAGAGATCAAAGATAAAAATCACATAAAAATGGATGCTAAGAAAATGCATTAAAAAAATGAATGTTCATTATTTTTCCAAGTAATTCAATTATCACAATGAATATGCATTTGCAGAGGTGTTTATATGATGGTTAGGGTGAATTAATAAATATAGGATTGAATGTGTTAATAAGGGAAAAAACCAAGCTTTCAACAAGCAAAAAATAATGAAACCACAAGAAACAAGCAAATAAGAACAAAACAAGCATATGAAGAAGTCTTGGAAGCTATTAAAACACATGCATCATATTAGGATCAATTAGAATGAATCCTTATTTTATATTAAATGATAAATAACATTATGTATTGGGTCATTAGCTCATCCTTGGACTTGTCACATATGCATTTTCATATTCAAGCACTTACAAAAGGAATTAAACTTGAATTAAACTTGGAGATGCTTGTGTGGGATTAGAAAGAGATTTATATATCACCAATTTGTAACCCCAAGGATTTAGAGTTTGTAAGAGGTAGGTTCCCATTCTATTTTTTCTTTATGTTTATTTAATCCTCCTTCTCAATGAAAGGTGTATTCTCCTTCTTTATATATTTGTATAAAAGGTTAAAATGCTTATACTTATTATGTTCTTCATTCTTGTTGGAAATAGAATTTGACATAAATTAGTGGAGTCCTAAATTATGTGAGGTTTTTTTATCCTTTTTTCATATTGTGCTTAAAGTATTGATGAGTCTACTTGTGTGATTAAATAGTATTTTCATGGAATTTTGAGATTCATCCTCTTAGGATAGATTTTCTTAGCATATATGGGGGTTAGTTATGTGTTGTAGGAGGCAAAGAGTGTATGGTCTACCTGAAGATGGATATTTTATGTTTATGGAGATAAGGGGAGATGTTTTTTTTTTATGGAAATTTATTACATTCTTGAAAGGATATGATACTTAAGCATGATATTATTGAGAGAACTCAATAACCCTGGATCTTGGATTTTGAGATCCATAGTAACAAACACTCTTCTTCTCTATACTAATAACTCTCCTAAGAAAATATCAAGAGTGATATATCATATGTTATGGATAAATCCACATGTTTATGTACGTCTTTCAATGTTAATTTTTTTTACTTTGTGTGTGCATGGATCCATGTTACTCTCTCTTAGTAAGGAAAGATTATTCTTGAAAGAATCATGCTAGTTAGGAGGTAGCTAAGACCCCATTGGTTAAGATATTAGAGGTTATAAGCTTGTGTTGAAATGTAGGGTGAACTATTGTAGTAATAACATCAAACTAATTCTACAAATTTGTATATGTTCATGTATCAATGAAAGCAGTAGAAATGGAGAAAGAATATAAAATAAAATAACCATGATAATACAATGCATAACATTGGGTGTATTTGGAGAAACCCTTGTGGGAAAAACTTCACAATCAAAGAGGGCATAAGTATGTGCTAATATTTAATGAACATTTACATGGATACAACAAACTTCCTCTCTTCAATTTTACAACATTCTAACAATACCTATGTACCTATAAAATAATATATTAAAACCTTTATCTAAGGATCCAACATATAGAGCATATAGAAACAAGAAAACATGAGTAGTTTATAAAACTAGAGGCAAATACCATGGGTCCAAACTAGGCACCCAAGGGCCTCATTCAAAAATCCAATACCATGCTTCACATGGATAACCTTGTGGAAAAGTAAATGTGGCTCCTATAATCATGAAAATCCAATTGTAACTCCAAAGAAGGCATAAATAACATACGTAATTCTTACACCTAGAATAGTCATTATTGAAAACATCTTTGATTTGTAAGTCTTGGTAGGCACAACTCCCAAAGTAGGTGCATCATTTTTTCTAATCACACATATGGACCCCACTAATAATAACTAAGATAATTCACTTACCTACATAGTTCCTAGGATTAGGAAAGTGCAATAAATAACTTCTAATCAATCCATATTTTCCAATATTACATTATAAACCCTATTATAAATATCATTACAACTAACATTTTGAAAATTAATGAAAATATTAATACATATATCTCTCACCCACCTTCATGGGAATTCAAGTAATCATTCTCAAGATATTGGAGACACATGAAAGTATATAAAATTTACAAGGTTAATATCAAATTAATTCTAACATTCTACCATACACAATCCAAAGCCCATGGCCTCCTTGCACTAAGATAATTTTTCCTTGCTCATTGGCTTTGTAAGAGAATATACAATGTTATCCCAATTGTCGGTATTTTATAAACCGGCCTTACTATTCTCTACCATCTTGTAAAAAAATGATAATGTACATAAAGATACTTATTATGAGCATGGTCCATTAGATTCTTATCCAAACAAATAACACTCTAACTATCACATGTCTAATTTAAACCTCCCTACAATAAAAATAATAATACATGAATATAGTCTTTGTAAAGATACCACCTCCTTAGAGACATATGTACTAGTCACATACTTTACTTTAGTGGTGTAAAGAAAGTATGGGCTACCTCTTGTCCAACTAACCACATTGTTAAACAAAAAGAATACATAACCGCTAGTTAACCTTCGACTATCTAAGTCACTTGTCCAATTTGCATCAACAAAGCCATGTATGTACAATGTCTTACCCACATTTCATTAGTTCCATGATAAAATAATAAATAAATAAAATTCCCTCACAAATACCTAAGCACCCTTTTAACAAAATTTCATTTCTTCTTATCAAGGTTTGACATAAACTTGCTAATAAATCTCATTCCTTGGGCAATGTCTAGTCTAGTGCAAACCATTGCATAAACTGGGATACCAACATCATACAATAAGGAACATTATAAATATCATCAAAATCATCATTCAAATTAGGACACATATATATAAAGAAATATTGGTGCCAAAAAAAAAGGAATACTAATTGGTTTACAATTTTATTTAATATTTTTTTTATAAAATAGTATCAACATACTTACTTTGACTTAGCCAAAGATTTATGTGTATCTAGTCCTCATTGATCTCCATAGGAAGAATCTATTTTATATCCCTTTATACTTCATATCAAATGTGTTAAACAGTTAAGTTTTGAGCTCCCTAATCATCACCTTCTTATTGTTAATAAACAACATGGCATTCACATCAAGAAAATGATTAGCATTTGATCATCAATAATATTAGCATAAACACAATGATCTTCACTCCTAACAAAACCCATTTTCAATAAAAATATGTCAAAATCAACTTCATATATCTAGGAATGGCCCTTTAGTACTTATTTGGCCTTGTACCTCTCTAAATATCTATCTTCTCCAATTTTCTTTTTATACACTTATTTGAACCAATAGTTTTCTTCCCTCAAGCAAACTAACTAAATTATAAGTGTCACATCCATCTCCTCTTACATGGCTTACATCTAAGAGTTTCCATCCTATAAATATATAGCCTTCCTTAAAGATCTTGGCTCATCATCAATGCATAACAAAGAAAATACACAATAGAATTTGGTGGAATTTGGTGGAATGTACTTGTCAACTCTCATGAATCATCTCAAGGTTGAAGTAAGAGGTTGTGCATATTCTTCTACATGACCATATTGCTCATAAATATCATCTAAAGTATCTTCTTCCTCTTCGTACTCTAATCTATCATTTTATTCTTCAACATGTGCATCTTCCTAATTTTTGACTTGGTCTCAAAATGCATTATTTTCCTTCCTTCATTTCCTTTTAGTTATACAATATCTAAAAATGCTCTAAACTCCCTTATCATATCTCTAAAATAGATCATTTTTGGGGTAAGTGGATTCCAAAGCTTATAACCTTCTATATTCTCACTATAACCAATAAATATGAATATATGTACTTTTATATCCAATTTAGACTACCTTTCTTTTAGAAAATGAATTCAATCCTTACAACTAAATACCCTTAAATGTGAAATAACTATTTTCTTGCCTATCCACATTTTTTAAAGAGTTATGTCAAGAAGAGTTGAATAAGGAGATTAATGTACCAAGTAACAAGCAATACTCAGCTTTTTCCCAAAGGCACCATCAAATTATGTACCACTCAACATAATTTTGGTTGTTTCCATCAAGGCTAAATTAATTATTTGTACAACTCTTTTTTTGTGGTGTGTAAGGGGTATTATTCTATTAAACAATAATCGCATGCTTATAGAAATTATCAAATTTCCTAGATCAATAGTCATCACTATTATCGAATCTCAACACCTTAACTTTCTTTTCAATTTTCTTCTCAAAAAGTGCCCAAAACTCTTTAAAATTAAAAAAGAAACTTCAAATTTAGAAAAAAAAAAACCAAGTGTATCTAGAACAATCATCAATAAAAGTGACATAATATTAAGATTTACCCATAGAAATTGCATCCACTAGAACCAATACATCTAAATGAATGATTTATAATATCATATTTTATTTTAAACTCCCATAAGGAAAATTTGATTTATTATGTTATTCAAACACACAATGTTCACAAAAATTAAAATGTTTATCAAAGTAAATAGAAAAATTGTCAACCATATCTTTATTAATAAGGGCCTAAAGACCCTTTTCACCAATGTGTCCCAACCATTGGTGCCACAACATACATGTATTTTAATAATTTCTAGTTACATTAGTAGAGTTACAAAATATGAGGCAGTCAACCTAAACAAAGTTTGAACCCAAGATCCTTTAGCAACCAGTAAATTTACTCTCACCAACTTGCAACTAGACTTGTCAAATTTCATATGGAATCTATTATCATTTAACTTGGATAAAAATACCATTTCTAACAAGCCCTAATAAATGCATAACACTAGTAAGTTTTTTTAGCCTCCCATCATTGAAACATAATTGTACTTTCCTAGTCTAATATTATAATACAATTTTTTGTCATCCAAATATAGTTCTCCTCCATCATAAGCATGGTAGGAAGAGAACCACTCCTTATGAGGAGTAATATATCATAAGCAACCTAATTCAATTAATGAATATTCATTAGAACAACATTGAAAAAAATAAATAAAGCTTTGGATTCATGATTATTAGAGGGTTTTTTAGTGGACGAGTCATAAGTCTTCTTATTTTTGTACTCCTTGTTCCTAGGGACTTTGAATAACCTCAATACTTATATCTCATGATAGAAGTTTTCTTATTCCCTTTAGACCCTCTTTTATCATTGGGCCTTCCTTGAACTTGTAGTGCATCTCTTGAGTTCTCACCCAAATATTTTATCCTCATTTCCTTTATAAGAAAATAAATAATAAGGGCATCCAACCTAAAATCTATCATTGAACCACTCATAGCAACGATTAGATTTTCTCACAATTTAGTAAAGCGAAAAGTAGAATTTATACATTTATCTTCCTCATCAAGCTTCTCAATAGATCCTAATTAATTCATAATTAAATTAAATTAAACTAAATACTCTATAATATAGTCCCCTTCTTTTATTTAATGAGTATAATTTTCTTTCCAAATGAAGTTTATTTACCAAACTCTTTGTTTGGTATATATTATTTATCCTTGTTCATAGTAGATATGTGGTAGCCTCCTCAAAGATATTTAACAAGAAAAATATGCAAGGCATAACCAAATGGAGCCTCATGCCTTTTTATCTAGTTTCCTCCAATCATATTTGAACATAATTTCTCCTTTATCCTTATTCAAAATAAATCTCTATTGGCCTACCTCTTCAAGGAGATCCTCTATTTTAATTTTCCAAAAAAAATAATTGGTACTATTGAGTTTCTCAATCATTGATTAAGATGTATTTTCCATGAATTCCAATACACATAGATTTGTAAACACATAAAACAAGATGCTCCTACTACAACACTTGAAAAACTCCCAATAGTTCTAGAAAGTCATCCTTATCTAGTCAAAACCAAATATTTGATATTAAATGTTGAAATGTAGAGTGAAATGTTCTAGCAATAACATCAAAATAAGTGTACATATTTTCACATATGAATGTACTAGCCAAAGTAGTGGATGTAGAGAAAGTATATAAATCAACAAATAATGATATCATAACACATAACAATGGATGTATGTGGAGAAACCCTTGTGGGACAAAATTCACCATAAAAAGGAACAAGTATTTATTAATCTTCAATGAATAATTGCATGGATACAACAATCTCTCTCTTCAATCCAAAATTATTTTGGCAAAACTTGTGTACCTATAAAATAATAGATAAATACCATGGGGCCAAACTAGACACCCAATATCCTCATTCAAAAATATAATACCCCACTTCACATGGGTAACTTATTGGAATAGTAAATGTAACTCATGTAATCATGCAAAGCCAACTATAACTCTCAAAAAGGCAACATATGTAAATCTTGCACCTAGAATAGATATCATTATTAAAATATTTAACCTGTAACTCCTAATAGGAACAAATACTAAAATAGGAATACAATTTTTTCTCCATCATACATATGGACCCCAACAATAATAAATGGATGTTTCACTTACCTACGTATCACCTAGGATTAAGAAAGTTCAATAAATGACATGTAATCAATCTATAACTACCACTACCATAGTGTAACCCCCTTTAAATTCTATTACAACAATAAATTTTTCTCTAAACCATCTTCATGTGTATCTAAGTACCCGTTCCTAAAATGTTGGAGACAAATGGAAGTACATTTAATTTACAAAGTTAATATCACCTTAATTCTAATAGGTTGGAGGTTCTTCATTTTAGAAAAAATATGTAACAAGTTGTGATTGTTGTTTCCTCTTTTTCTTATTCAATAAATTGTATCAAATATTACTTTATGTAATCCCATCTATGGGGGTGGAATCTTGAAATATGATATGTATGTACTTTTAATTGAAGAAAATGGTCTATAAATATTTTGTACATAGTTTCATGAAAGAGTATTTTAAAACATATATTCAAATTGCATGTTTTCAAACTTGAAAGTGGAGTATTGTTGTTTGGTATATTGGTGAACCACTTTGCTATCTACTATAATATAAAAAATTGTCTAAAATTCAAGTTATGTGAAGTTCTTGTGAAAATTACATTTATAATTATTAGACCTACTCATTTATATGCCATTTAACACTTTTATAGTTAATTTAGTACTAGAGAATAGTCCAAATTTAAATATGGAATGTTAGAAGGTGATATTGGAGAACTTGTGTGAATGTTTTAGCTTCAAATTCCACATAAATTGTACGAAATTGTAGAATTATGATTGTGTCTTAATAATTATAATAGTGTCCTAAAAACCATACTAGTGTTCTTAATATTTTATATAAGAATTTGAGGGTTTGGAAGTAGTTCTTAATTAATTTTATGTTCCTTTGAAGGACTATTATTTTTTAAGATAAAGTAATGAATATTTATTTATAAAACTTGTTTGTGTGATAATCACTTGAAAATGTATGTTGTGAAGGTCTTATTTGCATGGTTTATATATTACTATGCTTTAATATTATTATTTTTAATTGTTTTCATAATTATTGAAATCTTTTAGATATGTTCTTATAGTAGTTTGGAAGTTTTTTTTGAGCTACTTATTCTCCTTTCAATATTGATAAATTACTTGAATAAGAAAGATTTCTTGTAATAATGATTGAATAAAAAACATCTTAAATATTATGTATGATGGTAGAAAATATGTGAAACTATCCCTAACCTTATCTACTCGCATGTGTTCATTCAAAAATGAGGGCAAACCTTTGCATTTGTGAGCCATAAATAGGCATCCATACTAGTTATATGTACATGAAGGAAACTAATAAGAATTTTCTTACCATACTAGTTATATGTATGTAATGCCCCGCCACACAACCCTAGAGGAAGTTGAAATTAACTACTCAAACGTACTAATTTTTTTTGTTTGTTTGAGTACAAAATAACATGCAAGTTCACTACCCATTGCAACAACCTCTAAGGTTACGAGACTGAGGTTACTTTAAAACCCAAACTCTAAACATGAATTGAAACCATAGAATTTAATTACTTAACGAATTAAGAAACACATACATTCCATACATGTTAAATTACATCAAGAATAAGAGATACCACAAGATTTCAATAACAATCATTTAACAATAAGATTACAACACTCATTCCCCGAATGAGGTAAATCCAATAAGAATGGTTACATAATACATCTTCCACCTCAATAACAAATGAGGGGTAATAAATTACAAGTTTCCAACTGAAATGAATAAAGCATGAAATGAAACTGAATCCACGAGCTCTCCAACTGGAAATATCGTCCACACAAACAAGAAGAAAACCCAACGGAATAAGGTGCACGTTCCACCCAACCACGTGATACATGAAGGCTCACCCACTGTGCTAGGAGATAGTAACAAGGAATTCCTATACAAGACCATCTACCTCTAGACACCAGCTAATACATAACTGAACTGAATTGAATACAAACACAACATCACTTAACACAATGGTTACAATGCTTCCAGATACCAATGAGCCACTACACAGTACAACAAAACTGACTTATGGTTGTCATAGAGAGAGTGTCACACATCATTTGCTATGAGTTACCTTGGCTCAACCTTCCTAGGCTACCAGACCCCCATTCGGGGTTACCCTGGCTTGCCTCTACCAGCCACCGGACCCCCATACAAACTGTGCTTCTTGTCTCATCTCAAGCCTTAATAAGCGTATGAGTCATGAGAGAGGCATTCATTATCTTAATTAGTCTGAAAGTTTTTCATTAATTCTTTTTAAGTTATCATTTACTTAAACCCTAAGTGAGTTACCCTGGCGTCCCTTTGTGTGTCGGACCCCCACAAAGAGCCACTCTCCTATCGACAACACACGCGGTACAAAACCACAATTCAATGGGTAAACAAGATAAGACAACCACTCCAATCCAATGAGGCAACATTTAATGAAACCCACTCCAAACACTTGGAGGCTACAAAACACATAATCAACTCCTTCCAAAGGAGGCACAGACCACATAAACCACTCCTAATCCAAAAGAGGCACAAACCATCCCCGTTCAAGAAAACCGCGTAAAACAATAGGATACAACTATACACACTACCCAAGGCAATACAAAGGTTGACTAACATAATACGACAACCCCAAATGATTAAAAACCCCATCTAGAAGACTTACAACTCGATTAGCCCATTTTTCCCAAATAACGAGAAAGAGAGAAATCACATAATGAAAAGACAATTTGACAATTTAATACCCTATTTTAGGATTTCCTAAATCCAAGCAAAACAATGGCATATTGCACGTAACCATAAAAATAATTAAAATTATTGCAAATACTCAAAAGTAATAAAAATTACATTGGCAACGTTTAAGGAACTTAAACTAATAATTTAATTCCGTTTTCTCCAATTACACATAATAATAAAATCAACTTTTTAAATAAAATCATTCATTATAAAGTCAACTTTTTTGCTTCTATTAAAATAACAATAATCATCTTAAATAATTTATATTTAAATATATATATATATTAAATATTCATATAAAAATATATACTTAATGTATATACCAATATATATTTAAATACATAATTATTATTTAAAAATACATAATATATACATTATATATATAATATATTATATATATAAATAATAATAAAAAATTTATTTAAATAATATTATAATATATATACATATAATATATATATATTATATTATATATATACTATAATAATAATAATAAAAAGCAATTTAATTTAAAGCCCGCGTCCTCCTCCCCCCCACATACACACTAATTCCATTTTTATTTTTATTTTACTTTTAATAAAAATTAAAAATAACCCTCCCCTGCATAGAAATTTATTTTTTGTGTAATTTTTTTTTTTTATAAAAACAAAAAATTTCTCCAGTTTGAAAGAAATTTCATAAATATATATATATAAATATTTCCATTGTTTTATAGTCAAATTGTGAAAATTTTCTACAAAAAATTTATAATAAAACTAATTTTCAAACATAATTTCCTGGTTTCAATTTCAATTTTGATATGAAACATTTCAACTCCCAAATAGATGTTTTCAAATTTCATTTTGTTTCTTTCCATTTTTCTATTGTTAAAATTGAAATTTTCTGTTGCAAGTTTTGGTTTTCTACAAAAAAAAAAATATAAATTTCTTCAAGATTACAACAGGGTTTTCAAAAATGTTTCCAAACAAGTTTTCAAATTGAAAATGCAAATTTCCAAAACAATAAACAAGGAGAACCTGTGATTTGAAGCTTGAAGGAGAGCTTGAAGAAGAAAAGTTGAGCTTCCTTGCAAGAAATTTTTTCCAAAGCTCTTCCAAAATCCTCACCCAAATTCCAATAATGCATCCCCCAAACATGAAGAACTCCCTTTCCTTTTAACACTAATATATTTTCTTAAAATGAAATATCTTCCCCCAAATTTAGTCAACCTTCCCCAAAATATCCCATCCACCATAGTTATTACTCCTCTGTCCATTTTTGGAGATAATTTTCTTTTTTTGAAAATTAAAAAAAAAATTTCTTTTCAACATGACTTTATTTCTTTATTTTATTTTTAAATTTCTATTTCAAAAGGAATTTGGATGCTTTAATAATTTTCATTTCCAAAAGATTTTAACTTTAAAAATTTTCTTTTCAAAAACTCTAACACTTTTAAGATTTTCATTTCAAAAAGAATTTAACAATTATAATTTCCAAAATGAATAACTTGATTTAATTCCACACAATTAATTTAAATAATCAATAAAATAAATCTAATCCACGATTAGATTATTTTATTAATTAAATTAAATAAAATAATAAATTAAGTAACATTTCTAACACTACAACTAGATTTATTTAATAACAACCTAAATACAAAAAGTCATTTATTTACCTTTTTCAACTTGAAATTAAATAAATCAAGGATAGATGAACAACAAAGAAGCAACTTAACCCGACTAAAACTCGACGACACACTATGACTAGGGTGATGACTTGGCACGGAAAACCTAGCTACTATCTCCCAATCGAATACTGTTGGCCAATGGACACACTCAAACCTGTGAAATCAGGTGGAGTCGATGTCCCATACCTGTCAACCTGCGAACAAAGAGTATATCAAACATGCATATATATAACATAATAAAACACACCGTGAAGAGGAAATCTCATAATCGCAGGGCACTCGCAAGCCAATGGTGCAATCCCATCCCCTTCACCAATACAGTATTACTAACTGACGAATCTAACATCAATAATATAATCAAAAACATAAAGCATCATTAATTAAATATCTGCTAAGCTAATTCAAAGCATGCCATAATGATAACATTCGAGTAAAATACCATCACATCAAAATATAACATTTGCATCGCTTTATAGTTTGTGATCAAATAGTAACCAAGTACCATAGACAAAGTATTAACAGAACAAAGCATAACAAAGATAAAACATTGTCCGATCAAAAGAGCCAAAATGGAGGGGTGCTACAATGTACATGAAGAAAACTAATAAACATTTTCAAAAAAAAAAAATGAATGAAAATTAGAGTTTATCATCCCCTTATTATATAATTTTTATAAGTCAATTATTAAGTTAGCTATGCTTGGATAGCAATTATTTTATACATTTATCTCTCTTAAATCCTTTGTATAAGATGTACAATGGTATTGAAAAAGGATCATGTCTTGTGGATTAAGTTAAGTTTGATGAATGTTGATAATTCCTATTATGTTTGATTTAGGACAATTTGTGATATAATACTGTCTCATTGGTGAGTTTATGTAAATTTCTCTTCCTCTTTACCAATCTAAAATTTGTGACCTCTACATTTTGAATATTCATGAGAATTATTTCTTTAGGGACATATTTGTATAATTGAATTTTGACTCAAAAACCAAGATATTATCTACATGGCCATTTATTGAAGAATGGTCATGGTCACACTTATTCTTGGTAATATTGTTGATATTAAAATGGATGAGAAAAATAAAGACATTAATGCATGATATTTTATAAGATTATATTGATGATATATTAAAAAAAGGGATTAGATCATATCCATGACCCATGAACACAATTTGAATGATTATGGCAATGCCAAGTGAGCCTAATCCTAAGAAATGTGTTTTTGGTGTTGATAATGTATGACTAGCAGGATTCATTTTTTTCAAAATTTGGCATTGATGTAAACATGAAAAGATTTATGTAATTGTTAACATGTCACTCTTAGGAAGATAAGCCAATTGATGAGTTTACAAGGAAAAATATAACATATTGGATTGTTAATTTCAAAATTGGTTGGTCATACTTTACCTAAATCACATATATAAGTGAAGTGCTAATACAAATATTTTAATAAAATGGAGTACTTATCACATCTCCCTATCTTGATGTTTTTCATTCACAAACAACCTCACTTATCATATATTTATACTATTAATGTCATAATTGGTGGAATACTAGCATAAAATGATGTGAATGGCAAGGAATGTGTTATTTATTACATTAGTTGCACCTTCCTAGACTATGAAACACATTATTCTCCTATGGATTAAATTTTCCTAGTTATGGTTTATGTTTCATAAAAATTAAGACACCATATGCATTCTAGAATCTATGCTATTATTAAAATTGATCCCTTAAAACTTATGATAGAAAAATTCTACCTTTGGGGTCATACTGTATAATGGATCATTCTCCTTATTAAATTAAATCTAAATTTCATATCCCAAATGTGAATTAAAGGACAAGCCATTTTGATCAATTAATTAATCCCTATCTTGCTCAATGTTTAAAATTGATATATTTTTATTGATGAGCATACCCTACACGATAATTCATTTGACATTTAGACCATCTTATTTTAATGGTTCATAATTTTTATAAGCTTAGGTGCAGGGTTAATTCTTATTCCTCTTCCAATGACCTCATTTAACTATCTTTTCAAATTTAATTCCCTTACAATAGTAATATTGTTGAATGTGAGGCCCTTATAATCAATTTGTATGTTTAACTATATATTTGGGTGTAAGGTTGCTCACCATATATGAGGATTTTGAATACATGATAAGAAAAATTAGTTGTTCTTATCATGATAAATAAATTAAAATTTTCAATACTACAAGCTTAAGCAATAATTATGGATATTATTTGACTCTTATACAATCAATGCTAACCCACACTAGAGTAATAAGAATGCTAAAACTATGCCTAGTGTCACATTTTTTATGAATATAGAGTATAATGGGACATGATTTACTTTTCTTATTCATAAGTTAAAGACTCCAACTATCCTAGACAAATATTATCATGTACATACCAGAATCACTGCAAACCCCAAAGAACAATCACATAAAACAATTCTTTTTTTTTAAAAAGGAAAACAATTAATCAATACAACCAATATTAAATAATCATGAACATGAACATAAACTTCATTACAATACAAATAACATAACCAACTTTGTTCTTTGGGGCACACGTGGTCACATCGAAATAAACATTACAAAACATCAACAAATAAAATATCATTCTAACCACAAAGGAACTATTAATGACCACATTAAATATATACATAGTTTCCTTCATAAGGTAAAACCATAAGGAATCTCATAGCCAAATAAGGATACAAGGTTGAAATTACATTACAACATCTTTTAATTATACATCATATCCATATAGTTTACATCATGGTTCCCAATCATGTGGGATGAATACAATATACAAGATTATCAAAATGCATAGAGATCAACTGGTACAAATCTTCAAAGGATGAGACTGAGCCAACGAACATTGATGGGGAACCCAATGGTGTGCGGAGCACGTTCCACCCGACCACCCCCGTGCTAAGAGGTGACAGAGAAGTAACTCCGACCAAGATTGTCAACTGACAAGAACTGACATACAAGCATACAAGAAGTACCAAACATAGAGCCATAACACAATACTCCAAATTACAATGAAACAAAACAATAACATCATATAACAATACCATAAGAGTACAAGGTCATAAATATCAATGAGATCATACAAGACCACAAAGTACAGCAAAGATGTATCAAGACAATATTCCATAAATCAATATAAATCCATTCAACAACAATCTAAACCAACTCCCATAACATACTTCTAGAGGAACACAATAAAGTAAAACACATGGGTAACTAGGGGAGAGTGTCATCACGTAGTCCTACATGGGCTATCCTGTGCTCCTCCTCCCAACTGGAGGCACTGGTCCCATCTATGGCTATTATGTGCCCTTCCTCCCAACTAGAGGTGTCGGTCCATAGGGTGACTCATGCGGAGCCGTAAACCTCTCGTGAAGATGAGGTCACGACCTTGCCGACCACGGCCTTCTCAGCCTTCCATTAGTCTATGGAAGCACTAATGAAGATGAGGCATCCATTTTAAAATCTTATAATGATATTTCTACCCAACCCTCCTAAGTTAATTATTAGGTTTTCACTTGATTAGTAACTCACTCATGGGTTATCCTGTTCCCTTCCCCTTAAGCGGGGCACCGGCCCCCACGAGGAGCCACTCTCCCTAGAGACCCAACCAAAACCAAAAAGAAACAGGGGTCGTACCATTCCAATCATAAACATCGAAATACAACAACAAAAATAATACACAAGGCATAATCCATCTTGCAAATTCAATACCATAACAAAATCCTACAACTCAATACACCCCATTCGTAATACATAACTTAACAGAAACTCAAGATGAAAAGGTATAAATTCGACAAAATCATAATCCTCTAGAAGACTACAGTTTCAAAATACTTTCACAAATTAACAGGGTTCCCACATTAATGAACTAACAATATCGCGAACCCAACAAGTCTACATGACTCAACTTCATAAAAAGATAATTTATTTAATTCCAAAATAAATTCCATTTCCACAATATAAACACTAAAAACAAGAATTAAATAATCAATGCTGACATATATTCATAAATTGCCTTTTTACTAGATTATCCTATCAAAATTCATAATTTAACAAATTAATAAAAAAAAATTCCTTTCTATTTTCATATTCCCACTATAATAAAATTTTGTTTTGTTCATACCAGAAAAATAAACAAATTGATTTCAGACAGAATTAATTCATAAATTAACAGTTAAATTAGTGAAATCTAATTAAATGAATTAATAAATATATATAAATATAAATATATATATATACATACATATATATATATACATATATATATTTATAAAAGTATACACGCACATGAAAAGTTATATAAAAATTTTGTTTAAACAACAATAAACATATACCATTTCGAATGGGAAATAAATCCCATACAAAAGCACGGAAGAATATGCCCAGCCGCGGACAGTCTACGAAGTATTCACAGCAGTCTGAAGGACTGCCGTGGATGGTTCGTAGACTGTCGGACAGTACAGGGGTTGGTTGGGTGGTGGGTACGACCGAGGCTGAACCACCACCCAGTCTGTGGTTTTATAATATTAAACATAATACAATAAGGCTGATGGAATTCGGCGAATTTCAAAACTCTAAAATTAAATTTACATTCTATATATGTAAAAATATATATATATGTACATATATATATCTTATATATATATACTTACATATATATAGTGTATTAAAATACTTCAAAAAATAGAGAATGATTACCATTTGTACAATCTACTGTACACATATATATATATATATATATATATATATATATATATATATATATAAATGATTTGTTAAATATATGTATTAACGAAAATATAACCTAGAAATTCACCGTAAAGAAATTGTTCCTTATGTATATATATATTTAAAAAATAAAATGAAACTACAGTAATACTGTGCATTTCTAGAATTCAACGAGAATTTCTTTTTAATAAACAACAGTCCAGAACCCAACAAAAATTCCATTTTAACAAACAACAATCCCAATCCCCAGTTAAATTTCCATTGATTAAACAATAATCCAATACATTTCTACAAATCCCAAAGATTTTCTTTCCACACACATTTGATTTCAAACCCTAGGAGGAAATTTCATACACAAAGAAACAATTTCTATTTTATTTGATGCTACAGAAAGTAAATAATTAAAAATGAGAAAGAACATGACGTCCTATGCTTGTAGAGGTTCTGAGGAAGCTTTATCCCTTTTGCAGAGTTAATCCTTCATTTCTAATTGTTTCCAGTGGCAGATCCCGAACCTCCCTTGGACTGAACCCTCTTCTTCAACAAATTCTTCAGAATAATAGGAAGAGAATAACAGAAGGATGTATGCAAAATTTCTCCAGGATCAGGAAAATAGAATTCAAAATTTCTCCAGAATCCCCCACAAAAAGAATCCATCCCTCAACAAAGAAAACCCCTAAATAAATTCAACACCCAGAAAAACCTTTCAATTTCCTCTTCCCGTGAATACCAGAAGTCACTTCTAGAATAAATCAAAATAATTATTAATCCTTTAATTCCTTTTGTTGCCTTTTTCATGCATTTGCATTTCATCTTTTTTTTTTTATCATGTATTTGATTAAAAATTTAAATATATTCAAATCCATAAAATTGAACTTTTATTTGTTTATTTTATTTATCTTCTCCACAACACTTTATTAAATAATTACATGCACATTAAGATAATTGAATTCATCCATTTGCAAGATTTTCTCAAAATAAATTTAATATTTTCACAACTACTACTAACATTTATTTATTTATTTATTTATTATTTTATGTTTTATTCTATTAATTGTTTAATTAACTAAATCACACATAAAACCATTCACTACACTAGATAAGTCATAAAATCACAATAACATACAAAGACCAACGTAACAATGAAATGGCTATGATCAAGACACACAAACAAAGAAGGTACAAGACAGGTGACACCTTGGAACGGGGCTACTTCCATGTCACCTTTATTCAATTTCGTGTCATTGTGTTGTTTCAATGCTCGCCCAGACCTATCGATATAGGTGGAATCGAGTCTTATTCCTGCAAAGCCTGCATCCAACAAGGTGATACACAACAT
Organism: Sequoia sempervirens; assembly: GCA_007258455.2. Classification (NCBI taxonomy): domain Eukaryota; kingdom Viridiplantae; phylum Streptophyta; class Pinopsida; order Cupressales; family Cupressaceae; genus Sequoia; species Sequoia sempervirens. Next base: position 299,848,109 of record VDFB02281492.1, read on the forward strand.
ATATACATATAATCAATTACAAAGCATCATGAGAAGGATTTGTAGTGTAGCAGGGCACTTGTGAATGAGTGATGCCACCTGTCCCCTCACCAAAACATATCATCATCTATTGCATTATAAAATTATGTTAATTTGCATCAACATCATCAATTACTATTCTCTAGTCTACTACATTCCAATTAACCCATCAAAACAATCACAATGAAAAATGTCACTATAATATCCATGGCATCATAAGAGTAATATAATCAATAATAATCTAAGCTACCACAACATAATATCAATAGTATCATCAAAACCACAGAGAATGGCAAGAACAAGTAGTAACATGAGGAGTATTACATCCTCCCCCAAGAATTAGAGCATACGAGTATGCAGAATAAGGATAAAGAATCCCTATCTGAGGGCATCCTCCCATGTGTTGAAGCCTCATCATTTTGAGTCCCCATGAACCACTTTGATCAATTTCTCTGCCTCTGAGGGTAAGTCGCCAATGCTAAAGCATGGCCACAGGCTCGAGAGCCATCTGCCCGTCCTCGACTTGAAGAGCATTCCAATCAAGAACATGAGTAACATTAGGGAAATATGGTCTAAGAACAGAAACATGAAATACATCGTGGATCCGTGACAAACTGGGTGGCAAAGCTAAGCGGTAAGCAATAGGTCCAATCCGCTCTAACACCTCAAAGGGTCCAACAAAGTGAGGCGCAAGCTTCGAACCCTTTCCATAATGAATAGGGCTCTTCTGCAGTGCACTCAGAGGAACACCCGATCACCCACAGCAAACTGCCGATCAACTCTATGAGTGTCAGCATACTTCTTCTATCTATCCTGAGCAGCTACAAGATGCTCCTGAATGTGAGCCACCTGCTGCTCCATATCTCTAAGCATTTCGGGTCCAAGAATTACCCTGTCCTCCAACCGATCCCAACTCAAAGGAGTACGACAAGGACGACCGTACAAAGCCTAAAAAGGAGCCATACCAAAGGAACTATGGTACCCATTGTTATATGCAAACTCGACCAAGTACAGATAGTCCTCCCAACATGATTGCTGGTCCATGACATACATACGAAGCATATCCTCTAGCACTTGGTTAACTCTCTCAGTTTGACCATCAGTCTCAGGATGGTAGGCAGAACTGAAATTCAACTTAGTTCCCAAAGACTGCTGCAAAGATGTCCACAACGCTGACGTGAATACCAGATCTCTATCAGAAATGATCCTCTGTGGTATCCCATGCAGTCTAACTATATCATTCATGAACACCTTAGCAACATAAGATGCCGTATACGAAGATCGAACAGGAGAAAAATGAGCTACCTTAGTCAATTTGTCTACAGTGACCATAATAGCGTCATGTCGTCTAGATGACATAGGCAACCCCACAATGAAATCCATGGAAATAACATCCCACTTCCATTCCGGAACAAGGTGAGGCTGTAGCAACCCTGCTGGATGATGATGTTCAGCCTTTACTCTCTGACATTCAAGACATCGAGCCACAAAGTCGGCGATATCCCGCTTCATTCCTAACCAAAAATAAAGCGAACACAGATCCACATACATTTTCTTAACTCCAGGATGTGCTGCATAAGGTTCCTGATGACCTTCTGTCAAAATCAAGGTACGAAGACCCTCTGAAGGAGGTACATACAACCGTCCAGAAAAATGCAAAGCACCATCCGAATCCAACGAATAACCAGAAAATTTCCCTTCCAAAGCTCTGCCTAATTCCACCTCAGCTTTCACCTCTGAATACTAACTATCTGAAGGGCTGCAAGAATCTGACTCTTCAAATCCACCTCAAGAGTCATTGTGGAAACCTCATGCCTGCGTCGACTTAGAGCGTCAGCCACCACATTTTCCTTACCTTGAATATACTTCACCTCAAAATCATATTCACACAAAAATTCCATCCACCTCCTCTGTCTTGCATTCAAATTCGGTTGCGTGAAGATGTATTGTAAACTTCGATGATCTGTATGCAACTCGAACCGGTGCCCTAACAAAAAGTGCCTCCATCTCACAAGAGCATGAACAACTACGGCCAACTCAAGGTCGTGTGTGGGATAATTGAGTTCATGATCCTTTAGTTTATGAGATTCATAGGCAATCACTCTCCCATCTTGCATCAACACGGCTCCAAGACCTTCCAAAGAAGCATTAGTACAAACCACGAAATCACCTATAGGATCCGGCACTACCAAAATTGGAGCACTAGTCAGTTTTTCCTTAAGAGTTTGGAAAGCTAACTGACACTGCTCTGACCAAAGAAATTTCTTTCCTTTCCTCTGAAGTGATGTGATAGGATGTGCAATCCTCGAAAAGCCCTGAACGAACCGCTGATAATACCCAGCTAGTCCCATGAAACTGCGAATTTCTGAGACATTAGTGGGCACGGGCCAATCCATGATAGCCTGGATTTTAGCAGGATCAACAGAAATTCCCTCTTCAGAAATCACGTGGCCCAAATACTGAACTTCAGTCTTATAAAAGTCACACTTTGCCAAATTGGCATACAACTGATTGTCCCTTAAACACTGCAAAACCTGTTTTAGGTGCACCTCATGCTCCTCCATAGACTTAGAATAAATCAAAATATCATCAAGAAACACGAGGACGAACCTATCCAAGAAAGTTCGGAATACCCCATTCATTAGACTCATAAAGACTGAAGGTGCATTTGTCAACCCGAATGGCATCACTGTAAACTCATAATGACCATACCGCGTACGAAATGCAATTTTATGAATATCGGCCTCTGCTATCCGCAACTGATGATACCCTGATTTAAGGTCGATCTTGGAAAATACCTTTGCCCCTTTTATCTGATCAAAGAGATCATCAATCCTGGGAAGGGGATAACGATTCTTTACTGTTACCTTGTTCAATTGTCTATAATCGATACAAAGACGGAGAGAACCATCCTTCTTTTTGACAAAGATCACTGGTGCTCCCCAAGGAGAAACACTAGGGTGGATAAACCCCTTAGCCAACAATTCCTCCAATTGCAAACGAAGTTCTTGCAGTTCCTGTGTGGTCATCTTGTATGGAGCCCAAGAGATAGGCTCAGCTCCAGGCACCAGATCTATCCGGAAGTCCACCTCCCGCTTAGGAGGCATACCCGGTATCTCACTAGGAAAAACATCAGAAAACTCTGCAAGGAGAGGGTAATCATTCAATGACACCTCACGGCTAACCTTAGACTCAAGGTCACTAACCGACACTGCAAAGAGTTGACAACCCTGACGAAAACACCTTTTTAACTGCATAGCTGAGATCATTCTCAAAGAAACGGGCCTCTGAACACCCACAATTTCCACCTCTTTTCCAAAATCATCCACACACCGCACTGCTTTACGGCGACAATCTATCAAAGCACGATGTGAGCTTCACCAATCCATGCCCAAGACTACATCATAAGAACCAAGTGGAAGAATTCTGAGGTCCACCTTAGTCGACATTGCCCCTAACTCTAACCTACAACCCTGCACAAGCTTCTCGACCATAACCTTAGATCCTGAAGCTAATTCAACCTGCCACTTTTCGCTTTGCTTTATTGCCCCCAGTTTACATCGCTCAACAACTAACGGAGATATGAAAGAATCAGATGCACTAGAATCAAAGAGTACTGAAATGCTAGACTTATGCAATAAACCTGTAGTCTCAATGATGGTGCTCTGATGATCCGCCTGACGATTATCCACTATTGCGAAGACTCGGTGAGATCTCCCTGCGTCTCCCACTATCAGCTCAGACATAGCTGGTTTCTGATTAAACTCTGAAGTGCTCTTCTCAGGACACATCCTAGCAATATGCCCCTGCTGCCCACATGAAAAACATCCAGAACCTCGACCAAAACCTCTTCCCCCGGATGGAGCATTCGATTGCTGGAAGCTCCCACGACTAGGTGGAGACTGAAAACTCAATGTGGGCTGCTCCTGACGTGCACGATTCCAGTTTTGATCCCTGCGAAACTGAAACTGGCCACCATGCCGAGAAGTAGCATTCTTGTGCTTCGGTTGAGATTGCTACTGCTGACCCCTTTTTGAGGGCATAAAACGGCTCTTAGAAGGCCCTGCTGCCTATGTCTGACCTCCTTGAGAACCAGCTCCAGGAGTTGGCACACTACCAATCTACACTCCTACATGACCACCCAATGCCATAGCCAAGTTTTCTTCCACCAAGCGAGCCTTTTCGACAGCAACTTCCATTGTCTTCGGTTCGAAGACTCGTACGCCACCACTGATGCGAGCGTTCAAGCCTCGAACAAAATGATGTACCAACATCCCTTCATCATGACTAATCCCTGCATACTGTTTCAGTTCATAGAAGCGTCGTTCATACTGTTCTACTGACATTGTCATTTGCTTAAGATTGTGGAATTCATCTGCCCTGCACTGTCTCCAATGATCTGAGAGGAAGCGAGCCCTGAACCTTTCCAAGAAAAACTCCCAAGTGACCATACTGATATCCATATGCAACTTTTGTTCCTCTAGCTACCACCAAGTGGACGCGAAACCCCGTAAATGCATAACAGCACATCGAGCCTTGGTATTACTACCGTAGGGGTGCATTGCGAAGCATCAGCCCAAATCAATTAACCAGGTCTTGGCTTCCAACCCTCCTCTAGAGCCATCGAAGGTAGGTGGATGAGCTCTCATTAAATCCCTCATATGGCCTGCTAATAAAGCATCCTGATCAACTGAAGCTCCCCTATGCCTTGAAGACCTTTCTCTTTCACTCTCAACCAGCTAATCCCCATCAGGTCTAGGACCCAATCTATCAAGAAGTCACACCTAGAAAAATGTCGCAAGAATCGACCATCCCAACTCCAGTTACTCGATTTTGTCCATCACCCCAAATTGTTCCCAAGAATTCCCCGCTGCTCCTCGTGACTCCGCACCGTGAGAGAACTCAAGGTGAAGGACTCGGTTGGTTGGCTCCACGGCCACCACCTTGGCCTCTACCCCTTCCTCTACCTCTACCTCTAGGCATGCTTCTGCACCACAAGACAAAGGTACATATGAGCCCAAGAGCCAAAATGCAAAGGTTGCCTAATGGACAATACTACCCAAAGACCTAGCATTTGCAACCTTGGCTCTGATACCAAGTTGTAACGCCCGCTGTGCAAGCCCCAAAGAACAATCATCACATAAAAGCACAATAATATTTTTTAAAGAAAACAAATAATCATTATACCAAATATTAAATAATCATGTACATGAACATGAACTTCATTACAATGCAAATAACATAACCAACAATGTTCCTTGGGGCACACGAGGTCACATTGAATTAAACATTATAAAGCACCAACACATAAGATACCATTCCAACAACAAAGGAACTATCAACAACAAGATTAGATATATATACATAGATTCCATCATAAGGTAAAACCATGAGGAATCACATAACCAAATAAGGATACAAGGTTGAAATTTACATTACATCATCTTTTAAATATACAACATTTACATCATGATTCCCAATCTTGTGGGATGAATATAATATACAAGGTTATCAAAATACATAGAGATCAACTGGTACAAATATTCAGCTGGATGAGACTGGCCGACGAACGTTGATGGGGAACACAACGGTGTGTGGAGCACGTTCCACCCGACCACCCCCGTGCTAAGAGGTGACATAGAAGTAACTCCGAACAAGATTGTCAACTGACAAGAATCGATGTACAAACATACAAGAAATACCAAACATAGAACCATAACACAATACTCCAAATTGCAATGAAACAAAACAATAACATCATAGCACAGTACCATAAAAGGACAAGGTCATAAATATCAATGAGATCATACAAGACCACAAAGTACACCAAAGATGTATTAAGGCAATAATCATAAATCAATATAAATCCATTTATCAACAATCTAAACCAACTACCATAACCTACTTCTAGAGGAACACAATAAAGTAAAACACATGGGCAACTAGGGGAGAGTGTCATTGCATAGTCCTACATGGGCTAGCATGTGCTCTTCCTCCCAACTGGAGGCCCCAGTCCCATCTATGGCTATCCTGTGCCCTTCCTCCCAACTGGAGGTGGCGGTCCATAGGGTGACTCATGTAGAGCCGTAAACCTCTCATGAAGATGAGGTCACGACCTTGCCGACCATGGCCTTCTCAGCCTTCCATTAGTCTGCGGAAGCACTAATGAAGACGAGGCATCCATTTTTAAATCTTATAATGATGTTACTACCCAACCCTCCTAAGTTAATTATTAGGTTTTCACTTGATTAATAACTCACTCATGAGTTATCCTGTGCCCTTCCCCTTAAGTGGGGCACCGGCCCCCACGAGGAGCCACTCTCCCTAGAGACCCAACCAAAACCAAAAAGAAATAGGGGTTGTACCATTCCAATCATAAACATCAAAATACAACAACAAAAATAATACACGAGGCATAACCCATCTCGCAAATTAAATACCATAACAAAATCTCATAAGTCGGTACACCCCATTTATAGTACATAACTTAATAGAAACTCAAGATGAAAAGGTATAAATTCAACAAAAATCACAATCCTCTGGAAGACTACAGTTTCAAAATACTATCACAAGTTAACAGGGTTCCCACATCAGTGAACTAACAATGTCCCGAACCCAACAAGTCTACAAGACTCAACTTCATAAAAAGATAACTTATTTAATTCCAAAATAAATTCCATTTCCACAATATACACACTAAAACAAGAATGAAATAATCAATGCTAACATATATTCATAAATTGCCTTTTTACTATATTATCCTATCAAAGTTCATAATTCTAACAAATTAATAAAATTCTTCCTATTTTCTTATTTTCACTATAACAAAATTTTGTTTTATTCATACTAGAAAAATAAACAACTGACATGATAGAATTCATTGGCTTAATTTAATAGTGAAATTAAAGTGAAATCTAATTAAACAGGAATTGCAATATATACAAATATAAATATATATATACATATATATATTTATAAAAGTATACACGCAAGACATTAAAATTTAAAATAGAATTTTCATTTTAACAAAATAAACATATATCATTTCAATGGGAAATAAAACTCATACAAAACGTTAATTTTTAAGAGCATACCCGGCCGCGGGCAGTCTACGGACTATTCATGGCAGTCCGAAGGACTTCCGTGGACAGTTCGCAGACTGTCGCACAGTACAGGCTCAGCTGGGTGGTGGGTACAGCTGAGAATGAACCACCACTCAGTCTGTGGTTTAATAATATTAAACAAAATACAATAAGTCGACGGGAATTCATATAATTTCAAAAATTTAAGAATTGAATTTACATTCAACATTTATATATGTATACATATATGGGTATATATATATCTAATATATAAATATATATATATATACTGTATTTTGATTACTTCAAAAACAGAGAATGATAAACACTATACAATTTATTGTGTATGTTTATATATATAAAATATATTTGTGAAATATATATATAAACAAGAATATACACAACCTAGTATTCACAGTAAAGAGATTATTCTTAAATTGATTTATTATATTTTACAGAACAAATCTATAGTAATACTGGTTATTTCCAGAATCCCAACCAAGGTTTCATTTTAATAAACAACAATCCAAAACCCAACAAATAATTTCATTTAATAAATTACAACCCTGAACCCTGGTAAAAAAAAATTCAATTAAATAGCAGTCCAAAATATTTCTAAAACCCAGAAGATCTTCTTTTCCACACACATTTAATTTCAAACCCTAGGAAATTTCATACACAGAGAACAATTTTTATTTCATTTGATGCTACATAAAGTAAATAATTAAAAATGAGAAAGAACCTGGCGTCTTGAGCCTGTAGAGGATTTGTGGAAGCTTATCCCTTTTGCAGATCAAATCCTTCACTACCGATTGTTTCCAACAATAGCTCCAAAATCCTCCCTCAAACTTGAACCTTATTCTTCGATAAATTTTCCATAATAATAGAACGAGATTGATAGAAAAAGTGAATATGGAATTTCTCCAGAATCAACAAGAAAGAGAATGCAACCATATTCAAAGAAAATCCCTAAATAAAACAACACTCACAAGTCTCTTCCATTTCCTCTTCCCGCGAATACCAGAAGTCACTTCTCCAAAAATAAATAAAATTTAAATATATTCAAATCCACAGTTTTTTAACTTTTATTTATTTATTTATTTATCATCTCCACAACACTTTATTAAAGAAAGACATGCCCAATGAAATAATTGAAATCAACCATTTGCAATATTTTCTCAAAATAAATTTAATATTTTCACAAACTACTACTAACATTTATTTATTTATTTATTTATTTATTACTTTATGCTTTATTTTATTAATTGTTTAATTATTTAAATCATTACATAAAACCATACACCACATTAGATAAGTCATAAAATCACAATAACATACAAAAAATCAAGTAATAACAAAATGGCTATAACCAAGACGCACAAACCAAGTAGGTACAAGACAGTTGACATCTTGGAATGGAGTTACTTCTATGTCACCTTTGTTCAACTTCCTGTCGTTGGGTTATTACAATGCTCACCTAGTCCTATCGAAATAGGTGGAATTGAGTCTTATTCCTGCAAAGCCTACATCCAACAAGGTGATACACAACATATATATAATCAATTACAAAGCATTGTGAGAAGGATTTGTAGTGTAGCAGGGCGCTCGCGAATGAGTGATGCTACTTGTCCCCTCACCAAAACATATCATCATCTATCATGTTATAAAATTGCATTAATTTGCATCATTATCATCAATTACTATTCTCAAGTCTACTGCATTCCAAATAACTTCATCAAAACAATCGTAATAAAAAAAATATCATCATAATATCCATGTTATCCTAAGAGTATTATAAACAGTAACAATCTAAGCTACCACAACATAATAACAATAGTATCATCAACAACCACAATGTGTCAAACAAAACCACAGAGAATGTCAAGAACAAGCAGCAACATGAGGGGTATTACATTGGTTCTTCACCATTACTTTGTTCAACTGCCTGTAATCAATACACAAGTGGAGAGAACCATCCTTTTTCTTTATGAATATCACAAGTGCTCCCCAAGGGGAAACACTTCCAGGGTAGATAAACCCCTTAGCCAACAACTCCTCCAGCTATAGACAGAGTTCCTAAAGCTCGTGTGTTGTCATCTAGATCAATCCTAAAATCTATATCCCATTTTGGTGGCATACCAGGTATCTCACCTAGAAAAACATCTAAAAACTCCTTAAGGAGAGGGTAATCATCCAATGACACCCCTCGACTATCCTCTAACTCCAGATCACTCATAGATACTGCAAAAAGATGACAACCTTGTTAGAAGTACCTTTTAAGTTGCATAGTACAGATCATTCACAATGAGATGGACCTTTGAATACCCATAATCTCCACCTCCTTTTCAAAATCATCAATGCACTACACTTCTTTATGATGATAGTCTATCATAGCACGGTGTGCACTCAACTAATCCATGCCCAAGACGACATCATATGAGCCAAGTGGTAGGATTCAGAGGTCCACTCTATTTTTTAATGCCCCTATATTTAGCCTACAACCTTGCACAAGCTTCTCTACAACAACCTTTGACCCTAAGGCAAATTCAACCTGCCATTTTACACCTTGACTATTTTCCACTAGTCTACATCGCTCAACTATTGAAGGAGAAATAAAGGAATCAGATGCACTAGTTTCAAAGAGTATAGAAATGCTAGTGTTATACAACAAACCTAATGTCTCAATGACGGTGGTCTAGTGGTCTTCCTGTCGATTATCCGCTATCACAAAGACACGATGAGCTCTCCCTACGTCATCCATTTTCAGCTCTGACCTAGCTAGCCTCTAATTAAATCCTGAGGTGTTCTTTTGTGGACACAATCTAGTGATATGCCCTTGCTGCCCACATGAGTAGTAATTAGTACCTCTACCAAATACTCTGCCCCCTAATGGAGCATTTGACTACTGAAATCTTCCTCAACTTGGTGCTAACTCAAAACTAGATGCAAGTTGCTCAAAAAACTCTTGATGAACTCAATTCTAGTTCCAATCCCTATAGAACTGAGAATTGCCACCTTATTGAGAATGAGAGTTTTCCTGCTTTGGCTATGATTGTCACTATTGCTGCTATTGAACCCCTTTAGAGGGTTTATACCTATTCCTAGAAGATCCTATAGCCTATGTCTAACCTCGATGAGTGCTAAAACCAAGTGTAGGCACACTATCGATCTGCACTCCAATGTGACCACCCAAGGCCATGGCCAAATTCTCTTCTACCAAATGAGCCTTTTCAACTACAATTTCCATTGTTTAGTTTGAAAACTCATACGTGACCACTAATTTGGGAATTTAAGCCCCAAACAAAATGATACACTAACATCCTTTCATCATGGTTGATCCCTACATACTACTTCAATTCATAGATTCATTGCTCATACTATTCAACAGACATCGACATTTGCTTAAGGTCATGAAACTCATCTACCCTGTGTTGCCTCCAATAATCTGAAAGGAAGCGAGCCTTGAACCTATCTAGAAATAACTACAATGTGACCATGCTGATATCTAGATGTAACTTTTTCTCTTCCAGCTGCCAACAAGTGGATGTGAAACCTCATAGATGCATGACTACACACTAAGCTTTGGTATTGCTACCAAAGGGGTGCATTGTGAAGCATCGATCCAAATCAATTAACCATGCTTTTGCTTCTAGACCTCCTCCAAAACCATCAAATGTAAGCAGATGTGCTCTCATCAAATCTCTCATATGTCCAACTATCACTACATCCTAATCTGTTGTTATTTCCCTCCTCCTTAGCGACTTTCCCTTTCTCTCTCAACTCGCTACTCCTCTAGCCTGGGTCCAAACCGATCAAGAATCTCTCCCAAAATGTGATGCAACTACCCATCTAAACCAGGTTGTTTTGGGTTTTTACCACCACCTAATGGATTAATTTGAGGACTTTGTCATTCCTCATGCTCTAAACCATGGGAACTAGGAGTTGATGGACATTATCAGTTTGCTCTACGGCCAGCACCGTGGCCTCTTCCTTGGCCACATCCTCTACCTCAAGGCATATTTCTATGCAACAAGAAAAAGGTACAAGTGACCTCAAGAGTCACACACAAAGGTTTCCTAATGGACATAACTACCCAAAGATCCTAGTGTTTGCAAACCTGACTCTGATACCAAGTTGTAATGCCCGTTGTGCAAACCCCAAAGGACAAGACAATGCACACATTTATTTTTTTAGATAATACAAAGTAAACATATAATGAACCATTAACCATAATCACATCAGATGAAAACATCATAACATCAAGTCCTTTGGGGAATGCGAGGTCACATCGCATAAACAACTCATAATGAAAGATACACATAAGCTAATTAACTTAGCTAAAATTACAGCCTTAGTAAACATTATAATAACCATTTACAAAATATTACATACATATATCCATAAGCATAAGTATAAATACATTAGATGATACAAACCATAATAAATCTCATAAATCATGAATGGTTACAAGGGTGCATTTACAATACATCATCTTTTAACACATTACATGTTCACAATACAAGAGATACAATAAAACCTCCCATACTTGTGGGATAAATACATAATACAAAGAATGTATGAAATACAAGATGAATATCTGGTACAAGCTCCAACTGAAGAATATTGTGAAGAAAGAATATTGATGGGGAACCCAACGAGTGCGGAGCACGTTCCACCCGACCATGTGGATTTTAGAAAAACCCACCCCCCATGCTCAGAGGTGACAAGGAAGTAACCACGACCAAGAATGCCACAAGACTAACTCCAATAAAGAATAACATAGTACAATAACTCCCATAGCAACAACAAAGGATCGCATAGATCATAAATGACAACAACCAAGATTCAATCACAATAAACCCAAAGCCATATAATGACATCATGAATAAGTCAAAGTAACAACCATAACTACTAGCCAAGTAAATCCAAGACAATAATCATAACACATTTCTAGAGGCAACCAAGAAAACAAGCATAAGGGAAGAAAGTGGAGAGTGTCATCGCATAGGTTACATGGGTTATCCTGGCCCTTCCTCCAACATGAGGTGTCTGCCTCCATTTATGGTTATCCTGGCCCTTCCTCATACTTGAGGTGCCAGCCCCATAGGGTGACTTATGCGGAACCGTTAACCTCTCCTGAGGATGAGGTAATGACTTTTCCAACCAAGGCCTTCTCATTCTATCATTAGTTTGCAATAGCCCTAATGGATAGATGAGGTATCCAAGATTATCTTATTATGTTATTACTACCCATCCCCCTATGTTCTATTATTAGGTTTTAAATTGTTAATCTAACTCTTACGTGGGTTATCCTGAGCCCTTCCTCCTATTTGAGGTATCGGCCCCCACGAAGAGCCACTCTCCATAGAGACCCTAAAATAATCAACATCAAGGGTTGTACCATAAAGAAGAAAGCATTAAATCTCAACCAATGACATGTGAGGCATTACCCATCTCACTAAACACATAATCAAAGTGTCAACAAAATCCTATAAAACCCCTTTCAAAATAATGATACCAATATCTTGCTACATCAAGAGCACATAAAATGAGGATAAAGATCCAACAATAAAATTAAGCCTCTAGAAGCCTAAGGTTCACAACATCAATAAATGGGTTCATAAAATCAACTCGGTTCCCACAATGAAAGGCCAAAACAATAATGTAATGGTAAAAACAAAATCACAAGATTTCATAACTCAAGAAACCATTTTAATTTTCACACATTGTTTCTGCAACTCCAAAACAAACAACTAGTTTAATTGCATCTACAATCTCCATTTTCCTCAATACAATTTGAAATAAGAGTTCAATAATAGTTTTGACATAAATATTTAATATACTTGTTTTTAATTAACCAACATAACTAAATTTCATAGTTTCACAATCAAACCAGAACCAATAAATCATAACATTTATATATATATACATATTAAATATATGTATAATTAATTTTCTATTTTATTCAAATCTAAAAAAAAAAATCTAAACTAGCTAAATGTTGGGTACTCAAATTGTACCCATGTCAATACTCTATTATAAATATATATATAATTAAACAAAAGAAAAAATGGTTTTAAATGTATTTATAGGACCGATTGTAGCCAATTGCATGGACTACACACAGTAGTCCTCATGACTGTTGTGCACAACAGTCCGTAGACTGTTGTGCTAGTACTATCTAGTACAAGGGTAGAGGGGGAGGGTATGCCCCAGCCATCTCCCCCATAAACATTTTTTTTCTTTTTTTTTTTATAAAACAAGGATGTAACAAAAATAAACGTTGACGTACAGGTTCGACCCCATAATCAATTTTGAAATATACAAAATTATACATGTAAAAATCTAAATATGATATATATATATATAAATTTATATATATACAAATATATATATACATACATATATATATATACATACATATATATATATACATACATATATATATATATATGTTAAACAGAGTAAAATATTTTCTGCAATAGATCACTTTGCAAATATATTCATGATGTATATATATATATATATGTATATACATCTTTTCAAAAGTGTATATATATATCCACATATCCATTTATTTCCATGGGGAATGACTTTTATAACAAAATCATAAAAGAATATAGAACACATTCACAAATTCCAATAATTTTCTTTTGTTGGTTTGTTATACAATAACTGTTAAATTTCAAACAAAGTTTTTTCTTTTCTTTTACAAAGTAAACATATTTATTTCTACTAATTTAGAGAAATTAAAGAATTAGAATGAAACCTGAAGTCCTACGCTTGCTGAAGAATTGACGAAGTCTTTCTTCATCCCAAATAGCCTTTTCGAAGAGCTCCACTTTCTTCCTTCAAAACTTCTCCACCAGATTTCTTTGCTAAATTCTCTAATCTAAAATTTAATACAGAAAAGCCTCTCTTCCAGAACAATGAAAAATAAACAAATTCTACATAAAACACAAGAAAGGATCCAATTTCCAGAACTCAATATTTTCTTTCAAGCTTCTGTCAATCTTCCCGTGAATCAAAATCTCACAATTTTTTTATTAAATAAAAAATATCTTCTTTTTTTTTGAAAACTCCATAAATCAAAATTAAATGAAGTTTTCTATTTCATTCCCAACTTTTCAACCAAAACTCAACATTCATTGGTCCTTTTATCCTTTCTTTCTTTTCTTAATTTTTTTCCTATTTAACACACTTTTTGTTTTACTTTTGATTTTACAAATTATACTTGCAATTCACACAATTTTAACTTAATTAATTATTTTATTTCATAATTATCCTCAACATGCTATTTTAATTAATTTATCTAAACACCAATTTTAAATAATTTAATTTACACCCTTCAATAATTTACATGGCTTTTAATATAACACTTTTGTATTCTAACGTAAACTATTCCAATACTATTATTAACATTTATTAAAATCATTTAATTATTTAAATGGCATCATACCACACACCAACATAAAATAAATATCAAAAGCACACTCACACAAAACAACTACTATAAAATACAAAAATGACAAAGGTCAAAGACACACAATACCATGAAACATAAAACAGATTGGTAAACTTGCGATGGGGTGAATTCCTTGTCATCTCTATTTCAACTTCATGCCCATTGGGTTAAATTGATACTCACCTTGTCTTGTCAAAGTAGGTGGAATTGAGATTGTCCCTGCAATTCTTGCATACAAACAAGATTGTGTACAATATGTATATATATAATCAAAACATCACATTGTGAGAAGGAATTGTAATGTAGTAGGGCACTTGTGAATGAGTGGTGCTACACTATCCCCTCACCAAAACTATAATAACAATTACAACAATTATAAGGTAACATTGCTAAACTAAACTGATCATATCATATCATCATAAAATGATTAATAATCCACTGCATCACAATATAATACTAAAATAAAATTAAATATCACTAAACCAATGTAACCATAATGGCATATCATAATATCCAAATCATCTAATAAAGTAGAATAATCATCAAGTAGTCTAAACTATCCAATCCACCAACCCAAACAATAAATAGTAACTATCAAAGTGTCAATGTATCTAGCAAATAATGTAGAAATATAACAAGTCCAACAACAACATGAGGGGTATTACATCCTCCTCCCATGAATTTGGATTTCTCCTAGAAGCCAGTAAATAGGTAAGGATAGGATTTCCTAGTACAGGAGGCATCCTCCCAGGTTGTTGAAGTCTCATCATTAGGGTCTCACTGGACTTGCACCTGCTTAATATCCTTGCCTTTGAGGGTGAGTCTCCTATTCTACAACACATCCATGGGCTCGAGAGATAGCTACCCATCCTCAACTTGTAGAGAATTCCAATCAAGTATGTGAGTAACATCAGTAAAATATGGTCTAAGGACTGAAACATGAAAAACATCATGAATCCGCAACAGATTGGGTGGCAAGACCAAGTGGTAGGCAATAGGACCAATTCTTTCTAACACCTCAAATGACCCTGCAAAGCGAGGTACAAGCTTAGAACCCTTTCCATAATGAATAGGGCTCTTCCATGGATGAAATTGAAGAAACACTTAATCTCCAATGGCAAACTATTGATCAACTTTGTATGCATTAGCATACTTCTTTTGCCTATCTTGAGCCACTACAAGATGCTCTTAGATGCAAGCTACCTACTACTCCATATCTCAAAGCATTTTAGGTCCAAGAAGAAACCTGTCCTCTAATTGATCCCAGCTCAAAGGGGTATAACAAGGATGACCATACAAAGCCTGAAATAGAGCCATGCTGATTGAACTATGATAACCATTGTTATAGGCAAGCTCGATTGAGTGCAGATAATTTTCCCAACGGTATTGTTGGTACATGACATACATGTGGAGTATATCCTCAAGCACCTAATTGAATCCCTCAGTCTGACCATCTGTCTCAAGATTGTAGGTAGAACTAAAGTTCAATTTAGTCCCTAAGGACTGCTGCAAGGATGTCCATAATGCGGATGTGAATATCGAATCTCTGTCAAAAATGATTTTTTGTGGTATTAATTGCAATTGAAAAATTTCTTCCATGAACACCCTGGCCACCATAGAAGTAGTATAGGAAGATTAGATAGGAGATAAATGGGCTACCTTGGTCAACCTGTTAACAGTGAACATGATAGTGTTGTGCTACCTGGAAGACATAGGGAAGCTGACAATGAAATCCATAGAGCTAATGTCCCACTTCCATTCTAGAACAAGATGAGGCTATAACAAACCTATCGGATGATGATGCTCAGCCTTAATAATTTGACATTTAAGACATCTAGCTACCAAATCAGCGATATCATGCTTCAATCCTACCCAAAAATATAGTGAGCATAGATTTGCGTACATTTTCTTAACTCTAGGGTGCGTCGAATAAGGTGTTCGATGGGCTTCAGTCAAGATTAGGGTATGAAGAACCTTTGTAGGAGGTACATACATTTGGCCTACATAGCATAAAACACCATCAGAATCTAATGAGTGTCCAACAAATTTTCCTTCTAGTGCTCTGCTCGACTCAATCTCAAATTTCACCACTTGATACCAATTATCTGAAGGAAGAGCCATGTGGACCTGACTCCTCAAATCAACCTCAAGAGCCATAACATAAATCACATGCCTACATCAAATCAATGCATCTTCCACCACATTCTCTTTTCCTTGGATATACTTCACTTCAAAATCATATTCGTACAAGAATTCCATCCACCTTCTCTATCTTGCATTTAGGTTTGGCTGTGTGAAGATGTATTGCAGACTACGATGATCAGTATGCAACTCGAACCGATGCCCTATGAGGAAGTGTTGCCATCTCACCAGAGCATGTACAAATATAGCCAAATCAAGGTCATGTGTGGGGTAGTTTAGTTCATGATCCTTAATTTTGTGTGATTCATACGCAATCACTCACCCTTCTTGCATCAAAACAGCCCCTAAGCCTTCCAAAAAAGCATCCATACAAACTACAAAGTCTCTTGTTGGATCCAGTACTGCTAAGATTGGTGCACTAGTCATCTTTTCCTTAAGAGTTTGGAATGCTAACTGACATTGGTCTGACCAAAGAAATTTCTTTCCCTTCCTCTAGAGAGAAGTGATAAGATGGGAAATCCTTGAAAAGCCTTGGATGAACCGACGATAATAGCTTGCAAGTCCCATGACACTACAAATTTCTGAGACATTTGTGGGTGCGGGCCAACAATGGCCTAAATCTTTGCAAGATCAATAGAAATTCCTTCACCTAAAATCACATGGCCCAATATATTGAACTTCAGTCTTATAATGTTCACAGTTTGCTAGGTTGGAAATCAACTAATTTTCCCTTAAGCAATGTAGCACTTGTTTTAGATGTTCCTCATGTTCTTCCATAGACCTAGAATAAATCAGAATGTCATTGAGAAACACAAGGATGAATCTATCCAATTACATTCATAACACTCCATTCATTAAGCTCATGAAGACTGAAGGTGTATTTGTTAACCTGAATGACATCACAGTGTACTCATAATGTTCGTATTGAGTGTGAAATGTTTTATGAATATCTGCATCTGCTACCCACAACTAATGATACCCCAATTTGAAATCAATCTTATAAATACCTTCACCCCCTTTATCTGATCAAAAAGATTGTCAACAGGGCAAGGGATATCAATTCTTCACCGTTACTTTGTTCAAATACTTGGAATCAATACACAAGCAAAGAAACCCATCCTTCTTCTTTACAAATATCACAGGTGCTCTCCAAGGGGAAACACTTGGGTAGATAAACCCCTTAGCCAACAACTCCTTTAATTGTAGATGGAGTTCCTAAAATTCCTATGTTGTCATCCAATATGGAGCTCGAGATATCGGCTCAGCTCTAAGTACTATATCAATACTAAAATCTCTATCCTATTTTGGTGGCATACCAAGTATCTCACCTAAAAAAAAAATCTAAAAGGTCCTTAAGGAGAGGGTAATCATTCAATGACACCCCTTGACTATCCTCTGACTCTAGATCACTCATAGATACTGCAAAAAGTTGACAACCCTATCAGAAGTACCTTTTAAGTTGCATAGTAGAGATCATTCGCAATGAGATGGGCCTTTGAATACCCACGATTTGCACCTCCTTTCTGAAATCATCAATGCACCACACTGCTTTATGGAAATAGTTTATCATAGCATGGTGTGCACTCAACAAATTCATGCCCAAGACGACATCACATGAGCCAAGTGGTAGGATTCAAAGGTCCACTTTAGTTGTCAATGCCCCTATCTTTAGTACAACCTTGCACAAGGTTCTCTACAACAACCTATGACCCTAAGGGAAATTCAACCTGCCATTTTATGCCTTGACTATTTTCCACAAGTCTACGTCACTCAACTACAGAAGGAGAAATAAAGAAATCAGATGCACCAAAAACAAAGAGAATAGAAATGTTAGTGTTATGCAATAGACTTGATGTCTCAATGACAGTGCTCTTGTGGTCTACCTATCAATTATCCAGTATCGCAAAGACGCGATGAGCTCTCCTTATGTCACCCACTATCGGCTCTAACCTAGTTGGCCTCTAATTAAATCCTAAGGTGTTCTATTGTGGACACAATCTAGCGATATGCCCTTGCTGCCCACATGAGTAGCAACTGGTACCTCTTCCAAATCCTCTGCCCCCTAATGGAGCATTTGATTGTTGAAAGCTTCCTCGACTCAATGCTGACTAAAAACTAGGTGTAGGCTGCCTAAAATGCTCCTAACAAGCTCAGTTCTAGTTTCAATCCCTACGAAATTGAGAATTGCCACCTTGATCAGAATGAGAGTTTTTATGCTTCAACTGTTGATGTTGCTACTACTACTGACCCCCTTTAGAGGGTACATACCTAATCCTAGAAGATCCTACAACCTATGTCTAACCTTCGTGACTACTAGAACCAAGTGTAGGTGCACTACCAATCTACACTCTGATGTGACCACCCAAGGCCATGGCCAAATTCTCTTTTACCAAACGAGCATTTTCAACTACAATTTCCATTGTCTTATGTTCAAAGACTTGCATGCCACCACTAATTCGGGCTTTTAAGCCCCAAAAAAAATGTTGCACTAACATCCCTTCATCATGATTGATCCATGCATACTACTTCAATTCATAGAATCGTCACTCATACTATTCAACAAACATTGAAATTTGCTTAAGTTCATGAAACTTATCTGTCCTATGTTACCTCCAATGATTTGAAAAGAAGTGTGCCCTAAACATGTCCAGAAATAACTCCCATGTGACCATGTTGATATCCATATGTAACTTTTTCTCTTCCAGCTACCACCAAGTGGATGGGAAACCTTGCAGATGCATGACTGCGCACTGAGCTTTGGTATTGCTACCATAGGGGTGCATCGCAAAGCATCGATCCAAATCAATTAACCATATTTTTGCTTCCAAACCTCCTCCAAAACCATTGAATGTATGAAGATGTGCTCTCATCAAATCTCTCACATGTCTAGCTATCACTACATCCTAATCTATCATTATTTCCCTCGGCCTCATCGACCTTTCCCTTTCTCTCTTGACCCACTACTCTGCCTCTAGCCATGGTCCCAACAGATCAAGAATCTCTCCCAGAATGTGCCGCAACTGACCATCTAAACTAAGTTGTTTTAGGTTCTGACCACCACTTGATGGATTGCTTTGAGGACTATGTCATTCCTCATGCTCTAAATCATGGGAACTAGGAGTTGATAGACTTTTCAAGTTTTCTCTATGGCCAACACCATGGCCTCTTCCTCGACCCTATCCTCTACCTAGAGGCATATTTTTGTGCAACAAGATAAATGTACAAGTAGCTCAAGAGTAAAATGAAAATGTTGCCTAATGGACATAACTACCTAGAGACCCTAGCATTTGTAAACTTGGCTCTGATACCAAGTTGTAACACCCATTATGCAAACCCCAAAGCACAAGACAACACACATTTTTTTTTAGATAATACAAAGTAAACATATAATGAGCCGTTAACCATAATCACATCATACTATAACATCATAACATCAATTCCTTTTGGGCATGCAATGTCACATTGCATAAATAACTCATAACGAAAGATACACATAATGCTAATTAACTTAGCTAAACTTACATCCATAATAAACATTACAATAAACATTCACAAAATATTACATACATATATCTATAAGCATAAGTATAAATACATCACATGATACAAACCATAATAAATCTCATAAATCATGAATGGCTACAAGGGTACATTTACAATACATCATCTTTTAATACATTACATGTTCACAATACAAGAGATACAATAAAACCTCCCATACATGTGGGATAAATACATAATATAGAAATTTTTTGAAATACAAGATGAATATTAGGTACAATATCCAACTAAAGAATACTATGAAGAATGAATGTTGAAGGGGAACCCAACGGGTGTGAAGCATGTTCCAGCTGACCATGTGGGTTTTACAAAAACCCATCCCTCGTGTTCAGAGGTGAAAAGGAAGTAACCATGACAAAGAATGCCACAAGACTAACTCCAATAAAGAATAACATAGTACAATAACTCCCATAGCAAAAACAAAGGATTACATAGATCATAAATGACAATAACCAAGATTCAATCACAATAAACCCAAAGCCATATAATCACATAATGAATAATCCAAAGTAACAACAATAACTACTAGCCAAGTAAATCCAAGACAACAATCATAACATACTTCCAGAGGCAACCAAGAAAACAAGCATAAGGGAAACAAATGGAGAGTGTCATTGCATAGGCTACATGGGTTATCCTGGCCCCTTCTCCAACATGAGGTGCCAACCCCCATCTATTGTTATCTTGACCCTTCCTCCTACTTGAGGCTCCAGCCCCATAGGGTGACTCACGTGAAGTCATTAACCTCTCCTAAGGATAAGGTAACAAATTTTCCAACGACGGCCTTCTCGGTCTACCATTAGTCTATGATAGCCCTAATGGATAGACGAGGTATCCAAGATTATCTTATTGTGTTATTTCTACCCATCCCCCTAAGTTCTATTATTAGGTTTTAACTTGTTAATCTAAATCTTACGTAGGTTATCCTAAGCCCTTCCTCCTATTTGAGGCACTGACCCCCACAAAGAGCCACTCTCCCTGGAGACCCCAAAATAATCAACATCAAGGGTTGTACCATAAAGAACAAAGCATTAAATCTCAACCAATGACATACGATGCATTACCCATCTCACTAAAGCACATAATCAAAGTCTCAATAAAATCGCGTACAATGCCTTTCAAAATAATGATACCAATATCTTGCTACAACAAGAGCACATAAAACGAGGATAAACATCCAACAATAAAATTAAGCCTCTAGAAGCCTAAGGTTCACAACATTAGTAAACGGGTTCATAAAATCAACTGGGTTCCCACACTGAAAGGCAAAAACAATTTAATATAATGGTAAAAACAAAATCACAAGATGTCATAACTCAAGAAACCATTTTAGTTTTTGCACATTATTTTCACAACTCCAAAACAAACAACTGGTTTAATTGCATTTATAATCTCCATTTTCCTCAATACAATTTGAAATAAGAGTTCAATAATAGTTTTGACATAAATATTTAATTTACTTCTTTCTAATTAACGAACATAACTAAATTTCATAGTTTCATAGTCAAACCAGAATCAATAAAACATAACATTTATATTATATATATATATATATATACAAATAATTGCATATATAAATATATATACATATAAAATATTTGTATGTTTACTTTTCTATTTTATTCCAATTTTTAAAAAATAATATAAACTAGCTAAATGTTGGGTACTCATATCGTACCCATGTCAGTACTCTATTATAAATATATGTATATATGTATTTATATATATATATATATTTATTTATATTTATATATTTATATATTTTTATATAAATATAAATATATATATAATTAAACAAAACAAAAAAAGGTTTAAAATGCATTTACAAGGCCGATCGCAACCAGTCACACAGACTACACACAATAGTCCATGGATTACTGTGGTAGTACCGTCTTCCACAAGGGTAGAGGGGGAACGTACGACCATAAACATTAAGTTTTTTTTATATAAAACAAGGATGCAACAAAAATAAACGTCGACGCATAGGTTCGGCCCCATAACAAATTTCAAAATAAACAAAATTATAGGTGTAAAAATATAAATATATAATATATAAATATATAAATATATATATATGTCAAACAAAGTAAAATCTTTTCTGCAATAAATCACTATGCAAATATATTCAAGATATATATATATATATATATATATATATATATATATATATATATATATATATATATATATGTATATGTATATATATGTATATACATCTTTTCAAAAGTGTGTATATATATATATATTCACATATCCATTGATTTCCATGGGGAATGACTTTTATAACAAAATCATAAAAGAATATAGAACATTTTCACAGACTCCAATAATTTTCTTTTGTTGGTTTGCTATCCAATAACTATTAAATTTCAAACAAAGTTTTTTCTTTTCTTTTACAGAATAAACATATTGATTTCTATTGATTCCTAGAAATTAAAGAATTAGAATGGAACCTAAAGTCCTACACTTGTTGAAGAATTGACGAAGCCCTTTTCAATCCCAAATAGACTTTTCAAAGAGCTCCACTTTACTCCTTCAGAACTTCTCCACCAGATTTATTTGCTAAATTCTCTAATCTAAAACTTAATCTAGAAAAACCTCTCTTCCATAACAATGAAAAATAAATAAATTCTACAGAGAACACAAGAAAGTATCCAATTTCCAGAACTCAATGTTTTCTTTCAAGCTTCTGTCAATCCTCCCATGAATCAAAATCTCACAATTTTGTTATTAAATAAAATGATATCTTCTTCTTTTTTGAAAACTCCATAAATCAAAATTAAAATAAGTTTTCTATTTCATTCCCAACTTTTCAGCCAAAACTCAACATTCATTGGTCCATTTTATCCTTTCTTTCTTTTCTTTATTGTTTTCCTATTTAACACATTTTTTGTTTTAATTTTTTTTTTGCAAATTATACTTGAAATTCACACAATTTTAACTTATTTAATTATTTTATTTCATAATTATCCTCAACATGCTATTTTAATTAATTTATCTAAACACCAATTTTAAATAATTTAATTTACACCTTTCAATAATTTACATGGCTTTTAATATAACACTTTTGTATTCTAATGTAAACTATTCCAATACTATTATTAACATTTATTAAAATAATTTAATTATTTAAATGACATCATACCACACACCAACACAAAATAAATATCAAAAGCACACTCACACAAAAAAAATATTATAAAATGCAAAAATGACTAAGGTCAAAGATGCAGAATAAGACGAAACAAAAAATAGGTTGGAAAACTTGGGACGGTGTGACTTCCTTGTCATCTTTGTTTCAATTTCATGCTTGTTGGGTTAAATTGATACTTGCCCTATCTTGCCGAAGCAGATGGAATCGAGACTATATCCCTACAATTCTTGCATACAAACTGTGTGTATGAAAAATAGTGTCAATCTAAATTGAATTTAACAACACAATCAATAAAACATTAAATCAAAAAAGCTAAAAAAATATTAAATAAGCAAACAAACTCTTATTGCAGCTTCTTCGAAATCATTCTCTTGTTCTCTATCTCCAGCGTTTTGTTGTTTCCAATGGCTCTTAGATCAGCAGATCAAGCTCAACAAAATGGACTACTGAAGAATGAGATTAAAATTGCATATTATGCTAAATGCAAGATTATGCTAAGATGAAAAGATTACTGAAATGCTAAAAATGCAAGAGTATAAACGTGATTGTGTATATGTTTGAGCGTTCGTTGTAACCAATGCTTGGATTTGCACATGCATTTATAGAATTTTTCATGAATTTTGATTGGCTGGTTTGGTCAATGGTTGTCATAATTCCTAACAAATTGAACGGTCGAAGATATATGAGACTGAAGAGAAAAATAGAAGAAATAGAAAAAAGCTGAATTTTTCCATTTTCATGGAAGAGATAATATGAGATGATTAAAAATCATCTTTTTAGAAGAAATGAATGGAAAGATTCTGAGAAGATAAATAATGAATTATTCAATTCAATTATTTATTTATGAGTGCATGTTGATTTTTCTTAATTAAATAAATATTTAATTAAGATTTTGAGGAAATCAGAAGATTTCATAATTAAATGAAATATCTAATTATGATTTGAAAAAAAATAGAAGATCTTTAATTAAATAAAATATTTAATTAAATTTGAAGAAACGACATGTGTTACGAAATTAATTAAATAAAAGTATTTAATTAATTAGAAGAAAATTTAAAAATAGAAGAAAAGAGATATTTAAATTTAATTAAAAAGATTTAATTAAATTAAAAAGATGATAATTTTAAACTTAATTAAATAACATTTATTTATTTAATTTAATTAAGTAGATATGTGGAGTAATTAAATAAATAAATTTATTTAATTATAATGGGAGAATAAAATGAATGAACAACATAATTAAATTGATTAAATTTAATTATATGTAGAAGAATTTAGAAGAATTAATTAAATAATAAATATTTAATTAAATGTTAGGAATAATTTTAAACATGACCAATTTTATGCATATACATTTTGCCCCTCTTTGAAGTGATGTGTGAAATGCATTGTTGGCGTTGATGGTAATGATGCCCCCTCAGGAGGTAAATCACAGATGATGATATGAGTTTCAGATGGATGAGAAAATTCATATGGTAATTGAGTGATTTAGCTCGTGATAACTTCCCTTGGTGAAAAATGTCATCAAAAACCCTCCTAAAATGACCAATATAAGGTAAAAAGGGTAAAAGTAAAAGTCATTGTCACCCTTTTTGCTACAGTGATTTTGATGCTCTGACAGTGACCTGGCGAGATGCAGATCCCTTTGCACACACATAGATTCGAGTGGGCTTACTGATTTCAAAGACCAACCACGTATGGACCACCAGTGAGTCGATTAAACCTTTTGTGATTAAATTTTTTGCAATTTTGATCAATTTTTTCAAGTTTTAGCTACGGTTTTAGGATTGAAAAGAACGTTTTAGGGCATCTGTGGTTCTGCTTTAGCGCATACGAAGTTTCTTTTAGCACATCTAGGGTGTTCTTTAGCACTTCCAGGTCTAGCATAAAATCAGATGTTCTAGCACATATGAAGTATAGAGTAGCACTTTTAGGGTTGGAAAATTGGCTAGGAAACTTTAGTGCATCTAGTGCACAGAGTTGCGCATCTAGGAATTGTTACCAATAGGGGTGAACTAGCGCATATAGGGTATAAAGTAGCGCTTCTACAAGCTAGATTAGCACATACAGTGATTTAGCACTTCTAGAGGATGAAATAGCATATATGAGGGGTACATTAGTGCATTTATGGTTTTAGCACATATAGGAGAAACTTTAGCGCATTTAGGGGTACAAATCGGCATAATGAGTTTTAGCACTTTTAAGGTAAGTTGTAGCACTTTTGAGTTTTAGCGCATATAAGGCATAGATTAGCGCTTATAGGAAAATTTTGGCAATGTATCTGATGATGAAAAATGATGGTGTAATTTGCCTCTTTGGTCAATAGATAAATTTTTCTTTTTGCATCATGCTGATATGAGTAGAAATGAGATGATTGACTGATCACTCTATTTCCCTAAAATAGAAAACAAAGAGTAGATGTCTAATAAATTTGATCTCTATGATAGAAACCATATAGTAAATGATGGCTTTAAAATGATTGATGGTTGGTAACTTTGCTTTCCTAAAAAGAAAAACAAATAGAATAATGATGAGAAAGTAGATTTCTTTTGATATTTAGATAGATAGATGTAGCATTTGAGTTCATGATCTGAATCATTTAGATAGAGCACTTGATATGGTTCATTGTTATGGTTTATTGATATGGGGCACTTGATATGGGCACTAATAGGGGTCACTAGATATGGGTCACTGATATGTGTCACTTGATATGGGCATTGATAGGGGTCACTAGATATGGGTCACTAATATGGGTCACTTGATAGATATAGCATGTGATATGAGTTATTAGTATGAGTCTGATGAATTATCTGTGTGATGACCAAAAATAAGAGGTGTTTGACAACCTACAGATTAGAGAGAAGTTCCCTATATGTTGGGATCGAATAGGAGAGTTGACTCCTGTAGAGGTACAGTGGGTAGGTGCCTGTGGACTGGGATCACTGTTGACCATCCCACGAGGGATTCGAGTCAATAGAGGGTTGTTGACTGCATTGGCTAAGAAGTGGCATTCGGATCATGACACCTTTCATTTGTCGACAGGTGAGATGACTATGACACCTAAGGATGTATACATGATTCTAAGGATTCTTGTGGTACGTGCCCTTGTGGTTTATGACCACAAAGATATAGGAGGGACAGATGCACTGAGGAGGATCTACGGTGACATGTCGATATAAGGATATTGGGTGTCATGGGTAGATTTTAGTAGATATCATACATTAATGGCAGTGTTGGTAGCATTTATTGGAGGCTTCCTTGGACTGGACCATCGGTTTAAGGGATTTTTAGTTGGTTGGGGTAGGATGCTAGAGTGGAAGGTGACTCAGCCATGGAGGTATGCCTGGGGGAACTATATTTTGGTGCACTTGTACCATGATCTACATCAGGTGGTCTACCAAGCATCGGTGAGTTTGGCTAGTGGTGTGACGCTGAACTAGATCTAGGCATGGGAGCATATTGTAGTGATGAGACCAGCATGTGCCAGGGCGAGGCTATCAGACAGATCGTACATTTATGCATATTTAGGTGTGCTTTTCCAGCCCAAGCTGGGCAAGTTGGAGTACTGGCAACGGGTGTTGGATGATGTAGATGTAGTGAAATGGAGGCCATATGTAGACTACGAGCCTTAGGACACAGATCATCTGGAGATGTTGTTTGTCTGCATACCCCAATATCTAATAGGACGTACCATGTTCATTATTGAGCAATTTTTGGCACTACGAGTATAGAGACAGTATGGGTTTACACAGGGGATGCCACAAGGCATTGCTCATTATGGGCAGCACAAGGATGATCCAGGATGGGGCTGATGCATCACATACCAGGTGGCCTATACAGAGTATATAGGTTTGCAGGTTGAGGTATGGGCATACAGACTAGAGATTATAGATGCAGGGATGTTGGATGAGTATGCAGAGTACTTCATACACATCAATTCCCACGATTTACATGTCCTAATGATCCAAGGCCTATTGTAGTGGTACAGCAGCTAGGGGTAGAGAGATAGGAGGGTGTGGCTGGCAGAGAGTAAGCAGAGGAGGGTGGAGAGGAGGAGGATGGTGGCAGAGATGAGGAGGAGGATGGTGGTGGAGATGATAGCCCAAATGATGGGGATGATGGGGGTGATGATGGAGGGGAGGAGGCCAGAGTAGTGAGACAAAGGATGGACAACCTAGCTAGTGTGTCGATTTTGCGGAGGCCTAGGTTTGGGGGCAGGCCATGGACAATCATTAGGATGTCCTCTTCTTCTCAATAGACATAGATAGCCACATTGCAGGCCTAGGTACAGACCATTTAGGGTCAGTTAGGTCAGGCACAAAACATGATAGCACAGTTATAGGCACAACTTGTACAGGCACAAGCTCAGTCTTATTAGACACAAGCACAGGCACAGGCATAGGCACAGGTAGCCCAGTTAATGGCAGAGAGGGATGCATTCAGATGGAGGGTAGTGGAGGCCAAGGGTATAGCTCAAAGGCTCATGGGCACTATGGAGAGTGCATCATTGCGAGAGGCCATCGCTAAGGGTATAGAGATGGCAAGGGAGGTGGAGTATTACCGAGTCAGATACGAGGAGTTGTGTCCTCCTAAGCACAGAGAGCTATTCCAATGGTCGTACAGTAGGATGAGGAGTAGATCACGGACACATACATAGAGCTTAGGGGTTACCGAGCATTGGTAGGATCCAGACGCAGGTACCAGTGGCAAGCCACCTCCTTCCAGACTAGCTCCATTAGGGGCCTCGACCAACTAGTTCTCAGGATGCTATGATGTATTTCACTCATGTATATCATTTTTGGAGCATTTATATTTGATTTTTTTAATCATATTCCATGTATATTTCTTTGGACTATTTAGTTTCCTTGGACATTTGTACATTTTTATTATTGATGATGAGCGATGATAAGCAGTGGCAATGATTTTTTTGTTGATGTGTTGTGCATTTATGAGATGATTATGTGATGTGCATTTATTTCTATATGTTGTGGATCTTGATATGCATTTGGAATGATTTGATGACTAACATGGTATGCAGGATGAGTTGATACGACATTATTATGATGATGAAAAATGATGAATGATGCATACCTATAATGTGATTTATGAGAATATGTCATGGGATATTTGATATGTTTGATGAAAATGTTGTCTTTGAAAATGATATGAAAATGTATGTATGGAATATTTGTTTTTGGATGATAATATGATGGATATGAATGTTGGTGTTTATGATATGCGTCATGAATTCGTAATATGATAAAATATGAAAATGATAGGATGATTAATGAGATGTTATGAATATAATGTGATAGAAGATGTGATGTGTGATGTAATGAAATGGAATGTATTGTAATGATGATTAAATGCAGCTGAGAAAATGATATGTTAATGAAATAATTGAAAATGGAATGATGAATGTGATATGAGATAATAATGATAATGACATGTTAAGTGATAGTGGAAAAATGAAATACTAATGAAATGAACGTGATATGAGATGATAGTGATAATAGAATGATAATGTGAAAATGAAATGATAATGATGATGATAATGTAATGAAATGATAATGATAATGGAATGATAATGATAATGATGATTATAATGTAATGAAATGATAATGATAATGGAATGATAATGATAATGACAATGGAATGAAATGGTGATGATAATGGAATGATAAATGATAATTAAATGATAATGGAATGATAATGATAATGATAATGGAATGAAATGATAATGGAATGATAATGAGAATGAAATGATAATGATAATGGAATGATAATGATAATGATAATGGAATGATAAATGATAATGATAACGGAATGATAATGATAATGAAATGACAATGGAATGAATATGAGAATGATAATGGAATGATAATGATAATGATAATGGAATGGATAATGATAATGGAATGAATATGATAATGAAATGATAATGGAATGATAATGAGAATGAAATGATAATGATAATGGAATGAAACAAGAACTAAAAACAATATGAAATGAAAAAAATGATGATGATTAATGGGATGCAAATGAAAATGAATGGAATATAAAATGATAAAATGGTAATGATATGAAATGAATGATAAATGAAGTGATAAATGAAAGGATAATGAAATGATAAATAAAAATGATATGAAATGAGAAATGAAAATGAAATGAATATAAAAATGATAAAATGGTAATGATATGAAGAATGATAGAGAATCTAAATGATATGCAAATGAAGAATAAATGATAAATGAAAGCACCTAAATGAAATGATAATGATGAATGAAATGATAATGAAGATGAAAGGTGATGATGAAAAAAAATGTGTAAATTTCCTCCACAAATAGTCCAAAAAGACATGGCAGTCGTTGATGTTGCACAAACTCCGATGCAAATCCAATATGCAGATATGTACAATGACCTAAAATGAAATGCAATGAAATGAAACAGACCATTTGTTGAGCTTATTGTTATTTGTCTTGAATCCTCATAGAGAATTTTTAAAATGTTGAAATTATGTACAAGCATCAGAGGGTAAATTAGCACCAATGATGACCTGAGTACAACTTTCATGGTTTTTGATATAGCAAGGAAACACAAGCATCGAGGTATAATTGAACCGAGATGACTTGAGCATTTCTTGCATAAACAGACAAAAATTAACCACTTTTCGATGCAAATGTGGAACTGTCATCAATTATATTGCTTTGTAAATCATGTCTCATGACATATTTGCAATAGATGAATGGTTAACCTTAAGACAACAGACAAAGAAAAATCATTCTCCATCCTTGCCACTCTAGTGTGGTACATCATCAAGTGGGCTCTAGAGAGATGATATCAAAAAGAAAAAACAACCATTGTTCAAAAATGAAACATTGTTATTCCAAACATTATTCAGATTATAGATCATCCAGATATGAATCATGATATGGTACGCAGCTGAAAACTATTATGATTATGGATCAATGATTGGATAGGTATTCATATGATTCGATTTGGTTGTTGTGTTTGTATGATTGGTTTTGATGCCATTGTCTAATTTCCTTGATAAAACCTGAAAGTTGATTGCCCCTAGTATGTCAATGTTTTCCCTCAGTATTAACACAACTTGCCGAAATGGGTATGTACAATAATCAAGCCATGGTAAGATGTTGTTGCTCTAGGCAAATGATGGGAGCATGATGCTAGCATGGCCTTAAGATGACGGAAAAGATGCATGAGAATGAAGGATGAGAAGCTAAGTGTAGAACATGAACTAATAGATGGAGAGCTACAAATAGCATATGTTTACCAGATTTTCACTATTTGTTTTTATTGCATTTCTCATGTCAATAGACTACCTGTCGCCAGGTTTTGACTTTTTTTTTTCAAGACTTTTTATGTTGTTTTTGTATTTCTTTAGGACTTTTTTTGATGTTTTTGTATTTCTGCAGGAATTTTTCTAATGTTTTTGTATTTTTTTAGGACTTTTTCTGATGTTTTTGTATTTTTTTAGGACTTTTTGTGATGTTTTTTTATTTTTTTAGGACTTTTTCTAATGTTTTTGTATTTTTTTAGGACTTTTTTTTATGATGATAATTGTTTCAGACATAATACTTCTTTAGGTGTAGATTGTTGATGGGTTCGTCAAACAAATCCCCTTCAGGTGTTGACAGCTTGTATGCACATGAGTTGTAGACTGCGATAACCACATAAGGACCTAGCCAATTCGGTTCAAATTTTCCTTTCTTCTCCATGTCGTGCTGATTTCATGGATTTTCCTTTAGAACGAGATCACCAACTTGAAAAGTATGTGGCTTGACTTTGTGATTATAGTTGTGAGACATCATTTGTTGGTATGCTTTCAAATGATCAGCTACTCTTTGTCTCTTTTCATCTAGGAGCTCTAGTTCTTGCAGTCAGGAAACTTTGTATTCAATATTTATTGTGAGGCCCTTTAGGGATACTCTGAGTGATGGGATCTCAACTTCGAGAGGTAAAATGGCCTCTGCTCTATAGATAAGAGCAAATGGTGTTGCTCCTATTAGTGTGCAGACACTAGTTTTGTAAGCCCATAAGACGGGATTGAGTTGAACATGCCAATCTTTCCCTGAATCATTCATAGTCTTCTTTAAAATTTTCAATATTGTTTTGTTTGAGGCCTCTGCTTGGCCATTCCCCTATGGATAATAAGGCATTGATTATCTGTGTTGTATATGGAATCTTTCACAAAGTTCATCAACATCTTGATTCTTGAAAGGTTGTCCATTATTAGTAATAATGGAGTTGGGAATGCCATACAAACAAATAAGATAATTCAGTATGAACGATGATATTTATTTGGCGGTAACTTTTGTAAGAGGTACTGCCTCAATCCACTTGGTAAAATACTCTGTAGCTGTGATGATGAATTTGTGTCCATTTGAGGATGAAGGATGAATCTTTCCAACAAGATCCAACCCCCATTGAGAAAATGGCCAGGTTGGTGTGAATGGTTGGAGCTCTTGTGCGGGAGCATGAATGAGATTCCCATGAATCTGACATTTTGAACATGTTTTCACAAAAGTGAATGATTCCCTTTCCATTGTAGGCTAGTAGTAACCCATTCTAATCAATTTTTTGGATAAGGTCAGTCCACTCGAATGAGTACCACAATGCCACCGTGAACTTCTTGTAAAGCTTTCTTAGATTCATCACGTTCAAGACATCGAAGAAGAGTACCATCAAGACCATGATGATAAAGGGTGTCAGCAATAAGGGTATAAGTGGATTGGCAGATGAAATTATGTTTTTGGTTACGGGAGAGATCAGGTGGTAAGATATCATCTTTTAGGTAGGCATAGATCTTGCCATACGAAGGTGAATTAGATCCCACCAAGTGGCAAATGATTTGGCTTTCAAAGGTGTCATAAGCAAGTGTAAATGATTGTTCCACTAGAAATCCATAGCGAGCCTAATTTTCTGTGAGTTGTAATAATGAGGCTATCGTAGCCATGGCATCAGCTACTTTGCTATCAAGCCTTGGAATTTGTTTGAATTTGATACCCACAAAATACTTCTTGAAGTCATCCACCATCTTCTTATATGGCAGCAGTTTGTCATCTTTGGTCTGATAATCATCATTGATCTGATTAATGACTAGTTGTGAGTTGCCATACACTTGTAGTTTTGTAATCCTCCATTCCAATGCTATTTTGAGTCCAGTGATTAATGCTTCATATTTAGCTATGTTATTGGTGCATGGAAACATCAACTTATATGATTGAGGAATGGTGTGTCCTTGAGGGGTGACAAAGAGTATTCCTTCCCCTGATCTGTGTTGAGTGAAAGAGCCATCAAAATATAAAGACCATGGTTGTTTAGATTATGCCGTAAAGACATCAACATCTAGAAATTCAATGTGTAGAGGATGGTCTACTTGAGTGGTGCTCAGCTAGTTGATCAGTGATAGCTTGTCCTTTGATGGCCTTATGATCAATATAATGAATGTTGAACTCACTCAGAATCATTACCCATTTTGCTAGCCTTCCTGTTAATGATGCCTTGCTTAACAAATATTTTAGTGGATCAATCTTTGAAACAAGATTGATTGTATGTGTTAACATGTAATGTCAAAACTTCTGTGAAGTAAAGACTACCGCTAAACAAGCCTTCTTGATGGAAGTGTAGTTGAGTTTGTGGCTTGCTATTGTTCTGCTGATATAATAAATCGCATGTTCTTTCCCTATATGGTGTTCTTGTGCTAGCAATGCTCCCAAGGATGTCTCTATTGTGGAAATATACAAGATTAGTGGCTTGTTTGAATTTGGTGGTACTAGGACTGGTGGAGTCATTAAGTACTATTTGATTTGTTGAAAAGCCATTTCACACTTGTCATCCCACTTGAAAGGAACATTTTTATGCAGTAGATGTGTGAAAGGTAGACTTTTGTTGGCCAATTGTGCAATGAACCTCTGTATAGATTGAAGTCATCCCTGTAGTGACCTCAATTGACTGATGTTTCTTGGGGGAGGAATTCCCATGATTGCTTGAACTTTAGTAGGATCTACTTCAATTCCCTTTTTTGAAACAATGTACCCTAAGAGTTTTCCAGATGTGACCCAAAAACAAATTTCTTGGGATCGAAGTGAACTTTGAATTTCTCTAATCTTGTAAATATTTTAGACAATATTTCCAGATGTCCTTCTCTGTTGTATGATTTTTCTAATATGTCATCTACATAATCTTCCATGAATGTGTGCATCATGTCATGAAATATTGTAGTCATGGCTCTTTGATAAGTAGCCCCAACATTTTTTAGACTGAAAGGCATGATGTTCCAACAGTAAGTTCCCCATGGACACATGAAATTTATTTTCTCCTGGTCATCAGGTGCAATCTTGATTTGGTTGTAACCAGAAAAACCATCCATTAATGAATACATGGCATGGCCAGCTATCAAATCAACTATGGTGTCAATGTTGGTAAGTGGTAAGTCATCCTTAGGACATGCTTTATTAAGATCTTTAAAGTTGGTGCACACTCCAACACTTTTATCTGGCTTAGATATAGGAACAATGTTAGAGATCCATTTAGCGTAGTCGATTGATCTTATGAAGCCCACATCAAGGAGTTTTCTCAGTTCTTCTTTAACCAATAATGGAACATGGGGGTGCATCTTTCTGAGTTTTTGTTTCACAGGTTTAGCCCGTGGTTTAATAGGCAAGTGATGCATGATCAAATTAGGATCAAGACCTGGCATGTCTGCATAAGACCAAGCAAATTGACTTGATTTGCTATCAAAAATTCTATGAAATCTGGAACCTCTGTCTCTATCATAGATGTAGCCAACTATAAAATCTTTGGTTTGTCTGATGTTTCAAGATTGACCGCTTTCTAGGCTCAATCAAGATAGGTGATCGCTCACGGTAGTGCTCCGGGAGAGTGTCAAGATTCCCATCATCTGGTGCCTTAAAAAGGTTTTCACCATCTGATACGCTCTTTATTTTCTCTTTTGTTTGATCTAACACTGCCAGATTCTAGTTTTCACCATTAGATCTTTCTTTTTGATTATTAATTTTGCAGCTGGGAGACTTGACACCCTCTTGATTAAAGACTTTGTGCTGAAAATCGCTGGTGGAACAATCATTTATGTCATCTTCAGAAAGGAAGTTTACGATGGCTTCATCATTTGGAAACATAGGTATAATGTTAGGTTTAGATGAATCCCAATCAATAAGGTCAGGATGAATAGGTGGTAGAGGGTCATTAGGTTGCGTGAAGTTGGCTATAGTTATGGTCATAATAGAGTTGACCGTCAAATATGAGGTATGAGGTTGATCAATGATGGTACTATTCTCACGATGGTCTTGTTCATTTAAATCTGACTCAGTATCACTAGAATCATAGTTACTTTGTGGTTCGGATTCTTGTGTTTGGGACCCAGACCCTTCACCTTCGATTAGAGTAGGGGTATACTTGTGTATCACATCAACTGTTTTATCCCTCCAGAACTCATCATTATAAATGGTATCCCATTCATATTTAGTAGAGCCTGTGTCAGAGTTATTATCCATGAAATTCTAAATTGTCACCAAACATGCTTCTCTTGAATCTGAATCTTCTTGTAATGTAAGAACAGTGTCATGCATTTGTTTGGAGGTTCTTGTTGTTGAGGTAGTATCATAACCTAATCCGATTTTCTCTTTTGTAGTAAGTCCTAGAGGATTAATAGGTTCAACTACTCCTTTCCTCTTCCTGATGGGACCCTTACCATCATATCCCATGTTCTACATAATTGTATATCCCTTACCATATCTATCTATTGGTAATTTGACATTTAGAACTATTCCATCTTCATCTTTATAGAGCCAGTTTAGAATTTTTCTATCCCCAAGATTTTCCATGGGAAATTTCTCCTTGATGAATCCTCCATTAAACTTTGTGCTTGGCTCTGTTGGTTGTTGCATTGATGTGGTTGTTGCTGATATTTGATATTGTGCTATTGAAGGTTGTCCATGTGACCGAGGTGATGTTGGTAAATTAGCGAGATAGAGAGAGCACTCCCCGACACCATGGTCCTTGAATTTCAATTTCCTATCAAAGCTATTGGTCAACTGACTGATTTGTGTATCAATCTTGAGAGAAGTACTAGCATGAGCTTCTCGATTGTTAGGAACCAAAGTATCCTAACTGGCTTTGAGGTTGTACAAGTTTGAATTTTTGAATTATTAGCTGGTATCGTGATTTCCTGTCCATCATAAGGAAACTTAAGACATTGATGGTAGGTGGATGGGACAACTTGCATTTCGTGGATCCAAGGATGACCCAACAATATGTTGTATGCAAGATCACAGTCTAATACTTGACATAAAGTATGTTTGATAACAAGTCCAACTCTGATTGGTAGCATGATTAGACCCTTGGATGCTCTTTCCTCATCATCATAGGCTTTAATGGTAATCTTTCTTCTGGGATCAATGGATTCCTTAGAAAATCCCAAAGCTTGAACCAACTTCATGGTGCATATGTTTAAACCAGCCCCTCCATCTATGAGGACGTGTCTAACATGAAACTTGTGTATCATGACTTCTAAATACAATGATGAATTATGGGGATGAGTCAGGGAAGCATCATCTTTCTTAGAAAATGAGAGACATGTGGGTGAAGAAAAATTTCCTACCATGGCTTGAAATTGATCCACATCCAAATCAGTGGATATAGTCATTTCAACAAGGGCCTTTTCAAGAATTTCCTTATGTGATGGGGAAATCTTCAAGAGTTCTAAGATAGAAATTTGAGCAGGCATTTTCCGAAGTTGGTTGACTAGGTCATATTGGTGTTGAGGTGAGGGCCTAGTGGATTTTGAAGAGGCACCTTTTAAGACAACTTTGGCTTGTGCCCTTGTTGTTGCATTGACTTCTCTATATTCCACCTTCTTGTTGACTTTAATAACATTGACCCATTCATCGTTAGTGTATATGTGATTGATTATTGGATCATCAATATGGTTGACACTTTTTCCAGAAGACTCACCCTTTTGATAGTCGGGTAAAGTGTTGCGAAAAGCTTGGTGGTCTTCATTAGATTGTTGATGTCCTTCTATTGTGATGGTGTCATTTTCAATTAAGTCTTGAATGGCATTCTTCAAGGCTTGGCAATTATTTGTGTGATGAACTTTGCACCAATGATAGTAACAATAGTATGCCTCATTCCATGATGGAGGCTTCACACTGGGTTCATAGTTTCATTGAGGTGGCAATGTAATGAAATTTTTAGCCATCAACTCTTTGAATGCAGATTCCATAGATTGTCCCAGTGGAGTGAATGTTCTTCTACTAGAGAAGAATGAAAATATTTGTGGATTTGTATTTGAGGTGTTCCCTAAGGAATTGTGATTGTTATTGATTCCTCAGTAACATTGGTTGTTGGAAGTCCCTTGGTTGGGAGTAGAATGTTGATTTATATTGTTCCTTGGAGGGGGAGGATTGTTTTTGTGATTTGCAATCGAGTTGACATTGTTTTGGTGAGTGCTTCGAGTACTAAGGACAAATGGCTTGGTCGAGACATGATTTGTATCAACACCACCATCATTTACTACATTCTTGTTGCGAGTTCAAAATTTAGACTTGTCCTCATTATTGTGATGATTGGATGAGCTAGGATTGTCTTTGTCATGTTTCATTACTCCTCTTTTGACCAAAGCACTTTCAATGGTTATGGCATCTTTAATAAATTTCTCAAAAGGAGGACAATGTAAGTTCAAATGATAGCTCATTTTTGAATTCAAACTATTAATGAAGGAAACCATCTTTTCCTTTTCAGGAAAAGGATGTGGATATCTAGTGAACATTCTTCTCCATCTCTGAAGAAACGTAATGAAAGATTCGCTAGGTTTTTGCACAACTTTGCAGAGATCTATCATACTAATTTGGTGTTGGATGTTATAAGCATATTGTGATATGAACGGGTTGATTAATTCTTCAAATGTTTGGACAGGAGGTGTAATCTTTGATAGTCATTCCATAGAATGAACTCCAAGAATCCTAGGAAACAATCGCATCAAGTGTCCTCATGAGTGAATTCTAATGTCATGTTTCATAAGTCTCTAACATGATCAATTGGATCTGATTTCCCATTATAGTGATCAAATTTTTCCATTTCACAATGTTTAGGAAATGGGATCATGTTGAGACTTCGATCGAAAGGATAAGGAAAAATGTCCTCAAGAGTATATTTCTTTGTGGTGGTTCCCCCTTGTAACTCTTTAACTTGTCCTTGAAGTGCCTTGATTTGTTGGGTCAAAGCACTAAGATCAGTTAGGGGTTTTTCTTCATGTTTTTTTTTCAAAACCTCACTATTAAAGTCATGTGGAAATTTAGCTCCTTGGTCAGCTAGATAGAGGAAATATTTCTCTTTATCACACTGCAAGATCTTTTCTATGGCTTTATAAAACTTAGGATCTTGCTTAGCCTCTCTAAGGTGTCGTTCATCCTCTAGTTCATCATATTTGTCTATAGGAGTATGGTTTATGGCTTTGTACTTGTGGAATGGATTTTCTTCTTTGTTATCCACGCCGTTGAAAAGTGGATTACAAATTATACTATAAAGAGGGTTACTACTTTCACCTTCTTCTTGAATGTTTTGGGTAGGACCTTCTTGTGGTATTTCCTCCCTCAATTTGTTGTATTGAGATCTTGTGAAGATAGGCATGTGATTTTGAAGAATTCATCTAAACTTAGATCACAACTTTGATAAGTGTGACAATGATGATATCTTGATATGATAAAATGGGAATCTTATGATATGATCAAAGATGTTTCCTAATTTTTTATTATGGCTTCTGATGATGAAGGATGTTAGAATCCTGTTGAGGGAAGTTGAATCAATAATTAGAAATTTGTTTTGGAATGTGCACTCTTAAAATTTTGATCTTTGTTTTCGAAGGAAGAATTTAAGATCATTGGAGGATTTGACTAGGATGTGAAGGATACTCAATAGAAGGTTGTGGTATATTATCAAAGTCAAGAGGTTGGTTAAGATTATGTCGTTGAGATAGAGCTAATCTCTGATAATAAGCTCGAGAATCCAAAGGATCTACAACATACTCGTCAGTGAATCCCCTAACAAAGTCTTGGTATCTATGAAGAAATATACGGTAATGAAGCAAGACATGTCAACTTTTGTATAAAAATTTTCTTCTTCGCAATGTCTTCTTGTACCCTAATTGTTTCTTGGGTTTCTTGATTCTAGTGGAAATTGATTTCTTGACAAATTTTATTGATTTCCACTCTCTAAGCATGGGGAAAATAACATAATTTCACTAGACCAAAGATACAAACAATTTTTGTTTGAATGATTTCAATTGTTGTTTTTCATGTTCATTTTGGATGATCGTTTATCTGATCTAATGTAATGGAAGACACAACAATCACTTTGAAAAATAATTGTTATCAAAAACCCTATGCTAACATCAAGTGTATGATCAAGAAAATGTTTTCACCAAATGTTTTCATAGGTTTAGTACATAGAAGACAAATCAGGCAGACTCACTCTTAGTACTCAAGTAATTCATCCTAGTAATCAACAACCCACATCTTAGAATTGCATCGACTCACACAACAGTGTCACCCCCAAAGGGGCACCCATGTTTTTGTCTTTTCCAAGGGTGTACTTAGAGTGACAGAAGTGGATACCAGATCCCTTGAGCAAATAGTCCTTGGTAGTTATATGGTGAGTATCTTAGGGGTAGATTCTTCCCTCCCCTTGCATTGTGGTTATTCAGATGTTCAAAAATTGACTTCGGCTGGCTACTACACTAGGTTCATAGTAAGGGTTTTCATTCAGTGCGGTAATAATAAACTCCCTTAGGAGACCTCCCAACCTTTAGAACAAAGGCTTTGGGGATGGTTATCTTGCACACTACTAGCAAAAGAGGGTTTCCCTAGATTTGCTTTAAATTTTATAGTGGGGTAGAATAGCTTGGCTTTGGCTTGAACCCACTTGAGTCATTCCCATAGGGTGAGTACTTTTTCCCACTATGGAAGGCTCTCTAAAGGATGTAATTAAAGTAGTAAAAATTCATGAAAATTGAAAAGGAAAGTTTGGTATTTTGATCACCTAGTTAAGGGGAGATCATAGACCTATTGCCACAGACAAAGCAAACAAATGTTATTTTTAAGCCCAAATCATAATGATCTAATCTAAGTGAAGATATTGCTTCATAAAACAAGTTGTTCAATTTTAGCTACAAGATCAATGTGTGGTGACTATCCTAGATTGCTTCTTTTTAAGTGCCATGTCTATCCTAGGATTACTTCTTTTTAACTAGAGAAAATTCTATTTGCAGAAGGCGTCAAACTCAGAATTATGTATTTGTGTTACAACCTATATGCGCTGAAACAGACCTTATATGCGTAGAAACAGAACCTAGATGTGCTAAAACAGGTCTCAAATGCACTAAAACAGACCTTATATGCGCTGAAACAGACCTTAAATGTGCTACAAAAATTTCCTAAATGCGCCAAAATAGTCTTTAGATGTGCTACTATGCAAATTTAACTCTGTGAACAATGCAACATGGATGTGCTAAAATGTACCTTAAATGCACTAGACTAACTATTATATGTGCTAAAACAGTTCCTAAATGCACTATTTTAACTAAATGTAGATTTTAATTCTAGATTTTGAAACTATATGCACTATTCTTCCCTTCGTATGTGCTAAATGAACCCTCAGATGCACTAGAACAGTCCCCAGATGCGCTAAAAAAAAACTGCAAAACAGAAAAATAGAGACCCCAGATGTGTTGCAGAAAGTATTAGATGTGCTGAAACGTAGAATCTTTTAGAAAACCAAATGCAAGATTGTGGAAACCTATCAAAATACTCTATAGAAAAACATTAAAATCGAGGCATGGCCCCACGGTGGGCACCATTTTATGTGTGTATGAAAAATAGTGTCAATCTAAATTGAATTCAACAACACAATCAATAAAACATTAAATCAAAGAAGTTAAAAGAAGATTAAATAAACAAACTCTTATTGCAACTTCTCTGAAATCATTCTATTGTTCTCTATCTCCAGCATTTTTTTGTTTCCAATGGCTCTCAGATCAGCAGATCAAGCTCAACAAAATGGACTACTAAAGAATGAGATTAAAATTGCATATTATGCTAAATGCAAGATTATGCTAAGATGAAAAGATTACTGAAATGCTAAAAATGCAAGAGTATAAACATGATTGTGTATACGTTCGAGTGTTTGTTGTAACCAATTCTTAGATTTGCACATGCATTTATAGAATTTTTCATGGATTTTGATTGGTTGGTTCGGTCAATGGCTGTGATAATTCCTGATAGAGCGAACGATCGAAGATATATGAGACTGAAGAGAGAAATAGAAGAAATAGTAAAAAAACTGGATTTTTCCATTTTCATGGAAGAGATAAGATGAGATGATTAAAAATCATCTTTTTTAGAAGAAATGAATGGAAAGATTCTAAGAAGATAAATAATGAATTATCCAATTCAATTATTTATTTATGAGTGCATGTTGATTTTTCTTAATTAAATAAATATTTAATTAAGATTTTGAGGAAATCAGA
This sequence comes from Sequoia sempervirens, assembly GCA_007258455.2. Classification (NCBI taxonomy): domain Eukaryota; kingdom Viridiplantae; phylum Streptophyta; class Pinopsida; order Cupressales; family Cupressaceae; genus Sequoia; species Sequoia sempervirens. The sequence goes on from VDFB02281492.1 coordinate 299,889,097, forward strand.
AAATTTAATAATTAAATGAAATATCTAATTATGATTTGAAAAAAACTAGAAGATCTTTAATTAAATAAAATATTTAATTAAATTTGAAGAAATGACATGCGTTACGAAATTAATTAAATAAAAGTATTTAATTAATTAGAAGAAAATTTAAAAATAGAAGAAAAGAGATATTTAAATTTAATTAAAAAGATTTAATTAAATTAAAAAGATGATAATTAACTTAAATAAATAACATTTGTTTATTTAATTTAATTAATTAGATATGTGGAGTAATTAAATAAATAAATTTATTTAATTATAATGGGAGAATAAAATGAATGAACAACATAATTAAATTGATTTAATTTAATTATATGTAGAAGAATTTAGAGGAATTAATTAAATAATAAATATTTAATTAAATGTCAAGAATAATTTTAAACATGACCAATTTTCTGCATATACACAAACAAGATTGGATACAACATGTAAATATATATAATCAAAACATCACATTGTGAGAAGGAATTGCAGCATAGCACGACACTCGCGAATGAGTGGTGCTACACTGTCCCCTCACCAAAACTATAATAACAATTACAATAATTATAAGGTAACATTGTTAAACTAAACTGATCACATCATATCATCATAAAATGATTAATAAATCACTACATCACAATATACTATTGGAATCAAATTAAACATCACCAAACTAATGTAACTATAATGTCATATCATAATATCCATGTCATCTAATAAAGTAGCATAATCATCAAGCAGTCTAAACTATCCAATCCGCCAATCCAAACAATAAACAATAACTATCAAAGTCTCAACGTATCAAGGTAAGTGCACCAAGATGGTCGCACTTTTGTGGCCAAACAAGGAAAAAAAAAGCCATAACGTGAATGGGTTATAATGCGTTCGCATTATGGATTTTTAAAAGCAAAAAAAAAAAAAGTGAATCCAAATATCATTTCTCATTTGGTTTTTTCTGTGTTTTAGCTCCACCCACGGCCAAAAACCCTGTTTTACGTGCTCGCATTCTTGGAGAGGTGATTTCTTCAAAATTCATCAACAACAATTGGATTTCTTCACAAATATGGCACCACGACGATGAAGAGATGCAAGAGGTAAGTATTGTTTGGTATTTATTTTGAATTTGTTAGTTTTAAATTGATTATGTTTGTTTTAGTTTAGAAATAAATATATATTTTTTAATTTGTAGGAAATCCTCAACAAGAGGAGGAAAATCCTCAACCAAATCAGCCTCAACAACAAAATCAACCTCCCCCACCATTCTCTCAATACCCTCCTGGCACTCAAGAAAATTTGAGGAGTGAAATTGAAAACAATAGAAAAGAAGTTAAAGATCTTATTAGTAGGTTAAGTGATCAAAATTCTTCAACCACAGAAAGAATACATCTAACAGATTCATTGAAGGATTTGCTAAAAAATGTAGATGCAATTACCCAACAAATATCTGGATGGAAAAATAGGAGGCAAACATCAAGGGCATATTATGCAGACAAATTATCGTATAAACAAGTAAAATATTTAAAGATTACTAAAGGCGATTTGTGCTCTCTATTCATTGACCCTAAAACAAATCAAAATCTCACCCTCAATGCAAAGAGGTTTCTTATTCATTGGTGCCACCACCAAGAGATTAGGAACCATTTTTATGACAAATGGTATATGGTCTTTGATTACCCACCATGCAATAACAGTGAAGTCCCCCAATATTTTCTTAGGAAATTATACTGTGATTTTGTATTGAACCAAATCCTGAATTATTTTGATACGAGGGAGTTTCAGGGGAGAGGTGGGGGGTCAATACAAGATAGGCCTGATGCACAGCCGAATCCTACACGACAGGGGAGATGACCTCTCGCTAGGCTGCCTCATGAGCAGATTGTGATGCCTATAGTTGCAAAGGAGAGTGCTGATATAGAGACTTTGCAGGCAATCACATCCTTGACTCAGAGTGTCATCCACCACACTAGCCCCATTATACAGTGCAATCTAGGGGAGTCTTCAGGTGGTGGCCTTCGACGCCATGTGTGTCGATCTTGTGGAGCCACTTGTTCGTATGACCCCACTAGCCCTCAGGAGGGTGCTATGCAGGATCCATATGCTTCTACGCAGCCTAATCCGTATGCATCTACGGGGATGGAGAGGGCAGCTAACATTCTACATGATGCATATGGTATTGACAGTCAGGTAAAATTCAACATGTTCATTGAATTTATTTTATTAAATTTTGATTGTGAAATGCAAGATTAACTAATTTAGTTTTATTATTTTAATAAAATTGTAGGGTCATAGTGTTGACCCTGGGTACACCAGTCAATCTACTTATTTTTGTAGTACACCTATTAGTGGGGTATGTAAAGTTAGTAAAAAATTATAAATTTATTACATGTGTTAATAGTATTGTTTTATGAATGGTATTTTAATATGTGATTTTGGATGTTGAACAGGGTGTTGTTGGAGATTTCAAGGAAACACCTCTGAGTGTGAGTAGATTTGCTCAAACTTTCACTGAGGTAATATAGAATAAAGAGAACTTAAAGTTAATGAATTCTAAGTTTAATCTAGATTTGTGTAGATATAGTCATAAGAGTATATGGGTTCACTAGGTTATTATTTGAAATCTTTTAAGAATGGTCCTACCATGATTTTTTGTCTTAGAATTTCTACACTAGCAAGCTATATATAATAAAAATTTAACATGGAACTAACAAAGGTAGAGCTACATTCTACTCCATCCTATATAATTTTTTGTGATGTCAACGTAACCAAGAATAAGACTATGGATGTCCTACATGATGTCAATGTAACCAAAAATAAAACTTCTATCCTCGACCCTATCTATCAGCCAAGACTCCTTCAATATCTCCTAGATGCTTGGAGATGCTTTTGACTAGGTCAAAATACCCTATATTCTCTTCATTTGTTTCATAGCTCATCAAGTTTCCCTATATGTTCTCTAACTAATCATGATTGTATGGAAAGAATATATAAGTACTCATTAAACTCTCAACTACTGGAGCCTCCTCAAACTTTCCCATAGGATGTGGAAAATTCTTAGAAATGATTAAATTCCCTAATAGGGTGTGGGAGATCTTTTAGGAAAACATTTGACACTAATTTGATCCATTGAATTCTTCTTCATTCTTATATATTCCTAAAATATACCTTGCAATACCCCTATCATACCTAAATCTACTACATTCATGTCCTTGTTAGCTAGCATGTAGGTGATATAGTATGGTCCATGAATTTTTATGTCTTCTTTTTTTATTTTTCTATATATTCCTCTTTTATCTCACTACTAGGTCCTCACATAAAAAGAAAAGAAAAACATTACTTATTTTTCTCATCTAAGGCCCCTAAGGTTTTAAACCCCTTAGATGCAAGGATTCAAAGCACATCAACCATGTGGTACAAATGACTAAATCCCAAAGATGATCTGTAGCAATGAAAGAGTTTGGAAAGGTAGAGAGCTACACTGGTGACTCGGGAGAAACTTTAGCTTTCAAAAACAAAGCCAATTAGGCTGGTAGACATGTGGATCAAGACAACATTTGGTGGAAAAGGAAGAAAGATGACTAGAACTCTAAAGGCCAACCATACTGGATTTTGATATTCAACCATGAGAGCAAAAGAGAGAGCTGATATCATGTATCAAAACATTAAGCATGCATTCTTCCAGCCAATGGATAAGGAGATGATTACTTTTCTTCATTTTCATTTGCATAACAATATCACGGCATGGGAACCATGAAGACCAAGGATGTCAAGTTTTATGTGGAGGTAATGGATGTGGTCCAAACTTTAGGAGGGACAAGAAGGTCAATGTATGATCTTGATGAATGATAGAAAAGGGGTTGGTCAGAAAAACCAGGGGCACCTAGTCATGAGTAGGGACCTATAGGTTAGATTGGTGAAGCAAAGCACCAAGGAGGTCTTACAAGGAAATTCCTAGAGCATGAATCAGTGATTGATTCCTCAAACCCCATAGAGAGCACACTAGGAAAAATGTTGAAGTATAGAATGATTTTATGACTTAGATGTATGCCTTTAGGCATTTTTGTGGTTGGAATGATGTTTTCTAATTAGATTTTCCCTCATTGAACCTCTTGGGACACATAACTGATTTCCCTTAAACAATAACCCATTTTACAAAGTATATTTAGAGTATTGGCTATGGAAATGGTTCTCAAAGTTAGAACATACCTTATAGGCCTCTAAAAAATCTCCATCTCCATATAGATCCTTGAAACTCTCTATGCCAATGCTCTTGATCTATATCTCTTGGACTGTCAACAATCTCCTACTCAATGCATCTGCCACTTTGTTTAGCTGTCCCTTCTTTTGCTTGATGGTGAAGGTAAAAGCTTGGATGTATTCCATCCATTTCAAATGCCTATTACTTAACTTCTTGAGTGTTGATAAAACTAAGTTCCTGATTGTCACTAAAGACTACAAACTCCTTGGGTAGAAGATAATGCCTCCATTTCATAAGTGACTGAACCAAAGCATAAAGTTGTAAGTCATAGGTTGAATACTTCTTCTTTACTTCATTGAGCTTCTCAATAAAGAAGGCTATAGGCCTACCCTCTTGACTAAGCACTCCTCCTACTGCCACTCCACTTGCATCACATTCCATAGTGAACAACTTGTCAAAGCTAGGTAATAAGAGAATTGGTTGAGTTGGCACCTCTTGTTTTAGTTTTTCAAACCCTTTCTCAACTTCTTAAGTCCACACAAACTTAGTTTTTAAACCACCCTTGATTGTATCTAAGACTGGTACACATATACCACTAAAATTCCTTATGAATTTCCTATAAAATTGAGCCAATCCATGGAAACTTCTTACCTCAGTCCCTGTGGTTGGTGTAGGCCAGTTTAGGATGGCTTCCACCTTGCTTGGATCCATCTTCAATGATCCTTTGGACACTACAAAACCCAAATAGACTAGCTCTCGCTTAAAGAATTCACACTTCTCTAGATTGATTGCCAACTTCTCTTCTTGCAACCTTCTAAGAACTTGCTCCACATGTTTCAAATGCTCTTTTGTTGTCTTGTTGTATATGAGGATGTCATCAAGGTACACTACCACAAATATCCCTATAAAGTCCTTAAGAACTTCATTCATGAGCCTCATGAATGTGCTAGGGGCATTGGAGAGACCAAATGGCATCACTCACCACTCATATAACCCATCATTTGTCTTAAAAGTTTTCTTCCACTCATCACCATCCTTAATTCTGATATGATGATACCCACTCTTGAGATCCAACTTGGTGAAGTATTGTGCACCTCCAAGACAATCCATTAAGTCCTCAATTCTAGGAATAGGAAACCTATACCTAATTGTGATCCCATTTATTGCTCTAGAGTCAGTGCAAAGTCTCCACTTACCTCCTTTCTTGGTTGCTAAGACCACTGGTACTGCACAAGGGCTAATACTCTTTTGAATCAAGCCTTGATCCAACAACTCCTTCACTTGCCTAGCTACCTCAAGATTTTGATCTGGTGTAAGCTTGTATGCTGCTTTGTTAGGTAATGAAGCTCTAGGTATGAAGTCAATTTGATGACTTATAGCTCTCTTTGGAGGAAAAGTTGCAGGTGTACCATCACTGACAATATCCTTATACTTTTCTAGCAACTTTTGGACTAATTCTGGTATGACTGTCTTTTTATTCTTTTCTTCATCTTTTGACTGCATTAAAACCACATATCTTTCACCTCCTTGATGTAGATTGTTAAGGAACTCCTTCCCACTACTCAACATGATGTTTGGTGCCTTTGACTGTCCCTCTTCTTCTTCTGACAGTGATTGCAACTTAAAATCCTTCCCATCCTTCTTGAATGAGATTGTATTCTCTCTCCCATAATATATGGCACCTCTATCATATTGCCATGGTCTACCTAGTAGAAGATGGCATGCATACATGGGTAATACATCACAAATCAGCTTCTCTTTGTATCCTCTAATGAAAATTCCACCGTTACCTGCTCATTTACTAAAACACTTTTCCCTTTGTTTAGCCAAGTGACCTTGTAGGTGTTAGTATGAGGTGACTTATCTAATTTTAGTTTCATTACTACCTCCTCTGATATGATATTGTCTGTTGATCCTGAATCTACTATGACCTTGCACACTTTTCCAAGTATCTTGCACCTTACTCTGAATAGAGCCCTCCTCTGTTTTGGTTCCTCTTTAACCGGTTGTCTGATTAGAACCCTATTGAACATCATATTCTCTCCTACCTCAGATTCAATATGACTTACCTTAGATACCTTAGGACTCATGGTGTCCTCTTGTGCATAAGCCACTCTCTTTTCATTGCTTGATGAAGATGCTTTCTCTGGGCACCTATAAGTAGGATGACCTATTTGATTACAATGGTAACACTTCATGTTTGCAAAATAAGAATTGCTCCTACCTGCTCCTCTTCCTCTGTTTGAACCTCCTTGAGGTCCTCTACCCCTGTTATATCCACCTCTTGTAGATGTTTCACCTCCATGCTCTATGATTTTTGACTCTCCTTGGTTTCTTTGGTCATTGCCTCTACCTTGGTAGCCACCATGTTGTCCTCTTTGATCTCTTTGATCTCTGCCTTTGCCTCTACCCTTAAAAGTCTGATCTTGCTTCCTCTTACTCCTCTCTTCAATCTTTAAGGCCAATTGATAACATTGGTGCACTATTTTGGGGCTTAAGAGAACCATCTCCTCTTGAATGTTCCACTTCAAACCATTGAATACCTTGCCACCTTGATACTTTCATCCTCTGTGACATTGGACCTCATGCAAAGTCTTTGAAACTCCTCAATATAAGAACTCACATCCTGATCTCTTTGCCTCAAACTCTGTCTCCTCTTATGCAACTAAATTTCATAGTCTTCAGGTAGGTATGATTCTTTCACCTTGACAACAATTCCCTTCCAAGTAGAGATAGGTTGCTTTCCTTCCTTCTCCCTCTCTGTTTGAATTAATTTCCACCAAGTTAAGACAAAACCTCTTAGTCTTGATTTAGCCACCTTTTCCTTATGTGCTTCAGTAACTCCATCACACTCAAAATGGTTTTCCATTCCCTCTATCCAATCCATAGCTAAATCAGCCTCCATCTTTCCACTAAACAGTGGTACTCCTTCAAGTGATTTTCCACTCAAAGCCTTAAATGCTTGTAAGAAGGGATCCTCCTTCAATATAGTGTTAGGTTCAGGGATTCTATCCTCCTTTGCAACCTCTTCTTCTTTTGTTATTCTTCCATCAAACTGCATAACATTCAGTGCTTGCTCAAGTTGGTCTAACTTCACTCTCAATACCCTATTGTCTTCCTCTATTTATTCAACCCTCTTTTCCAACTCAGCATTTGTCACCATGATGCTAGAACCACTAGACTCTATCTCTGACATACAATATCAATCCCAAATCTTTTGCTTGCTCTGATACCAATCTGATAGGGAGAGGGGTTAGAGGAATCAATCACTGATTCCTACTCTAGGCCTTTCTTTGTAAGACCTCCTTAGTGCTTTGCTTCACCAATCTAACCTATAGGTCCCTACTCATGACTAGGTGCCCCTGGTTTGTCTGACCAACCCCTCTTCTATCACAAACTCCAACCACCAAGTCCACCTTGGTTCATTGCCACAACTCTTCCTTAGTCTTTACACTATACTAAAGACCAATCTTCCTCAACACTCCATCAACTCTTACAGGGATAGTGATAAGTCTTAAAAGGATTCAAATTTTCCTCCAAAGTTTTTTGAACAACCTCCAAGACTTCAACTTCCCATCACTCTCACCAATCCTTTAGCTAGGATTTGAAAGGCTAGTAGCCCTTGAGCCCCTATTAGGTCTCCTTCACCTACAAAATATGTTAGAACTCACAAATCTCAAAAGGAATTCCCACTCTTTTTTCAAGGTTCTTGGTTCACATGGACAACACTCAAAGATTCTCGAGGTCTCAGCCTTCCACTGTCCGTACAAAGCTCAAACATGAAATGGAACAAAAACTAGGGTTTTAAGCCTTCCCTTGATAGTTATCAAACTTCCAATTTGTTTACACACCAAATGAATAGATGGAGCCTCCTCCTTCATTTAGTAACAAGGTAACACACCACCCTACCTCCTTCAAGAAGAAAATCCTTAATGGCTCAGCACCCCTACAAGATTTGTAACCTGCATAACAAGTTTGTCCTAGTCGGACCTACACTAGCTCGCCTAGGGCATCACTTTGCTAGCAACTCCTACAATAAAAAAAAACCTACCAACTAACATATTTGCAATCATGGTGTCTAGGCACTATTTCCAAAAGGTCATATGGTTTGTACGGTGGAAAAGTGCTCTAGCACACCATTTACTCAACACTGCCTGTTTCAGGCTAGCAAACACAAAGAAACCAAAATATTTACAAAGAGACAAGAAAATGATTGAAAGAACTATCTAAAGGCTACAAAAAACTTGTACTTGATTTATTCTACATCCTACACACAACAAAGAACTAGATTTAATCCATTAGAGCCTTCTTTCAGACAAAAAATAGAAAATTTCACTCAAAAAGTTGTTTTCCTTCAATTTCCAAAAAAACAATCCATAAAAATGTACTTTCAACCTTGCACAAAGGTCGAGGAAACCTTTAAATATGCTTTCCCAATAGTTATTTTTCCAATGGGCCCTTCTTGGCCACTCAAACACAAAAGGAGCATGTTTTTGCAAAAATTGTCAATAATTGCAAAAACCTCCATTCCTAAACTTTGGACTAGAACCTTTTTGTTTCTCACCCATGGTCAACATGACCTTATTAGAAAACATCATTCCAACCACAAAAATTGCCTGAAGGCATACATCTAAGTCATAAACTCATTCTATACTTCCACATTTTGCCTAGTGTGCTCTCTATTGCTTCCTAGGTGCTCCTGCACCAATGAAATTAAGGAAGAACAACAAGAGAGGAACAGGAAAAATAAAATCAATACATAGTTTCAAGGATTTTTCAAGTGAGTAAGAGAGCTATGGGAGAAACCTCATCTAAAATATTTTGAACTAGAGTTTTATATACCATTTAGAGAGCTTGGTTTTCATGGAGTTCCTTTCAAATCCTCTGCTTTTATTGTTCCTATGGTAAATTTTTTGGTAGAGTTGGTGGAATTACCTTTCTTAGTAATCACTATTAGTGAGATTGAGATTGTTAACCTTGAGAGAGTAGGACTTGGGAAAAAGGGATTTGATATGGCTATTGTTTTCAAATAATTAAAGCGAGATGTACTCCATATGTACGCCATTCCTGAATCTTCACTTGATGGCATCAAGGAATGGATGAACTCCATGGATATAAAGTATTATGAAAGTAGAATGAACTTGAACTGGCAACCAATTTGTAAGACTATTACTGATGATCTAGATAAATTTATTGAAGATGTTGGTTGGGAATTTTTGAATATGGAAGCTAGTGATTTTGATTCTGATAATTCAGAAGAGTCAGATCAAGGATATGAACTCTCTAATGTAGAAGAGGAATCATAATTAGATTTCATACAACCACCATCAAGAGTGTTACAAGCCAATCAACAAGATGGAGGGAATTCTTATATAAGGATAGTTTTCAATGTTGCAGGTACTAGCTTTAATGCCAACTACAATGACAACATTGAAATTCCCTAGGAGTATTTATGTTAAGAAAATTTCCTTTAGATGCAAGGATTCAAAGCACATCAACCATGTGGCTTAGTTTATATCAAAAGTTGTACCATGATGTTCACTATGCATTCCTCTACTCTTTCGACTATCAAATGTGCCACTGCCTTGTCATTGGTCACCATCATATTCTCCTTTTCATGATTATTTTCTCTATCATCTTTGGTATAAACACTTGACTATTATATTTAACTCAAGTGAGGAAACTTAAAAATCATAATGATAGGCCAAAGAAATAATATTTAGTCTTTTCATGGTAAAAGGAGATCTCAATTTAATCACTGTCATCCTCAAAAGGTTAATTCCATTATCAAACATTTATTGCATATCTTAAACTATGACAAGCGTTTAATAAGGTTTTTGAAGAATAGGCCCTTGACAAGTTAGCTCCATCATTTTTTATTGTCACTGTATCTTTATTTAGCTCTTACTCCATTCCTTGCAACAGTGATACTTGGATTTGTCATACTTAACTCAGTTGGCTACTATCAAAGCTCCTTTTGACTAGATCATCTCTTCTTCTCATATTGGTTGTCATATTTTACATTGTGTTTTGACACTTTTTCACTTAAAATTTGTCCTAAAGGATCTTTTGTTTTTCAATGTGATTGTCCCAGGTTATTGCTTTTTAAAAAATTGATAATCATATTGTTGGTTACGTTGCATTACACATCATTCAAACTCAAAGCATTACTTCAAATTCGATAACTATTTTTTGATTGAATAATTTGTTCTTTTATTTTTAGATGTTGGTGACAAAAACACTACCAAACATAACAAGGGCAATGGATATCGGTGTTTCTACTGCAATACAATCCTCAATGGCTCTGATAGGGGAGGTATGAGGAAAATTACTAAATTTCAATTTACATTCATTTTTATAGATGAACTAGTTCTAGTGAAAAATCAAACCATTATTGATTTGTAGTTTAATTCCTATTTGAATGGTTTATACAGGGCTCGAGCATGCCTAAGCATCGACGTGCAAATATTTCCATCGAGGAGAGTGATCGTCAGATGGCTATAAGTGATTAAATTTTGCTAAATATATTAATTTTTATAATGAAATTTCTATATAATAATGTTTTTACTTCTTATTGTAACAGTTGAAACTTGACCAGGAGCTAAACCCTAGGAGGAGCAGTAAAAGCACTCCTCAACAAAAATGGGTGACAGATTTATTGCCACCGGGTCACCCAAGAAAGGGAAAGAAAATTGTATTTGAACCAGAGCATGGAGAGAAATGAATTTTGAATGTAGAGCCCTTTGTTGTATGCCTACATGGCAATTTTGCACATATTTTGTATTCAATATATTTGACATTGTATGCCTATATGGCATTCTCGTAAGCCTAAATGGCTTTTTTGTAACTATATTTTATACTTATATTGACATATATTGATGTACATGCGTACATGGATATTTGATTAATACAAATCTTTTTTATTGATGGTGTCCATATTTGCATTATAAATTCATGGTTCAATAGATATGAGTTACATGTATTCAAGTGTATACTTTACAACTTACGCACATATACTTTTTGACTTACGTTGGAACATCGAAAAGTGTGAAAATTTGTGTTTGGAAGTCAAACATAAGCCAATTTTGCAATTCTCGGTTCTTGCATACTCGATCTTATGGACTTATTCCTTCCTAGCACATATTGTGAATATTTCTCATTTGGTGCAGAAGACAAATTCCTCATTTTTGAACCACTGTTTTCTTGTTTTCCTTCCATACAAAAAATGATCACACTTTTCAGATTGATCAATGATCAATAATGGTTGATTGTAAACACTTGACATTTTTATGTTTTGAACTTTAATTTATAATTTTGTAGTTTATATTCATAGCGTTGATTACATTGCATTGCACATCTTTCAAACTCAAGGCATTGCTTCACATTGCATAACTAATAACTAGATGCTAATAGATGACAAAATTTCAATTACAATATAGTTTTTACAAAGTCAACCTATAAACTGGTATGCAATTACTTCACATTACATAACTAATAACTAGGGAGTAGCTACCAATTGCATTTTTTCTTGTCCTTGGCATTCTATGGAGACCACATTTATTTGAGGGAATTTTTCAAATAGTTCACTGCCTTGTCTATACTACCACATTTTTTGATACATGTCTACCAAATCATTTTGTCAAATAGTTCAAGTGTTGCCCTGTTGCTATGGCTGAAAGCCTAAAAGAAGTGCTTTCGTACAAGCTATGCATTCTTGGAAAGAATCTATCAAAAGCATAATAGTAAGCAATATCATAGACAAGGTAGTGAACTCTTTGAAAAAATGCCTCAAAGAAATGAGGTCTCATGACTGATGGAATGCCATGAAAATCAAAAATATTTGATTGTCATGGCATTCCATCACCATGAGACTTCATTTCTTTGAGGCATTTTTTAAAGAGTTCATTGCCTTGTCTATGCTAACACATTTTTTCATACATGTTCTATCAAGCATTCTATCAAACAGTTCATTGCCCATACGCCTGCCATTTAAAACCTAAAATAGGTGCTTTCAAACAAAGCTATGGATGTAGAAAAAATCTATCAAAGCATAATATGAGAAGTAACAATAGCATAGATAAAGGGAATAGAGCTGTTTGAAAAAATGCATCAAAGAAATGTGGTCTCATGGTGGTGGAATATCAAACGGTTAAACTTCCCTTGTTGCTATGGCTAAAAGCCTAAACTAGGTGCTTCCAAAAAATCTATGGATGCTTGGAAAAAATCTATCAAAACATACTAATAAGCAATAGCATAGAAAAGGCAGCAAACTGTTTGAAAAAAAGCCTCAAAGAAATGTGGTCTCAATGGTGATGGAATGCCATGACAATCCATAGCAATTTGCTTGTCATGGCATTTGTCATGTCGTTCCATCACCATGAAACCACATTTCTTTGAGGCATTTTTTCAAAGAGTTCACTGCCTTGTCTATGCTAACACATTTTTCATACATGTCTATCAAAGCATTTTATCAAATAGTTCATTGCCTTGCTGCTATGGCTAAAAGCCTAAAACAGGTGCTTTTGAACAAGCTATGGATGCTTGGAAAAAATCTATCAAAGCATAATAGTAAGCAACAAGCTGATGCAATACAAAGATTGCCAAATCATTCAATAGGCCCATTCAAACTACCACAATTCAAGTTACATCAGGCCCATATCACTTAGACATAGCCCGAACAATAGGAGGAATGGCCTATTTCAACATACTACACTCAAACCCTTAAGGGATTGATTTGGTTGAACGTAGCTCAGAGCGATTCCGCATGTTTGGGTGTGAAAGAGGGCCATTTCTAGTGTAAACATGCCTATTTGAATACATTGGAACAGCCTGTTTGGTCACACGAGTTGCAAAATAAAAATTGCACCACCTTGCAACTTTCCACTACTTCCATCTGACACTTTTTCCATCAACTAAAAACTGAACACCATGAGAAAACCACTCCAAGATAATGAAAACTGGGAAAGGTTATTGTAGAGGGTCCCAACGCAATCTCATAAGATCAGACAAGAAGTTTCTAAGCATCACGGTGTCCAAGTAACCTCATGCTGAAGTTTGCACCCATTTTGCCCTTTGGACCCTTAAGGGATTGGTCCAGTTGAATGTAGCTCAGAGCGATTCCGCTTGTTTGGGTACGAAAGAGGACCATGCCTAGCATAAACATGCCTATTTGAATGCATTGGAATAGTCCATTTGGTTGCATGATTTGTAGAATGAAAATTGCACCACCTTGCAACTTTCCACTACTTCCATTTGACACTTTTTCCATCAATTGAAAACTGAACACCACGGGAAAACCACTCTGAGATAACCAAAACTGAGAGAGGTTATTGTAGAGGGGCCCAATGTAATCCCATAGGATTAGACAAGAAGTTTCTAAGCATCACGGTGTCTGAGTAACCTCATGCTGAAGTTTGTAGCCATTTTGCCCTATGGACCCTTAAGGGATTGATCCAGTTGAACGTAGCTCGGAGTGATTCCGCATGTTTGGGTGCAAAAAATAACCATTACTAGTGTAAACATGCCTATTTGAATGTGTTGGAATAGTCCATTTGGTCACACAATTTGTAGAACGAAAATTGCACCACCTTGCAACTTTCCATTGCTTCCATTTGCACTTTTTCTATCAACTGAAAACTGGACACCAGCAGGAAAACCACTCTGAGGTAACAAAAACTGAGAGAGGTTATTGTAGAGGGGCCCAACATGATCCCATAGGGATCAAACAGAAGTTTCTAAGTGTCATGGTATCCGAGTAACCTCGTACTAAAGTTTGCAACCATTTTTCCTTTGGACACTTAAGGGATCTATCCAGTTGAATGTAGCTCAGAGCGATTTTGCATGTTTGGGTGTGAAAGAGGACTATGCCTAGCATAAACATGCCTATTTGAATGCATTGGAATAGTCTGTTTGGTCACATGAGTTGTAAAACAAAAATTGCACCACCTTGCAACTTTCCACTACTTCCATCTGACACTTTTTCCATCAACTAAAAACTAGATACCACGGGAAAACCACTCCGAGATAACAAAAACCGAGAGAGGTTATTGTAGAGGGGCCCAACATGATCCCATAGGATTAGACAATAAGTTTCTAAGCATCATGGTGTCTGAGTAACCTCATGCTGAAGTTTGCAGCTATTTTTCCCTTTGGACCCTAAAGGGATCGATCCGGTTGAACGTAGCTTGAAGCGATTCCACGTGTTTGGGTGTGAAAGAGGACTATTTATAGTGTAAAAATGAGTATTTGAATGCATTAGAATAGTCCATTTGGTTGCACGAGTTGTAGAACGAAAATTGCTTGCACTAGACGACCAAATTTGCTTGTAAGTGTTAAAACACTAAATCGGGTGTAACTTGCAAACCAAAATAAATCTTTATAGGATAAATACATTTTAGGGTACCCATTTTGAGCATTAAAAATATATATTGATTTTAGTTACACTTGTTTTGGAACACATGCCTAATGTCACAACTTCTTTGCTTCTAAAGAACCTCAAACATGCATTGAGTTTTGTTTGTTTTGTGCAGATTTTTCTTAAAGAGGCACTTAGGAGTGATGGAAATGGTTGTAATTAGTCTATACAAATCTGAATCAGAGCTTTGGGGTGAAGGGGTGAGCCTAGGTAATCAAAATCCTAGTGTAATTAGCAAATTAAGCCTCTTGGGGACAGTGATACATTGGTCCATGGTTGTTCTTCCATCCACTGTCAAAAGGTGAGACTTTGGGGTCTTGTAGAGGCATATCATAGTTTCCTAAATTTAGTAGTTTGAGTCTGGTATAGGCTTGTGGGTGGATTTTATTTAGACTATCCTACCTTTCAAAAATCTTTTGTCCCACCAAAACTAGGCCTAAATAGCCCCCTTATCCAAAGCAACCCTATTCAAAACTTATCACCTGACCATGAAACTTTCTACAATATCTTAAATTGTTCCCAAAGCAAGTATTTTCTAGGTTTTAATCTCCTATGACACCCTCAACACACTCAACCACAAAACCCTCACAAAATTGCTCCAAAAACTAGGGCCTCTTGAAAAATTGACTTCCACACACTTCCAGAATCTTATCTTTGACTTTTCACCATTAAATCATCATTCTTAAACACCTTCAACTCAAAAACATGCCCCTCATTAAGGTAGATCTCCTGCTGCTACACTTTAGGCATCATTTTTATGTAGTTTTCAATGTGAAATCTCGGTGTACACCCTATCATTCCTCCTTCCTGCACATTATTTTGTTAGATCTGTATTATACATGTAAGGATTGATCCATTTCACAAGTCACAACAACATTCTTTCATGAAATGGATCAACTATCCAATGGTAAAAATTGTTTCTTGACCAAACTCTTCATCCTTTCCCATATAGAAAATTTTGCCAACCCTCTAGCCATCCTATCATTCTAAAAACTAGTCCACCATGTCAGTGTTGTACCTCTCAACTTTGTCTTAGAAAACTTAACCTTCCTCTCTTCTTCCATCTCTTCAAACTCAAAATAGTTTTCTAAGGCATCAAGCCATCCTAACACCTCTTCACTATCCATCTTCCCCTGATAGATAGGAAACTCTATGTGACTCTTTCCTCCATGACCTTGTGCTACTTTCAACAATCTTATGAACTTCCTTTCCTCAAGGTCTTCTATCTCATCTGTTGGTTGTCTTTGAGTTACCCACACATGCTCTTCTTCTTCATCATTGTCTTCTTGTTCTCCTTGTTCTCCTTGTTCTCCTCGCCTATTTCTCTCAAGGCTATTGATCATAGCTTCCATAGCTATTGCTCAAGGCTATTTATGGAATTAAAGAAGACATTTCCATGAGTTGTGATCTTAAAGGGTATATCAGTAAAATGAGGGTAGAGAGGGGTAGATCTCATATCTACCATCATTTACATGCATCTAATGATGTGATAAGGAACCTCAAAACTAATAAGTAGGTTAGAGAAAGGAAAAGGAAATGGATGTTCATGGTCTAAACAAAATAAAAGAGGACAAAAATAATCATGCTTATGTTATTCCTTTGGAAAGTACACAAGTCCCATGGAAATGATGGAGAAAATGTTTGTTGCCATGGCAGATGAGAATTTTTCTAGCATGATGAAGTTGGCAGAGCAAGAGAAAAAGGGATGGAAGTTGAACAACTTGTTCAACAACAAGCCTTGTCAACAGAATCATCAACACAAGTTGCTCACAGCCAATCAATGCAAACTCTTGATGCACCCTGGGTTGATTATTCAAAGAATCCAAAAGAAAGGGAGAGTGTGGAAGAGGAGACTATGAAGAATGTTCCTAGAGATGAGGAAGTGAACTAACACTTCCCATCTCCCCAAATCAAACAAGGTGATGAACAACTTCCTAAAAATAGGCTAGCAGTTAATTTTTATGATGAGAACTCTTTTCCCGATAATGTCAAAGTATTAGCTTGTAGCTATTTCATGGATGATGATACCTTTGTTACTACAAATGACTTTAGAGACTTCATCATCAAAGTGAAGAAAAATGAACTTAATGAAAAATTGGATAATGAAAAGGAGTTGACCTATCTATGTATGAAGAGGTCACTCAACAAGTTATCTAATAAATAGATTTTCATGCTTATAGAATCACTTTGGAAGAAGGGAGGAGATTAGTTAAATAAAGTGGTATTCTTGTGTTTCTGATAGGGAGGGGGTTGGAGGAATCAATCATAGATTCTTGCTCTAGGTCTTGCTTGCAAGACCTCCTTGGTGTTTTGGCTTTCCACCTTAACCTATAGGACCCTTCTCAAATTTAGGTACCCTTGGTTTATCTGGCCAACACCATTTCTATCACAATTCCATCTACCAAGCTAACCTTGGTGCAATGCTCCAACTCTTCCTTAGCCCTTAATCAATCCTAAAGGCTAACATATCCTCAACTCTCCATTAGTTCTTGCAGGGGTGTGGGAGTGTCTTTAATGGCTTCAAACCAGCCTCTTAGGGTACTTGAAGCTTTAATGGATTTTTATAGCATCAAGACCTATGTAGGATGTAGAGTGGTGTTTCTACAAGCTTTGTGTGTCATTAGATAGTCATTTTATTCATTTTCAAGCACTATTTGTAAATAAGTTGGATTCCACACTGTTGTTGGTCTAAACTAGGCAGTCTTGAGCAAATGGAGGTTTAGATCACTTTCACACCATACAAATTGTACGACCCTTTGGAAATAGTGACTAGAATCCATGTGTGTAAATATGGTAGGATTTAGGGTTTGTGTGAACATAGGATATATTGGCAAAGTCTTGCCCTAGGTGAGCTAGGAAGAGTTCGACTAGGGAAGACAAGAAGTGCAAAGCACATAACTTGCAGGGGTGACCAGTTCTTGATAAATTGATTTTTGGAGGAGGTAGGCAAGTGTCTTACCTAGTTGCCACATGAAGGAGAAAGCTCCATCAATTCAATTTATGTGAGAACAAGTTGACAATTTGAAAACAACCAGAAAATGGCTTAAAACCCTAGGAAATGACCATTTTCAAGTTTAAGCATTGTACAGATAGTTGAAGCTTAGGACCTCAAAAATATTTGAGAGGTGTTCATATGGGACAAGGACCTTGAAGAAAGATTGAGGTGATCTTTTGAAATGTTTGAGTAATAACCAGTTGTTTTGGTGATGGAGACCTAATTGGGGGTCATGGACTAGTAGCCTTCTTAACCCTAGATGAGGGTTTGGTGAAAGCAATGAAAAGGTGGAGTTTTGGTGAACCTTCAAGAGCCCTAGGAGGTTGGTTTGAAGCCATTGAATACATCTCTACACTCCTACAATAACTAATGGAGTGTTGAGGATAGATTAGCCTTTAGGGTAGATTAAGGGCTAAGGAAGAGTTGAAGCATTGCACCAAGGTTAACTTCATAGATGGAATTGTGATAGAAGTGGGGTTGGCTAGATAGACTAGGGGTACCTAAACTTGAGAAGGGTCCTATAGGTTAAGGTGGTGAAACAAAACACCAAGGAGGTCTTGCAAGCAAGACTTAGAGTAGGAATCTGTGATCGATTCCTCCAACCCCCTCCCTATCACTCTTCTTCTTCATCATTGTCTTCTTGTTCTCCTTGTTCTCCTCACCTATTTCTCTCAAGTCTATTGATCCTAGCCTACATAGCTTCTCTTTACCTTCTCTATTGCATCTCTTCCCTTGCTTTAGCCTGCTCTCTTGCTGCTTCTTGTTCTCTTCTTTCCCTTCTCTCCCTTTCCAAGGTTTCCCTCAACACCTCCAACTCTCTTGCTAACTGATTTTTAGGTGCCATTGCTGATTCTTCAATCCCTAAAGGACCTACTTACTGCTCTGATACCACTATGATGTAGAGGATATGGGACTCAAAACAAAACTCAAAGGCTTGAAGGTTTCTTCCATGAAGTAATCTCAACCATGTTCTAAACAACATTAAGGAAAGAAGCCTCAAAGTGCACTTATGACTCCAATATTTTTCCTATGGACCCAAAACCTTGGAATTCCCTTAAGGGACACAAATAAACTTGTCTTGAATGTTTTTAAACCCCCAAACCTCTGACTCAAACAAAAACCCACTTTTCCACCTTGACTAGGCTTCCAGCCAACTAGGCCTCCAACGGTGGTTTTTTTGAATTTTCTAACAAATTTTCCAAAAGACTCACCAAAATAATGATTTAATTAGGTGTGTTTTGTGATGCTACACAACATACCAAAATATTGATAGCACTTGTTTCAGACCAAACCTTTCAAAAATCTGTTGTCCCACCAAAACTAGCCTAAATAGCCCCCTTTTCCAAAGCAACCCTATTCAAAACTTATCACCTGACCATGAAACTTTCTACGGTATCTTAAATTTTTCCCAAACCAATTATTTTCTAGGTTTTACTCTCCTATGACACCCTTAACATGCTCAAACACAAAACCCTCACGAAATTGCTCCAAAAACTAGGGCCTCTTGAAAAATTGACTTCCACACACTTCTAGAATCTTCTCTTTGACTTTTCACCATTAAATCATCATTCCTAAACACCTTCAAGGAATTTGAAGGAATATTTTAAGTATGATAGTCAATGAATAGAAAAATGTTAGAGAAGCAAGGGTTTCAAAGACCTATTAAGAAACCTTATGACAATTCAAGGCATCATACAAACACAATTTGAGGCACACCATTGAATGCAAGGATATAGAGTTTAGAGGAGGTGTTCCAAGGGACTTTAAACTGAAATAGATGATAATGGCAAGATCACTAGTCTTAATGTCCAATTTGAGATGTGTTCCAATTTGAAAGGACCTAATGTCCTAATTTGAAATAGATGACTTTAAAAGGACCTAATGTCCAATTTGAGATGTGTTCCAAACTGGCTTAATGTGATGTAGAGAAAAGGAAGAAAAATCTCAATCCACACTCAATTTGACATTCATTAAACAAATTCTTGTTTCCCTTACAATTTGGACTCTCTTTCCCTGCATAAAACCTTGAAAGGGCAGACTTTGCCATTGTTGTTTTTGATTGAATTGATCACTCAACAATGCAACTTGATCACTCAACTTGAATCACACAATCAAACATCTCAACATGACTTGGGGATGATGTAAAAACTCTCACACAATATAAAATGACCAAACAAATAGACCTTGTACCCAAAAACATCCATTCTTCCATCGCTCCTACACAAGCCCATGTAACTTTGCAACATTCACCAATACGATAGTCAAAATAAAAACTGATTAAAGGAATTAACCAGAAAATGAAACATTCTTTTAGACTCCTAAAAATATCCTCCACAAGTTTCCAAAAGCATAGGATCAAACACCCACCATAAATGTATCAAAAGATTGACTTACAAGCCATAAACGAGGCTTAACTAGGCCTGCATAAGGAAGTGTTCAACCTTTCAAGGCACACCCAAACACCCATAATTCCTTTAAAATATTCTAACAGGTTCCCCAAGACCTGTTCCATGCTTTTCATTCATTAGTATTGCACAAATACTCAGAAAATTATGAAAAGTGCATTTTAAAGACCATTTTCATGCATTTACAAGGGAAAAACTGACCTAGGGCATCAAATAACTTTTGCAAACCTCCATCTTTCACTCTGAAACAAATTTTAACATGAATTAGGGCCCAAAACCTAACATTCTACCAAGTTTTACATTTTTCCCATGGTGGAAATGGGAATTATGACCATTTTGGTGACCAAACCCTTGTTTGGTAGGGTTTCAGACCCTCTTTCACTAAAATTGAAGTAAATTTCTTAATACTTAATGAAATCAATTAAAATCACCACAAAAAGAAATTATTCTCTACCCTCTATCAAACCATATTCATTATAGGGCTTTACAATGCTGCTGCAGGTCGTACCAATCGAAGGAATAGTCAAAGCTGCTGGAAAATCAAAGAAAAGCGAGTTTTTAATATTCAAATTTGCTTCAAACTTCCAGCAACCTACTTCCCTAACCAAAGGGAGGCGCTATAAACTTACACATCATTTCCAATTACCCTCAACTATTTTTGAAAGAGCCATTGGTTAAAGAGGGATTCCCACAACTTAAATGATGAGTTTACACAAATTACACTGACAACATTGCATTTTTTTGAGCAATTTTGACTCCTATCATCTAAGACCCAAGAAATCATTCAAATGACCTTGAAAAAAGCAACATTACATCATCAAGACATCAATATTGCATGTTGTTACGTATACAAATTTGAGTTATTTTTCCTTCATAGGCTAGAAGAGCAACATTTGTGCAAGATTGCAAATTTTACACTATTGACTCAAGTAATCTAAAAGACTCATCCTAATTCATGACTAATGATTTCGTAGACATGTATGAAAAATGTGGAATCATAGAGAAAGCATGCAAAGTTTTTGATAAAATGCCTCAAAGAGATGTCATCTCATTGACTGCAAGTATTGCTAGATATGCACAAAATGGATTTGTCTAAAATGCTTTAGAAAGTTTCAAGCAAATGCAAAATGCAACTGGTAGGTATAAATCCAAATTCCACAACCTTTGCCAACATCTTTCCTACTTGTACCAAAATGGGGGCTTTGGAACAGGGTATGAACATTAATCAAAGAATAAATAATAGAGGAATTTTGTTAGATGTTGTAGTTGCAACTGCCCTAGTAGACATGTATGCAAAATGTGGAAGCATAGACAAGGCTTGTGAACTATTTGACAAAATTTCTGAAAGAGATGCCATCTCATGGAATACGATGATTACAGGATATACACAAAATGGATTTGCTGAAAAGGCTTTAGAAACTTTCAAGCAAATGCAATTAGCAGGTGTGAAGCCAAATTCCATAACCTATGCCAAAATGGGAGCTTTGGAGCAGGGTATAAACATCCATCAGAGCATAATGCCATACGCCTTCGAAACTACAAGAATGGGAAGACATTAAATATGCATTTATTAACATAAAAAAATGAGACTTACTAACAAATTTTACCATCAAGTATAAATTAATAAGAACAGTTGTGCATATACTTACAAATTAATAAGAGCAGTTGTGCATATACTTACAAATTAATCCAATGAACCATCCGGGTCTGCTCTACTCTTTATTGTGTCAAGTATTGCCTCATGGTCAGACTCGCGGACCTTCCACAAGGTCTTGTTCAAAGGTCTACCCCTATATTTGCTCAAACGAACATTGGATGCTACGAAAAGGTTTGAGTAATAAAGAATCTTACGATGCATGTAAAATTCCTCAAACAACCAATGTTTGGCTCTTATGTGGGTACCGGAGCCCATGTTCTAAGTAACAACAATTTGATCCTGTAGAATTATTCAATTTTTTCTCCATCTACAATTGGGGCTTCCCAATTTATTTTTATAACACGCTTGCGACACAAGTAATAAATTACATGCAGCTGCTTGGTGTCTTCTATGCATAAATACTTTGCATAAACATACTTTACTGCATTTATATGTGTGGCATATCTCTTGAGAATTAGTCAGCATTCATGAATCTGAGTGCAAAGTAAGATAACAATATGGAATTTCAAATGCTAAGCAAGTAGATATATTACGGTTGAACTAGATCTGATACGTGGTCAAAGTTGACTGATGATTCCATCTGTGTTAGTTCCAATGCCATCTGAGGGTGATATGTGTGAAGTGGGATAAGATAACTTATCAACCATTTGTCAACCCACTCCCCTGACTCACAATCATTCTAGGCTTTGCATTGTACATGAAGAATAGCAAAAATCTATGCCATCTTAAAGTATGCTCGATACTCCATGTAGATTTTGCATTTAAAGGCTAAGGAAAGGGAGTGCAGCTCACTTTCGATCTGGTAGTGTACAACAATCCTCACTTCAGGTGCAATGTTAGTATCATCCATCAACAAAAAAAATCTATGAATTGAAGACGTACCTTCATTACCTGGACCCATCGAACCATTACACCACTCGGCGATTGATCTTGCATCTGTCAACTATGCACTGTCTTTATACTTTAACTCTTCTCATGCTAATGCTCTTTTCACTCATGCTCACGCGGAAGTCATGCTCCCCTTTCCATATACGGCTTCCACAAAATTTCCACATATGTTGAACACGTGTAGTGAGATGCATCCTACAGAACTAGTAGAACATGTGTGCGTTCTTGAACTGTGGTGCACAGTTGTCTGACCATATTATATGCCAATCGTATGATATGCCCCTTTAAGCCAAATGGCTATAGAACATCTGGAAGCAACCTTGCACAAACTTTGAAGAATGTGTGCAATCATCACTAATATAAAAGTGATACTCCCTCAATACCTTCCTTTCGTTCTAAGTACTATCAGTTGCATGTATAAATGCTATGTGCACAAATATCAAAACCTATGTGGAGTTGTAATCGTGACTGCACCTCATCTTTGTGGTTGTAGAGTGTATTTCTCTACAAAGTCAGCCAACTGATACTATGTTCCATTAGAAGGTGTCCTTGCATGGCAGTTAGCATTAATCCCGATACGCCGGGCTCTATGGGTATGCCTTGCATACTCATACATAATTCTCATGAAATATGGACATGGCTGATACAGCACGGAGATTTTGAATAACCAACTCCACCACCTTTTTTCTTTAGACCCATCTTTTGTACCATATGCCACTATTTTATACTTCTCCAACTCTACTAGTTTTGTCCCACCTCATATGTGCTTTCCATATGTTGACATACTAGCATTCGTTGCAAGCCACCACAATGCTCGCATGAACCATCCAAGCATGCTGTCCTATAGAATATTTGGCCATCCTCTATTTCACATAAATTTTTTGATAAGAACTTTCTTGAAGATTTTGGTGGGGCTTCTATGCCACAATCCTGCAAAACATCATTAGTGTGCAAATCTAAACATATAGAAAGATAAACATCATAATGGTTAGAGAATTCAATATGTAGTTTACAACAAGTAGTGCGTGTGTGATTTATCTTGACATAAAAAGGTTTAATCATTTCAAAAAAAATCTTTGAGAAATACTAATTTGAGGATAATCATTTTGAAATTTATGAAAAAATTGGGTTTGAGTCGTATCCAAATAATGCTTTGGATGTGGCTCACGGTTTTGACTACCAATTCTCCTTCTTACGAAATCCTTTTGATTTGGAGATGGCCTTGTATTATTCTTCCAATAATCTTCAATTAGTGTTCTCAATGCTTCAACAACTTTTTTATCTTTGTGTGGTAGTCTCCCCGACAATGCCCATAATTCATTTGAATCGGTGACCTCAATTCTTTGCTGCCTTTGAACAACTTTTGATAAAGTTTTTCTACTAATTTCCACTTGTTCACTTGTCTTTTTAATGAGGCGAGATCTCTTTGTTTGATAGCTTACCAAAGTTGATGTAATGACATGTCGTGTGACATTACTATCCTTTGAGCATGAGGTCTTACCCACAATGTCATAAGCATCCATTAGATTCTTCATAATAGTGTTTTCACTTGATGCATTCAATGTTCTCAACCCAAGAGTCTTCATGATGTTTCTATACTTTAAACCTTGCATCATTTGACAAATAGTTGACATCTTGCTGTCTCATTTAGCCTTTCAAAAAAAATTTGCCAAATCTTATCAGCATATCTTCTACAAGTGCATTCTGGAATCTTACCTTCCATGTGCTGCAAAATATTCTCATCAATATTAATCAAAAACTTTGGATTTCTACGCAAAATTCTAGGTGGTGTTCTCTTAGGTACATACATCTCTACATTACCAATTTCATCAATATTTAATTGAGGTGGTCTAGATTGCGTACCTTTGATCGAGGGTGGAATAGAAGACATACCTTGAGGTTCACGTGGGGATGATGGTGTACCTTGTTCCTCAATTCTGAGTGATGATGTACTCTCAACTTCAGATGTGATGGAAGGTGTCCAATCATACTCACTTGTGGTAGATGGTGTCCCTCCATATTCACTTGTGTGTAATGGTGTCCCTTCATCTTCACTTGTGGTAGAGGGTGTGTCTCCAACTATGATATCTACATCTACCCTAGTATGACTATTTCACATTCGTTCCCTTTGTGTTGCCAATTTCTTTTCTCTTTTTGACTATTGAAGTTCCTCTTCAACTGGCTTGTTTTCATCAATCATTCCCAATTTCTGCTTTTCACAATATTCCCTCATCCATTTGTTATTTTTATCTCTTAAGGATTGGAGCTTATCATCTATTAGTTTTTTCCCTTTAATAGTTCGTTTCTTTGGCATGATGAATAATTTTACCTGTGCAAAAAGTGTTAAGTTGTCAAATTAACTAATTGAAAGCTT
The DNA here is from genome assembly GCA_007258455.2 of Sequoia sempervirens. NCBI lineage: Eukaryota > Viridiplantae > Streptophyta > Pinopsida > Cupressales > Cupressaceae > Sequoia > Sequoia sempervirens. The sequence goes on from VDFB02281492.1 coordinate 299,914,046, forward strand.
TGGAAGCATAACTCAATCAAAACAATATAAATTGTCCCTATACCCAAGTAGTGATGCTATTCCATTGCCACTATGCAAACAAGTTTGTCACAAATCTAAATACAACTATCATTGTGCATACAAATTCCTTAGTCTTTAACATCAATATAGTATTTAATCTTTAGGACTCCATACCCTAAACTGGGTGAATCCCACAAATCAATACTCTGTTTTGTGAAATAAGTGTATAAACTTTTAGAGTATGTTGAAAAGGATCAAAATAGGCCTGAGAATATGTAGAAACAACAAAAGGAATGTTGTTAAGTGCTTGGGAGTAGTCTCATTTGTTATTCCACAGTTGTGTCTATGCTTGGTAATGTTTTGAAGGTAGATTGTGAAAGATTTGATGATTTGGGCATATGTTTCCAATATATGGCAATGGTGTCTTGAATGCAAAGTAGTTAGAGTGTGTCTATACTGATATATTGGAATATTACAATCAAAACATGATGAAATTGGTATCTTAAAGGTCTGGTGACAGTGTTAAACTAATGCTGATTGTTGTTACAAATGGTGTTTAAGTGAAGATGGGATGATGGATGTGTTGATTTGAGCAAATATATCTTAAATGGTTGGGATGATTTTTGATTGTAGGTCTAAGGAACAGAGGTG